>CM045770.1:155209830-155809830 GCA_025200525.1 Camellia lanceoleosa | reverse complement strand
GGCCCAGAATTATCTTTTCAACATTTTTCTTCATTAGCTTCATTAACTTCCAACCAATACAGATATTCAGATCATAACAGACAGAAAACAGAATACCATGTACAGACATTAGCAATAAATCAATGTATGCTCAATGTACTATTACTCAAGCGATGGGTTGGCGTGCTAGTGCCTTCAGAAGTGTGCCCTGCACACAATCATCCTTAAAAATTAGTTTCCCTTTTTGTTCATACGAATATATAATCATCTCAAAGTCATCAAAACAAATATTCTAACAAGACCAGAGGGTACAACACATAAAATAGAGCAACACAGAATTTTTCCTGAAAATCGCCTCCGCCGATCGGCGCCACTTTACGCCGGCGGACACTAATTCCACCAAAAATTCTGAGAGAGTGAATTTTGCGCTCGAGCGGGAATTCCTCCGCTCGAGCGGATAGAGAAATTTTGAAAAACTTGCTGAGAGAGTGATTTTCCGCCGGCGGGATACTCTCGCTTCGAAAGGCACTGCATCAATTATGAAACCCTATTTTTCCTCCATTTGAGTCCTACCTTGATATTCAAACCTCAATCTCTCAATTACAAACATAATCAAGGATTACCTTAGTTCCAAATCCAGTTAAACACACAATTATCTTATATATATTGGTTCTTTCCACAAAATTGAGTTCAATCATCACTTAAATTCCATAACCCACTCCTCACTCACTTCATACTTCACATACACACATATATACTCATTGAACTACCCAAGCTCCTAATTCAAACTCATAAATGCATATTTTCATGGATTAGCAAGGATTTAAAGTATAAAGTCCCCCCCCAAGACTCAATTTGATGCTAAAACACAAATTATCACATAAGATGTTCAACATCTACTTTAGCTTTCCTAACACAAAGGGAATTCCAAATTAAAAGCAAGAAAGAGATGCTAGATCAAGGAATTTCATACCTTGAGTACAATTCAAGCAATTCCTTACAATTTCTTCACTTTGGAGAGTTTCTCTCCCACACCCACGATTTCCCCATTTTAATTACACTCAAGAGATGATTTTTAAGTCAACATGCCAAAGAGTTGGATAGATATATACACCTAGATATTTATATTCCATAATAAGACAAAAATTCATTCGTTTAAACATCCTAAATTGAAATTTTGCAGAAAATCCCATTAGGGTTTAAAAATCATGCAGATTTCAAATATCAAATCAATTTCTGAAAATTAAGCCTCTAAGGCGCCCAATTTCAAATCCAAATAGGTTAATTGTGACAGATAATGTTCCAGACCAACAGATAGAAATTCATTTCCTCTAAGTTTCGTTTAATTCAATGCCATTTCACATAGAAATTCATAATATACATTCGCAAACACAGAATAGAGAGCTGAAAAGATACCAAATTCATATATGAGGGTCGGGTTATTACACTCTTCTCCCCTTAAATAAGTTTGGCCCTCCAAACTTGTTTTACCTTAGGACGGAAACAGATGTGGATATCGATATTGCATCTCATCTTCCTTTTCCCACGTTGCCTCGGTTCCGTAATGCTCTTGCCACTCCACTTTCACCATTGGAATTTCTCGATTCCGTAACTGTTTCACTTGACGATCCAAAATTCGAATTGGTTTCTCCTCATAGGTTAACTTGTCAGTCAGCACAATTTGTTGATAATCAATAACATGTGACGGATCTGGCAGATATTTCCGAAGCATAGAAACATGAAATACATTATGAATCTGACTCATATGTGGCGAAAGGGCAACGAGATAGGCTACTGGACCCACTTTCTCTAAGATTTGAAATGGACCAACATATCGGGGTGTCAACTTACCCCTTTTCCCGAATATTAGGTGTCCTTTTATTGGGGTAACTTTACAAAAACATAACTATCCACGTCGAACTCCAAATCTCTTCGCCGGTTATCCGCATAACTCTTCTGTCTACTTTGGGCAGTTTTTAGTCTTTCTCGGATAATTCTAATCTTCTCAGTTGTCAATTGGACAATCTCCGGCCCTAACAAGGGTCTGTCTCCAACCTCGGCCCAACACACAGGAGAACGACACGGTCTTCCATACAGAGCTTCATAGGGTGCCATTTCAATACTTGAATGATAGCTGTTTTTATATGCGAACTCAACTAATGGTAGATGAGTTTCCCAACTTTCCTGAAAATCCAAAACACACATTCGAAGCATATCCTCTAGCGTCTGAATCGTCTGCTCGGATTGTCCATCTGTTTGAGGGTGAAAAGCTGTACTGAACTTTAATTCTGTACCCATTACATTTTGTAGACTTTGCCAGAATCTCGAAACGAATTTTGGATCTCTATCTGACACAATCGAAACTGGTATACCGTGAAGTCTCACAATTTCATTCACATAGAGTATAGCGAGCTTATCGGCGTTATATTGGGTCTTTACAGGTAAAAAATGGGCAGACTTTGTCAACCGGTCAACAATGACCCAAATAGAATTCATCCCTCAAGGGGTCCGTGGTAAACCCACAACAAAATCCATAGTCAGATGCTCCTATTTCCACTCCGGGATTGGAAGAGGTTGCAACAATCCTGCGGGTCTCTAATGCTCTACTTTTACCTACTGACACTGCAAACACTTAGAGATAAACTCTGCAATTTCCTTTTTCATACTTGGCCACCAAAAATGTTGCTTCAGATCCCGGTACATTTTAGTACTCCCTGGATGTAATGAAACTCGGGAGGAATGCGCTTCTTCCATTAACTGTCGTTTAAGTGCTACCACATTAGGGACACATAACCGGTTTTGAAATTTAAGCACAGAATCTGTCAAAGTAAACCCCGGTTTTGGTTTTGTCTTCATTTCATCACATATCTTCCTTAACGCTTCATCCTCCATCTGGCGTATTTTGATCTCCTCAAGTAATGTCGGTTGAGCCACCATTATTGCTGCTGTTGCTTCTTGACCACGTATCATTAAGTCGACTCCCATCTTATTCAACTCACTTATCAATTCCTTTTCCTCTGTCAGTAGGCTTACCAAACTTCCCACGTTTTTCCGACTAAGTGCGTCTGCCACTGTGTTGGCCTTCCCGGGGTGATAGTGGATTTGTAAGTCATAATCTTTGATGAGCTCTAACCATCGCCGTTGGCGCATATTCAATTCCTTTTGGGTAAAAATGTATTTGAGGCTTTTATGATCAGTATAAATATCACAGGTAGCACCATATAAATAATGTCGCCAAATCTTTAAAGCAAAAACTACTACAGCTACCTCGAGATCATGTGTGGGGTAACTTTTCTCATGGGGTTTGAGCTGGTGAGAAGCATAAGCAATAACCCTTCCATTCTGCATAAGCACACAACCAAGTCCTTTATGTGATGCATCGCTATAAATCACAAATCCGTCAGTACCAGATGGTAAGGCAAGAACTGGAGCTGTAGTCAACTTCATCTTCAATTCTTGGAAAGCAGATTCTCGTGGTTCAGACCAGTCGAATGGGACTCCCTTTTTAGTCAGTTGAGTAAGTGGTACTGCAATCTTAGAAAAATCCTGGACAAACCGTCGATAATATCTGGTTAACCCCAGAAAGCTACGCAATTCAGTCACATTAGTTGGAGTCGGCCAGTGCACAATCGCCTCTATCTTGTTTGGATCAACAGAGACTCCTTCCTTAGTTATAACATGCCCTAGAAACGCCACCTCATGTAGCCAAAATTCACATTTCTTTAGCTTGGCATACAATTTCTTTTCCCGGAGGGTCTGAAGGATTAAGCGAAGATGTTTTTCATGGGCTTCTGCATTCTTTGAATAAACAAGAATATCATCAATAAAAACCACTACGAACTCATCTAGATAAGGTTTAAAGACCCGATTCATCATATCCATAAATGCCGCTAGTGTATTGGTAACTCCAAAAGGCATGACCAGAAACTTGTAATGACCGTACTGGGTTCGGAAAGCTGTCTTTTCAACATTATCAGCTTTAACTTTCCACTGGTGGTATCCAGACCGTAAATCAATCTTGTAAAAGATCTGTGCTCCTTGTAGTTGGTCAAACAAATCGTCGATCCGTGGTAACGGATACTTATTCTTGATAGTTACTTTATTGAGCTCCCGGTAATCTATGCATAATCGAAGTGTTCTGTCCTTCTTCTTGACCAACAGGACTGTTGCACCCCACGGGGAAACACTCGGGCGAACAAACCCCTTATCCAGTAGATCTTGCAATTGAATCTTCAATTCCCTCATTTCAGTTGGTGCCATATGGTACGGGGTTTTCGAAATGGGTTGGACACCCGGTAGCACTTCAATTGTAAATTCGATTTCCCGATCTACCAATTCTCTTGGCAAGTCCTCCGCAAAGACATCCGAAAATTCACAGACAACTGGAATCATCTCAATTTTTTCATTCTTTCTTGGTCCTTCCAAAACACTACATAGGTACCCCCGACACCCTTTCTGAATTAATTTATACGCCTTTGCTGCAGAAATTACGTACGGCGGAGAAGTTACTTCCTGTCCCTGAAAAGTACATTCTGATTGCCCCGGAGGGTGGAATTTGATTTGCTTCGTCAGACAGTCTATAGTAGCTCCGTAATCACCCAACCAATCCATTCCCAGAATAATGTCAAATGAAGTCATATTAAGTGGTAATAAATTAGCATATACACAGACGTTCCCAATAAGGAGTTCACAAGCAGAATAGACAGAAACACATATCATGGAATTCCCCATGGGTGAGGATACACACAACGCATAAGTCAATTCTTCTTCCGGTTTTTCTAAGTTTTTTGCAAATAATCTAGACACAAAGGAGCAGGTAGAACCAGAATCAAATAAAACATAAGCAGCATGACCATAAACCATAATTGTACCTGTCACCACTGTTGTTGTGTTCTGTACATCTCTTGGGACCAATGCAAATACCCTGCCTTGCCTCGTAGTGGCCTGATTGTTAATAGGTTTCGCAGCTGACTTAGCATTAGGAGCCGGGGTAGATCCTGCTGAGCTTGTAGCAACTTTATTACCCATTTGTTGTTTCTTCTGCAGACAGTCTTTTATCAAATGTCCCGTTTTACCACATCCGAAGCATGCTCCAGACAATCGATGACAAATCCCTCGATGCCTCCATCCATACTCTGGACACAGAGGGGCTAAATTTTGGGGAGAAGTATTAGCGCCGGAGGCCCCTGAATTTTGCTTTTTATTTGGTGGTGAAGCAGTTGACCCCTTGAACCATTGGTTATTCAGCCTTTTTCCCTTCCATTCAGAACTTCGAATCTGGGCAGCAATATTCCCTTCTGCTATCACGGCCCTTTCTAACACATCAACATAAGTAGGCAATTTTAACACATTAATTCGGTCCTGAATGGTACCCCGCAATCCCCCTTCGAATTTTCGCGCCTTCTTATATTCGGTATCTACCATGTGAGGAGCAAATCGAGCTAGTTCTGCGAATTGAGCTTCATATTCCGCAACAGTTTTAGTCCCCTGCCTTAATGTTTCAAATTCTGTCACCTTCCTATCCCGCATACTCTGGGGAAAATATTTGTCATAAATAACTCTAAGAATCTGTCCCATGTCAACCCCGGATGCACTGTTCTTGTGAGCATCCACCACCTTCGCGCCTCATCTTCAAGCGTAAAAGCAGCAAGCTGTACTTTTTGGATTCCAGTACAAGGGAAGACTTCAAACAACTTCTCTATTCCCAATACCCAAGCCTCAGCTTTCATCGGTTCAATTTCGCCTTTAAACACTGGTGGTTTCATCTTTTTAAACTCCTTTGTAAGTGTAATGGTACAGTCCTCAGCGTGAAAATCTTGCACCACAGATAGGGGTACTGGTGGTGGTGGCGGTTGTTCTTGTGGTTGTTGCTGTTGCTGTTGCTGTTGTTATGGTTGTTGTTGCTACCGTATGGTCTCCGCCATTTGCATAATCATCCTCTCCATCCTGTCCAACCGTGCTGCAGTAGCATCCTCTTGTTCCTCTGCCCTTGTTCTCACCATGATCTACACAATAATCAATTACAACAACACACACAAACAGAAACAATAGACATTGATCATCATTATTAGTATTAGCAGAGACATTTAGCGTTGCTATCACCCTATGTGATGCCTACAACCTTCTAGACATCCTAAAGCTCAATGGATCCGTGTGTGAGATAACAACTCGTGCTCTGATACCACTTGTCATGCCCTAGTCCGCCCCTAAGAGATTTGGGCATGATCTAGTCGGAAACAAACAAACCAACCTATGGTAAATAGAAATTGGGGCCTGAGTGGAAGCGTAAAATTCAGCAGAACAACATGCGGATATATCCATTGAGCTACTACAACAAACCGGGACCATGCCTCAAAACAAACTTATAATAACATACATCTGAGATACATACAGAATTACAAGTCTAGCCCGGATATTGGGCATCCAACAAAATATAAAATACAAACTGCTTCAAGCCAACAAAATGATTAAGGCCCAAAAGACAAAGTCAAACAAGACTGCTCTAGTATGCAAGGGCTTCTCCAAGTGCCTGGTCATCCTTAGGCTAACAAAAGATGGCTGATAACGATGCTAGACCTGATTCCCAAGTTGATTACCTACAGGGTCAGACGAAATAACAGAATGAGACAAGCTCAGTGAATAATAATAATTAAGCAGTCTACTAATTACAAAGCATAACAACAATGCATTCACTAGAACGGAATTCAACATTAAAGTTGAGATTATTTTATTTCCAGAATGGCCTTTGGCCTCATGTTATATTTATTATAGAACGGCTTTGCGGCCCAGAATTATCAGAACGGTCTTACGACCCAGAACAGCCTTATGGCCCCGAATTATCTTTTCAACATTTTTCTTCATTAGCTTCATTAACTTCCAACCAATACAGATATTCAGATCATAACAGACAGAAAACAGAATACCATGTACAGACATTAGCGATAAATCAATGTATGCTCAATGTACTATTACTCACAGCGATGGGTTGGCGTACTAGTGCCTTCAGAAGTGTGCCCTGCACACAATCATCCTTAAAAATTAGTTTTCCTTTTTGTTCATACGAATATATAATCATCTCAAAGTCATCAAAACAAATATTCTAACAAGACCAGAGGGTACAACACATAAAATAGAGCAACACAGAATTTTTCCTGAAAATCAGTCCTCCGCTCGAGCGCCACCTTGGGCGCTCGGCGGAGACCTAATTCCACCAAAAATGCTGAGAGAGTGAATTTTGCGCCGAAAGGAATTCCTCGCTCGGCGACAGAGAAATTTTGAAAACTTCCGAGAGAGTGATTTTCCGCTCGGCGGATACTCTCCGCCGAGCGGACGCATTTAATTCTGAAACCCTATTTTTCCTCCATTTGAGTCCTACCTTGATATTCAAACCTCAATCTCTCAATTACAAACATAATCAAGGATTACCTTAGTTCCAAATCCAGTTAAACACACAATTATCTTATATATATTGGTTCTTTTCACAAAATTGAGTTCAATCATCACTTAAATTCCATAACCCACTCCTCACTCACTTCATACTTCACATACACACATATATACTCATTGAACTACCCAAGCTCCCAATTCAAACTCATAAACGCATATTTTCATGGATTAGCAAGGATTTAAAGTATAAAGTCCCCCCCCCAAGACTCAATTTGATACTAAAACACAAATTATCACATAAGATGTTCAACATCTACTTTAGCTTTCCTAACACAAAGGGAATTCCAAATTAAGAGCAAGAAAGAGATGCTAGATCAAGGAATTTCATACCTTGAGTACAATTCAAGCAATTCCTCACAATTTCTTCACTTTGGAGAGTTTCTCTCCCACACCCACGATTTCCCCATTTTAATTACACTCAAGAGATGATTTTTAAGTCAACATGCCAATGAGTTGGATAGATATATACACCTAGATATTTATGTTCCATAATAAGACAAAAATTCATTCGTTTAAACATCCTAAATTGAAATTTTGCAGAAAATCCCATTAGGGCTTAAAAATCATGCAGATTTCAAATATCAAATCAATTTCTGAAAATTAAGCCTCTAAGGCGCCCAATTTCAAATCCAAATAGGTTAATTGTGACAGATAATGTTCCAGACCAACAGATAGAAATTCATTTCCTCTAAGTTTCGTTTAATTCAATGCCATTTCACATAGAAATTCATAATATACATTCGCAAACACAGAATAGAGAGCTGAAAATATACCAAATTCATATATGAGGATCGGGTTATTATAAGACCGCACCAATGACGTCATCTAACATCCTCCAAAACCTCATCAACTACCTTTTCTCTCCAAATCCCTCCTCCTGCCACCCCTCTCACTCTAACCAAACCACTAGCTACTGCCACCATCTCCACCGAACGTCCTCTCTCTCTTTTCCACCCACTCCCTAACTTTATCGTACTGCTGTCTCCCCAGTGCCCCTTTCGCAACTCTGCAACCCATCCTCACCCATTTGCAACAACGCCGGAGCTTGACAATAAAGAGAGCAAATCACGATTGTGAGAGAGAGAGAGAGAGAGAAATCACAGGTGGGTGAAAGAGGAAGTGAGATAGATATCGTAGGTGGATGGATAGGTGGCGGAGAGATGTAGGGATACTGGTAACGAGCTAGAATCAGTGAGAATGGCCAATGGAAATGATAGCGATGGCAGTGGGTAAGAAGAAAATGAAAGAAAGAGACATAGGAATGGGAGAACGGTGGGTTGACGAGCAAGAGAGGAGTAGCTCCGGCTCTAACACCACTGGTAGAGGTGGCAACATTGGATGGTGACTTTAGGGTTATGGTTAGGGTTAGTGAAAAAATGATGTAAATGGGGGTATTTAAGGATTTTGGTGGTGTGAATTGAAAAAAAAAATGTGTTTGGTGTGAATTAAGTAATGGTGTGAGACGAGAGAGTTGGTGGTGTATAAATAAAGGCTCCTGTAATATTGTCTTAAAAAATCAATAAGTATGCCATGTGCTTCAAACATGAGCTGATTCCATTTAAATTCTATAACAAAATCATAATAGAAGATGTTAAGTGTAATAAGATAATAGTTTGAAGTGATTAACTGATGTGTTTTGAAATTCAATGAGACAAAATGAAAATAAGTCATAGTTTAAGGGGATTTATTGTAATTAATGAGCTTTACGTGGTGGTCATTATATTAATGATTGTGGATTAGTAAACAGAACGTTGAGTATTAAAATAGCGTCATTTTATGGTTACGCAAGTTATTATATATTTGTGAATTGATTATCATATATCTATTAATTAAAGGGGGATTTGGTGATAGACTTCTCAGTGTCTAACTTGTTCTTCAAAAGGACAAGAATTATATAGATCCTTTTAAAACCCTCTAATATTTTAAAACTTATTTCTTTTACTATAATACCCTCATATATGTGTGTGTGTGTGTGTGTGTGTTTGTGTTTGTGTTTGTGTATATATCAACTTGTAATCACTCTCTCTCATCTCAATCTCTCTTCTCTCTATCTCACAGTTATCACTATTCTCTTCATTAGTGACATTGCTGCTCTCCATTGGCACCTCCGCCGCTCACCATAGAGCTCTTTCTCTACCATCTTCATCACCACCATCATTTGTTGCATCCACAACTTCAGATCTGAGATCATTCACAATTGTTGTCACTATAATACCCTCATATGTGTGTGTGTGTGTGTGTGTGTGTGTGTGTGTGTTTGTGTTTGTGTATATATCAACTTGTAATCACTCTCTCTCATCTCAATCTCTCTTCTCTCTGTCTCGCAGTTATCACTATTCTCTTCATTAGTGACATCGTTGCTCTCCATTGGCACCTCCGCCGCTCACCATAGAGCTCTTTCTCTACCATCTTCATCACCACCATCATTTGTTGCATCCGCAACTTCAGATCTGAGATCATTCACAATTGTCGTCACCAGAAAATGACGATTTGCGACGGTTCACAAACTTCAAATCTGAGATCCTTCACTTACTCTCTTTCTCTCTTTGGTTTTGATGGTTCATGCTCTCTCTCTCTCTCTCTCTCTCTCTCTCTCTTTCTTCTTCTTCTTCTTCTTCTTCTTCTTCTTCTTCTTCTCTTAATCCTCTATTTTCGAACTCTGTCTCTCTGTCTCTCTTTCTTCTTCTCATGATGCTCTGTTCTTTCAACAATAAAATTTTACTCTAGTTTATGACACAAAACTCTCCTGTAAAGCCATCATCGCAGTTTGTTTCAGAGTAAAATTTTACTATATAATTGAAGAGAGAGAGAGAGAGAGAGAGAGAGAGAGAGAGTAAAATTTACTATGATTCAAAGTAAAATTTTATTGTCATTAAGCAGATCAGTATATTATTAACCAGAGTAGAATTTTACTGTTACGAAAACATAGTACATATTAAATGAACGAATCAAAGTCAAATTTTACTTTTAGATCTATGAACAAACAAGCAAACACTCTTAATTTTTCATTACAATATCTCGATTTCTCATTTTTCTATCAAATCTAAGGTTTTTTTTTTTTTAATCTCTGATATGAAATTATTTATCTCAAATATGAGTTCGTAGGTATCAAATCTAAGATGGTGATGTTTTAATGATAAAAATGGTGGTGGTCGACCAACGGTGAGGATGAGCGACGTTGATAGACGATGAAGATGGTGGAGACAATAAACAATCATCGAATTGGTGAAGAGAGAGAGAGAGAGAGAGAGAGAGAGAGAAATGGAAGAAAGAGATGGTATAATGGTCAAATAAAATATTCAAATAACAATTTTTTTTGGTCATTTTTTAACAAGAAAATAAAGCTAAGAGAGGTTTATGGCTAAATTTCCCCTAATTAAATTATTTTCAGTTATAACTAAAAAAAACATTTGAGTCATAACTAAACATTACATAAGGTATAATTAAAAAAAAAAATCGATTATAACGAAAATAATATTCATAATTAATATCATAAGAAGTCATGACTAACACCACAATGAATTATAATCAAATCATAATTAATATCATAATAAGTCATAATCAAATATTACAACATCGTAACTAGGGCGTTTAGTACACACTCCAAAAATATCGTACACATACCAGAGTGTGTGTCATATATATTTTTTTATTTATTTATGATCAACTTAATATTACTGTTTTCTCAATAATAATAATTATTATTATTGAGTTAGCCAAGAAAAAAGGGGGAAAAAAACAACGAAAAATCTTTACTCGTGCCAGCCTTTTGATATTACTATGTTAGTGATGAAATGAATTTAAAGTAGGGACATCTCATAGAAAAGTATCTTCAGTCCGGCCCTTACATTTTGAAAAAATTATGACTTATTTTTGGAAGATTATTCTAATTAATTTTAACTTCTTTTAACTTGTCATCTTAATTTGAGAGGGCATTTAAATTTGGTAAGTCCGTTTTGAGACCGATTTTGATTATCTGAACTGTTCATTTTTTAAGTCTCATTGAGTAGAATACACAAGTAAAAAAATAAAATAATTGGATATCGACAGCTATATGTTTTAATCATATTTGTTTTAAAAAAATAGACAACAAATATAATTTTAAGAATAGTCAGTCATTTTTTATAATATAAATTTGATTCAAATATATAACTATCAATGTCTGATTATCTTAATTTTTTGTATAAATTATACTCAACAAATCTTAAAAAATAAACGATTCGAATCATTATAATCGGTCTCAAAATAAGTCTATTAAATTTAAAAACTCTCTCAAATTGAAATAAATAGCTTACGAAAAGCCAAATACATTACAATTCTAATAACAAGATTACGTGAATTCTTAAATTGACAGGTGTATTCCATGTAATCGGATGATGGGTTGGGACAATACCTCATGAGTATTTTTTTTAGTAATTCTCTAGGAATTTGGAATAAAGTCTTGCTCGTGTCAATTCATGCATATGTCAGTATACAGAGTATTGTTATATATCACAGGATGGATACAACGTGGATCGACGCCGACGCAACCGTAGCTATTTGGTGTAATTTTTATTTTTATTTTTGGAAAGCAAAAGAAAGATGTGATGTGGTATCGTCATCGCATCATTTGGTCTCATGATAATCAGTTATCGGTCAGATTTAATCTAATTTATAAGAAGAGACCTATCATCGAAGTATCAATGGAGCTCAACTACATGTCACAGAAGAGCTCAAAGTCAATCAGAATACAGTGCGAGATCTCAAAGATGGTCTCGAGATAATCAGTTATTGGTCTGATTTAATCTAACTTATAGGAACAGACTTACCACTGAGACATCAATAGAGGTCAACTACACGTTACAGAAGAGCCTAAAGTCGATCGGAATACAGTGCGAGATCTCAAAGACAACTAGCTAAAAATCCAACAATTATTCACAACCCCCAGAATCGAACATGGGCCACCCTATGGAGAGAATTGCTTTCTCCACTAGGCCACCACTCCAGGTGGTGCTATTTGGTGTAATTTAAGGAGTTGTTTGTAATTTATTTGTTTATTTTACTACAACATATAAGAATTTTAGAGATCAAATTTTTTGATGTCTAAAAGTGAAAATTTCATTGCAAAAGATATTTAGAGGCTAATTTCTATCGTCGTGAGAATAGTCGTTAAAAAGTCATCTTGAAAAGTCAAAAATAAGACTCTTAGTGACAAAATTTTGAAAATATCACTAATAAATATACTTTTAGGGACAAAATAATTTGCTCTCAAAAGCGTTTGTTTTTTGAGACAATATTTGGTCCCAAAAAGATAATAATTCATTACTAATGTCTAATTTTCGTTACTTAAAATATAATGACATTTTTCGTAAAAAAAAAAAAATATTAGGTCCCTAAAAAATAATTGTCCCTAAATTTTGATTTCTAAAACCTTAATTTTTTTGTAGTGTTTATTTTTTTAGTAAATTACAAATATACCATCTAAGATTTGTTAAAAATATGAATTTTTCCCTTATGTTATAAAAATTACAAATACCCTATTGTTAGAATTTTTCTTACAACTGACTTAGTAAGGAAAAAAAAATCTAAATACTTTTTAATGTCAAAATAAAATTATCATACTACCATCATTTTCTTCCCACACCACCAAATCTTTATCTCTACACTGTCACAATATTTTTTAACCCTCTTCGGTGGTAACACATCAAATGCTTGTGGACAATAATGACATTAATATTGATTGAGAGTGGGAAAGTGAGATGGTTGGGCAAAATGATATTACTAGTTAAGAGAAATGGAGAATAAGTATTTCTAAATTGAAAAAGAAAAAAGAAAACAAAGTATTTAACTTCATAATGACTAATATAGGTATTTTAATTTTTTTTTTTTTAAAATTTGCTGCTTGTGTTATACATTTTGTTAGTTTGACTTAACAGTTAATTAACGAATTGGGCCATTTGTTATGTGATTAAAAATTTCAAGGGGTGAAATTTATATTTTTAATAAACCTCAAGGAATGTATTTATTACTTGTCCTTTTTTATTTTGAAAAATTATACGAGAATATTTAGTACAATTTTGTTACAGCTTTTGAAGTAGAAATATCTTAAACAAATTAAAATATTGATTATTAAAAACATTGAACTTTTACTTTTTTATTATCAATTTTCAACTTGCTAGATCTTACACCCAAACAAACATATTATGTCTGCCTATATCACCAACGATATTCGTCATATCTCATTTCATCCTAGCATGAATATTCAATCAACCTACTTAATCCAAGTGTTAAATATAGTAACTATATATTATGTTTATCATATATACCATATTATATTCATTACTATATTTAAGATTAACATACTTAAGTTTCTCTCCTCCTATATAAAGGAGTTTCGTATATATTGTTACATAACTATTCAACACAACATTCAATATAATACAGATCTCTCTCTCTCTCTCTCTTCAATATTGTAATATGGTATCAGAGTTAGGTTAAATAACTAATAATTTCGCTCACTGGTGGGCAACAACCTTACCTTGGCTGCCCACCGAACCTCAACGTCTTCCGTTGTCATATTTTCCTATCAGTATCACTTCGTGGTAATCTCTTCCTTTGTCCGCTAGTTTATTCCTACTCTAGATATGTCACGCCCCAAACCCGCCCCTAAAAGTTTGGGCATGACCTATTCAAATATAGACACTAATCCTGTTATATATATATATATATATATATCATATGGGGCCTGTACGGAAGCATTCAATAAAATAAAATACATAGAACAACATCCATTGAGCTATTCCTAACATGCCAGGATCTCAACATCACACTAAGTAAATATTATACAGAAAGTTTACACACATATGCCTCGACTCAACCTCACAAATAGGCGTATACAAAAATATTAATGAAGAAGGAATTATATACAATCAACCATAAATAGACGTCCAAAGCATAAATCAAAACTCCACAAATACTTTATATAATGCACGGCTTTAAGTGGTGCCTGGACGCATCAAAATTGACAAGAGAAACACAAGCCTTAAGGTTAGGACTGAACTCCCGGTTGATTACCTACAGAAATAGACAAAATACAGAATGTGTGAAACTCAGTGAATAATAGTACATGAATAATATAATGATCAACTTGCATAATACAGTACAAAACTATATGATTGATTACATTCTGTATTTATTTCCAGTACAGTCATGGGTCCAGTTTCCTTAACAGAGTGACTTTAAACCCAATATGTACAGAATAGCCATAGGTCTACACATACAAATCGATCATAGGCCCAGAAACATATACATATGAATTGGCATATATTATATCAGTAGTTCTTGGGACAACCCACAAAGCAGAATAACTTCAGATATTATCAGGACTGACTAGTCTTAAGGTTATACAGAGGCACACAAATCCTTTTAATCATTTACATGAGTTAACGTTGTCAGTTTCGACAATGATTAACAATAAATATAGTATACTCCACAGATTGTACATGTGCCATCATAATACTAGTTATAGGGACAAAACAATTTACCTTACAATAGTCTTGATTCATTAGTAACAAAGCAATATGATTCAAAATACCCAAGCATTATTATTCCATTTGGTTATCGTGCGTTCTTATTCCGCTTGAATGTGCTAATACTCAATTAAATTCATTGGCAGAACAACTTTGTCGGTTCATAACTTCACAATTTGGCCCTAGGCCTGATGGGTTCACATATTCACAAATTAGCCTTTGGCTTCTTGGATGCATAACTTAGACTCTTAGTTTCACAAGTTGGCCCTCGGCCTCTTAACTTCATATTCACAAGTTGGCTTTCAGCCTCATAGATTCACATTTCATAAGTTCCTTAGATCTCATAGATTCACATTTCACAATTTCACAAGTCGGCCCTTGGCCTCATGGCTTCATGTTCCACAAATAACCCTCGGCCACAGAGGTTCACATTTCACAAAATGGCCCTCGGCCACATAAGTTCATATTTCACGAATTGGAAATTCATACTTCATAAATGGCCCTCGGCCACGTCATTTTGTAATTCACAAATTGGAAATTCATATTTCACAAATGGCTCTCGGCCACATCATTCCATAATTCACAATTTGGAAATTCATATTTCACAAATGGCTCTCGGCCACATCATTTCATAATTCACAAATTGGAAATTCATATTTCACAAATTCTTTTGATGCTTTCATAATTTCACACTGTTTCTTACATGGCATACCTAACTTTTCAAACTCTTTTGATGTTTCCATAATTTCACAATATTTCTTACATAGCATACATAGCATACATGTCAACATAATTTTACGACGAGAGATATAACGTCAATAACGATAATTATTAACGGTTAAAGATACATCGAGCACTATTACTCACAGTGTTCAGGTGCTTGGTCCGCCCCTGTAGCTGACCCTACACAATTCACGTAATTCAAACATAATTCATCATAGTCTATTAAATTCAATAGTAGTCAACACAACATAATCCAACAAAGTCAACACCATTTAGTTCATTAACACCATTTACAATACAACATAATGCAAAATAAACCCTTGAATCTCATTTCAACATTCCAAAACCGAATTCATATCATCCATATCAGTTATAGATTATTTTCCCAATTTTCTCTTCACATTACAGCATGAATTACAATGTTTATACCATAGTTCATTCACAAATTTTAAACATAATTTTCAAGTATCACCAAATTCCAATTAAACTTGCACATATGTAATTCAACCTACTAATTTCATGATTATACTTCCAATTTGGGCCAAATCATCAATTAACATCGTTACCCAACCTAGGGTTTCAAGAAAAAATTCAAGAAAAATTCAAACTTATTAACCCATCACTTTTCATTCCAATTTTTCCATTGATTATACACCTAGGATACATGGTCCTAGGTGTATAATCATTTTAACCCATCAATTTAACTCTCAAGATTCCTTACCTCAAGAATTAAGCAAGCCTTGGTGAGATTCCCCCATAATTTCGAAATTCCAATCGGTTGCAAATGTTGATCTTCATGCCTTCTTCATTCCTTGGTGGAAAATCTTGATCAAAACTTAGAGAAATGGTGAGGATTTGGGATCAAAACCCTAGGGTTTTCGGACCTAGGGAGAGAGGAGAGAAGAGGGGAAAAGAAAAATGTGAGAAATGATCCAAAAAATCTCATTTTAAGCTGCTGCCCCGTAATTCCCGCTCGAGCGGAGGAATTCCCGCTCGAGCGTACTTGTTTTCAGCACAGATCTCGAAACTTTAAACAGGTATAACTCTCTCATCCGGACTCCGTTTTAGGTCGTTCTTGTGTCCAAATTGAAGCCCCGAAAATAAGTTTTCCAATGGTTTGAACCTCACATCCAAATTCAAAGTGTGAAAAAAGAAAAGGGCAAAAGAGTGGCGGCTGATCGTAGATGAATCATTCAAATTAAAGCTTTTGGTTCCTTCCTACTTTACCTTCATTGTACCACCTCAACCCATACTCCAAAATAACATAAGAAGGTTCTAAGTACACTAATAAAATGTCAAGGACAATCTTACTTTCCACGCTCGAGTGCCACCTCACCCGCTCGAGCGCTCACAGACCAATAAAGCAGTCCTCTCGAGCGTCAACTTCTCCGCTCGAGCGGAGATTCACAACTTACAGAATCTCAGGCCGTCTGCGAAATTGCTGGGAACCCCAAAAGTCCGCTCGAGTGTTAACTCTTCCGCTCGAGCGGAGGGAAAAGTTCTGGGTCGTCACAAGATATCTCTATCATATATTTTTTTACTTACAATCCGTTTTTTTTTTTTTTTTTTGGTTTCTACTCTACTTTGTCATTCTCCTTGTTTCACCCTCAAATAGGTTTCTATCTTTAAACCTATTTGAGTTTAAGGGGAGATATTATACCTATATCATGGTGAGTATATTAATATACCATGTGAACCACCTAAGCTGCTACCTCTAATGCACAACCCAAACTATTCCCTCTAGCGCATCATCCAAGTCGCCCCTTAGCGTACTACCTAAGTCGTCCCCTTTGACGCATAACCCAAGCCGCCCCCTCTGGCGCACCATCCAAGTCGCCCATTGGCGCACAACCCAAGCCGTCCTTTGGTGCACCACAAAAGTCGCCCCCTGGCGCAGCATCTAAGTCTCCCCCTGCCGCACTTTCTAATAAGCCACCCCTTGGCGCACTCAGTCATCTATTGCCATCATTGTTCAGCACCACGTCATAAGTTATGTGTGTGTCACGCTTGCTAGTTCAACATCCAGTCTCTACAATGGTCCGGCATAACTGCATAAAATGTCCCGATATTGATTCCGATCAGTTCCTACAACGGTTCGATATGACCCCTTAAACTGTCCCGACATTGATTCCAGGCAGTTCTTACAAAGATCCGGTAAGACCCCATAAACTTTCCCGATATTGATTCTAGTCGGTTCCTACAACAGTCTGACATGACCCCATAAACTGTCCCATCGTTGATTTCGATAAGTTCCTATAACGGTCCGGTATGACCCCCCGTAAACTGTCCCAACATTAATTCCAGTCAGTTTGTACAATGATCCGACACTATCTTAAACTGTCCCGGCATTAGTTCTGGCAAGTTTCTACAATGTTCCAACATGACCTTAAACTATCCCGGTATTAGTTTTGATCGGTTCCTCAACGGTCTGACATGACCATAAACTTTCTCCTAGTATTAATTCCGGCCTCTGATCTATCTCAAGCATCATTGTGCCCCCGTTCGGACTTTGCAATTTATTTCCCTTTTATTTTATTTTTTAGTTTTATTTCATATTTTAGTTTTATTTCATGTTTTAATTTCTCTCTCCAAACTCAAGTTAGTATAACTTGAGTTTATACACTACGCCAAAATTGGACTTTAGCGGCGATTTTTTTATCACCGTTAAAGGTCAGAAACCGTTAAAGCCTTTTAACGCAGATAACTGGCGTTTTCATATCGCCGTTTATGCCCGTGTCGAAAAAAGTACAACCGTCATAAAAAGGTAAATTACCGTCGTTAAAAGTCGACCAAAAACGGCGGTCATATCGGACCAAAAACGGCGGTTCTTTACCGCCGTAAATAGGTTTGAATTTTTCAAAAAATAATCCTTTCTTCTTGCACTCCCCAAGTCTTGAACCCTCAACCTCTCATCCACTGACCCCAACCACTCCACCATAGCCACTCTTCATGAAATATATTTCCTAAATAAATATTTAAACATTACTTTTACTTTATTGTAGATGGCCATGTTCAACCCTAGCTGCGCGTGGTCACTACTCACCGGAGCTCCGCCGACAAAGACCGCCGTCATTAACGGCGGTAATGAGAGGGCTTTAGCGGCGGTTTCATTTTTGCCATTTAAAAATGGCTTTAGCGGCGGTTTTTTAACGGCGGTTTCATTACCGCCGTTAAAGGGTCATTACCGGCGACTTTGTTAATGGCGGTAACAAAAACCACCGTTAAAGATACATTAACGGCGATATTCGTTACCGCCGTTAATGCCCTGTTTTGGCGTAGTGATAGGGAGGTGTTAAATATAGTAACTATATATTTCGTCTATCATACATACCATTTTGGGTGAATATATCATACATACCATATTATATTGAATGTTGTGTTGAATAATTATATAACAGTGTATATAAGATTCTTTTATATAGGAGGAGAAAAACTTAAATATAATAATCCTAAATATGGTAATGAGTCATACATACCATATTATATTCATTACCATATTTAGGATTATCATATTTAAGTTTCTCTCCTCCTATATAAAGGAATTTTATATGCATTGTTATATAATTATTCAACACAACATTCAATATAATACAGACCCTCCCTCTCTCTTTTAAATATTGTAACACCAAGTAAAAAGCTAGCCCAGTTTGTATACTTGTAGTCATCCTATTTATTAACCCACAAGAGTGAGTTTGCTTTCGCCTTCAAAATATATATATCTATATAATAAATTAGGGTGATTTTTAAAAATATCTAAGAGATACAATTGGTTAGAACAATGTGAATTGACCTAATAAGATTGAACTGCTCAGATTGCTTGATTTGAAATAAATTTCTCATTCAAACAATTTTTAACTTTTGTTTTACACAATCTCACATCGAAAAAAGAAAAAAGGTGAGTTGTTTCACTTATATAAAGTAAACCTTATGCTTTCTTTTAATATTATAGTGTTGTACATGTTTCAGTTCAAGACAGTTTAAATTTTAAAATAACATTTACAATTTTAATTGTTAATAATTAATTTTTGTGTAAGTTAGTTAGTTTTTTAACCCAGCTGATTAGGTTGAACCGTTTTCGATTTGATTGATCCGTTAATTTAACTACGATTTTAGTAATTTTATCAAAATATATTTTTTAGATTTGTTTGATTTGAAATAAACTTCTAACCTAAACAATTATTAGCTTTTAATTTACACAATCTTACATCAGGAAAAGAATGATTGAGTGGATGTTTCACTTGTATAAAGTGAATCTTGTGATTTTATTTAATGTTATAGTACTGTTTATACTTCAATTCAATACAATTTAAGTTTTAAAAGTTTCAATTAATTAATTTTTGTATGAATTGGTTAGTCTTCAAACCTAGCCGGTGGACTTAATCGGTTCCAATTTGACTGATTCACTGGTTTAATTGTAAGTTTTAGCTATTTTATCAAAATACTAACGAATGACCCGTACCTGAAAACACTTCTAATAAAATTAAATTTTAAACTATTCATAAGAAAGTAAAGTGTTATTGAGTCATACCAATGCTAACAAAAAGAAATAATAATCTATATAATAAAATTAATACAAAAGTTAAACATGCATCTGAATTTGACTGATGGTATGTCCCTAATCAGATTTAATAAATCAATTCAAGTTTCACTTTACATTATGTTTGCCTATTCTATAGTTAACAGTGACATTAAAACTAATGATGGATAGAAATTAGAGGATAATGAATTTAATACAGACTGCATGTGTTTGGATAATATCAATAGGAGACATGACAATTTTATAATTTTTCATTACAAACAACTAAAAAGAATAATTGCATTTAATAGATAAAAATTATGTCCAAATAAAGAAAGATTAGTTACAAATAGAGTAAATGGATATGGATAGATATTAAATTTTCTTATTTCATAGGTATCTATATCTATACCTATATCTATATTCTATATATAATAAATAAAAAGGGATGGTTTTAAAAAATATCTAAGAAATATAATTGGTTAGAACAGTGTGAATTGACCTAATTAAATATTAAACGACTCAAATTGCTTGATTTACAATAAACTTCTAGTCCAAACAATTGTTAACTTTTATTTAACACAAACTCACATCGGGAAAAGAAAGAAAAAGTGAGTTATTTCACTGATATAAAGTGAATCTTATGCTTCTATTTAATATTGTAATGTTGTACATGTTTCAATTCAAGACAGTTTAAATTTTATTTAAAATTTTAATTATAAGTTAATTTTTGCATAAGTTGATTGATCTTTTGACTTAACTGATTAGTTTTAACCATTTTTTACTTGATTGATCCATGGGTTTAACAGCGATTTTATCTAAATATATTGGTTAGTTTTAATTACTAATTAACTTCTAACTTAAATAATTATTAGCTTTTAATTTACACAATGCCACATCGGGAAAAGAATGATGGAGTGAGTTTTTCACTTTTATATAGTGAACCTTATACTCTTATTTAATATTGTCACTATAAAAAATTAAGGTTTTTGGGACTAAAATTTAGGGACAAAATTATTTTTGAATGACCAAATATTTTTGTTGCGAAAAATATCGTTATTATATTTTTAACAACGAAAATTGGACATTAGTAATGAATTATTATCTATTTGGGATCAAATTTTTTGTCTAAAAAAATAAACCATTTTGAAACCAAATTATTTTGTCTTTAAAAGTCTATTTATTAATGATATTTTCAAAATTTTGTCGTTAAAAGCTTTATTTTTTTTATTTTTCAAGACGATCTTTTAGCGACTATCCTCACGATAACAGAAATTGGCCCCTAAATATCTTTTGCAACAAAACTTTCACTTTTAGAGACCAAAATATTTGATCTCTAAAACTCTTATACGTTGTTGTGTGTAGTGTTGTTCATATTTTAGTTCAATACAATTTAAATTTTAAAATTTTCAATTAATTAATTTAAGTCAGAAGTTAAAAACGAAATTTGATAAAACCACTATATTTGATAAAAATTTCAAAATATATTTAGTAAACTAAATAAATTTGAGTTAGAAGTGCCTTTAGGCACGAGTCATTCGTTAATATATATACATATATCCTAATGGATGAGTCAATTGTTTTTTTTGGTGGGTAAGATGAGTCAATTGTTACACTAAACTGTTAAACTAACATTTGTTTTAACATCAGAGAAATCTTTCTATAATAAGGTGTCTGTAGTAAATCACATCTTTCCACTGGAATAAAATTTTGGGTTAATTATACTAATAGTCCCTATAGTTTGGGACTTGTATCACTTTGGTCCCTGACTTTTGAATTGTGACACATTTGACCATGAAGTTTGAATCTTGTTCCAAATAAGGACAATTGAAAATATTATTAGATTTTTCAATGGTAAAATCGTCAATTTGATAAAATATAAACTAATTTGACAAAAATAAATGTCAAAAAAATATTTTTAATTTTTTTAAAATTATTTTTATCCACCAATGATAAAATTATTTAAAATTAATAAAAATTACATGATTAATTTTTTAAAATTAATTTTACATGATCATCATCCAAACACATAATAAAAATTAATTTGGTAAAAAAAAAAATATCCAAAAGATTTATCAATTTTACATAATTTTATTTTTAGTAGGTAGAAATAATTTTTAAAAATTCAAAAATATTTGCTTGACATTTATTTTTATCAAATTAGTTTATATTTTATCACATTGACAATTTTACCCTTGAAAAATCTAATTATATATTCAATTGTCCTTATTTGAAACAAGATTCAAAATTCATGATCAAATGTGTCACAATTGAAAAGTCAGGGACCAAAATGACATAAGCCCCAAACTATAGGGACTATTTATGTAATTTGCCCTAAAATTTTCCTTTTTATTCACCCAAAAAAAAAAAATTTCCTTTTTAGATATCAATCTTTGGACCACCCTTTTAAGTAAGAATGTGAAGAATTGAATCTATCTTAGCTTATAACTCAAAATTGTTGGGCACAAAGAATTTGTCCATTGCCTTAAAAAAAAAGAAAAAAGAAAGGGCAATGGCATAAACTTCTCCTTCCATTCCTAAACAAAAGGTTTGTTTCCTTTTTAACCTTCGAATTTTCATGCATTGATTAAGATCTCTCGAATCGAGGTCTTGTTCCTCTACAATTGATGCCTTCTTCTAACTCTAAACTCAAAAATTGGATCAAATAATGCACCATGGATGTTTGAGTAGGACTATAAATAAGTCGAATTGAGTCAAATAGTAAATTATTTAAGACTAGTTTTAACAAGTTTAAAAAATGAGTTGGAGTTTTGTTTATTATGTTTGAAGCTGATCTCATGAATAGATTCAAGTTTTTTATTTATTTATTATTATTATTTTTTTAATGCAATTTTATATAGTGAATATAAAATTATCGACCAAATTTAAGTTCAACTCACAAAATTAAGAATCATTAAAATATGTTCAAACTTAACTTTCAACCTAATAAATCAAAATCTCAAATGAATTTTTAGGTCTTATTTGATTAGTGAGATTAATAGTGAGAGGATTAATAATTCATATGATTAGTGCAGGAGTAATTATCCAATTGAATTAATGGGATAAATAACTCCCTCTTGTTCACATTTGTTTTGCAATAGATATGAAAATATATAGTCCTAATTATATGTTTGTTTTGTGTTATTAATTGTATGATTAAAAATTGTCAACTTTATTGAATGAAATGTTCATCGGAATCTAATTGAAATAGTAGAAATTGAAATCAAATACTAAAATGTGAGTCCTATTGAGAGGGTAATTTATACTAAATTGGGCCGAGCTGATAGTTGGGCCGAGGTAAGCCCAAATGAGTAAGGAAGCTTGTACACCGGTCAGGGGCGTGGTGCGGTAGTTCGGTTGTCAGACTTACATGATGTAGCCCGGTTTCTATTTAGTCCGGTCGTGTCCCAACCAGAGTATGAGAGCAACTTCTTCAGACCGTATGCATTAGTCCGGTTAGTCACTCCTGCGGGTAGTCCGGTCTTGGCATACGGAACCGGAGTAGGAGTGAGGAAATGGAGAGCCGAACTAAAAGTCAATTCGTCTGTATTCACCGGATTAGTACAGCAGTGGTAGTCCAGACGTCATTGATTACTTCGGTTGAAGCGTATGGGAAACCGAGGTAATCAGTGACTCTGAATGTAGTTCGGTTTAACTCCCTTATGTCTAGCTCGGCATAAGCATGGGAATGCCGAGGTAAGGGAGAGAAGTAAGGACCAAACTAATGGTTACTCCGGTCATTTGGAGTTCGGCTGTAAAAGGACCAACTCACTTGGTTTAAGCAGTGAGGAGGGTGTTGGAGGATAAGCATTATCTTCCAAGAGTTTGAATCCTAGGGGGACTCTATACTAGGAGGAGTAATCCTAGAAGGACTCTACATTTGGAGGAGTAAGAGTCCTACCAGGATTGTGCCATGTGAAACTTATATAAGCTCACCAATATCACCTTTGGAGAGGTAATACAATTTTGCTCCCTAAATACATTGAGCTTTTGCCTTCTTGTCTTGCTTACTGACTTAGGCATCGGAGAGGTTTCCGGCACACCCCCGCCGGCCAGCTCACGTTTGTGTTTTCAGGTGGTGGAACGACGACGTATTGAGGAACGAGGACTTGGTCAACAGGATTATACGAGAAGGTGTATTTCTTTCTCGTACACCTATAATTTAATAATTTTAATTCTATATTATAATTTGCTCATTTAAATATGCCCTTAATGTATCAAATATGAGTCGCGCTCAAATTACTTGTTGTGTCCAACTCATTTGTGATGTCTACGAGATAGTAGATTAGAACATGGGTGTTGAAAGGTGGAGGATTCTGAAGATGAAGACAAAAATATACTACACTTTTCGACTAGTATGGACCGCAAAATGCACCTGATTATTCCTTTTTCACCATCAGATGCTGATATCTACAAAGGAATTAATAAAGTAATTGTCATCAGATGTTGATATCTACAAACTTTTTGCACACATCCTTCTCTTTTTTTTTTATTGATATAATTGTCTTCTAATTCATCAATAAAGTTCATTTTTCTTTCCTGATAAATAAATAAATAAATAAATAAATAAATCTACAAAGGAATTAAGCTTTTTAGCAATCTGCACCTTGTAAACTCAGTAACATTTGTACCTCAGAGGTCATAACTGTTTGACAAGTGTCACTCAATAAATACCCATCATGGTGAGAGACAAAACTAAAAAATATTAACAATGACTAGCATAGTTTTGTGTTGTTCCAACATCAATAGCAAAACTGGTAGAGCCTGGATACTCTCTCATCTTGGAATTTTTTTTTTTTTTTTTTTTTTTTTTTTGGGTGTTTGTTAAAAGTTGGTTGTTTGTTAAAACATTTTTTTTCTGAAGCAACTGGCCAAACAACTTTGAAATATTTTTCAAAAAATGGAGACATGCCAAACAGGAATATCTATATAATAGGGACTATCTTAAACTTCTGATTTCTAATTTTCTTATGTGGTAAAATTGAATATATATATTATATAATGTAATTTTAACCTCTCCTAATATTCAGAGAATTTTTAATTATTTTTTTTAATGCCTCCTGTTTCAAAATAAGAGGTCTTCTTGTTTTCTTTTTCTCTTTTGGACCACGTTTTTGGAATCTTACGGTTTTTAAATCTACTTTGTTGTCACAATTATTCCTTTATTAGCTTTTTTTCTTGCAATTTCTTTCATATGCCCTACTTTTGTAGATGCAACTTGCATGAAGGAAGGATAACTTAGAGAGTAAGACACTTTAATAATTTTTACTTATATTTATTTTTCAGTTGCTAAAGTGATTTTGAATGGTATAGATAATAATAGGAATAATTTCAGATGTGTTGGTGGTGTGAATATATGCTAGCATCCCACATTACATTATTAAGCTACATATGCCATAACTGTATTCTATTATCTGAATTATTACTTAATACTTTACGAATCATAATTTAAAAGGCGAATATGAGATAAATGAGAAAACAACAACAACAATAATAATAATAATAATAATAATCAATAGTGTAAAGTGAGAAATGTGCCTTATGCAAGTGAAAACTACGCAATTTTTGCATAGTTTTCCATTTATATGATATTCTCCCTTTGTTATTGAATTCTTATCACTTATTTATTTATTTATTTATTTATTTTGGGGAGGTTGTTAAAGGGCCGTTAGGGGAATGATATAGGTGTCACAAATTTGATTTATAAGGGCAAAAGTTTGTTAGTTAGAATAATAGTTTACCTTGGAGAGATTTGTTTTTATCTAAGTGTTTGGGGCCTTGGTTTTGTCAAATATATCATTGTTCATACCTATCCAAATAGTTAGTTAAAAAGGCTTGCATAGTATTGTTGTTGACAATATTTATATTAATTTATAGTGATATATATATATATATATGTATGTATATTGAGTCTTGTAGCAGATGAGGAAGAATTTTATGAAAGATTATTGAATTCAAGATCAATGTTCTTTCATCCATCTAATCTGCATCTTCCTCTTTATTTGATTCCTCACCCATTTTTGATCGGATCATACTACTTTCAATGACTTGCATTAAAGAGAAGCATGAATTTTGATACAGTTCTGTTTGTTTTCAGTCAATAAGAGAGTTGAGCACAACTCACCTTTTTTCTTGTTACTCTTTCACTGTAAATGAACAACACCCAACAGATTGGTTTCCAAGAAAGAGTTCAACAAATCCATGGCTTGGTCTATGATTATAGCAGTTTAGAACACGCCAACCAATCTTCCCAATTTCCTGGTGGCTGTCAGATGGGAATTTGCATTGATTCATCATCAGCCATGGAGGGAGGACGATCACAGCAACACAACTTTGGTTGTGGTGGGCATGCTAATTCATCAAGTACCATCATGAGTCGTATCGGTTCACCATCTTCTGCTTTTTATGCAACCGAGCGTTACATGGGCTTTCCACAATATGAGTATCAATCTGGAAATCCCATTGTCCCCTCCCAACAACCCGAGAATTATGATCTGCAAACTCCATCATATCTATCTGCAGGGGATAGTTTTTATTTCGATACACCAGAGCAAGATGACCCCAATTTGCAGTCCAAACATGCCCTGCAATCTGATGCCAAATCCCACTTTTGTAGCAATAAAAACTACAGTTCTGATGAAAGATCCTGTAAAACTCCATGCAACAATTTCTCAGAAAGAGAACACATTCTTATGCTGAAAAGAAAGTTGCTTAGTGATTTTGATAATTCAGATATGAGGCAGCCTTCAATTCCTTTTGAAAGAAATCGGGATCTTAGTGTAAGTCTTTTTTTTATAACTTGACGTTCAATGCATTGATTCATGTATGGTGTTTATTTATTTTTTTTATTTTTTTATTGCTAGCTATGTTTGGATGCTGGGAAATTAATTTGGCATCTTTTTTACTTCATTTTCTTATGTTTTCTCTTTTCTTTTCCTTTACCTCCACAGCCCATGATCCTAAAAACAGGGATTAATCTCATCCTGGTTATATGTATGTCTACATGACAGGTTTGTCACAACTTGTATAATTCTCAGCATGAACATTTGAGGCAGTCTGCAGCTAGACCTGCTGGAGGTGTTTCAGTTACTTCTGGTAACTCTGGATCAGCCATTTCAAGTAAAACACGAATTCGATGGACTCAAGATCTTCATGACCGCTTTGTCGAGTGTGTAAATCGCCTCGGTGGAGCAGAAAGTAAGTAGCTTTGACATGACCCTTTTGTGCAGGTATAGAAACAGCTATTATTAATTGATCATTAACCCTTTTTTTCAATCAAAATTTTAGAGGCAACACCGAAGGCGATACTAAAGCTAATGGACTCAGAGGGGTTGACCATCTTTCATGTGAAAAGCCATCTGCAGGTGCTAATAACATTTTAAAGAACTTTGTTGTTTAAGACCTGTTTGGTATCTTGATGTTAGAGATCTAACGCGATTGTTTGCCTTTCTTTTTCCATTTGCTTTGTAGAAATATCGAATTGCAAAGTACATGCCAGATTCTGCAGAAGGTAAATCTAATCCTGAATAACACTAATTGATCATTGAATTGATTTTGATCATTTGCGATAGTGTACTAAAACCTGATCTTAAGAACATATATAGGGCCTGTTTGTTACAATTTATTCGAACTTGAAACTCAATTTATAAGTAGAATCTAAAAAACAATTCCTTCCCAGCTCAACGATAATTAGTTTTTTAACGTTATTTTGCCCCAAATTTGAAATAAAAAATAAAAAATTCATAAGCGGCATCAATAACTACGCCAAACAGGGCAATAGAGCATTCCACAAAATTAAATCATGTCATGTATTGTTCTGATGAGAAGAAACTCCTCAGATATATATATACACTTGCAATTACATGTGAATTATCATGCAGTTTTCCTCAACTTGTTCGATAAATTATGCATTTCATCTACTTTAAATATATCAAACACATCAATCAGGCAAGTCTAGGAATAAATTCTAATCTCAATCTTTCTTCCTTCGTCAACTGCAGGAAAATCTGAGAGGAAGAATAACATGAATGATGCAGCACAGATTGATATTAAAGCGTAAATTTTCAAAGAATCACTTGAATATAATTTTGAGTGCTAGTTTATTAATAATCACTTTTTCTTCCAACTTTCTGCATGAAACAGCCACTTCGTATCTGACAACAAATTTTAATTTGTCTGGCAGTTGCTTGCAAATCAGGGAGGCATTACAACTACAACTAGATGTCCAGAGAAGGCTTCACGAGCAGTTAGAGGTATAGTATCTCTTTATTCTTACTGTTTTTTGGTGGACTTTTCTGTTTTTTGTTTTGTAATTTGATTTTTCAGAACTATTTCTGGAAACCGTTTTTGGGAAACTTTTCTTAAAACAACTCACTTTTTAGGAAACACTAATAGTTATTTTAAAATTTTTGAAGACTATTTTCACAGGAAAGTGAAAACCATATGAAAATAGTGGGCGTTTTCAAACTTTTCATTATTTTTGCTTCCAAAACATAAACAACAAAAACAAAAATGAAAATGAAAATGCAAGCAAACAGGCTAATCTTGTCTTATACGTTCTTTTCATCATCATCATCATCATCAGATTTCTTTTTTTGTTTCTTTTTTTTTTTTAATTCTTTTTAAATGTTTTTTCGAATAGATCCAGAGAAATTTGCAGCTGAGGATTGAAAAACAAGGGAAGCAGCTGAAGATGATGTTTGACCAGCAACAGAAAACAAGCAGCAGCCTCTTTGAAATGCATAATTCAAATAACACTTCCCCCGATGACCCAATTGCTTATGGTTCTGGAAATACCCACTTCCCATCCAAAATAAGTTAGTTTCCAAATGCTACAACCACATTTTTATGTTGCCTTTTCCACATCCATATTCCATACAATCAATCACAATCACACATAGTGTTCTAAGAAAGCTCAGCTCACCTCCTACAACAGGATCAACAACTCCAGAAGCTACTCTTTGCAATTTTTTGTACACATAACATTGTAGTGATTCCTGCAGCTATATGAGGACAAGGGTGTCTCTGTAATTTGGTTTGCATATATCTCACATGTCTTCTGTCTTTTGCCCCTTCCCTTGTATGTTTTTCAATAAATGAGAAGAAGGAAACCTTCTTCTCATTATCATGGTTTAAATTTGTACAAGGACCTGTTGGGTTCAATTTGACATGGAAGTTCATTGTAACTATGTCTGTTGGGCTTTTAGCTCCTTGTTAATGAACTTAATCAAGAGCAAGAGCATGGTATACTGCGGAACATGCAATAGATTATCTATTGCTTGTAATTGCACAAATGCAAACGATAAAGTCAGAGGAATAGTGCAGCAATAATTCAGCAAAGAGTTTCTCCATAATTGAAGAATTCCTTCTACATGTAGATATTTTATGATTGTTTGCTTCTCTGTACAAAGTTGCCATATTTAGAAATATTCTATTGTGAATTGTATACTCAAGCAATATTATATTAACAGATTAGTCCCTCAATGATTGTGTGGACTATTTCCCATAGAATTCTGTTTCTTTACTAAGAGTTCTATTTCTATATGATATCAGAGCATTGAAGGAAAATTATTTAATCCTTGTTCTCTTTTATTATGGCTGTAGTCTCCTCTACTTCGAAATCCTTGACCACTCGCTATCCTTATCGATGTCAAATTAATGTCTCTAATTTTGTTTCTCTATGGTTAACTAAAAGTAACTATCTTTTATGCAAGACTCAAATTCTCTTACTGATTGAAAGTCAAGAAGTTTTGGGCTTTATCAATGGAGATGAATCAACACCTCGAAGCAAAATCAAATCGGATGATGGGAAAAAAATAGATCCCAATCTAGATTTTTGAGCTTGGACCAGAATAGATTGTGAGACCTTTAACTTTTGTAAACCTTATTACGTCTCTAAATTTTGAGTTATTATAATAAAGCCCTTAGTTTTTTATTTATTCACAAATTTAACCCTAGAAGCGAAGATGCATTGGGAATAAACCCGTACAAAACCAAATTGACCCCGATAGCGTAGTAATCGTTTTTACATGCTAATATTAATTATTTAACTATGAGGCCCCTGACCTTTGTAATTTTATTTACACCCATACTTTTGAACTATTTCAATAAAGACCCTCATTCTCTTATTTATTTTCAATTTTAGTTGTAGAGTCGAAAACACGCACCAACCGAAAACTTGCAAATCTTGATTGAACTTAGTAACTCAAGGATCATTCCAAATCCCTAACAATAATTAAATTAATTCCCTAACTATATTTTTCCAATAAAAAACCCTAGGCTTTTGGTTCTCATTACGACTCGCTATTTAATTCGAAATAAAGAGACTTTAATCGAATTGAAGTTCCAGATCCTAATTAAATTAAATAATACCCTTAAATAAATGTTTCAACACATGAATTAGACCCAAAGCCCTCACATTTTTATTAAATTACTATTTGACCCCAAACTAGTACTAATATATATATACACATACCTTTAAACCTATATTATACACTATATTTTGCAATTTTGAATAATTGTACACAAGAAAAAAATAAATTAATTCCCTCAAATCAGTCCACATGGCCAGCCACCCTATGGAATAAAAAATTATACAACCTTTTCAAACCATATCCATGAAATCGAGGAAAAATGTTGGCAAGTACCCCCAAAACATGGAGCCATGCCTCCACCCTAAGTTCAATCCTAACCAAAGCCTAACTAGATCATGATTAATTGTATAATTAAAGCCTCTAATCATTCACTATTCCATTTCTAATAACCCGACCCCCATCTATGATTCTAGTGTACTTTCAGTCCCTTATTCTGTACATTTATATGCTTATTGTGAAATTCCATGTGAAATTAAGTTTAATTAACAAAAGAAAAACCTGTTATAACTGAGATGTTCAGATTGGAAATTGAGAGCCTTAGAGGCTTGATAATTTGAAATTGAATTTACATTTGAGATCAGCATGATTTTTAGGTCATAGTATGATTTTCTGTGAAATTTCATTTAGGAATGATTAAACTGATTAAATTTTGTCTTTATTTACTTTTATGTATATCAATGCTTTTTATATCTTTGACTTGAGGGAAACCATCACTCAAAAATAAAAAAATAAAAAAAAAAATCTCCTGGAGAGGGTTAGAAAGAAGGGGAAAGTTTGAGAGGAGGAGAAGAAGGCTCTTCAAAGAAGGAATTGGGAAAATTTAAAGGATTTCAAGGGCACACTCCAAGAGGGACAAGCACTCCGTTGCAGCACTGTGAGTAGTAGTACAATAGTCGTACGTTCAATTATCGTTAATGATTCTTATCGTTAATATTTTGTCCCTTGCAAGTTATTAAGTTAACAATGTATTGATTGGAAAATCTAGAGGCATTATTAAGCGGTATTACTGTTGACAAAGAAGACCAACATTCTGTTATTTGCAAGATAGCTAGAGTGATTCATGATGAATAAAGGGAACGTATAGACACTATGGAACCATGGTATTCATGTATCTCTGAAATCATTCAATCTGTAAATGTGCTTATCTCTCATGAATAATTATCAGGAATGTCCTGTTAAACTTAAGTTGATTGTGTTAACTCATGAATGATGTAACGGCTACCATTAGTACTCTGTTAAGTACAAGTCAACTATGTTAACATATATGAACAATCAAACAAAGGTGTATGCTTCTATATGCTATTAATAGATCAAGTGAACTACGCCGTTTCTTAATGAATAATTAGTTAAGACCACGGATTGTTTTATACGTTAATACCTGCCAAGCATTATGATAAACAACAGAATGACTTACGTATGACTCAACCTGAAGATAGAATTAAATATCAATGACCTTGTCAGGTGACTCACATTATGATGTAAAATGTTCTATCTGTGTTAAGTGTACTATAATGACATGATATAACAAGAAATGCTCTATGTTCTGATATGTTACGTTTTGACTTAATGAACAGTTGTCCATATATGTAAAGTATTCATGACATCCATAACACATGGCCCTTACCCGGGGGTAAAAATATTGTGGTTCAAGGATGTTACAAGTTCAAGGATGTTACAAGTTTACATATGCTACAAGTTTACGTATGTTACAAGTTCAAGTATGTACAAGTTTAAGTATGTTACAAGTTCACTTATGTTATAAGTTCTCAGTATCGGGGGATTCCTTTATGGAACTAACAAGAATGCTTTATATTGATTTGTTAGCGCTATCGAAGTGCCAAGTATAATCAAGTATGAATTCTAATTTCTGTTTATGATTCAAGTATAATGCATATGTACGAATTTGTTTCCGTTTATGGTATGACATGATTATTTACTGGTATGGAACAAAGTGTTACTTGGAACTAAGTGCTACAGTGTGAGCCACCTCTAGAGTCCATGTGAGACACCTCTTGAATCCATACATATATGAACTAGGCTTAAAGCCAATCTGGGCCTATGGCTATTCTATATGATCTATTAGGCCAGAGGCCATTCTGTATTTTTGGTATGGAGCAACGTGCTGTACGGAACTAAGTGCTGCAGTGCGAGTTACCTCTAAAATCCGTACGAGCCACCTCTTGAGTCCATACATATGTGAAAGTTATGAGGCTGAAAACTGTTCTGTGAAAGTTATGAGGCCTATGGCCATTTTGTATGGTCTGTAAGATCTGTTAGTATGAAACAAAGTGTTGTACGGAACTAAGTGCTGCAATGCGAGTCACCTCTAGAATCCGTGCGAGCCACCTCTTGAGTTCATACACACAAGTTCAAGGGCTTAATGCCAACATGTTCAAGGGCTCAATGCCAACACGTTTAAGGGCTTAATGCCAATATGTCTAAGGGCTTATTGCCACTCTGTTCAAGGGCTTAAAGCCATTATGTTTCAAGATATTATGTTTTAAGTCATTATGTTTCAAGACTGGGCCTAAGGCCGTTCTAAAATTAATACAGAATCAATTAATCTTATGCCCTCTTCATTTATATATGCATTGATATGTATTATAATTCAAGTTGAGTATTGATTCATTTATGTACTATTATTCACTGAGCTTCACTCACTTTGTATGATGTCTGTTCTGCAGGTAAGCACTTTGGAAGTCCGTCTTAACCCTTGATGCTCACCCTTCAGTTGCCAACCTCAGTATGCCCAAGCACCCAGACCAAGCCCATGCATTTATGTAAAGTTTTGTTAAGATTTTGACTTGCGCTTTAATTATCTACCTAAGGTTAAAATGTATGTATATGACCCCTTTCTTTACCAATGTTTGGTTATGCGTTCAAGTATGGGTATGGGTATGTGTATAGATAACTAGCTCTCAAGTATGTGATCCTGGCATGTTAGTTTTAGCTCAATGGATGTTATTCTGTGTTACTTTATAATATTAAATGCTTCTGTTCAGGCCCCATATGATATGTAGATTAGGTTAAGTGTCCGTTTCTGCATAGGTCATACCCGAACTTTTAGGGGTGAGTTGGGGGCGTGACACCATTAGGTTCTAAGTAAATCCATAATATCAAATCTATTTCCAACCAATGCGCAATTTGGACCTTTTACACCAATTTTATTATAAAAACACCATCACCCTCCACATGTTAAACATCTCATACACTCACACACCTACACATTCGGTTGAGAAAAAGAAAAAAAAAAAAAGGAAATGAGTGAACTTTGGTAGTAGAGGAGAGGAAAAGATGAGAAAATTGTGCATGCACTTCGCCTAACATCAAGTAAGCCACATCACCATCTCTCCTTCTATTTCCTTTTTCAAATACATGTTATTAGAGGTTTAAAATCATATTTTCAGATGTGTTGTAATGGTTTTCATGCGTTCAAAGTTGATGAATTGAGCTTTAATCCTTCTTTCATTCGTATTTCCTCTTAATAGATGCAAAACTACCTTTTTTCTTTCCATATCTCACATTTTTTTAAAGGCATACCATCACTCTAAAAATATAAGTTATTGATACATTATTTAGTATGTTTTCATCACAAAAGAAGTGGAAAATTTCCCTTAGTTGGCCTCTTTTCTCACCAATCTTCTTATTTTGAGTATTGTGCATGAAAAACCTATTTTACAGTTAACTTTCGAAAATTCCAGAAAAATGTAGAAAACTCTCCTGGACCTCAGTTTTATGTCAAAAACTTCCTTAAAGAGTTAGCTTTCAAAAAAATTGGTTTCATTGAAAAAGAGTGAGCGGTTTGAAAGAAAAGTTGATTTTAAATAACGTGAATGACGGACAAGACCTTCGGTGTTTCTTAAATAACTAAAAATCTAGAAAAGCTATTCCATTTCCGAAACATGTTCTGAAAACTATATTAAATTCTCTACAAATCATAGGAATTTCGAGTTCGGAAAAAAAATCTAAAATAGCCCTTTTGATTTTAATCATTAAATGGTACTGAATCTAGAAATTTAGTTTTGCATGGGTGTTTTATGATCTTATGATCATGAATATGCTTATTAGTACATGATCATGTCTTGGTATGATATTGCATGTGTTATGGTTATGTTCCTTATCTTCTTCAATTGATGATGTTCATGCTTATGTGAATATTGCTATCTTGTTAAGTTGTTCTAACTTTATTTTAAGACATCTAACTCAACGAGAAACTTAAGTGGGGTGGTATTGGGTTTTCAATCATCTGGATAATGAAAAGATGATAATGTGTTATGTATGGATTGATGGGATATACTCCCTAATTGAAGGTTAAGTCTTGCGCAAGCGGTTATCTTGTAAACCTTAGAATGGAACAGACATATTCGGACACTTTGCAATGGTTTGATTGGTGGGATAAGGTTGGGTTCAGATGGGACATTCAGGAGGATAAAACTTTTTTGGAAGGATAAGGTTGGATTCAGGGTGATAAAACCTTTTTTCTTTTCGCCGTCCCTTTTGGGGCCCTGCGGTTGGTGCTACGCAGTATATAACCGTTGGTAGGCATCCGAGGTAAGTTCTGCAACAAAGCAACAAAAGGGGGAGTTCTGAATAGTTTGGTGTCCAATTCTTACGGTTGGGAGTATAAAATCTCTTTGGGGGATTTCTAGAATACTAACATCTAACTTAGTAATCCTTGTTATTGACTTGAGTATCATGCTTTATTACTTGCTTGTTATAAATGTGATGGTGCATTGGATTGGAAAAAGAGGAGGGTGTATGTGTGTGTTTACCAGGCATTCAAAGCTCATGGCATGGCATGTCAGGTATTGAAGACTATTAGACCGATCAAAGGCAAAGCTGAAGCATTGAGGATGTACGACTACCCTAGGAGGATTAGAAACTAGTTTGTAAACGTGTTTTGAGATTGTAAGTGATAAATCCCATGTTGTACTTAAGACATGATTTTGTAATTATTATATATCTATATATCTTTTATATTACATATTCCTTACTTTCTCGTCAACTCATTAGATCTTGTGTTAATACCTTGTTAAGATCTGTCAAAGGGGTAGTTTTGCTATCTAAGGTGGTTGGACTTTGATGGGAGGCTATGTTAACTCCTCCGACCTTCCTGAGATCTTAGTTGGTTATTAACCAAAAGACTCATTAGTAATGTTTCCTATTTTGTAATCTTAGATAAACCTTGTATTTATTTGTTAACATATTTTCTGATGTTCCCAATTTTTAGGGTGTCACACAGATCGTTTGGTTAAAGCTTTGACAAACCAGCACTTTGTCAGAAGATGTGATGGGCTTGGTCATTGGTTGTATGACTGCAAAAGAAACTTGGAATGCACTCTTAAATGCTTTGGCCCAGCATTCTCAAGCTAGAGAATATGATTTGATTCAACAACTCCAATATTTGAATAAAGACAACCGCTCATTGTTTGAGTATCTCTGGGTATTCAAAGGCATCTGTGATGAGCTAAGTGCAATTGGTAAGCCACTTTTAGACAACAATAAGGTCTTCAAACTTCTTCACGGTCTTGGTAGGTATTCAAACTTCTTCATGGTCTTGGTCACAGGTACGACAATTTCACCACTGCTATGTTAAAACCACTAATACCATGTTTCAGTGAAATTGTTTCATTATTGCAAAGCTATGAGCTCCGCAATGAGGACATCTCTAATTCAAATGTGTCTCAAAATATGGTTTTTGTGGGAGAAAGAACACATGGTGAAAGTTTAACAAAAAAGGGAATCAAAATAATGGTTCAAGCTAAAAAAAAAATTCTCCAAAGGGAAAGGATTTGCTCCCACTAGTTCACAAGGCTACAACAAAAACTATGTCAATAATAGCAGGACTCGCAACCAATCTGATAGTTATCGTTCAACTCATCAAGATTGTGGCACCCAAGGTTCACGGACTAATAGTGGCGGAGTTCTTGTTTGTCAACTTTGAAAGAAATAGTGACTTAATGGGTTAGAGTGAGAAGCTCCCGCATCTCTCTAGAAACCTGCGTTTCTAGGGTTTCAATACCTCATTGATTGCCAGTGCTTGGAGTTAATGCTTTCCCTTGTAATATTTATGAGAGTGTTAATGTTTCTATTAGTTCTTTAGGTTCACTTGCTATGACCGAGAGTTCTCCTCTTTTGGGTGGTTCTGAGTTAGAAAAATGAAAGGACAAAGCTGAGTCTGACACCATGGATGCATCTTCAACTAAAACGAGTTTGCATCCTCATAGTGTGTTTGTCGATTCCAGAGTTGAGTTAGGAGTAGCGGTGGAGCGTGATTCGGTCACGAAGATACCCAATCTCTCGAACCTTGGGGAGATTGAGCAGATCGCTGTGGTAGAGTCGTCTCGAGGACGATCTGATGAGGTAGATCGTGCTGTGGAAGTTCAGTTCGAAGATGTTGCTAACACTCAGAGTTATACTGATTGATTGGAAAAGCTTAAAGCCCCAATGATCATTTCAGAAGCACTTGCAGGTAGAGATGTTCCCTCGACTCCGATCGGGCAGATCTCCAACCCTAGATGGTCCAAAAGTGACAATATCGAAGGTAATCATTTTCAATTCCTTCCTGATAGTCTCGATGTTACTAGAAACAAAGGAGCAGGGACAAGCCAGACTACTCTTGGTGAATCTGATGGGGGTAATGATCCTAATCAGATTGATGGTCAAGGAAATGGTGGTGGCAACTACCATGGGGCTAGAAGGGACAGAGGGGGCAGAGGGGGTACTGGAGGAAGGAGACCAGTGGAAGTAGGGGGCCCTAATCAGCCCTATCCGAGGACGTGGGCTAATGTAGCTTCTGCATCTACTCGTTCCAATATCAAGCTAAGGTATATTCCACCAACCTTTGTTGATGATAGTGTTGTGGTCAATATGCCTAAGGGATCTGATCCCTTAGAAAAATGGGACTCCTACCTAGTAGGTTATTTCATTGACAAGGGTGTTGGATATAACTACCTTCAAAATAGTGCTTTTGGGCTGTGGAAAAATAAAGGTCTTAAGGAAGTGTTAACTAATGGGGACGGATTTATGTTCTTTATCTTTGAATCCCCTGATTGTTGTGGGAGGTGCTTGAAGAGGGGCCGTGGTACATTGGAGTCTATCTTCTAATCCTTAAACAACGGAAAAGGATGATGAAGTTAGCCAAAGAAAAAGCCACCAAGATCCTGGTTTGGGTTAAGCTCTTTAATATCCCTTTGGAATATTGGGATCCTGATGGTCTCAGTAGGGTTGCAAGTGCCATTGGTAATCCTCTTTGCATGGATCAGCTTACGGCAAGAGGGGCTAGGGTGGCTTTTGCGAGGATTTGTATTGAGATAGAGGCAACTTCCAAACTGCCTACTTATTTTCAGATTCGATGTGATGATGAAGCAATGTTAATCCATGCTGAATATCAAGGCTTGCCATCAATTCGCCAACACTGTCAGATCTTTGGCCATGATACTCAGAAGTGTGTGTCTAAACATGTAGCTCACTTAATTTCTCTTCAAAAGAACACTAAGGAAACACCTGAGGTGCAAGAGGAGGGTTGGACTACAGTTAATTCCAAAGGTAAGAGGAAGGTGGGGGACTCGAATCCAGCAGAAAATATGGAAGCCCCATCTCCACCCCCAGTTCCTGCTATACCTTCACCAATAGTTCCCCCAATGGAGAGTCCTATTCCAGCTGTGGAAACTAGTTCATCAGAAGAAGAAATAGGGCTAGGGGGAAATGAAGTGCCAATGTTCCTTGAGAGTCTTCTAGAGATTACCAAGTTGGTGCTACCGCAAGCTGCAGATCTTATAGACACAGTGATTGCTGAAACTGCTCCAGCAAAAGTGATCACCCCAGGTGCGGCTTTTGTTCAAAAGTCAACACAAGCTCAGGGAGGTAAAAACTCTGGCAAAGGTAATAGCAGCCAGAGGAAAAAGAAAAAGTAACTGTTATTTCAGTTGGTTGAGGGATGTTGTTTTGTTTTTTGTTTCCAATGACTGTAAAAATTGCTTCTTGGAATCTTAGAGGGTTGAATGACCCTTCTAAACATAAAGATCTTAAAAAGTTTGTGCTTAATGAAGATATCCGTGTCATTGGTGTTTTGGAGACCAAAATTAGACAAACTAATGAAAATAGTATTTTTGAAAAATGTTTTGGCAATTGGTCTTTTTTGTCTAACTCCCAACCAACTGAAACTGGTAGGGTTTGGATGTGTTGGAATAGTGAGATTTGTGATGTTAAAATGTGTTCTAAGTCTAATCAGCACATCTTTTGTGAAATTGTGGTTTTGGCTACCAAAGACAGATTCTTTGCCACTTTTGTGTATGCTGATAATAAGCATCTTGTGAGGAAAACTTTCTTTGAAAATATGCTTCACATCTCCCGTATTAACTCCAATTCCCCTTGCTTATTCCTGGGGGATTTTAATGCTATTAGATACCGTCAGGAAAAAGTGGGGGTGTCATGACCCGAACCCGCCCCCGTGGGTTAAGGACATAACCGGCCAGTAATCGTGAGATTACCTACGGCCTCAAACCAAGCCAAACGTATTTTAACAGAGTTCATGGGGGCCAAACGGAAGCAATTTGAAACTTTGTCCATAGAGCCGTGCTTATATGCACATCATTACATACATATGTTAATAACCCACGACAGAAAGTACAATGACATAAAATTCTGTACAGATAGGATCATTCAAATCTAAGTCAGCCAAACAAAACTATATACAGATATACACAAAGTCCTCGCCCACATGACAAAATATAATACATGACAAGATGGCAAAGACGGGTCTCGTACGTGAGACACAAGGGCTGACTCTCAAAGACTTGGTTATTCCACACTGGCTTCACAGGGGCTGGGTCTGGACCTCTCATAGCTCACCTACAAACACACGAATGAGCGTGAGCGAAAGCCCAGTGAATAATATCAAATAAGAATATACAACAATATGTAGAACAACATATTCCGAATGGCCTTGGGCCCAATTCATATTTCTAATTAACATATATATACACAATGTAAGTCAAGTGACTGTGGTTCTAAACATACTGGCCTTTTGGCCTCTTTATCTTTCATTTATGTCAAAACGGCCCCTGGCCCACTCATTTGTTCTTGTCAAAACGGCCTTTGGCCCAATCACACTTTCGTGTCAAACGGCTCTCAGGCCCAAATACACTTTCGTGTCAAAATGGCTCTTAGGCCCAAATACACTTTCGTGTCAAACGGCTCTTAGGCCCAAATACACTTTCGTGCCAAACGGCTCTTAGGCCCAAATACACTTTCGTGTCAAACGGCCTTCGGCCCACCTTTTATCAATCGGCCTTCGGCCCACATTTATGTCAAACGGCCTTCGGCCCATATTTATATCAATCGGCCTTCGGCCCACATTTATATCAAACAGCCTTCGGCCCATTTTTATATCAATCGGCCTTCGGCCCACATTTATATCAATCTGGCTCATAGGCCTTCCATTTCAAACTGGCTCATAGGCCTTTCATACCAAACTGGCTCATAGGCCTTTATATATCAAACTTGTCCACCATTCAAATTAATGAACTTTACAAAACTTACATAAGAGTAAGCAAATGGGACAATAACATAATTTAGATATTACTCACAGTGGTCGGCATGTGGATTTGCTCTGGAGCTTGACCCTACATATCACATAACATATGGGTCACAAATAGTTCAATCCGTTCTTTAATTCACACATTCCTCTTTAGGCTTTATTCTTATCTCTTTAATTCAATCACAATGTTCAATGCATGCCTAAGAGTGTTTAGAAGTGAAAGGGAACGGAAGACAGAACACAGAACGCATTTTCAGAATTTTAGAAAAATAGTGTCCCTGCTCGAGCGTGGACTTCCCCGCTCGAGCGGACCCTTAAGGCCTGCAAAAGTACTGGTTTCATCAAATCCACGCTCGAGCGTGAACTTGGCCGCTCGAGCGGAAGGCCTGTCTACATAGCTCCCCACTCGAGCGTCAACTTCCCCGCTCGAGCGGGAACTCTGTCTACAAAATATGCTGGGAGCATGAATTTTCCGCTCGAGCGGCGGTTCCCCCGCTCAAGCGAACACCATAAATTCTGGGTTTTCCAGAATGGTTCCCTGAGTTCATTTTCGACATTCAACCCATTTTTCTTGCATGCTATGACACAAATCTCACACATACACATGCCAACATGATGCTAATACAAGATTACAACCTTAGGAAACCCAATTTCACAAATTAACCATATGCATGCCCCACAATTAACTCCAACTCATGCATTCAAGGTTCCCATTTTAAGTAAACAACATGCATGCCCAATTTAACTTCCATCTCCACTTCTAATGATGCAATTAGTGCTTCTTCCCATGAAATTCAACAAAAACATGCTTGCATGTGAGATTACACTTCTAATCTTTCAAAATTTACAATTCACATACTAGATTTTGTGATTCCATAGGTGTTCTTTACATGCATGTACATATCAAGCCTCAATTTCAACAAAACCAACTCAAATCATGCTCTTGATTACAAACAAACCTTGAACACACAAGATTACACATTAAACTCATGAATACAAGGATCAATGCTTACCTAGGGGCTCAATTCTTCCAATTTATGGTCAAATCTAGAGTTGGCCTTCAAGTATTCAAGCTTAAATGATCAAACTTCAATTTTTGAGCTCCCTCTCTCACTATGGCCGGCCCTCTCCCTCTCACAATTGCAAACTCAGATTTTTGAAGTCCAAAGAGACAGTGTGCCTGTTTGGCAGAGCTTAATTACAGCTTAGTTCAGCTTTCAGCTTAATTTAAGCTATTTTGATGTGTTTGGTTTAGCTTATAGCTTTTTAGAAGTCAGAAATCAGCTTATTCTTTGAGTGGGGCAGGAGATGCTTTAAGAATAAGCTGGAAATCAGCTTAAACTGAAAGTTATAAGCTATAAGCTGTTTAGGCATAAGCTATAAGCACTTTCCCACAGCTCTACCAAACAAAGCCAATGAGGGTGTGTATGGCCCTTATATGGCCCCACTAAGCCATTATTTTAATATTAAAACAATTGGGCACTTAATTCATTAATTTAATCGATTTAATCTGACCCGAATCAATTTTCAATTAAATTTCACCGTAGGCTCTAAAAATTATGCCAATCACAATGGCGCAATCAATTTTGGGTTCTGTGCCCGATAAGGCCCTCAATTTAATTCCCGAAGCGGTAAAATCAAACAGATATTCCTACGGTGAACAGATGGAAGTTCAAAACCACATATATTCACATAATTGGCACACCAAATCATATCAAACATATAATCAAATTCATATTAAGGACCAATTAGCTAATTACGGAACAGAGGCATCATAGGGGGGTTCTTCTATTTGGTCAAATGAGAATAAGGAATTCAATTCCTATATTATCTGTCACGCCCCAAACTTGCCCCTAAAAGTTTGGGCATGACCTACACAGAAATGGACGCATAACCTGGTATACATATCATATGGGGCCTGAACGGAAGCATTTACCAATATAAATTAACATAAATAAAAGAATTGCATCCATTGAGCGACCACTATCATGCCAGGATCCCAGACAGAACATAAGGCAAATAAACATATAGTGATGTGCATCAGAGAATTAGCTATGTACATATATATATATACAGACCCAGCCCTTAGAATTGGGCGTAAAACAACGTGGACAGGCAAAGGAATTATATATACATCAACCCTAAGCAGCCAATCAGAGTGTAAAATCAAAAGCTTAGCAAAAAAAGCTGCCTTCACTTAAGTGCCTGGACATTCTGAGGTTGACAAAAGAGGCACGGATGCCATGGGTTAAAACTGACCTCCAAGTGGAGTGCCTACAGAAACAGACATAACACAAAGTGAGTCAAGCTCAGTGAACAGTAGTATATAAACAATTTAAAGATTAACTTAACTTACTTACAGTGTACACATTCATCTAAATACATAAGTAAATGCAAAAATCCTGTGGTTAGTCTAATTCTGTACACATTTCAGAACAGTCTTGTCGGTTCATAACTTCACAGATTGGCCCTTGGCCTGATGGGTTCACACATTCACAAATTAGCCCTTGGCTTAACCTTAATGCATAACTTCACAAATTGGCCCTCGGCCTTTGAGATTCATAGTTTCACAAGTTACAGATTCATACTTCACAAGTTGGCCCTTGGCCTCATAATTTCAGAATTCACAAGTTGGCCCTCGGCCTCATAAGTTCACAAATTCACAAAGTGGCCCTCGGCCTCATAAATTCACAAGTTATACCTTTCATATCTTCACAAATTATATCTTTCATAATTTCACAAATTGTATCTTTCATAACTTCACAAATTGTATCTTTCATAACTTCACATAACCAGGTGACCCATAAAGGGACCAAATTGGCTTTAAGCCCAGTTCTTGTATGTATGGACTCAAGAGGTGGCTCGTACGGATTCTAGAGGTGGTTCACATTGCAGCACTTAGTTCCGTACAGCACTTTGTTCCATACTAGGAATCAATAGTTCTTGAAGACTGAACAATTCATATTATGTCATAGCATAAACGAAGTGAATAAACATAACAGAATAATGCCAGGTTCATACAAATACCGTTCACAATGGTGCACATAAATTTCCCTTTATGATTCATTACATGTAGCCATAGTCATCTTACGTATAACAAAGCATTAATAATAATTATTTATAGAAACACATGTGTCATTACAGTACTATTCATGGGGATAGAACAATTCACACCATAACGTGAGTCATATAACAATGTTATTGATATTCAATTCTTTGACGTATAAGGCAATGGTTCTGTTCGATTTTCATTTCGTTAATCCATTCTAGGCAGATGTCTATGTCATAAAACATGTATCGAACTAAATAAGGCTGTAGGAGCCTAGGATAGGACGTTCAAAATATCATGTTCCCATTAAGCGGGGCTTATATTCATAATCCCTTCTTGCCAACTAGTTGCATAATATTAATAATTCTTGTGCGGAGTTATAGGTAATTTACAGGTTATTACACATTAAGGATAACCATTAACTATAACTAGAATGTAGAGTAGTTTCAGAGTCATACCGAAGTACACATAATCTTTCAATGTTCTCACCGATTCCTAAACAACATAAATGCTTACAAAGAACAGTGCGTTAACAATAAGAATTATTAACGGTAAGTAAACGTACGATTACAGTACTACTACTCACAGTGATCGGTTCCTGGTGGTAATGGTACAATGTCCTCATCTCGATCTACAATTACAGTGCACAACACATAATATGAGGTTATACTCGATCCTTTACTTATTCTCTTTGATCGTTCAATCAATTAGTCATGGTGGTACCAAGCTCATTATTCTTTAATAATTTGTAATCCATGTCTTAGAAAACAGGAGAAATCGATGGGAAATGGTTTAGGTAAAGAAATGGTACAAAATTAATTGACATAACGTGAACAGTCATCACTAATTTGGGCATAACCATTTCTGTATTTATAATTTGGGAGTGAGACCAGCGCCATTGGAAACTAGACTTCCAGGGCTTGATTTTAGGCTCAAGAATTACTCAAAACGATGTCCGGATGAAAAAGATATGCTTATTCAAAGTTGGCCGGGCAGAGCTGTCTCCACTGCGTGCAGAAACGATGCGTGGGCCCCTCGCGATTTGCAGTCCGAAAATGGCTGAAAGTTTGGGACTTCTCATTTTCAAAATCAAACCTTAATTACATGTAAATCAAAGCCCAAAACCCTTTAATACATGACCAATTTCACATTATTATTCTTCATTAAACACCATAATCTCAAAATAAACAAATTTAATGATTTTAATTCTTCAATCAAGGAATTCTTAGAAAATCAAGGTTCATGGGTTCAAAGCTTCCTTTATTATCATGATTTCATGAAATTAATGTCTTAAACACAAGGATTCAAGATAATTGATCTTACCTTAGTTCACTCTTTGATTTCCTCATGGTTCTCTTTAATTTCTTCAAGCTTCCATGGTTGCTCTCCTTCTTCTCTCCAATTTCTTCAAGCCACCCTCAAACTCTCAACAATGGTGAACCCTCTCTCTCTCACTCTCTCTTGGCTCTCTTTCTCACGGGTCTTCCCCTCTCTTTTTAGATATTTTGAGCTCCCAAAAGATAAGTCCTCCTCTTATAACTCATATATACCCATATGATTAACAATATAAACTTTATCACAAATACGGAGGGCCAAACATGCCCTTACGAATCGCACAAAATTAAATTTCAATTAAACTTTCCAGAGGACTCTAAAAATTATGATGATCATAAATATGTCCCCTGTTCCGATTTCTGAAGTCTCTAAGGCCTTCAATTTGCAGTACCAAGTTAACCACCCAAGCGCACATTAATGAGCTAGACAATTTAGATTTCCAATTAAGTTTCCCAAATAGTTCTAAAAATTTCGATTAACACATCCAAGTCCTCAATTGTGATTTCTGAACCCATAAAGGTCGGTAATTTCAATTTTAAAGCTGTGGCTCGACAGATAATGCTTCAATTCCAAAGGATATAATTAAATTAAAACACCTCAGCTCATAGTTAAATACAAATGATTTCTTCTCCACATTTTGGGGTCATTACATTCTCCCCACCTTAAGAAGTTTGGTCCTCCAAACTTGATGCACCTTGTCACAAGTCTAGTTCCGTCTTGGACATATAACATTTCTCAATCATTTAGCTATTTCCAATCTTAGACAGTCAATTTCAATGGAGGTTGCTCCCAAAATCACAAGTAATTCGTCTTTACTGACTAATTGGTAACCCAATTGATAAGAGTACTTAATAACATCAAAGCATCGTCTCATTATTCACAACCCTTGTACATTTCAATTTAATGCTCTGAAAGTTATACCTTCCAAATACTATAACAACTTAAGGGTATTCAAAAACAAATTCACTTCAAGTATTCGATTACATGTGACTCATAAGCTATCAAACATAATTCAAAACTCTTTAAGTTCACAAACAACCCCAATTATCATAATTCCTCAAAGGTTAAGGAGGCATTTACTACATACTCACGTTTCAAAGGCATATGCTTCTTACAACAATTAAATCCAAAATAACACATATGTTCTAAATCAACGACTTCGTGACTTCTGTCTTATCTGTTATAAATTATCAGTTCCAATCAAATTTCTAACAGACTCCAAAGAACAGCTCAAATCCCATATCAAGGAATTACATGTTCAGGGTAAATTATTAGTAAAATCAAATACAGATCAAACCTTTATGGTCAACAAGCATTAATAGTTCATATACAGATCTCAGCACTTGGTAATTCCTATAATAGAAGTCACTTAGTGATTGTAGACACCCCATTTTTGACTGACCTTAAGACTCAGATGTCACCGATTGAGCGCTCGGTGATATTGCATGCTGTGCTCGTTCAGAAGTCTTCGGACTGAACCATCTTCTTTACCTTGTCTCGGTTTGCGAACCAGTCTTCTCTGTTTTCTTTCACGAGGAAGGAGTGGTTCGTAGACTATCTCGTGAGCTACTTTTTGCCGAGCTGGCTGAGCTTCACCGTCAAGGCCTCGGCTGGGCCCAACCATCTCGATTTCTCAGAACCTCTGTTTTATCATTTCAGGGGCCCCGATTCCTCGTGGCCGTATGCCACTAAATTGTTCGTAGGGTTTTCGGGACCTGCGTGATTTGGGCCCCAAGCATTCATTTTGCATCGGCCTTCTCCGGTTTGGCGGAGACCTCTGTTTAATATTCGAGAACAGGGCCCCGATGCCTGCCACTGTGGCGGTTTTGGGACCGTTTTGGTCCCGAGCATTCATTTTGCATCGGCCTTCTCCGGTTTTGGCGGAGACCTCTGTTTTAATATTCGAGAACACGGGGGCCTGATGCCCACCGTGGTCGTGTGCCACTTCCGATACATGGCGGTTTGGGACCCCAAGCGCGCGGTTTTGGTCCCGAGCATTCATTTGCATCGATTTTCTCGATTTTTGGCAGAACCTGTTTTGTCATTAGGACAACGAGGTCATGAACTCTGCTGTTCTTGAACACCACTCATTTTGGGATCCGAATTGCTCGGTTTTGGCTCGGCGTTCATTTCTCATTAGTTTTTGTTCAAACTTGGCGGTACCTCTGTTTCAACATCGGGAAGATCAGGGGAAAGCCGGCCGGGAGAAGCCAACAATTATCCCAGATAACCGGGCTCGCTCCTCCGAGCCGGCCTGCTTTTTCTCTTAGGGCCAATGTTGAACACCCTAGGGTATTTTCTTCCAACCAAAGCTACATATTTGTGATCAGGGGTCTTGGGAGGACACTAATAAATACTGGTCGGCCAGTAATTGTTTTTTTCATTTTTGAGGCTCTCCTTCACGCTCTATGTTGTGGCTCCTTGATGGGTGTTGCCAAATTCCAACCATGGAACCTTGTTCTACACACATGGGAGGACCCTAAAAAGTGGTGGCCGGCCATTAATTCTTTTTTTCATTTTTGAGCCTCTCCTTCAAGTCCAATGTTGTCTCTCCTAGTTTACAGTTGCCAATTTTCAACCACAGGGTTGTGTTGAGGACACATGAGAGGACCCCAAGGTACCATGGCCGGCCATTAATTCAACACTTTGTTTTTGGGCAGTGTTAGGGGGATAAGGGGTGGGGTGGGGTGGGTGGGCGGGCTGCACAATCACTGGCCGGCCGACTAACTTGCTTTCGGCCTGTCCAATTTGTCGGGTATTTTCAACATATCCGGGGCATCAGGGATATTCGGGAGGGAAAGATTGGGTGCTTTCCCTCCCCTTTTACACCCCATTTCTTGCCTATTTGAAGGACCCTCCCTCTCCTTCTTCAAGGTTGGAAAATTTGTCTTCAAGAACACTTCTCCAAAAACCTCCATTTTCATAGCTCAAAACCTCAAAAAGCTTCTAAGTCCCTAGGTCTTCTCTTCATCAACACCTAGCTTCACCATCCCCACCATCATTCCAACAGCTAGGAAGTGAATTTCAGAGGTTGAGAAGCTACAAATCAAAGCCAAGAATCAAAGAAAGACAAGTCTTCAAGGGTAAGTCTTCAAAACCAACTTTTAGGGCTTTTTCTTGATTCATTTCCATACTCCAATTGGTTGAGATTTGGGGGTCCGACCCTACTGCTTTTGTGATTTTTTTGAGCCCCTCTACAACTTTGTAGAAGGGCTCAACTTCATTTGATGCTCCTATGATATACTTGTTTCAATACCTAGCTTTTATGCCATCATCTTGCATGCTAGTTTAGGCCTATTTCCTTTTGTTTTTGGGGCTCCGACCCCTACTGGTTTTGTGCTTATTTTGAGCCTCTCTACAACATTGTAGAAGGGCTCAACCTCATTTGGCCATTCTATACACCACCTCTCTTTGAAATCCATTTTAGGCCTTAAATCTTGCATGTTTTGTAACCTTTTGTGCTTGTGGTTTTAGCTCTTGGTCAGAACTGATAGGGGTCTTATTTTGACCCCCTTTACATGTTTCATGAAGAAAGTTTTGTCATTTGGTGTGTGCATTGCATGACTCTTGTTATAGCCTCTTTTGAGCTCCATTTTTGCATGGAATTGTTAGCATGATTTTATTCTGATTTTGAGGATGTCATCTTCTGCAATTGTGCTTATTTTTATCTCATCTTCAATGTTGTAGAGGAAAGTTTGTCCATTTGGGGTTTGCATATATCACTTGTCTCAATACTCCTCTTTTGGCCACTAACTTTGCATGCTATTATTGATCTATCTATGCTTGCATTTTGGCCATGGTTGTTACTGGAAAATGCCATATTTGGGACTTGCTTGCTACTGTTCTTGCTGCCATGATCATATTTTGCATGTATAGCATGGCTATAGGCCATTCTTAATTTCACATTTCGGGATGAATGCATGCTTGAGTGTCATTTCGAATCGTTTAGGGCTGTTTTCCCTTTATTTAGGTGCTGAAATTCCATTGCCATGCTTACATATCATTCCCTATGCCATTTATCATTTTTGCATTGCCTCGGTTTGCGTGCCAATGGGCGCACTTGCGGGCACCTCATTCTTATCATTAAATGACATATATGAGTGTGGTTAAGGCCCTCTCATGTCGGCGTAAGCCCATCACTGCATTCCATATGCCATTTTATGCATTCCTCGGTTTTGCGTGTGGAACACGCATTTAACGACTTTTTTTGCAAGCGGCCTCCTATGTGAGTGGTGAGGCTCTCCCATGTTGGTGTAAGCTCATAGCGGCATTCCGTGTGCCATTTCATTGCATTTTATCATCGCCTAGTTTTGCGTGCCGTGCGCTTGGCTGCCGATTACGTCGATTTTCTCATTTTGTCATCGCCTCGGTTTGCGTCGCACGCATTTCGATTTTCTCATTTTATCGCCGCCTCGGTTTGCGTGCACGTAGGCGCGCATTTGCTGCCGGTGTATCCGATTTTCTCATTTTATCATCGCCTCGGTTTGCGTGCTGTGTGCACGCATTTTTATCCGATTTGCATTTTCATCATCGCCTCGGCTTGCATGCCGCATTGCATTTTGTCGCCGCCTCGGTTTTGCGTGCACTCTATTGTCCGATTTACATTTCATGCCATCGCCTCGGTTTTGCGTGTCGCATTCATCTCATTTTTAGGCATTCTATGTATGTGAGTGTGTCAGAGCCCTGTCTCATGTATAACATCATCTCATCATTCCGCATGTCATTTCGCATTCCTCGGTTTGCGTGCTGTGTAGGCACGCATTTGGTTTATCTTCATTTTCATCAACAGTGCATACTAGGTTGCATCTCTTAGTGCATTCATGCATTACCTCGGTTTGCGTGCGGGTATAAGGTTACTCATTTTCATGGCATTGTGCATGCTATATCACATGTTGCATTTCATGCATACCATGCATATTGCACGGAAGCGAGGCGCGTTTTGTACTCGGGCCTCAATTCCCAGTCACCACCTCCGGATTACCCCTTGGCGAGTTAGGTTTCATCCTGCATTCATCCCATATTGAGTTGTGCAATCCGATTCCTCTACCATCATGCATCGGTATGCGTGATTGGTATCGAGGCATGCATATATTTGTGAAAATACATTGCTATGCCCTTTTCCGCTCTCTGTTGCGGCAAAATTAAGGATCAACAACTTTTGGTCGGCGCATTTAGAAATGCAAGCGAGGCTAATCGGGGCATCGGTGGATTTCCCAACATACATCATCTATCGATTCTGATTTTCTCATTTAATTTGTTAATTAATTAGAATTTGTATTATTTCGGACTGTATATTCTTTTATTCGGGTCTGTATTATTATTTATTCGGACCCTCTGCGCGAGGGCATAAATGTAATAAGGGTGCGTGAGTGTGATGTATGTCTTCCAACCCCCACGTCTTTCTCCTTTTATTTACCGCTTTGGATGGTTAGATATAGGGCATATTTCAATTAATGATAGCATGTTTGCATCATTCAGTATTTCAATTCCAAGTTGAGTACTTGATAGCCGTTGCATTTCACATGTCACGTTTAGAATAGCTATAGTTGCATTTTGCATGTGTTGCATTAGGCATTCTGCATTTTAGGATCATGCATGATTTCTAATGAATTTCTGTTTTGGCTTGGAGTACTCGGTGAGTTTTATGCTTTAGCATCCTTGCATGCGTGTGAGTGTTGCCATGATAGCATGCTTACCATGAGGCTATTGCTTATGTGATATAAGCGCCTTGAATGCTGTGGGTGGAGGTTGAGTTATTTGAATTGGAGCAATTCATCATTGTTTGTTAAGCCCACTAGATTGTGGCAAAATCGTATTTTAAGCCTACTGCGGGTAGCAAACCATCTTTCACAAACAAACATGAGATGTTTAGTTCATCTATACTTGTTTCTGAGCATCACATAGTAACCTAGGCTAATAATCGAATAACAAAGTTTTCAAAAGCAGATATCATGGTTAGTAGAGGCGGTCTCTCACGATGTGACCTTCAATCGTACCCAAGTTCGAGCCAACTTTGGTGATAGCGGACTGGCCTTCGGCACCAGTCGGGGTTTCCTAAATTTCCCATTTTAAAATATTTAGGTGGCGACGATCCATGTTTGGCACTTCTTTCAAAAAATCTGTTTCAAAGCGATTTGCGGTTGGACTCTTTGGTTCGAGATTTGGAACCGCAACAAAAATCGGCGTTATTCTGATTCTGGCGACTATTGAGGATTTAGAGAACTTGACTCGAACTCATGATATCTGGTTTTGACTACACTTGTATGTTTCTTTGCATTGCATTTGCATTGGTGCGCCTAGGACGTGTTTGCCATATGCCATTCCCGAGCGATTTGGGAGGCTTGTCTTGTCAAGTCATGTCCGTAAGTCGGCTCTGAGCTCAACACAAACGGGCACCCTTTTGACCATTCGACCTAGTGCATATTCGGATCCGTAGTGACCATTCCAAACTAGGACAGGTTGCTTACCCGTTTATAGGTTGTTTGAAGCCGCTGTGTGCGTAGTGAAACCCTAGTTCCTGACAAAATAGGACAGGGAAACCCTACCCCAACATAGGGGTGTGGGTGTTTTGGCTCTCACTTATCTGTTATGTGCTTGTTAGAGTGCGTCTCTACAGGGAATGCATGTATCAGTTGAGTTTGGGCATCAGGCCTGCGGGCATCAGTTTATGAGTTTAGGCATCAGGCCTGCGGGCACCAATTTAGTATTTTGGGCATCAGGTCTGCGGCACCAGTTCAATATTTTGGGATTGATTTAATTTTGGAAGGCACACTCATTCAACTATGCTTGTATCTGTTAAAATCGGTGAGATCTTTGTCTGTTTTCTCTTTTGCTAGGTAGTCTGGGAACCATGGCTCCAATATCCCGAGTACACCAAATTTGTGTTGATAGACTTTGAGATTGATTCAAGGGCAATCGGTGTTCCTTTACGGGCGGTGAAAAGGGCGGTCGGGCACAAGTCACCGGCGTGATTACGGATCGATGATCCTTATCCACCCTACGTCGGTGAGGTCTCGGTTTCTCTGCGAGGATAGATACCGGTCGGTCGGATGGATCGTGAGAACACGTCGGTGGAGGCAACGATCGTCAAATGGGAAACTATGAAGCTCATAATTTGCGACAAGCGCAATCATGGCTCGGCGGTGAGCTCATCACCAAAGCGGCGCGTCTGCGTCACAACAAGTTCCTCCCCCAGCGGGAGCTCCAGCACCTGGGGAGACGCCAAATGTCCAGAATGTTCAAGAGGACACGGGTCTTCAGCAGGTGACTGTCCAAGACCCACACACTGTCAATCACGGACTCTCCTTGAGTTTGAGGTAGATCATACCGCTCTGAAATTGAGCAGCTTTTAAGAAATCACGGGGTGAAGGTCATCGAGATATTGAAGGCGGCTATCTTGATGTGGCGTGACATGATTTAAGATGCGGATCGATCGCTTTGATGGATCCGGGGACCCCATGGTCCACCTCGGCTATTCTCGGACATTCTAAGACCAATGGGCCTAACCGACCGCAAAAGCTTTCCTTGTTCGGTCGAGCTTTATCGGTGTGGCATCCACTTGGTATGCAAAGGAAGATGATGTGAAAACAAGGGATGAGATGGTGAGGCCTTCCTTGCACAATATTCGCCGTCGAGGTCACAACTTCGTGATCTCGAGACAAAGTCTTTCTCGACGGTGGAGGCAAAGGCATCAATGATGACCGTAAGGCGATAGAGATCAAATCCGGATGATTGTGCGCAATCTCCAAGGGGTTAATGAAGAAGATGATCGTAGTCCCTTCGATCTACATGATATGGGAATGCGGTCGAGGATGCAATGAAGCAAGGTCTGTTTGACCAAGGCGGGATCGACCGGAGAACCTTCAACCGCAACAACAACGCGGTGATGCGGTGCAAGATCTTCGAAGTGGGCATGGTTACCACCACCACATCAAAAGGCTACCCCATTCACCGGTCGTCCGGGAGTAACTCACGGATGGCCAAATATCCACCCGAGTCAAGGGTTTTCACTCCACTTCATATGCCTCTGTCAAAGGCTCTAGAGGTCTTACTCGGGAAGGACATTTGAAATCGTTGGAACAACGGCCCTACGGATCCTATCACGCAAAGCATGACCGGACTAAATCGCCTATCATCAACAAACCGGTCATGACATTGCTTTCGCTGCGCCATGATGTACAAGATCTCTTTGACAAAGGGGTCATTCTTTGCCGAGTCTGCAAGTCTATCGGCACTTGATCGGTGAACTTGTGGGGATAATGTGATTATGCGATCGGGGTGAACTACGCGACTCTCGATTTACTCGGTATGGTGAATGGCATGCACCGTTTTGAGCAATGTACAAGTGCTGTTTAATTTTGCGTTCTGACTTGGGTATTGGGTCAGTTTTGTTGTTTTGTTTTGAGTCTGTCTTTTTGTTTTGAGTCAGTCTCTTTTGTTTTGGGTCTGTCTTGTTGTATCGAGTCAGTCCTGTTGTATAGGAGTAGGGTGATTCCGGGGGTGTTACCTCGGGTGTCACCATTCGTTCGTTTGCTTTTTGTTTTGTTTTGAGTGCATTTTGATTTTGAATAAAGATTTCCATACTCTCGCATTTGCTTCTGCCGTGTGCTAGTTGTGCCGGGATTTGAATGAAATGGCAGTGCATTCCACCTGCTCTCTTGTGCCTTGAAGTCATTGTAATGACCTAAGTTTTTCAAAACTTTTTGAACACTATGGTGAAAACAAAGAGGGAGGAATTCCTCGGGATTTGCAAAACTTTGATCAAATGAGAGAAAAGAGGCATACTAAGCCCTTAATGAATGAAATCATGCTTGTTAGTGTAGTCTTGAGAAGGACCACGGCTTTGATCCAGATTGGTCCTATTTGTCGCTTTCTTAAAAACTTTCAAAAAAAAATGTTTTGCGAAGACATGTGTGGAATCGCTCTTGAGATTGTGGACCTAGGATCGCTCTCAGCCACGAGACTCAACCACTTTGCTTCTAAGCCTTGACCTTGAATTGAAGGTTCAGCGGTCAACTATGATGTGAGGCTTGTGTGGCCAAATTTGAGGCGACCCTTGAACATGAGGCGGGAAAGTCGGATCAAGAAGGTCGGACCTCATCGGAGAAGCTTGCAAAGCTAGAACAGAAACACCCCTCGAACTAGGGGCAAACAATATCCGATGTGGTCGAAGAGCCAAAGGTGGATCTTCTGCAAATCAATACAATGACCACTCTCCAGGATCTGAGGGCTTCAATCTCAAAACCATTTGGCATGGACTGTTACACTTTTACCCTTTGAGAGGCTAAAACCAAAAGTTAGAGCAAGAAAAATGCAAAAAAAAAAAATGCAAAAAAGAACAAGAAAAGAAAAAGGAAAAGATACAAAAATTCAAAAAGAAAAGAAAAAAAAGAAAAGATGAAAAGAAGAAATGAAAAGAAAAGAAAAACAAAGCTGGTTGAAAACACAGCCGCCTTGGCAAAAGTTAGAGCATAAAAGGAGGTTAAACCTTAACCGAACTCGTAAGGCTTGATTCCCATCTTTAGGATCGTAGGCAACTTCATTAAGTCGGTAGTAAAACACTTCAATTCATTGCGTCCATGCAATGGTTTTGGTCATCTGGTTGTGTTCATCACTAGATTGATTACAACGTCTTGCCAGTCAAACAAGGGGCAACTTTCCGTTGCCATTCAGCGTGCCGCGGTGCCGTTCAAACAAGGGGCAACTTTCCGTTGCCATTCAATGCGCCGCGGTGCCGTTCAAACAAGGGGCAACTTTCCGTTGCCATCCCGCTCTCTTCAAGCACGTGGCAGTTTTCCTTGGATGCGAGGGTGTGCATGTGAGGTGGAGGATTCATGCTCGTTGAGCAAGTGGCCGTGTGCAAAAATAGTTTTTGAGGATTTTCTTGAGGTTGACTAATTTTCTCGAAAATTGTTCCATCTTTTCAAAAACTAGGCCATTTCTTGGACCCAAAAAGGAAAATTTTGCTCATAGGACTTGCATGATTTCAAATCTAAAATTGAACAAGCATGTTAATCTAACTCTCATTTTGGTCAAATTTTTTGGAGAAAACCAAAATAAAAATGGTCAAAAGAACTAAGAGTCGGGTTCTATCTTTTCCCCGTTATCAACATACTTGCCAGAAGGGCACTCTACAACCAAGGCACAACAAGAGGCGAAGCTCTCATCCTCCGACCAGCAGTATCAAGCCAAGTGGAATGGATCAACATATTCCCATTCCCTCATCTGAGATCTAACCATGTCCAAACTCGGCGAGGCATCATCGATCGATGTCAGATCCGCTACACACCCAATTGTAGCGCGGTCCCTCTGTGGGAGAAACTGAACAAGAAAGAAAATCTAGCGAGTGCTCGAGCCCACAACGTTTATCCATCAACCACCTAGGGAGGGATTGAAAAATGAGAGATTGAAGAATAGAGATGTGCGATGAGAGAAAAGGTGAAAAGGGCTTTTTAGAAAACTAGAGATTGAGTGCCAAGTGATGTGAGAATCACAAGTGAGAAAGGAAACACTACACGGTGAAAGCAGGCTCAGTGTCGTGTCTTTTCGTTTGTCTCATTTCATCCGAGCATGTCTTGTTGTATTTAGGTCGTTTACCTTTTGTTTTTACGTGTTGAGTTGTTTTGTGCTTGTAGGCTCAATACGGTTGAGAATCCTTTTCTCATTTTCAAAAAATAAAAATCGTCTTGTGCTATGAGTCTTTTCTCCACATTTGTGCAAAAGCAATTTGTTCTTTGAGAAAACCGCGAGGTCCACCCCGATAAGTGTGAGCAGTAGAACCGGGACCTATCTGAAGCTATGAGTTTTGTTTTGCAAAGCAAAAGCAAAAGAAATGTCATCCGAGTTTGTTCCAACATCGGTAAGTTAGAGACTATATGTGTGTACCTCTTGAGTCTTGCCAATGTTCGAAGTATGAGTGTGCCTCTGCCTCAAGCTCAAGATCAAGTCTACTTCAAGCGAATGGCGTCGAAGTGCTCTCCTTGAGTACCATTCGAGCATCTTGTGAGTTCCTAGGAGACCAAGCTGCGGCGGTGGAAACTAGAGTTCGAATGGCGTGGCCTAGAAGCATAAGGTTGAGATTTCGAGACTAAAGTCTGGTTTAAATACCCAGAGGCGCCCTCGGCAGAAATGCCCCATAGATTGATGTATGCACCTCAATCTTGGATCTTGAACCAACCTAGTCTGTCACCCGTTGGAGAATAGGGAAAGTTGTGAGTATGATCGGGAAGACATGGCTCCATATTGTTACTTGTTAGCATTCGAGCCTTTGTCTTTGTGAGTTGAAGGTAAGTGTTCAAAAGCACGAGGAGACCCCGTCGAGTAAGCGGTTCACGCCATTCACCTCGTGAGGTGCTTTCGCTTTGTCCATTTATTGCTTTCGTAAGCATCATGCAACGTATTGCATTGTACCTATCAAGTTTCTTTCTCATTTCACTTAGTGTATCAATCACACTTCATTTATTTAGTCTATCAATCACACTCTCATCACACTTTATCACATTTAGTATATCAATCATACTCCTGTTCACTAAGTGCATCTATCGTGTTCACCACTCGATATATCCATCATACTCCTTTTCACTAAGTGCATCTATCACCGTGTTCACATTTAGTATATCAATCATACTCTGTTCACTAAGTGCATCTATCGTTCACCACTCGATATATCCATCATACTTGTTCACTAAGTGCATCTATCACTTCGTGTTCACATTTAGTATATCAATCATACTTGTTCACTAAGTGCATCTATCACACTTCGTGTTCACATTTAGTATATCCATCATACTCCTGTTCACTAAGTGCATCTATCACGCCGTGTTCACATTTAGTATATCCATCATACTTGTTCACTAAGTGCATCTATCACACTTCGTGTTCACATTTAGTATATCAATCATACTCTGTTCACTAAGTGCATCTATCCGTGTTCACATATCCATCATACTCCTGTTCACTAAGTGCATCTATCACGTGTTCACATTTAGTATATCAATCATACTCTGTTCACTAAGTGCATCTATCGTGTTCACTATATCCATCATACTTGTTCACTAAGTGCATCTATCACTTCGTGTTCACATTTAGTATATCAATCATACTCTGTTCACTAAGTGCATCTATCACGCCGTGTTCACATTTAGTATATCCATCATACTCTGTTCACTAAGTGCATCTATCACGTGTTCACATTTAGTATATCCATCATACTCCTGTTCACTAAGTGCATCTATCACACCGTGTTCACATTTAGTATATCAATCATACTTTCACTAAGTGCATCTATCACTTCGTGTTCAATATCCATCATACTTGTTCACTAAGTGCATCTATCCCGTGTTCACATTTAGTATATCAATCATACTTCACTAAGTGCATCTATCAGTGTTCACATTTAGTATATCAATCATACTTGTTCACTAAGTGCATCTATCCGTGTTCACCTTTCGGTATATCCATCATACTTGTTCACTAAGTGCATCTATCCGTGTTCACATTTAGTATATCAATCATACTCCTGTTCACTAAGTGCATCTATCACACCGTGTTCACATTTAGTATATCCATCATACTCCTGTTCACTAAGTGCATCTATCACTTCATGTTCACCCTCGGTATATCTATCATACTCTGTTCACTAAGTGCACCTATCACGCTTTGTGTTCACTTTTAGTGTATCAATCACACTCTGTTCACATAGTGCATCTATCACACTTTGTGTTATATATCTATCATACTTGTTCACTAAGTGCATCTATCACACTTTGTGTTCGCTTTTAGTGTATCAATCATACTCTGTTCACTAAGTGCATCTATCACACTTTGTGTTTGCTTTTAGTATATCCATCACGCTTGTTCGCTCAGTGCATCTATCACACTTTGTGCTTGCCTTTTGTGTATCCATCACACTTTGCTCACTTCATTCACTTAGTGTATCAATCACACTTTGTTCATATAGTGTATCTATCACACACTTGTGCATCTATCACACTATGCCTACTTTACGTATCTATCACATGCTCACTTTGTGTATCAATCACACACTTTCTTTGTGTATCAATCACACGCTTTGTGTATCAATCACACACTTTCTCTTTGTGCATCTGTATCAATCACACTGTGTATCAATCCGCTTTGTGTATCAATCACACACTTTCTCTTTGTGCATCTATCACACTATGCTCATCTTGTGTATCCATCACGCTTTGCTTCATATAGTGTATCCATCACACTTCGCTTTGTATCTATCACAAATGCGTATTCACGGTGAGAATTGCAATAATTTTCTTACATCCTTCGCAATCCTTGCATGAAATGTGGTTAGATTTGCATTCACTTGCGCGTGTGTCAAACTTTAATCGCATTGAATATATGTTGTTAGCATATTGTTCTTGTTGAATTTCTCTCTTTGATATTGTAGGTTCATTTGATATCGTATCTTCTCTGAATAATTCTCCGCATTCCTGCATGAGATGTAGTTGTTGCTTTGCATTCTTGCTTAGCATCTATTTGTCAATACTTGCTTCATTGATCACTTGACTGTGCCTATCATTTGCATTTTCTCTGTTTACCTTGTATGATTGTCTAAGTCTTGGCCTTGTCAAAAATGGGTCTTTGACATTCACTCTCGTCACTTCTTGACTCAAGAGGCAATTGTAGACACCCCATTTTGGTGACCTTAAGACTATGTCACCGATTGGCCGGTGATATTGCATCTTGTGCTCGTTGAACCATCTTCTCTACCTTGTCTAGGTTTGCGAACGGGCTCGGTCTTCTCTGTTTTCTTTCTGAGGAAGAGACTATCTCAACCATCTCCGATTTCTCCGGTTCCTCTGTTTTATCATTTGCCACTTCCGATAGCATTCATTACACCGCAATACCCCCATTTCACGCGAAACACCACCGGCACCAGCGGCGCTCATTTTGGGATCCAATTGCTTCATTTCTCATTAGTTTTTGTTCAAACTTGGCGGTACCTCTGTTTCAACATCGGGAAGATCAGAAGCCAGCAATTATCCCAGATAACCAATGTTGAACACCCTAGGGTATTTTCTTCCAACCAAAGCTACATATTTGTGATCGGGACTTGGGAGGACCCTAAAAAACTTGGCGGCCAAAGAATTGTTTCTTGATCGACGATTGGTGTTTTTCATTTTTGAGCCTCTCCTTCAAGCTCTATGTTGTGGCTCTGCTTGTTGCCAAATTCCAACCATGGAACCTTGTTCTACACACATGGGAGGACCCTAAAACCATTAATTCTTTTTCATTTTGAGCCTCTCCTTCAAGTCCAATGTTGTCCTCCTAGTTATTGCCAATTTTCAACCACACGAGGTTGTGTTGAGGACCCCAAGGTACCATTAATTCAACACTTTGTTTTTATTTTCCAACATATCGGGGCCGGCATATATTCGGGAGGGAAAGATTGGGTGCTTCATTTCTTGCCTATTTGAAGGACCCTCCCTCTCCTTCTTCAAGGTTGGAAAATTTGTCTTCAAGAACACTTCTCCAAAAACCTCCATTTTCATAGCTCAAAACCTCAAAAAGCTTCTAAGTCCCTAGGTCTTCTCTTCATCAACACCTAGCTTCACCATCCCCACCATCATTCCAACAGCTAGGAAGTGAATTTCAGAGGTTGAGAAGCTACAAATCAAAGCCAAGAATCAAAGAAAGACAAGTCTTCAAGGGTAAGTCTTCAAAACCAACTTTTAGGGCTTTTTCTTGATTCATTTCCATACTCCAATTGGTTGAGATTTGGGGGTCCGACCCTAATGCTTTTGTGCTTGTTTTGAGCCCCTCTACAACTTTTTAGAAGGGCTCAACTTCATTTGATGCTCCTATGATATACTTGTTTCAATACCTAGCTTTTATGCCATCATCTTGCATGCTAGTTTAGGCCTATTTCCTTTTGTTTTTGGGGCTCCGACCCCTACTGGTTTTGTGCTTATTTTGAGCCCCTCTACAACATTGTAGAAGGGCTCAACCTCATTTGGCCATTCTATACACCACCTCTCTTTGAAATCCATTTTAGGCCTTAAATCTTGCATGTTTTGTAACCTTTTGTGCTTGTGGTTTTAGCTCTTGGTCAGAACTGAGAGGGTCTTATTTTGACCCCTTTACATGTTTCATGAAGAAAGTTTTGTCATTTGGTGTGTGCATTGCATGACTCTTGTTATAGCCTCTTTTGAGCTCCATTTTTGCATGGAATTGTTAGCATGATTTTATTCTGATTTTGAGGATGTCATCTTCTGCAATTGTGCTTATTTTTATCTCATCTTCAATGTTGTAGAGGAAAGTTTGTCCATTTGGGGTTTTCATATATCACTTGTCTCAATACTCCTCTTTTGGCCACTAACTTTGCATGCTATTATTGATCTATCTATGCTTGCATTTTGGCCATGTTTGTTACTGAAAAATGCCATATTTGGGACTTCCTTGCTACTGTTCTTGCTTCCATGATCATATTTTGCATGTATAGCATGGCTATAGGCCATTCGGGCTTAATTTCACATTTATGAATGAGTGTCATTTGAATCATTTCGGGCTGTTTTTTATTTAGGTGCTGAAATTCCATTGCCATGCTTACATATCATTCCCTATGCCATTCGTATCATTTTGCATTGCCTCGGTTTGCGACTCGAGGGCACCTCATGAGTGCCGAGAAACCTACCGATCTTATCATTCAGCGGCATATATGAGTGTGGTTAATCATTGCATTCCATATGCATTCGGCTCTCCCATGTTGGTGTAAGCCCATCGCGGCATTCTGTGCCATTCATCATCGCCTCGGCACATGCTGTGTGCCTGTTGGTATAATCCCATCATCATTGCATTCGTCATGTTCATTCCATTCCTCTGGTTTGCCGCGCAGCACGATTGCGACACATTCATTTTTCATTCACATGTGTGCATACTAGGGTTGCCATCTTTTAGATTTTCATCATTTACCTTGTTTGCGTGCCGCGTGTGCGCATTTCGAGGTTACTCATTTTCATGGCATTGTGCATGCTATATCACATGTTAGCATTTCATGCATACCATGCATATTACCATGACGGAGTTAGGTTTTCATCGCATTCATCCCATATTGAGTTGGATTCCTCTACCATCATGCATGATTGGTGGCACGAGGATCGAGGCATGCATATATTTGTGAAAATACATTGCTATGCCCTTTTCCTGTTGCGGCAAAATTAAGGATCAACAACTTTGTCCCGTCGCGCATTTCGAGAAACAATGCAGGATTTCAACATACATCATCTATCGAAGCAAAGCCGGCCGGCTCAGGCGCCGATTCTGATTTTCTCATTTAATTTGTTAATTAATTAGAATTTGTATTATTTGGATTGTATATTCTTTATTATTATTTATTTGAGGGCTAGCGGGCATAAATGTAATAAGAGTGTGATGTATGTCTTCCAACCCCATTTCTTTCTCCCTTTTATTTACCGCTTTGGATGGTTAGATATAGGGCATATTTCAATATGATAGCATGTTTGCATCATTCATCTGTTTTGCATCATACAATTCGTATTTCAATTCCAAGTTGAGTACTTGATAGCCGTTGCATTTCACATGTCACGTTTAGAATAGCTTTGCACCTTTATAGTTGCATTTTGCATGTGTTGCATTAGGCATTCTGATTTTTAGGATCATGCATGATTTCTAATGAATTTCTGTTTTGGCTTGGAGTACTCGGTGAGTTTTATGCTTTAGCATCCTTGCATGCGTGTGAGTGTTGCCATGATAGCATGCTTACCATGAGGCTAATTGCTTATGTGATATACCTTGAATGTGGGTGGAGGTTGAGTTATTTGAATTGGAGCAATTCATCGTTAAGCCCACTAGATTGTGGCAAAATCGTATTTGTAGCAAACCATCTTTCACAAACAAACATGAGATGTTTAGTTCCAATTAGGCAGCCCGATCTATACTTGTTGCGAGCATCACATAGTAACCTAGGCTAATAATCGAATAAGAGCATACAAAGTTTTCAAAAGCAGATATCATGGTTAGTAGAGGCGGTCTTCGGCGGCGAAAGAGTGCTCACGATGTGACCTTCAATCGTACCCAAGTTCAGCCAACTTTGGTGATAGCGGACCGTGGCCTGGGTTTCCTAAATTTCCCATTTTAAAATATTTAGGTGGCGACTATTATCGCACAAAGCAGTCCATGTTTGGCACTTCTTTCAAAAAAATCTGTTTTTCATCAAAACGATTTGCCGGATTTGGACTCTTTGGTTCGAGATTTGGAACCGCAACACAAAATCGAGTCCGAGCTGTAGCGAGGTCCCCCGCGGGCGTTGTTACAGTGATAAGCTGGAAACCCAAGCTGTACATCATTTCAACAGACATGAATAAGTCGCGTAGGCATGTAGTCTCTAGCTTCACAATTGTTCTTCGTATTCTCCATTTCCGAAAACATAACAAAATCATTTCGTTATATGGATTCAAAACCATATATACTAATTCGTAACAAGATCAGAATGATGGGAAGAAGAATCCCAATCAATATCGTTAATTCTTCACAGTATTACTTCTAAATACAGTAACACAAGGAGAAATCAAATAGTTATGGCTATACCAAAGCAAATAACTTATAGTGTTGTAAATTCACGCAAACATACCATTGTAGACACTCGGTCCATACCGTCATAAATTCAAATCTGAACAATAAATACAACTATAACAACCATTATTTTGAAGCCACTCAAAACAAAGCCAAAAATCAAATTCAAAATCATGCTTGATTAATCAGTCATAACCGTAAGGTATAACATCTTCCCTTAATAAGTATTTTTTTTTCCTTGTTACAACATCAATTAATTTGACCTCTTCTTAATCATTTCAGTAGTCCACTATTCAGATGATTCTTTCGTTCCCTACAGTAAGACACGAGGTCAACCACATGGTTTCATATTCACAACTTATAATCACAGTGGTCAGTAACAGCCATATAAAAAGTATAGACCAGTTGTCTGACTTAGTCAATTAGCATAACAGAGTATCTAGTTACTCCACATACGTAAGTCCCACTAGATTCATTCATAGGGTCATAGATTTCCTTAAGTTTACAGTATTCACATCCATCCAGATTCCTTATTGCCTTGAAATTCAACAATTTAGCGACGAAATAATTTGACCACTTAATATCAGAGTTAGAACACTTAGCCGGATCAGTTTAATAAGATAATAAATCAATTCGGAATCACGTCGCACATATTATACAAATCTATATAAGCACACCGGAGGAGGTAAATGTCCAGTACATATCGTTAACTCACCATCTATATAGAATATGCCCATGCCCACTCTTCTTCTTCTCTTTTTTTTTTTTTTTATTTTTTATTTTTATTTTCTAAAGTTCACAGTGTCATACAGAACAGTTTACATTATACCCTTCAAATACAGGATAAGATTAATTTAACAATTGCAATATCTAACACTTGCACATCTACGCAGAAGTATATCACAGAAATGATTTCTCAATCTTAAGTCATTAGTATACAGAAACAGAATTTTTAATTCTTACAGTAACTTATCAGTTTATCAATCATTTAGTTTGATCTCGAAGTAGTCCATAACTGTTTATCTTTTTACAAGTTGCATGTAAACAGACACGTAATGTGGGTAAGGTCCTTCATGTCGTTCAACCATCCTTTATAAGAAATCCTGATTACGGATTACAATTTACACATAACAAAACAGATTATGGATAACAGAGTTAGCTTTCAGATTTCAACTTCAAATTTCATATTACAGATTTCAGATCGCAGGTTTCCATAAACAAATTACACAATTCTAACAGGGGTCATCATATGCCTAACTTCTTCTTACAACCAATCGTACTCAGCACAATTTCAGTTAGCACACAAACACATCTTATCAAAATACTCATGTGTAGTAATTGCTCAAAATCACAGATCTAAACATTGTTGTGGCAAAGAAGACTATATCATTTTCTTTAGTCTTAGAAATATTCCATACTTAGAGTTTAATCACTTAATCTAAACAGATGGTAAGTAACTTCCAATCCACAAATAACAACTGATAACTTACATCTTATTTACTCATTGACAAATAGATTGTCTTACCGATCAGCTCGAACCCTTACCACGCTTCTGCAGTGTAATTCTGTTGATTTAATCTCATCTGCATGTCTTATCATGTTCTGCATAACAATCATTCACAATATACACAAAGAATATATAATGGACATGGGTTATAATCGTTAGCGTTAACAGAGTACATTTAACGTTGCCATCAATTTTTCCATTTTCATTCAAAATGTCATGCATGATGCCTAAGTCTTTTCTAGACATCCTAAGGCTCAATGGACTCATGTGTGAGATAGCAACTCATGCTCTGATACCACTTGTCACGCCCCAAACTTGCCCCTAAAAGTTTGGGCATGACCTCTATAAGCAGACGCATAACACAGTAAACATATCATATGGGGCACGAGCAGCGTTTACCAATATAAATTAACATAAATAAAAGGACTACATCCATTGGATCCTGGCATGATAGTGGTCGCTCAATGGATGCATTTCTTTTATTTATGTTAATTTATATTGGTAAATGCTTCCGCTCAGGCCCCATATGATATGTATACCAGGTTATGCGTCTGTTTCTGTGTAGGTCATGCCCAAACTTTTAGGGGCAAGTTTGGGGCGTGACATTATCTCTTCTGAGCTAACCGATCTCTCCTTATGGTGGCTGTCAATTCACCTGGGCTAATAAGAGAGGTGCTGGGGACTACATAGCTACTAAAATTGATAGGGTTCTTGTTAATGAGGTTTGGCTTGATAACTTTCCTGGATCTAGTGCCTCTTTTCTTCCATCTGGGATTTCTGATCATTCTCCTGCTGTGGTCAATATCAGTGATTCTAAAAACTTATTTAAAAGACCTTTTAAGTATTTTGACTTCTGGTCTAAGCATCTTGAGTTCTTAAATTGTGTGTTTGCTACTTGGGACCAATTTATTAGAGGTGTCCCTATGTTTAGGGTTTGTTAGAAGTTGAAATAGCTTAAGCCTGCCCTCAAATTGTTGAACAAGAGAGATTTTAGTGATATTTCTGTTAGAGTTCAGGTTTCTAAAGCTAATTTGGAATCTTTCCAGATTAAGCTTGATAAAGATCCTTTAAACTTTAACCTTCAGGTGCAAGAAAGGGAGGAGCATAGGAATTATTTGGGCCTTAGCAAAGTGGAGGAGAGCCTTGCTCTCCAAAAATCTAGGATTCAATGGCTTCAGCTGGGGGATAGGAATAGTAGTTTTTTCTTTAGGTCTATGAGGAACAATATTAACAAAGGTAAAATTTTGAGTGTTGAGTTGGAGGATGGTACTAGAACTACGGACATCAATGGTATTCATAATACATTTGTTCAATACTACACTGATCTTTTTGGCACCCCCAGTGTGGACCAGTATAATGGTCGTGATAGGATTAGGTCTTTGGTGAATACCAAGGTGTCCTTAACTCAATCTGCTTTGCTTGCTAAGCCTGTCTCTGACACTGAGATTAAGGAGGTCTTTTAGTCCCTTAAGGCTAATAAGGCCCCGGGACCTGTTGGTTATTCTGCGGGTTTCTTTAAGAGTTCTTGGGATATTGTGGGTAATGAGGTCACCCTTGCCATAAAATCTTTCTTTGATTCTGGTAAGCTCCTTTTTGAGATCAACAACACGATTATTGCTCTTATTCCTAAAATCCCTAACCCCATGAAGGTTGGGGATTATAGGCCTATCTCCTGTTGCAACACTATCTACAAGTGTATTGCTAAGATCATTGCCAATAGAATCAAACTTGTCCTTCCGGATCTCGTTGACCCTGTACAGTCAGCATTTGTCCAGGGGAGTAGGATTTCTGATAACATTTTCTTGTCTCAGGAGATTATGAGAGGTTATCATAGGAATTCCAAATTTCCTAAGTGTGCTATGAAAGTGGACATAATGAAAGCTTATGATAATGTGAGATGGGAGTTTATTCTTGATATTCTTTTTACTATGGATTTCCCTCCCATTATGATTACTTGGATTAAGGCTTGTATGACGAGTCCCTCGTTCTCGATTTGCATTAATGGTAGCCTTTATGGGTATTTCAAAGGGGCTAGAGGGCTCAGACAAGGTGATCTGATGCCCCCTTATTTGTTTGTTCTGGCTATGGAAATTCTTGCTGAAAAAGCCAGTGACCCTCTATTCAAGTTCCATTGGAGGTGTGATAAAACCAAGATTGTCAATCTTTGCTTTGCTGATGACCTTATGATTTTCAGTAGAGGAGATCCTGCTACTGTTAACCTCATTATACAAGGCTTAGAGGAGTTTAGAACGTTGTCTGGTCTCACCCCTAGTCCTAGTAAGAGCAATATATACTTCTCGGGGTGTAGTCGCGAGCTTAAAGATGATATTCTTTATATTGCTATGTTTTCTGAGGGCACCCTTCCGGTGAAATACTTGGGTGTTCCTTTGATCACTACTAAGCTTAAGGCCGTTGATTGTCAAATTTTGGTTGAGAGGATCACTAAGAGGATTAAGAGTTGGACTAATAAACTTCTTTCGTATGGGGATAGAGCTCAACTTATCCAATCCATCCTTTTTTCAATGCAAGTTTATTGGTCCTCTCTCTTTATTCTTCCTAAAAAGGTTATTAGAGAGATTGATAGTCTTTTGAGATCCTTTCTCTGGTCCGGTGTTGAGTTGAAGACGCATAGTGCTAAGATAGCCTGGAACTATGTGTGTAAGCCTAAAAATGAAGGGGGCTTAGGGTTCAAAGATATAGGAGTTTGAAATAGGGCTGCTATTGCTAAACATGTTTGGTTCTTGTTTTCGCGCGGGGGCGGGCGCGCGGGGGAGGGGGGGGGAGGGTCTATGTGGTGCCAATGGCTTAAGTCCTACTCACTCAAAGGCAAGAGTTTTTGGCATGTTAAAATGCCTAGTGACCCCTTATGGGTCTGGAGGAAAATTTTGTCGCTTAGAAAGAATATCTTTCCCCTTATTAAGTTCAGGATTGGTAATGGGGAGAAGGTGTTTTTGTGGTTTGATAATTGGCACCCTCTTGGTTCTTTATGGGATAGGTTTGGTCATAGGATTTTGTATGATACGGGCCTTCCTCTTGATTCTAAACTTAGTGTTATTATCTCTAATAATGGTTGGAAGTCGCCCATTGAGAATTCCTGGGAAATCAAGGAGTGGATCTCCTCTACTCCCCCTTCCTTATTGCCTTGTAGGGATGCCCAGGATAGACCTGTCTGGAATTTGACTATTGATGGTAACTTTACCATACAATCCACATGGGATTGTTGGAGGGATAAAGGCACTAATGTTCTTTGGGCTAATCTTGTCTGGGGGTCCCCCTCCATTTCTAGGGTGAGTTTCGTGTTTTGGTTGGCTATTCATGAGAGATTAAATACAGGGGATAGATTACATTTGTTTGGCATCGTTTCTAATCCTGTCTGCCCCTTTTGTCAAGCTCCGGAGGAGAATCACTCTTATTTTTTAGGTGTGTGTACTCTTCTAGGATTTGGGGTGCCATTCAGGTCAAATGTAATACTAGTTGGCCCCAATTATCTTGGCAGGAGACTGTGATCTTTGCAACTAAGTCTATCGAAGGTAAGACCTTGCAGTCTGCTATAATGAAACTCTCTTTTCTCTGTACTATTTATCAAATTTGGCTTGAGAGAAATAAGAGGGTCTTTAGCAAGGATAGCAAACCTATGGATACTGTTACTAACTTTATTGTTCAAATGGTTAGAGGTAGGATGCTTTCTATGGAAAATTTAATCAACTCTACAGGTGATCTTTGCTACTTAGATCATTGGAACCTACCTTCTACAATTTTGAAGTTGCCTGAGGCTAACAATGTTGGAAGCAATTTGAGTGTGGAAAGTGCATCTATATTGAGGGTTGAGTGAAGGTGAGCATATTTTGTGGGATTTCTAATGTGGTTTCTCTTTTGCAGCTTGTTATTATGGTTGGTTGCCTCCGAAAGTTGTTGTCTTTCCTCTCCTCAGCATTTTCGGACACTGTCTTGTGTGGGCCGAGTGTGGAGAGCCTATATATTTTCTTTCTAAAATGTGGGTTGAGAGATGTGAGTCCGAACACTTGGTTATCTCTAATTGCTATTATATATAATACTCTTTATATGCAAGTTAAGGAAGCATTTACATACAGTTCTGTGGACGTCTTGAGTGAGTTTGTGAGTAGTGGGCCTAGTGATGTGAGTAGCTATAAAGAGTGGAGTGCTATTATTAGATGTGGGTCGAGTGATGGCAGGTCTTACATTTTTAGTATGCTGTTCCTTCTGTTCTATGACCACATATGTAATATTGGCACTTACCTTTTATTTCTCGCTGAACAGGTTCATATGTTTCTGTATTGGTGGTGTGGAGGTGGCTGCAATTTGCGCCTTTCTTGCCATCAGCATTCGGTTTGGTGCTGCTCCTCAGCTATGGCAGCAATTGGCGTCGTGATTAGTGGGTTAACAAGTTGTTTTAATATTTGGATGTATATATTCCCTTTCCAGTTGTTGGTTACCAAGTTTATTTGTTTAGCTTTTCTCCTTTTGGTTTGTATTTGGTACTCTTTCTTGGATGTAATTATGATTAAGAACTAGGTTGGTTTTGTGTACCCTCATGCTAGCTCTTGGGGAACTCCAAATTTGTTTTTTTTTTTTGGAACTAATACGATTTTTGTGCAAGTCCCATACCCGTTTGTGATATGGGTCTTGAACAGATTATCTGTTATGTTCGGTTATCTGCTGTACAAGCCTTTGCATTAATGCTTTTGGTGGTTGCTGGTTTTTTTTTTGTTTGTGTTGGTTTCTTTATGTGTTCGTTGTAAGTAGTGGTAGGGCCTGGGGTATGCCCCTTGTATTAGTGTAAATTTTTCTGTTTTATTTTATTTCTTATTCACCCCCCCTAAAAAAAAAACTTTGAAAGAAATAAAATCATGATGCTCTTCATTGTTATAATCTCTTTAATCATTCATATCAGTCTAGTGATGCCCTTCAAGCCCTTGTTGCCATGACTATTACAGATCCACAAGAAAATGAGTGGCTTCTTGATACTAGTGCTACAGCCTATATCACTAGACACAAAGGAAAAATTCAAAATCTTGTTTGGTATGATGGTGATGACAGAGTTATGGTAGGGAAAGGTGAAAAATTGCCCATTACTCATTGTGGTGATATTGTCTTATTTACTAAAAACTCAAACTTGAAATTGAATAATGTCATCTTTGTGCCTAAAATCACAAAGAGTTTGCTTTCTATATCACAACACACATCAAATTTTTCATATGTTTTTGAATTCTCATCCACTGGTTTTGTCATCAAGGATTAGAAGACGAGCAAGATCCTTGCATAAGGAACTAAAAAAGGTGGCCTATATATGTTGGATGGGGCGACAGACCAAGCCTTGTTTCCTATTCGCTTCTAGAAGGCTTCTATAGATATTTGGCATCAAAGGCTTGCTCATCCTCAAATTAAGGTGGTGAATTTTCTTCATAAAAGTAATGTGATTGATGTTAGTGACTTGAACAAAAGGTCTTTTGTTTGCTCTAGTTGTGAAATGAGCAAAAGCACTAAGTTGCCTTTTCTTGCTTTTGATTCTGTATCTGTAAAACCATTAAATAAAATCCTTTGTGACCTATAGGGTCCTGCACCTACTCGATTTGTGCAACATTTCAAGTATATTGTTGTTTTTGTGGATGATTATTCACTGTATACATGGATTTACCCGTTGAGATGTAAATCAGATTTCTTCCATTGCTTCAAAAATTTTCACAAGATGGTTGAACTTCAATTGTCCATAATGTCAAAATTTTTCAATCTGATGAAGGTGGAGAATTTTCCAAAAAGAAATTTTTAGACTATTTGAATGCTCATGGAATTGTTCATCAATGATCTTGTTTCGGTACCTTGGAGCAAAATGGTGTTGTGGAACATAAGCATAGAAAGCATGGTCTAGCTTTACTTTTTCATGCCGGGTTGTCAAAGAAATTTTGGGTGGATGCTTTTGCCACCGCTATCTTTCTTATCAATCAATCTCCATCTCAGAAATTGCATATGAAAAGTCCTTTTATCTTGCTTTATGGTAAAAATCTAGACTACACAAGCTTACGGGTTTTTGGAAGCAGATGTTTTCCATGTCTCTATTAGTATGTAGCAAACAAATTTGAGACTCAGTCTTTATCGTGCGTTTTCTTGGGTTACAGGTGAAAAATACAAAGGCTACCAATGTCTTTACCTATCAACAAGTCATGTGTTCATCTCTCGGCGTGTGATCTTTCATGAAAGTTTGCTTCCATTTAAGAAGCCTGCAGATTTATTTGTTAAGCAAAATGATGGTGAAATGACAACTTTCAATACGTTTGGGGAGAATTTCAATCCTAATGTTGTTGCTACTAATCAAATTTCTTGCCACATAGATGTTGGTCCCTGTCAAGACTTTTGTCCAAAATCTACTCACTCCCATGTAAAATCTATTCAAGACTTTACAACCCATGACACTAATGGTGGATCACATTTAGTACATATTCTAGATCGTAGTCCCCTGGACAATAGAATGCCTTTTGTCCATGAACCTGTGTCTCCATCTCATATGCAACCTGGTCCTTCCGTTCCATCTCACATTCCACATGCTCCTTCTCAACCCACTTCTCTTGGTGATGTCAATTCTTCCACTGAATTAATTTCCAATTCCCATCCCATGGTCACTCGCTCTAAGAGTGGTAGTGTCAAACCAAATCCAAAATATGTTCTTCTAAGCACCACTACCATTCCTAGTGAACCCAAGTCTATAAGTACTACTTTATGCCACCCCGGTTGGAATTCAGCTATGGTTAAAGAACTAAAAGCCTTGGAGGCTAATCATACCTGGGATTTGATGCCTCGTACAACAGACATGAATATTGTTCGATGCCGTTGGATTTATAAACCAAGCTTCGTTGTGACGGTAGTTTAGAACAGTTGAAAGCTTATCTTGTTGCTAAGGGATATACTCAAGAAGAAGGTATTGATTTTTCTAAAACATTCAACCCTGTTATTAAACCTGCAAGTATTCGACTAGTTCTTACACTTGCTACTATTCGTAAATGGCTTGTCAAACAACTTGATGTTAAGAATGCCTTTTTACATGGTGACGTTCATGAATCTGTTTTTATGGAGCAACCACCAGGTTCTATCGATTCTACTAAGCCCAATTATGTCTGCTATCTGTGTCAAGCTTTATATGGACTTAAACAAGCCCCAAGGGCCTGGTTTGATAATTGTAGCTCATTTGTTTTGAGCTTGGGTTTTGTTTATAGCATGGTTGACTCTTCTTTATTTATTTGGAACTCTACTAATGGTCTCCTTATTTTATTACTTTATATGAATGATATCATAATCACAAGAGATCATCCCGAATTGATTGATTCTTTTATTGGTGATCCTAGTCGGAAGTTTGCAATGAAAGATTTGGGTCCAATTCACTATTTTCTTGGTATTGAAGTTCGCTCATTTTTTGGTGGTCTCTTCCTTTCCCAAACCAAATATGCTCGAGATCTTCTTCACTGTGTTGCTCTAGATACTTGCAAACCACTTGGTACACCTATAGTGTCCAAAACTTCTTTTTTCTCTGATGATACCTTATATTCTGATCCTAGTTATTATTGAAGTGTGGCAGGCGCTCTTTGGTATTTAACTACGACTCGACTAGATATTTTGTACGCTGTGAATACCTTTGTCAACAAATGCACCAACTAACAATTGCAAATTTTCAAGCTGTGAAACGGATTCTTCACTATGTGAAAGGTATATTGGATTTTGGTCTTCAAATTCTTTGCCACAATTCCCTCAATCTCTATGCCTTCTCTGATGTCGATTGGGCCAGATGTCCAACTACTCGTCGCTCTACTACTGGCTTTTGTACATTTCTTGGATCCAATTGTATTTCTTGGAGTGCCAAGAAACAAGCCAGAGTTGCTCGTTCTAGCACCGAAGAAGAATGCCGTGCTATGGCCTCTACTACAGCTAAGTTGACATGACTTTCTTATTTGCTGTGGGATCTAGGGGTTTCTCTATTTCAACCCCCTACTCTATTTTGTGATAACATCAGTGCTTTGTACATGTCCACTAATCCCATCTTCCATGCCAGCACAAAACACATCAAGCTTGATTATCATTTTGTTCGTGAAAAAGTTGCTCTTGGTTCTCTAATCACTCCGTTTGTCCCATCCAAACAACAATTAGCTGATATTTTTACCAAACCGCTTTCAAAATCTCTCTTTCATGATTTATAGAGCAAACTTGGCCTATGGTAGTGCCCCCAGTCTTGTTTGAGGGAGGGTAATGAACTTAATCAAGAGCAAGAGCATTGTATATACTGTGTAACATGCAATAGGTTATCTATTGCATGTAATTGCACAAATGGAAATGATAAAGTTAAAGGAATAGTGTAGCAATAATTCAGCAAGGAGTCTCTTCATAATTGAAAAATTCCTTCTACATGTATATATTTTATGATTCTTTGCTTCTCTATACAAAGTTACCATATTTAGATATATTCTATTGTGAATTGTATACTCAAGCATTATTATATAAGCATATTAGTCCCTCAATGACTATGTGGACTATTTCCCATAGAATTTTGTTTCTTTACTAAGAGTTTTATTTCTATACTTATGACAACAGTAATAAAATTCTTCAAAAAGTTTGAAAAAACTCACTAGAATAGGGTGGACAATGGATATTTGGCTAAACTATGCAATGGATACATTTTCCAATCAGATGTCCAGGTTAGTAATTGGAAATACATATCCTTTGTAAAAAAACCTAAGTCCTAAGATTATGATTTGTGACTATGATTCAATAACAAAAATAACTACAACAATAAATAATAATTTCAAATCAAACAAAGATAGAAATAATTCAAGAGTGAATAGATCTACTCTCGAGTAATAACTATGGACACAATCAATTTAATGTGGAAAACCATAATTGGTTGATCTAATTGTGGAAAAAACCATGGGCGAATGGCCACCAAAGCATTCCACTAAGAAGAATTAAAAAGTACACAAGGAATTCTCACACAAGCACGTAGTGAATCCACGCCCCTTGTGCCTTCTTCCAACGTTGTCTACACCACGGAATCGCTTCTCCAATGTCAAATCCTGGGAGACCCCTAAATTTTGTAAGTCCTAGTAAGGCTCTCGCTTTCGAATTATTATAATCAAATCCCTCAGTTGCTCATTTATTCGCAATTTTAATCATAGAATCGAAAACACATCACGAGTGAAACCACGTAAATAAACCCTAATCGACCCTGGTAGCTTAGTGATCATTCCTAACACTCTAATATTAATTAATTAACTCTCTAATTATAGATTGATTTCTCAAAACCCTAATTTTCAATTTTTGTCATTTTCATTCAGTTATGCTTCTTTTAATTCAAAGCGAAGTACCACAAACCGAATTATTTTTCCTAATACTATTTTAATTAATCCTACACTTGAAATGCGTATTTTAATTCATAAAATTGGTCTAAGCCCTCACTATAATGGTTCCATTTTAGACCCGATCCATTTCTTGCTCTTGGATCTAGGATTTCGTGTCTTTAATTGTTGTTCATGCCATTTTCATCTTATTGGTGGTTGAGTTGAGTGTTGGTTGTGTTTGAAATAGGTTGGGAGTTAGTTTTTCAAAAGAGTTGCTATCCAATTTTCTTCTTGTTTGCTCGACCGGTGTTTTGGTCTCTCAAGTAGTCTTTGAGATCTCCTAATATTTTTTACAGGTCTGCAAAACTTCTAGAAATAGGGTATCTTCGCTCGAGCAGTATTTCTTGTGCTCAAGTGGTCTTTTGTAGGTCTAAACTTCTAGGAGGGGGTCATTGTGCACTCACGCTGTGTTTTGGTTGCTTGAGCGGTGTCATTTATTGTGTCTCATGCTCGAGCGGTGTTTTGGTCACTCAAGTAATCTGTGCGTATATCAGATCAGAAAAAGGGGAATTTTATTAGTTTTTCACTTCTTCTCTCTCTCTAAAACATTCAAAACCCTAATTTCTTTACTCTCTCTCTTTAGTTCTTACATTAAAATGCCAAATACTCCCAATCCATTGATTTCTCTACCCTAGTTCTTTGGAGAAAAAAGTAGAGCTCCTAGAAAGCTTCATTTTAATCGGAGAGGCTATCGTTTTCAACTCTGCCAAACTTCAACCCTTGCTCTCTTCTTCTTCTAATCTTGAGGAAGGGATTTCTTTAACCTTTCATATAATTCTTAGTCTAGTTATTTGCTCTTTGAAAATGTTTAGTGATTTGGGGATTGCGGTTAAACCTAGGGTTTGATTTTGAAATGTACAAAAGGGGTTTTCAAATGGGCTCTTGAAAAAGGTTGTGGGGATGTATTTATGGTTGAAATATGTTAAAATGTTGGAAATCTTTTATTTAAAAGTGTTTTTCTTGAAAGAGAAGGTATGTGATTTGAAATTATAAATGTTTGATTTATAAAAGAAAATGAATGATGTTGGGTTTTGAAAGGATAAAATGAATGTGTATGTTGATAACGAGAATGGAGTTGGATATATGTATCACTCCTATTTTGAAAATGATGAGATTATATCAATTGTTGGAAAATTATCTATTGAATAAAAATATCTATTTTAGACAATCAGTGGATGATAGATTTGATTGTTGTAGAAATTACATAAGGATTAAGTGAATTGAAACTATTTACTCATGTATCTTGTGTTGAGCATTGTTTCATACTTGAGCATTGAAAATGTATTGTTTTGAGAAAATGGGGTGAATACCTTGGTCAATCTGGTTAAGGGGTGTGGTTGTGGTTATTATGTTAGCCTGTGTGTCCTTAGTAAAAGTCTAGAAACCCACGCATTTAGGTACCAATTCTTCCGGTTAGTACCGATAAAATGGCTTTGGTAGTGCTTGTATAGCCTACTGGCAGACACGTACCTAGAGATTCTCAACATTTTGTATCCACTGTCCTATTTTCTAATCTGAAAGGATATTTTTCATGAATTGACATATAATACTGACATTGCATTGTTTTGAGATAAAAATGTAAAACGTTTGACAAATGTCATGCATATGCATTCACTGTATGACTTCGTTAAGATTTATACATTGTGTTAAAGTATCTCTACTAGGTTTTAGCTCACTCTATGTGAAAAACAACTTTCAGGTGCTGATGATATGCCTCCGCCAAGGACATAGCTTGGAGGACTTGGAGCAAAGAACTTCTTTTGTTTCTTTCGATGTATTTAGTTTTGTACAAGCCTTGGGCTTTAACTGTATTGAGTTGAACTCATTTTTGTTGTACCCAAGCATTGACTTGGAAAGATGTAGCCATTAGAGCATAAAATTACTTAATTCTCCTTTTATTTCAATTCATGTATGCATGTAATATATAGATTCAGGATATAGGATTTATGAATGTATACACGTATATATCATCTTTTGTATGATCAAGAAGCATAAATGTAATGTCAAATATAATGCTAGTGATCAATTTTATGTAATATTATGATGTGGTTAGTTGTTAAAAATTTCGGGGCATTACAACTTTATTAAAATTACACATTAGCCTCAAATTCATTATTATATTATATTATACATATATAAGTACACTCCATTATAATAATCTTTTTCCACAAAATATCTACAATATATATACATATATATGAATTTGTACACAAAAAAATAATAAAAAATCCTCAAATTCCCTAGCACATGGTTAGCCACCCCTTGGAGCATTCTTGTGGTGTACTTTGAAAACATGATTCAAGAATTGAAGGAAGAATTTTTTACTTGGACCCAAAATCATGGAGACCTTGTAGTACCTGTCAATCTAGTTCTACCTTAACCAAACTATGACTAAATCATGATTTAAACCACACTTAAACCTCTTAATCAACCTCCATTTCATTACTTTTCAACTAAATCCAAGTCTATTTCATTCAATTCCAACCAAGGGTACTTTAGACCTTTCACCACATTATTTTTTTTTTCTATAAATAGAAGCACCCCCCTAGCACAATTTGCACACTCAAACATACACACAAACACACACACACACACACACACACACACACACACACACACACACATAGTGGTTAGAGAGATGGAGGAACAGCAAGAGTGAGCTTTGGGAGGAGAAGGAAGAAAAAAAGAAAGCAAGCCTTGCACAACACCAATCCTAGGCAAGAATGTAAGCCACAACACAATCTATTCTTTTCTTTTCTCTTCTAAATACATGGCACTAGATGTTTAGAATATATATTTCAAATGTGTATGCATGATATTCTTGTGTTGGAATAAAGGAAGTTGGGCATTGTTTCCTTCCATGCTTGTGCTTTCTCTTTATTGGAGCAAAGTCATCTTTCCTACCTATATCTTACATAATTTTCAAAGGCATGCTTCAAACTAAAAATCTGAGTTATTAATATATTATTTAGTATGTTTTCATCATAAGAGAAGTGAAAAATTACTCATGGTTGCCTTTCTACTATTATTCTTATTTCAAGTTTGGTGCACAAAAGACCGGTATTTTCAACACACTTTCAAAAATTCTAGAAAAATGAAAAAAAAAATCCCCTTGACCTCATTTTTATATCAAAACCTCCCTAAAAGTGTTATCTTTCAATCAAAAATGATTTTATTGAAAAAGATGAGTGGTTTGAGAAGAAATCTAATTTTGTAATAGTCAACAAATTTGGACAGCACTGTAGTGTTTCTTAAATAATGAAAAATGTAGGAAAGCTATACCACTTCCCAAAAATTTCCTGGAAACTAGTTAAAATTCTTTACAAACCCTAGGAAGGCCTGGTTCGGGAAAAATCTGAAAATGTCTCTTAGATTGTGATCTTTAAAATACACCGAATCTGGAAATTAATTTTTTGTTAATGATTCATGTTTTTTATTTCTTGAATATGCTTTTTATCACTTGTTTGAGCCTTAGTATGACATTTACATATGTTTGTGAATATATTTCTTTACAATGGTGCTTTGATGATACTCATACTTGTGTAGAAATTATTGTCTCAATAGCTTGTTCTAACCTTAACTTAAAACATCTAACTCAACGGGAAACTTTATTAGGGTGCTAATTGGTTTTTGATCACTTCACTAACTTCATAAGATAATGCTTGTGTTACATTTGAATTGGTTGATAAGATGTGCTCCCTAGTGAAAGTAAAGTTTTGCGCAAGTGATTATTTTGGAACCTTTGAATGAATCGTTTGTATTCGGACCCTAGATGGTTTTAGTGTGAGAAGATTGGAGGACATTATGGGCAAGGCCCTTATTTTTACCGTCTCTTTTGAGGTCCTTGGTTGGCACTACGCGGCACGTAACTGTTGTAGGCATCTGGGGTAAGCTATGCAAAGTAGCAAAAGATGGGGCATACCCAATAATTTGAGTTCAATATTTGTAGTTGGGAGGATGAACTCTCTTTGCGAGATTTCTGGATTACTAACATCGAACTTTATAACCCTTTGCTTGTATACTTCATTATCATATTTCGTTATTAATTGCAAATACGATTGTGTATTGGATTAGGAAAAAGGGACAGGGTGTGTGTACTTTTACTGGGCATTTGAAGCTTATGACGTTTCATGCCAGGTATTGAAGACTATTACCCGGTCGAAGGCAAAGCTGAAATGTTGAAGGTGTATAGCTACCCTAGAAGAATTAGGCTTTAGTTTTGTTAAATCCCTTTCTTGTAACCTTGTTTTGGGATTGTAATATTAAAACTCTTGCTATAATGAAGACATGATCTTGTAATGATACTTATATATATATATCCTTTGTGTAAACCTATTTTTTATTTTCTCTATGAACTTATGTAGACCTTGTGTTAATACCTTGTTAAGATCTGTCAAAAATAAAGCTTTACTATCTAAGGAGATTGGACTTAGAAGGGAAGCAATTTTCATACCTTCAATCTTTCCTGGGATCTTACTTGGTTATTAACCAAAGAACTCATTAGTGACGTTTCCTAGACATCAACCTTAGAATAGATTTTGGGGCGTTACACTTGTAACCTTAGAAAAATCCCATATTTATTTGTTAATATATCCCTTGATGTTCCCGATTTTTGGGGCGTTGCGAATCCACTCCAAAGAGATATTTTCTTCAAATTTGAAATAAAAATCTCTTGATGTTCATCAATACATAGTCCATAGATTACTTTATCCCATTTAAACCATCAAGGTACAAAGATAAATCACTCCAGGACTCTCTTCCTCTATTTTCGTAAAAAGTCAAATTTTGTCTAAAACGGTGCTACACATCAGCTTTAAACAACCTCAAACATTCTAATGTTAAAGTAGTTACCATCTCATCATCGGGAGGCTTACAAGCACCCGAAGTCTCAGGGTCAATCAAAATGGGGTGTCTACACTCACGAAAAGCACCTTGATGAGCAATTATTAAAGTCTATACCTCAACAATTAGGAAAGCGAGATCAAATGTGTGGTCTCCGTGAGAGCTAAGGTGAAGCAAAACTGCCACATCTTCAAGCGTAGAGCCAATCCCCCTCCCCTCCCTAAGCATGGGAAAAGATATGAGTGTCAAAACTCCAACGAGATACAATGACGTCGGTGTTGGTCTTCAGTTTATGTATGGAGAGGTCCCTCAAAATGATAATGGCGTTGAAGATCTAAACAACCCTCACACGCTGCTTGAATGCCTCATCTCTGATGTTGTCGTCCACCCAATAGGACTAGCCAGCCAAAGGACCAGAATGGGTATGATAATAGATGTAAGAATGGGAAAAATCTCCACATTTAACATGGAACTGTAGCATTATGGCGAGGTTAACCATGTCGGTCTCTTTTAGAAATGCCTCAAGGAATGGGAGCAAAGGCTCCTCTAGAGTAGGTGCAATGGGGACAAATGTGTCGACAAGCCTCCAGAAAGGGTTCGTAAGTCCACCAAAGTATGGAGCATTTCTCCAATTAGTAGGGAGTGGAACAGGCTTGTCAACCAAAAATCTGTTGCCGCTTACCATGTGTAGACCTTGAGAAAGTGAAAGGAGAAGACTTTGATAAATGAACAAATCTGTGGAGAAAAGCTAAGGCTTGAAAGCAAAGAAGTCAATAGAAAGATAAAACAGATAAGAAGTGCGAACCAAATAGGTCTCAAGTCCTTTATTTATAAAGGGATTAACTGCCTACACGCCTCCCAAAACCATCATGACCTTTCATATTCGGTGCAACTTTTCTGCCTCCAAGTTTTCCAAGTGATGTCGTGCATACACGAAAAAGTGATGTGTGTTTCCCACATGCACAGGGGAAAAATGTAGAAGGACATAAATGAAGTGTTAACCTAATTGTTGAGGTTGTTTCAATTAGATGAACAATAATGATTAAATGAAGATGGGTCAAAACCCAAGGGAAAGTCGGTCAATAGAAGGGCCAACCAGGTCAACCTGTTGGCCCCAAATGGACTCTCCACGGTGAAAATACCTAAGGAAACCTGCTGAGGTACTACTTGTCACAGCCCAGTAGTTGAGGTACTACTTATTGCAGCCGAATAGCTGAAGCAACCTATTACAACACTGCCATTCCACCAGAAGATTATTGTGCCGCCGCCTTTAAGACAATACTTGAAGTACATTTGCTAAGGGAAGAGTAGCCGATGTAACTGCTACCTCAGCAACTACCTTCTAAAGTAAGACTCCCCAAGGTGATAGCAGCCTTTGAGGGAGGCCTTGTCTCTGTCCAATCGCATATCACTACAACAAAATGCACATTTGGCGACTAAAATTGGCAACCAAAACAATTTTAGTCGCCAAAAACACCACATTGGGCCACTAAAAACCGGATTTAGTCAGTATTCATTTAATATTTTTAGCTACTAAATTAATTTAGTCGCCATATATTATTATTGGCGACCAAACTAGTTGTAGTCGTTGGCCCCGTTTGATAGAGCTGTGGGAAAGTGATTATAGCTTATAGCTTAATAGCTTATACCTTATAGCTGTGAACATAAACTGATTTTTGACTTATAAATTAAGCTTCTCCTCCCCCACTCAAAGAATAAGTTGATTTTTTCCTTACAAAAAGCTATAAGCTGTATTGTTAAGCTGAACCAAACACATCAAAATAACTTAAATTAAGCTAAAAGCTGAAATAAGCTAGAAATGAGCCCTACCAAACATGGCCGTTGTTTGCTACCATTTTGCGACAAAAAATTTTTGTCGCCAAAAGATGGGCGTATTTTTGATGAATTTGTGGCGACTAAAACTAAGTTAGTCGTTGTATAGTAAACATTGCCGATGAAAAATTGGAATTAGTAGCCAAATAGGATGCTTTTGGCGACCAATTTTTAGTCGCTGTTAAGGATTTTTGGCGATAAATAATGATTTAGTTGCTAAAGCTTCGAAATTTTTTTAGAGGGAAACTCATTAAATATTCGCGCCCAGTATATATATTTCACAGACACATTTTTGGAATTGTTTTGTCTCACACACCAACATACAGACCTCACACACCAGCAGTCGATACCAAACCCGATCACGCCGACATCACCATCGGCCACCACCCGATTACATGTATTTGTCTTTCGTCTCTCTCCCTCTCTGTCAATCTAGGTCTGTGTATTTGTATCTCCCATCCCCGTGTCTCTAACGATTTTTGTAGGGTTTTTAAATGTTCTTTTTTCATTTTCTATTGATTTCGCAAACAATTTTTAGGGCTTTTTCTGATTTTGTGATTGGGTTTGGTTAAAATTTTGGATTGCCAATTTCTGATTGTCGATTATGGATTGTTGAACTATATGACCAAATGTGCCATTGTTTTAGGAATATTCCAAACTAACCCTATATATATATATATATGCATGCATAGGTCAGAAATCTAAATAATGTTTTAGCTTGTTTTGTGTGTTAGTGAGAGGATCTGAGACCACAAGGACAAAGCCTCTGCAATCTAAGTAAGCTAAGGAGCTTAAAGTGACAATCCAGTTCCCTTCTGCTGTGCTTTTTGGAGATTTAAGGTACCTTTTCTTTGGAAAAAATTTCCGTCTAATTTGCTTATAATTTTTTTTTTTTTGGCTCTTATGGTTAAAATCCTATTTATGTTGTTCCCAGCATTTAGAACAACATATGTTTTGAATGTAATCAAACACTCAAATTTGAGAGCCCCAATTACAACTACATTATAAAAAATGTTTGAGAGCCCCAATCATTTTTAAACATCTACAATTTTTACATACACTAGCATCACTTGAACGGGGTAGTCGAGGCCATCCTACTATAACTTGCTGCTCATTCAATACCCCATCTCATCCATTATGGATTTAGTAGTAGTATATGGAAAAATAAAGATAAAATAACAAAAAAACTAAACAAAGGATATAGCTAAGGTTTACATTCGAAGTAGTGGCAACCATTAAAAGCACTAGGAGTCTAGTCGCTCAGATTTTAGTAGCCCCTCCTGATGATGATAACTTCCATTGTGTCCATTTAATTAGCTTCAGTTGCATTACTCTAATGCCTTTAATAATGTAGGCAGAAATAGTTTGAGAGAGAACCACAAACAATTTGCCTTAGGATCCTGTGAACTACCACACATCCAAAACCACATCTTGTTGATTACCCAACAATGCCCTCACATAAATGTATTGAACATATACTTCCTGTGCCATGAATCATTTGCATATGAGGGTCTTCTTAATAAAATTCAAAATACAAATTGTTGTTGGATCCCTAGGATTATCAGTTAACAAATTTTCTTCTCCCCTCAGCACGGGTTAACAATATAATGTCATGAACTAAAATTATGGAAAGACGTTGCAAACATATTACAAAAAATTACAAACAAAAAAATTGAATTTTTAAAATATGTGAATGGAAAACATTGATGTGGATCCTAGGGAATAGAAACCAAAATGATTTACAAAATTGTAAATACATACTAACAATGAATCAATGAACATGTGACAAAATTAACAAAATTGGAAGCTATTCCAAAAGAGGCAAGCTCCACCAATATTGGGTTTACAGCAAGAACAAATATTTCGTTGTAAAATGTAATTATATCAACATGCTCCTGCCCTGTTTTCTGTTTTCAGAGTAATGTAAAGGATTTGAATAACCTTTGCTTGTGTGCTCTGTTTTGTTGGGTTTGTTTTTGCTTTACTCAGTTGGTTTGCTACTGCGGGTGGGGTGGGTGTGGGCTATTTATACTTTGTTTATTGTTGATGTTTTGGTTGATGTTGGTGATGGTTGTTGGGTGGAGTTTAATAGGTCTATGGGGTGTTTGGTTTATTCCAAATAATGGTGGTTTGGGGTTTTGATTCTTTGGGAGGGGGGGAGGGGGAGGGGTTTCTTGCCTTTTTTTCTTGTTGGCTTTGGTTTCTCACCAACCCTTGGGGTCGAGCTTGCAGATGATTGAGCTCTCTGCTCGGTGCCAACCTAGTTGGGATTGAGTAGTTTGCGATGATGCTTTGTGCTCTTTACATAAAGTTACAATTATATGTCTCCCTCTAAGATGCTTTGTGCCCTTTACAGATTAGTATAATGTTTGTTAAATATAAATTAATCTTGCACCAAGACTAGCAAATGCCCCTATTAATTAATATAGAATTGAAGAATCATATTAAGGGTATATATTTGGAATACTGCTTAGAAGGAACAATTAGTCCTTGTAATTAAATTAATTATTTTGTAATATGAAAATAAATTTGTTCACACACTTTTTTAGTATATGAACAATACAAAATATAATTATAGTTGAAATTTAGTTTCTCTTTACATAAAGTTACAATTATATGTCTCTCTCTAAGATGACTTCACATAGAATTGTTCATGTATGTCACATTTGCTTATGAATGCATGCCAAGTTACTAGTGAAATTAGCCAACTATATGCAATTGACAAATAGGCAAAACATCCCGATCTGTTATTACTATTTCGTTCACTTCATTATTGCAATGCTAATCGAACCCTTAAACTTACTTAAGCTCTCTTCTAGTACAGTGTGTTTTTCCAAGTTACCGTCCATTCCCAGGTTCATCTTTGCTTGATGTGTACTGTTCCAATAATGGACAAGAGTTGGATGATGATCAAAGATAGGCTAAAAAGTAAAGAGTATCTAGAAGGTGTTTAGTCATTTATTGAGTTCGCTATGAAGAATTTAGGGCCGCAGGATGAAATCCGTTGTCCTTGTGTTGATTGCTTGAATGGCATGAAATTTAGTCGATACGTTGTACGGTTGCATTTGATTCGAAGAGTAATCGCATGTTCTTATCGAACTTGGGTCCACCACGAGGAACATGTTCCCATGTTTCGTGCTTATCCTACTATGCGAAACGATGATACTGAAAGCCACCGAGCTGGAACGACAACCAATCAGGAAATTGTGGGTGAACTTCCAACCTTGTTGGAAGAGATTTACATGAGTGGTCTCATGGATGATCATATCGACAAAGAACATACTAGTTCAGAGAGGCACAATTTGTTGAAGTTCATGAAGTTGTTCGATGATGCTCAATGCAAAGTATATCAAGAGTGTGAAAAGTTCTCCATCTTGTCCTTTGTAATTAAGATGCTTCACGTGAAGGTGTACAATAAATGGAGCAACAAATCTTTCGATATGTTTATGCAAGTTTTCAAAGACATTCTACCAAAGTGTGATAAAAATGTTCCATGGACCCTTTATGAAGCAAAAAAGTTCTTACGTGAATTGGGTTTGGGATATGAGGCCATTCATGCATGTAAGAATGATTGTACTTTATTTTGGAAGGACAATGCCTCGTTGGAGAATTGCCCTACATGTACGGAGTCTAGATACAAGTTGAATGACAAGACGGGTAAGAAAATTCCACACAAAATACTGAGGTACTTTCCTTTGACACCGAGGTTGAAGAGATTGTACATGACGAAAAAAACAGCCGCACATATGAGATGGCACAAAGATAAGCATGTGGATGATGGAGTATTGTGACATCCAGCTAATGGTGAGGCATGGAAGGACTTTGATAGGCTACATCCTACGTTCTCTGCGGATCCTTGGAATGTAAGGCTTGGGCTTGCCACGGATGGTTTCAATCCATTCAGAAATATGAGTACATCGTACATCATGTGGCCCGTAATCTTAATGCCTTACAATCTACCCCCATGGAAGTGTATGAAAGATCCATTTTTCTTGATGTCATTACTTATTCCCGAACGATCCGCACCTGGAAGAGACATCGATGTTTACTCGCAACCATTAGTAGAAGAGTTAACTAATCTGTGGGAGCATGGTGTGCAAACATATGATGCCTCAAACGGCCAAATATTTACAATGCATGCAGCAGTCATGTGGACCATCAACGGCTTTCCTGCATATGGTTCCTTGTCTGGTTGGAGTACAAAAGGTTACCTAGCCTACCCTAATTGTAACATGGATGCATCATTTCAGAGGTTGCGAAGTAAGATAGGGTATATGGGTGCTCGGCGATACTTACCTGAGAACCATAATTGGCGAAGAAGTAAACTATTCAACGGTGAAATTGAGAATCGGTCCAAACCTGTGGAGTTATCGGGAGAACAAATACTGGACCAAATTAATTTTGGGACGTACAGTTCGTATGGAAAGTATCCAACCAACCAAAAAAGACAACGAACTGAAAATCCAACCTCGAACTGGACAAAAAGAAGCATTTTGTTCGACCTACCCTATTGGAAAACACTTAAGCTTCGACATAACCTTGATGTCATGCACATAGAGAAGAATATATGTGACAATCTACTTGGGACACTATTGAGCATAGATGGCAAGAACAAGGACACAGACAAAGCACGTTTGGATCTAGAGGACATACGCATATGAAAGGAGTTACACTTGATAAGGCATACGAATGGCTCTTTTGAGAAGCCTCCGGCATTGTACACATTGTCCCCGGCAGAACGAATAGGGTTTTCCGATTTCTTGAAATCGATTAAGTATCCTGATGGCTATGCAGTAAATGTATCCAATTGTGTCACCGCAAATGGTGGTAAGTTAGTTAGCCTGAAGAGTCATGACTGTCATGTCATTCTACAACGACTTCTTCCCATTGGGATGTGAGGATACCTTCCTACCGAGATTGGGACCACATTGTTTGAGTTGGGAACTTTTTTCAAATAGTTGTGCTCAAAGACATTGAGGGTGACTAATTTGGAGAAATTGCAAGAACAAATCATACTTATACTGTGTAAGCTTGAGAAGATTTTTCCTCCTATTTTTTTCGATGTGATGGTCTACTTGGCAATTCATTTGCCTTATGAGGCTAGGCTTGGAGGGTCAGTGCAATATCGATGGATGTATCTTATTAAGAGGTATAACTACTAGTCAGAACTTTTTTCATGTAATTATAGTTCAATATGACCATACTGACGATCAGGCCGATGTTTACATGTAGGATACTCGAACTTCTTAAAGGATTTGTGGGCAATAAAGCTTGGCTAGAAGGTTCCACTGCAGAGGGCTACATATCGAAAGACTGTACGACGTTTTGTTCATTGTATTTGCATGGAGTTGAAACGGTGTTTAACCAGGAAGAAAGGAACTACGATGGGGGTGACAATGGCCCAGGGTTGGCAATTTTCACTCAAAATGTCCGTCCTTTTGGTCACCTCCCAAGGGCAATTGATGTGTCCATAGCTGACCGTGAATTGGCTCATTGGTTTGTCCTACACAATAGTTTGGAAGTGGACGAATATCTAGAGTATGATTCCTCATCATATATGCAACATACATTTTCTACATGGTTTTTATTTTTTAAAGTCTTCATTATTCCAATTACTTATGACTTACAATGTATTAACTAGGGAACACAAGCTCGTGTTGCAACAAAAATATGGAAGTTCATGCAACATTGCAACGCGACAATGCAAAGAATTTCCTAAATGGTTTAAACATCGCGTAAGCTAAAACTCGTTAGTGTGTAGTTTGGGCATAACGTTTAATTATTCTAAGTTTGAATTGACATGACATACTTTCTTGTGTAGATGAACCAATTGCGAAATCAAAAGTCACCCAAAGCAACCGATGAGATGTGGTCATTAGCCAATGGACCTAATGCCTTAGTGAACACATATTCGGGATGCATTTGTAATGGTGTCCGATTCCATATTATCGACCACGATAACCGTCGTAAATGTCAAAATAGTGGGTTGGTAGTGAAAGGCAACCACCAAGGCCAATTGATAAAGTTCTACGGCTACCTTTGTAAAGTGTGGGAACTGACATATTTGTTTAGACATCGGGTTGTTTTTTTCCAATGTGAATGGTATAACACCGGTAGTAGTCGAACTTTGCATGTCGCACCATATGTGACAACTGTTGACGTAAGAAGCCGATGGTATAAAGATGACTCGTTTGTGTTCCCAAGCCAAGTTCAACAAGTTTTCTATGTTCATGATACGAAGTTAGGGCCGAATTGGCGAGTCGTGGAAAAGTTTCAATATCGACGAATTTGGGATATGCCAGAGCTGGATGTGCCAGAATTTGATGAAGTGTTGCAAGATGATGAAGCCAGTACTGTTGTACCAACTGAGCCTATTGATTATGATGTTGTTTTGCGTCGGGATGACATTGAACTTGAAATTATTTCAATGGAAGTTTCTCAGTCCAATAAGCGTGTACAACCCGAGGATGTTATGGATGATGCTTTCATCTGTGATGATGATGATAAACTAACAATCGTGGGTGATGACGAAGAAGGAGATGAGATACAAAATGATTTTGATACAGATACGGACCTAGAGTTTTAACTCAGTTTGTTTCTTTGTCCAGCTTGTTTTGTTGATGTAACGGGGGCAATTAAGAATATGGTGAGTAGACTAGTTATGTCTTGATTCTTCTGCTTCTTCTTGTTTGGACCCTAATTTCCCAAGTACATTTATATTCTACGAACTTAATACCCTTATAATTAATTTCCTCTACAATTTCTATGAACTTTGTCAAAAAATTGAAAATCAAATTCATACTCAAGTCAGATTTTCCATTCGGTCAGCTGTGCTATTTGGCTGATTTTTCCACAATCTGTGGCAGATTTACTCATCTGCTTTGTCTCTGTTTGCTGAACTTGACAGTTCGCTGCTGTTTTTGTCCACTTTGACTGCTATGCTTAGGTGATAGCTAATGGTAGGATGGTTGGTTGGTTGAGTTGGGATGTTATGTTGGTTGCTTAAATGTATTCATGCTGCTTTGATGATGCCTTGTTTTGTTGTTTTGTGTGCTGCTGTTTGGTTGTTATTCATGTTGTGCTGGTTGTTAATCTGACACAACATTTAGGCATTTCAAAATATGTTTTGAAGGAAACAAAGCCATGAGAACACTCACATTTGCTGCTGGTTTTGTTTATGCTGAGAACACTCACATTTTGAGAAGTCATTTTTTTGACACTTGGTTGATATTGCTTCCCAAAAGTCCAACATCCCTACTGTTTGGATGGGGGATTTTAATGTTGTTAGGTTCTGTCGTGAAAAAGTTGGGGGGTCTAATACTTGGTCTAGTGCTCAAGAGTTGTTCAATGCTACCTGTGTTTTCTTAGTGTCTCTGCTTTAGAAATTTTGATTGTAGTTTTTTGTATTTGATTTAGAAATTTTCTCCTTATACTAGAATTAAGTTCCATTTTTATAACCTGATTGAGTAAACTTTTAGTTTGATATGCTTTTCAGCCCTTTTACTTGTTTTCTGTGTTTCCTTAGTACTAACACCACTATTGAAATTTTGGATTGTAATTTTTGGTAGTTGATTTAGGGAAAATTTTTATTCTTATACTGGAATTAAGTTTATCAAGTTTTGGTATTTTATGGAACTTGACTCACTTTAAATAGTAGTTCAACATTACCATGTTGCAATGACTTGCTACCTTAGCATGAATAATTCCTGATGGGTTGCTCTGTAATGGGACTAGAGGTTGTTTTCTTGCTTTAGAACCTAAAAAATTGCAAATGAAGTATGACAAATTTGATCAGAATTTAAAACTCTTGAAGAATTCATAACTGATAGACACTTACTACTTTTTGAACAAGTTTTTTGTTTGGCATAGGACTTGAAACCTTGAAGTTTGGCATCTCTAACTGAGCCTCAAATACTGTCTCTCTAGCTAGGAGTTTTTTTTGAGACATTTAAGGATATTTGTCACGTTGTACAAATGGCTGGATGGACTGTCATGTATATTTGAGATCTAATACTTATTTTTGTTGTTCTGACAGTGTTGTAGATCAATGGTTTAAGGAGGCAAAAGAGAAACATTCAACATTGAATGCAGTGCTGCAGATCAATGGTTTAAGGAGGCAAAAGAGAAACATTCAACATTGAATGCGATCATATATGGAAATATAATATATGCCCATTGGTATGTTTTTCATTTGACAAATTTCGAGCCTTTTTTTTTTTTTGGCTCTGCCATATGCATAGATGAAAAGTTTGTAGATCATGTTCCTAATTTCTATAGCTAGTAACCTCAAAGATGGGTTAGGTACTATCATATTGAAAAATTTGTAATATTCTATCTATGGTATGATGGTATCTATTTTTGGGCAAAGAATTGTTGAAACTGATGTGAGCTAATAATATGATAGAAATGCATTGGTTAGGTGCCACCCAGGCCTTGGACCAAATTAATTTTGTTTATTAAGTTCACTAAAGCATTGGTTAGGTGCCACCCAGGTCTTTGCCTACTTTGGGAGGTCCAAGGCCCTAGACATTGCTTGGAGGTTGGATGCCTTCACTTTGATTTAATATTGTATTTCTAGTACTTTCACAAGGAAATTCTTGGTTTCATACATAGTAAATGGATAGTTGTTATACTTAATGACATGAAATTGTATACTTTGTTCTTTCATTTTTGATTATTAGCCTATGTTACCTAGAACGTGGATCGTTCTAGTAATGTTGTACGCCACTTGTTCAATCTGGTTTTGGAAAACATTCTTCTTGTCATCCTTACCAAACATGCTTCATTTACATTCAATCTGGTAGTCTTTGCTTTATGATTCTATCTTAAACACAGGACTCAATTACTCGATGACGATGATGCTTTCATCTAGAAACAAATAGTTATTCCATGTTTTATCAGCATTTCAAGTGATATGCTAAAAAAAACTAGTATAATTGGTGAAAATAATGCGATCCACACCCACATAGTGTTCTCACCCCAAACAATTTGTCACTTGAAATCCACCTAATATATGACATGAACAATAAAATAGAAACCCATCAACTACATTAATAAAATTTTCAATGTAAATGATAAATCAAATCGTCTGATGACAATTTTCAATAGTGAGATATTATCACTTTGATTCCTCACTTGCAAGCCTCTCACTTAGTATCCTAACTCCCATGTACCTGCACCATTTACAAACATAGTACTTATCAGTGATAATTAAGCACATTAATTCTAAAGATGATTAAAACACAGACAGTTTCATGGAACAGAGACAATAGGGGGTCTATCATCTGAGAACCTTTATGTATTTTATTTATGTGCAAGTAGACTTTTTATAATACAAAAGATCTGTCAGGAACAATTATTCATGTATGTTTGTTACGTAATGTAGGTACCATGGTTCCTGGAATCAAGACGGGGTGGCGGAAAAGAGCAACAAGTGGCAATGTATTATCAGCCTCTGAAGCATGTCCACAGGAGATTGGCACCCCGCTGACGTTCTCTGATGAGACGCAACCACCAGATGATACACAAACAGTGGTGGATGAGACGCAGCCAGGTGGAGTGGATAAGAGCATTGAACTTAGTTGTAAGCTAAAAATTTTGTTTTGTTTTGTTTTTTTTTTTTTTTGGGTGCATAAGTCATCAAGCAAGGCAATGAAAACCCTATAAAGACAAAGAAAAACAAAGAAAAAAAAAACCAAACATTACTTTGCACATAACAAGGACACTTCCACAACAAATAAAATATTAGCTAAACAACCTTGAAATTAGCTACAACATCAGCAACAGCCAATTGAATGTTACCTCAACTGCATCGATAGCAGCAAAATCCAAGTTGTAGCATAATTTATGTTTGACTTTATGCAGCCAAACAGTAGCTGGCAGCAACAGTAGGCAGCGAAAAAACTAACAGGACCCACTACGGCTACCTTTTTCTTTGAAGTTCATTAGCAATGTTTGTAATTTGTAACTTCCTTTCCCTTTTGTACCAGGGCAAACGAGGTCAACTCGTGTATGAGGACTAACATTAGGCAAAGGAGTGCAGAAAAAAATTACTAGGAGAAAGGGAGAGAAATTACATGTCTATGTCAATCGGGTGTTGAACGCAATCACATGAGGGAATGCCACCCCAGCGACGAATGAGTTGGGCCTTCAAATTAGACGGTTGTGCCCTCTTCAGAGCGTGAAGTCATGGAGAAAAATTGATCAAACTACCAAAGATGCGGTCATCCAAGCGGTGCTCGTATGAGAATCATCTTGCCATAATGTCTTCATTATGTTATTTGTAATTGCATAAATTAATTGTTGTACTAATTCTCTTATTATGTTTGTAGGACAAGTTTGTTATCGGCGATGATTTTGATAATGATGAACAAGCTCAACAGATCCTCGATAGAAAGGCATATTTACTATACAAGGATTTGAGGTACAATCTAAAGCAAGAGTTCCTCGAACTTGAGGAAAAGGGTGTTAATGACCCCTATAGTCATCCGCCTAGTGGACTGAGCTTGGAGGACTGGAAATATCTGATTGATGTTGCTTGGAAAGACAAATCTCACTTGGTAACAAATTAATTACAAACCCATTATTGAAATTAATTTATGTTTTAATACGTAAAAATTCTTCACTAATTTTATTTTATTTTATTTTGTTTTTTTTTTTTTTTTTTTTTTATTCCTATTTTTTTAGAAACGCTCAAAAGCTAGTAAAGCAAATAGGGGTATGCTCCCCTATAATCATACAAGTGGATCGCGATCATTTCCTATAGCAATGTCGCTTATGGTGAGAAGTTAATTTACTAATGTAATGGATGATTGATTCTTCTTGATTTTGAATATTACCATGTACTAATTCGCCAATGGAATTTTCCCAAACCTAACAAGCAAATGAGGATGGAGATATAGATTTTCCTGAATTTTATAAGAAAGCACACAAGTCCAAGAAGACGGGAGATTGGATTGACCCCAAATGTGGTGAGCTACATGTGAGTATTGAATGTTAAAACCAAGTGTGTTGCATATCTATTAGTAAAGTTGTTTTACATTCCTTCTCCCATCTTGACTTTATTGTTTTTTTGCCATGACAGGATGATATGGTGAATCTACAAGTGGTAGCCACTGATGCGAGGATGCCATTGACCCACGAAGAAATATCAAGGCAAGTGCTCGGGGAAAAAAAAAATTACTTGCGTGGATGTGGGATAGGCCCACAACCCTCTTTCACAGCTTCTAGTGTAGCACAAGCACGTGATAAACATATGGAGTCAATGAGAGCGGAACTGGAGATTCTTCGTGAGGACCGTCAAAGAGATCACGAGGAGTTGCTGAAGGAGAAAGAGGAGTGCCAAAGATATCACGAGGAGCTATTGAAGGAGAAAGAGGAGCGCCGAAGAGATCACGAGGAGCTATTGAAGGAGAAAGAGGAGTGCCAAAGAGATCGGGAGGAAATTATGAGGGAAAGAGAGCAGCTGATCAAACAGGTCGATGAAGAGAAAAAAGCACGGGAGGCACAACAAGTACAACTCAATCATTTGAACGACGTGGTGTCATGGCTCACAACCCTCTTGGAGGGTTCAGATGGTCATCCTACTATTCGGTAAACAAAATTTTGTTTGAAAAGCTAGTTTAACTTCTACAAAAAATATGGATTATGTTGACATAGAATTGTTTTCTAAAGTTGCTATGCAAATTTTTGTTTGTTATGTGCTTCGAATAGGTTTGGAGGCATAAAGTGAGTAGACTTTGCAGTAGCCGACGTGGTGTTTTGTTACATTACACAAAGGATCGTAATCTGATTTCCATAAGGTAACCACATGATTGGAATGAAATATTAAGTTCCCCAAAAGCAAATACAATGAGCCTATGAATATGAGGCCAGTTACTATATTAGCAGTGATATCCAATTGAATGTCATTTCAAATTTAAGACTAATTGAATAAACCAAGTTAAATTGGAATGAATTTTGATTTAGTACAATATAACTAGTACAACTGGACTGGTCTAAAGTGCATGCAAGCCATTATTGGTTCATACTGATGAGTTTGAGAGAGAGAAAAGCTATGAAGATACAATGCAAATTGAGAGCACTGAAAGGTATAGAAAACCTATTTTTTAGAAAACTAAAATGTTATTTGAATTTTTTAAGTTAGAAACAGTCGGTAGGTTTTAGTCGAGTCAATCGGTATATATTTTTGTAACGCTTCTATGTACAATAAGTCTATCATTGTTTCTAGAGTTTTGGGGTCTGTTAGTGGACAACAATTTTGGGTTGTAATCAAAAGGATGCTAATACAATTGTAATTTTTGTAGCGTAAAAAGGACGCTAATACGTGAAAAAAATTAATGAAACCCTCATTGTGCATTAGGAGTTGTCAACATTGAATCGTGACTTTATTTGGGTTGTGATCAACAGAATTCCGAGTCTATTTCCCCCTATTCACCCTGTTCAATACGTTGGACAATTATGAGCTTCATTATTGTCATATTGGAAAAAAAATATTAGTTCAGTTTGTCTCCTATGTAAAATGCCGTCTTACCAGAACGCCATAAACTTAGCCGAAAAAGGCCTTCAAGGGCCGAAATTTGAAAGCAGCCCCCGAACCACTGTGGGGATGGCACGGGTAGCTTCCTTATGTCAAATAGGACCTATAGGGACAGACAAGATGTAATTAGCACCTGTACATTGGGAGTTGGCATGAAAAATGCCATAAACTTAACTGAAAAAGGCGTTTGGGGGCCAAAAATTGAAATCAGCCCCCAAACGACTATAGGGATGGCACGGGTAGCTTCCTGGTGTAAAATAGGACTTGTGGGGACAAACGGGACATAATTAGCATGTGTACATTGGGAGTTGGCGTGAAAAACGCCATAAACTTAGCCGGAAAAGGCATTCGAGGGCCAAAAATTGAAAGTAGCCCCCGAACCACTGTAGGGATGGCACGGGTAGCCTCCTTGTGTCAAATAGGACTTGTGGGGATAGACAGGACGTAATTAGCACATGTACGTTGGGAGTTGGCGTGAAAAACACCATAAACTTAGCCGAAAAAGGCCTTCGAGGGCCGAAAATTGAAATTAGCCCCCGAACCACTGTAGGGATGGCACGAGTAGCTTTCTAGTGTAAAATAGGACCTGTGGGGATAGAGGAGACGTAATTAGCACATGTATGTTGGGAGTTGACATGAAAAACGCCATAAACTTAGCCGAAAAAGGCCTTCAAGGGCCGAAAATTGAAATCAGCCCCCGAACCACTGTAGAGATGGCACGAGTAGCTTTCTTGTGTCAAATAGGACCTGTGGGAACAGACGGGACATAATTAGCACATGCACATTGGGAGTTGGTGTGAAAAAACCCATAAACTTAGCCGAAAAAGGCGCCCGAGGGCCGAAAATTGAAAGCAGCCCCTGAACCACTGTAGGGATGGCACGGGTAGCTTCGTTGTGTCAAATAGGACCTGTGGGGATAGACGGGACGTAAATAGCACATGTACGTTTGGAGTTGGCATGAAAAACGCTATAAACTTAGACGAAAAAGGCCTTCGAGGGCCGAAAATTGAAATTAGCCCCCGAACCACTGTAGGGATGGCATGGGTAGCTTCCTGGTGTAAAATAGGACCTATGGGGACAGACGGGACGTAATTATCACATGTACGTTGGGAGTTGGCGTGAAAAATGTCATAAACTTAGCCGAAAAGGCCTTCGAGGGCCGAAAATTGAAAGCAGCCCCCGAACAACTATAGGGATGGAACGGGTAGCTTCCTCATGTGAAATAGGACCTGTGGGTTTAGACGGGGCGTAATTAGCACGCGTACGTTGGGAGTTGGCGTGAGAAACGTTATAAAGCTTATAAAAATATATTAAACCTTATATATTACATCTTACAAATATATATGTTCTATAAGCATCTCTATATATGTACATTTATGAATAAAATACATATATGTTTACACATTAGACGAAACTTGACTTGGGGCTCATGCTTGACTTGGGAAATTTCTTTGCACTTTAAATGTACACTTTCAATACAATTTAAAGTGTAAAGAAACTATATTGAAATTCCTAAATTCAAACTATAGTTAAATACAATTTCAATTACAATTGACATCCTTGCAATTTGTGTTTTGTAGATGGCCATAACTTTTTGTTTACAATTTTTGTTTACAATGAAACTAATGGGTGTAGTTTTTGTTGTGTAGATGGCTTTTGGCATTGACATGTGGATCTTCTATTTTTTTGTCCGGAAGATAATTCACAGTTTTGCAAATTTGGGAAGTTTTTTGTCATCCTATACTTTTTGTGTGGACTGTGGATGCATCGTACATATAATTTTTGGCGGGGTACATAGTACTTTTGGAGCTTCTATTAATTGCTCTGGTGGTATAGAATCAATGGACCGTGGAATTTGGATGCATCGTACATATAATTTATGGCAGGATACATAGTATTTTTGGAGCTTGTCTTAATTGCTCTGGTGATATATATATAGATTATCTTTTGTCGTAGTACATATTACCATGGTAATTTGTACCTTGGCAAATGGTCATTACAATGCGTAGTATAGTAAAAATGTTGTGTAAGGAGGACATTGTTTTGGTAACGTGTTTGGAATGTATGACGTTATTATTTGTAATTGGAATATATATAGTTGGTTTGTATATAAGTTTACATTAGCAGGTGTTCTTTTTTGTTTGATGGTTGTAAGTGAAACATGCATTACGGAATAGGTGATAATATATATAGGTTGTATACCTATTACAGGTTGCGGTGGATACATACAGGTTCTAACAAAATTTATTAAAATGAAAAAAAACAAAATAAAAATATAAAATGACGTTTTTGGTGACAAACAATTGGTAGCCAAAAACGAAATAAATCTTTTGGCGACTAAATATTTAGTAGCCAAAACAAATCGAAACACTTTTGGCGACTAACTGTTTAGTAGCTAAAACTTAAAACATTTTTGGCGACAAAATTTCTAGTCGCCAAAAACAAATGGAAAACACTTTTGGCGACAACAGTTTTAGTCGCCAAAACATAATAAAAAAAGAATAGGCGACTAACCTGTGTAGTAGCCAAACAAGAATGAACCTTTCTGCGACTAAACGTTTAGTAGCTGAAATAACACTATTGGCGACCAGTCATTTCATCGCCATAGATATTTTAAGTTTCGCGACAAAAGATTTAGTAGCTAAAGAAGTGAGTTAAACAAATTAATGCACCCTTTGGGCGACTAAGGATCTTTTCGTCGCTACTACCTGTCACTTTTTCCTACTAACCTGTTAGTCGGTATTTTTGTAGTACTTTTGGTGACTAAATGTTCTTTAGTCGCTAATACCTTCGGCGACAATGTATCCCCGACAAAGCCAACGACCAAAATTTTTGGTCAGCAAAGCATTTTGGCAACTAAAATCAATACTTTTGGCGACTAATATTTTAGTCGCCAAAAGTGTATTTTCTTGTAGTGTATTGATGCTTAGGGCTGATAGCAGACCTGAAGCATAAATTGCTCAGCACTAATAGCAGGTCCCAAAGCTCATTAGCTCGATGCTAATAGCAGGCCCCGAAGCTTACTGGTTAGAACTGATAGCAATCCTTAGAGATATCAGCATACCACAATAACCTCGTGAAGATGGGAGTAGGGAAGTCTAAAATTAAGGGACTCCCTTCCATTACCCAAGTTATGGACCTGCCTCGATCACACCGACAAGACCAAGGAAGCCCCATTGGGCTTGGTATGAGACACAACTCTTGTTGTGGCCCATGCCCTGAGAAGTTAGGGAGTTTGTGATTAAGTGGCTAAAGGTAGAGGAGTCACTGGGGTAGTCACAAGAATGGCTGATAGCAGGTTATGAATCCTAAGTTGTGCCTTAGAAAACTGAACTGAGAAGGGGATGTCGCAGTAAGTACCATTGCGGAAGGAATCACCGAAGCAGGTGCACCTTTTGAGGTTTGTACCAAAAATGACACCTATCGAGATTCATACCAAATAGTGGCACCTACTTAGGGTCATAGCAAAAATGGCACATGTAGAGGGACATGTGTCTGCCAAAGTCTGGCAGTTCAGGACATAATATTTCATGACATGTGTCGCTACAATATTTAGCCACCTAGTATATTCAGTACCAGAAAAAAAGCCTATAAATAAGACTCATTTCCCAAAGTTTGAAAGGATAACTTCTTGGAATTTGGGGGATATACTGTCCATTTGTACTACCACATCCTCTTCTTAAACCACTTGTTCTACCCTCACCCGGCCGCTCACTCTCTTGTTACCTCAGATTGTTAACTCGTTAGCACATTTTTGCCTCTCCAAGTATTACTATTATTACTGTTCATTTTGGACCCCTTACACGCGCACACACACAAACACACACACGTCTCTATGTGTGTTTATAGACTTACTTAATATATATCATTGTGTTAGTATAGTTGGGTTTGCATGCATGCGTACACACAGAGATGGTGACTATGTGAAGAGGATGGGGAAAATACATTTTGGTGAGAAAGAATGGGATGTTTGACTATGAAATAAGAAAAATAATGTTAAGTAAGAGTTTGTTTGGTCACACGTATAATGTTATGTAAATTTGTTTTTCGTAAAGGGGCAAAATAGTAATTGCATATTTTCAGTTAGTTTCAGTTTGTCACCAACTCTAACAAAGGAGGTTAATGTAATTTCATAAATTAAAGGAGAGGTTTGTGTATTTATCAAAAATTTCAAGGGTTAATTAATGTTTATTTATTTATTATGTTTTGGGATAAACCCAAGACCATCTAATTCTTTACTAAGAGACTAAAACCATCATTCATACCATTACACACAGCCAACTTTTTCGGGAAATTCTATTTCCACACACACTTTCATCACTATGCACATCATATCTTAGCTCACATACTTATGAATTTGATTATATATTATTATTCTCATTTCACACACCACATGTTCCAATAATAACCCTAACTCAAATCTTGTACACACACCACTTAAATAGGGTTCCCACCCACCTTCAAATCAAAACCCTAATTCACACACATTTCACTAATTTTCTCTCACTCCAATGCTCTAGTCTTCTCTCATCTCATTTCCTTCAAAATCTTGAGCAATGGTGTCATCAATGTTGTCACCAAGACTGAAGTATGCCACCGAAGCCTTGTTTGGATTGGCTCTCTACCAAGCCCATATCCATATATTAAAAGAATAATATTGATGAATTTAATATTGATATAAATTGATTTGGATCTCATTAATATATATATACAACATTGCGAAGATTTATGACTTTAAGGGTTATTTTAGATGCTGATGGATCATTGTGGAAATTGCGCTATTGGTTTCGTTGTGCTTTGTTGATTAGTTGATTGTTGTATTAATGGTTGCATGCTTTCTTGTTTGGTTGTTGAGAAAATATATGGAATGGGAAGAACCTTAAACAATGGAATATGAACTTAGAGAGTAAAGCAATATCAAATATTTTATCCAGGCAATAGAAGACAATAGAGTGTGTAGCAAACAATGAGGACAATAGAGGAAGTAAGAAACAATGAATAAATGAGGTTTTAATCTCAAAAGATATGCATTGAGAGTTATTATTATTAAAAGATGTGTATAGAGAAAATTAAAATTTTTTGATGTCCATTATGGTCATTTTGCTTCATGGTAAAATTGTCATTAAAATTTTATTTCATTAAGTGTGTGTATAGAGATAACAAGGGATGTGGAAATAGAATTTCCTAACTTTTTTCCCTAGCAAAAATCCAATTTCTCTTGCCAAATATCACTAACCCAATTTAGTCGTATCCTTTTTTATATTGGGCTTGCTGCTTCTATCCTAAACCCTGCCATACTTTGTCGAAGCCATTGGCAATATTGTTACACCCATTTTTTTAGCAGAAATGAAAATTTGTCCTAGTTTTACAAATAAACAATTATCAAATATTTAAATAATATATAAAATTAATTTATTGGTTTCGTTTGGTTACACTATTTTTCATATAACAGGAAACTTAGTTGGAGAGCATATGGCAGAGTAAATTAAGCCAACCACCTACCAACAAGAAAATAAGAACACTGTTGTGGTTTGTCCACCCAGGAACACTTTGACGATCAAGTTAGTCAACTTATCTCTCAAAGATATCAAACAAGTACTGAATTTACCAAAAAATAAAGCGTACGTAGACCTACGAGGGTGCCTTACTTTTATAGCTAGCAGTGTCGTAGTCCCCTAAAAGTCTCACTTCAAAGGACGTAAGTACAATGTTCATCTCAGACTATCGGCTAGATAGGGATAAACTCCTCAAGAGATTTATCCTTATCCAGACTAAGAGCCTCCTCGTATCTAGGACTCTTGTTCCTTATCCAAGTATCTCGAATTCCGACATCACCGCATCGAATATCGGCAATGCCACAACATCTCGGCAAACATAACCCGCCCACGTGGCGCCTCGGCCGACATCTAGGAGGCACCACGGCCACGTGGCGTCATTCTCAAAGTGCTTCCCCATAATTGCCGCCTATGTTCATTACCTTGGCAACCTGAGGTGATGAAACCTATAAATGTACTTCTTTAACCGTGATCAAGTCAGCTTCCAATAACCAGGACTTAACTGTCCACTTCATCAAGAATCAAAAACCAAGTTCTTTCAACATCTCAACCTAGATCGCTTCACTAGCCGAGGTTCTTACCCTACTAGTTCAAAAATTTCAAGAATCCTATCTGTACATGAGCTGTCATACACAATCGCCTTAATCGTTTTATCCACATGCCCTTTTCCTACTACTTCGTACCCGTGACGCATCAGATATCTCCCTTCATTTCTTTTCCACGCCGTCTAACAGGCACGTCATCCCAGGCAATCAAGTTTTGCCGCTTTTTCGAATTTCAACATAACTTTTCTCTCTTTTTCGGTCTTTCACTTCCGCATTCATCTCTTTCCCTCACTTGGATCAAAACTTCTCTCTCTAGACTCCATAACCAAACCTTGAAACCCTTCTGCGGCTGCTTCTATTCACTATTTCTGGTAATCAAATCGACATTCGGCTCCAATCAGACACTACCACCAACTCTGGCAAGCACGCCACCAGAGCTTGTTTCTTTGCTCATATTTTGTAAGTCCCTGATTTCAGTTTTAGTTTCTCCCTCGTTCTTTAACATATTTCTGCTTTGACTGTTGCACACCACACACATTACACTTGTAGTTGCATTTGTATCACCATCTGGTTAATCAAACCTGCACGCCTTCATGTGTTTTACATCTTCCCTCATTCTTGCACACTGGCACTAAATCTTCCTTTCTTGTTCCACAATCTCATTCTTCTTATGTTTTGCAACTTTCTTATTTTTCAATTCTGAATCCTTATTGTTCATACATTTTCTAGATTCCTATTTATTTTCCCAGTGCTCCTTAGATTTAGGCTTGGGATTTGTTAGAACTATGCACATTAAGAATATTGTAACAAAATTCGCCTTTGAATTTCTCTAGGACCCCAAAAATCCATACCTTAGTACCACGCCGAGGTCCTTAAACCCACTCTAAACCCCTTTTTCTCACAAAAAAGTCAAAACCGCCTAAGTTGAAATCATGGGTATGCACAAGTGGGGGAAGACAGCCCTGCTAAGATGGAAGCATTCCGCCGAGAATTCAACATCCCTACCGATGTCCATATTAGACTTGTTGGAAAAGATGATTCCATAATGCTAAGAGAAAACTTTCCTATGGTGTCCATCCTTGAAGAGGCAGTTAGGTTTCCACTAGATATCCTACTCAGAGAAACACTCCACTTCTATAAGTTGAACCCTATGCAGCTAGCCATCAACACATTCGTGTAATCAACGGGATAGTTGAGCTTAATTGCCAACATAGAGCCTAACTCAACCTTCAAGACATCCAGTATTGCTATACTATGTGTGCCCTCAAGTAAAAAAAAAAAAGGCATTACCTACTACCTCAAGCTGAGATCTACAAAATACATGCTAATTGTCGACCTCCCTGATTCCAATAAGGGTGCTGGAGAGGACTACCTTATCATCTCGGGCAAGTGGGAGTTTGCTCAAGATGATGGTCTCCATCTTTGCCCAATCCCCAGAAGCATCCTAGGAGATCACAAAAGTAAGTCATTCTCTAGAACACGCAGGCTTTTTGTTCCAATGTTTCGCTGACCATACATGATTTTCCAGCAGCTCTTCCTCAGCCCAACAAGGACTTTAAAAAATTCTACATTCTCAAAGCCGATCTCAAGAGGCTCCTTGATTTGCCCATCCTGATCAGAAAGCCCATTTTCTACAGAAACACATAGCTACTTATAAATCGCCACTTCCTGATGTTCCAAGAGGAAGTAAGATTCCGTCTACATCAACCCCAATTGTCTCTCCCAAGGCAGATCAAGGTTCCAGCTCCCAACCAGCTGACCAACCGTCAACATTGGTTCCATCGTAACACATTCTGCTATCAAAGCAAAAACTACACTGACATCCCAACGATGCTCCTGCAAGCAGAACCAAAAGTAGGAGGCACCTTAATCAACCCACATATGATCTTGCCAACCTAGCAATTGCCCTACCTACATTCAAACTAGGCATCGGTGTCACCATTGTCGTCTCCTCAAAAAAAAATGGACCGTGAACCTATTGTTGCTGATGATCTGCTCTCTGGTCTGCCTAGTGTGGTGACCACTCAATCAATCCCTTCTCTTTCCTTCGTTCAGAAGCGCAAATGGGTGAAAAGGGCCAAGGCCAAGCCCAAGGTCATTGTCACACCTTCTACTGAAGGGAAGGATCCTAAGGACGTAGTCTTTATTTCCAAACTTGCTGAGGCCGAGAAGAGGCAAGCCTCAGTCAACTCTGCTAATATCCCGCCACTAAAAAGACTAAGACTTCTCGTTGTTGAAGACTCATCTTATTCATTCGTCCTCGACATCACCATCAATGGTCACCCTATCAAGCTGAGTGAGAGTACGGCTCGCCAGCCCGAGGTTGCCGTTGCTCTATCTTCCGCCGCATTTCTTCCCACCAATATGCAGGCCATAGAAGATTTCAACAAGTACAAGCACTTCGCCTACATGATGCAGAACTCCATTGTGGTAAGTTTTTTTATTTTTTAATTTTCAGTTCAATATTTAGAATTATTCTCACTGTTTTACTAATATATCCTCTCTATTTTGCAGTGCATGTAGCACGCTCATGCCTTTGCCTACAAGGCTAAGTTAATGAAGAAAGATCTCTTGAAGAAAACCCAGGAAGCCACTAACTATCTTCATTGTCTTACCAGGCCGAGGCGGTGAAGGCTAAACTGCTGGACAGGTGTAACTTGGCCAGGTGGGCTGAACAAAAGGCAAAATCCGAAGCCAAAGCATCTGCCGAGAAGGCCACCAAGGCTGAGGCTCTCACTTCTAAGGATGCCGAGATCAAAGCAGCTGATGAAAATGCATATGTTAAGGGCCAAGCCAACATTAAGGAGCAATATAAGGAAAATGTCAACCTGGCCTACAACCGAGGATTCTATCTCAGCTGGTTAGTGGCCCTAGATAAGCTTTCGGTACCTAAAGATTCTCCACTTCAGGAACTCAACCAGCTCCAAGTGCATTTCCCTCTTTCTCCAACTCATTCCAAAGAAAAGAATGAAGAAGAAGGAGAAGAAACAGACGTTAATGCGGTTGGGCCCCAAGTCCCCCACCCTAAATGATCAAGTCTTGGACCTAACTGGTGAGGACAAGGATGAGCACGAGGTCACCAAGAGCTTCATCCTAAACCAAGCCACCTCTGAAGCCGAGGTTGAGGCAGCTGACAAGGGCCTTAAGGAGACCCTTTGTGAGATCGATGCCGAGATGAAAGTCGATGCTGAAATTCTTGATACCCTATCCACTGAGGCCAAAACACAGCTAATTGCTAGGGTGGATCAAACAGAGAACAATGATGCAAAACCCAGCTCCTAGGACTTTGTTTGTCATTTTTTGCTGAACAGTTTCACCTTTTTCTCTGTTTTTAAATGCTTTTGCTTTTGTTAGGCTGGAGTGCCTTTTTGATGCAACTGAACAAGTTTCCTTTCCTTTCTGAATGCAAATCTTTCTTATTTTTCTTCTAAGTGTTGGATGTTTTCCTTTTATAACTACTTTGTGTATGCTTGCTATCTTCTTTGTCTTGTATGTTTCCATACTTAAAATTTCTTATCTTTCTCAATCTAACAACTTGGTTCCTTACCTCGGATCAGAATACCTGTAGACACCCCATTTTTGACCGACCTTAAGACTCAGACATCACCGATTGAGCGCTCGGTGATGTTGCATATTATGCTCGTTCAGAAGTCTCAGAGTCGCGGCCGTGTGCCCTGCCTCCGGACTTCCGAACTCTCTTTTGTGCCTTGCCTCGGTTTGCGAACCAGACTTGGTTTTCTCTATTTTCTTTCCTGAGGGGAGGGAGAGGTCCCATAGACCATCTCTCAGTGGCCATGGGCTACATTTCGTGGCCGTAGGCCATTTTGCCCATTTCGGAGCCCGGTTCCCGATTTTCGGAGCCGTTAGGCCGTGTGCCTCGATTCGGGACCACCCATCCATCTCCGATTCCTCCGGTTTTTGGCATGCATCTCATTTACTCCCTTTCGAGGGACACTGGGGTCTTAGATACCCACTTCGTGGCCAAACACCACTTTCGATTGTAACGGTTTTCGGGACCCGGCTGCGTGTTTGGCCCCGAGCATTCGCTTTTGCATCGGTTTTGTTCATTTTTGGCGGTACCTCTGTTTTATCATAACGAGGACACTGGGTCTTAGATACCCACTTCGTGGCCAAACACCACTTTCGGTGCTTAACGGCCGGTTTTCGGGACCCCAAACTGCGTGTTTTGGCCCCCGAGCATTCGTTTTGCATCGGTTTTTGTTCATTTTTGGCAGGTACCTCTGTTTTATCACCAGGATGGTCACTGGAGGGTGGGAGGCCAGAAGCAACCAGTTATGCTCCTCCGGCGCCCCCTGGCGCCCGTTTTTCTCACTTCCGGGCTAATATTGAACACCCTAGGGCCATTTTCTTCGAGCCAAAACCACATATTTGTGTTGTACACACATGGGAGGACCCTAAAAACACATGGCTGGCCATTAATTCTTTTTTTCATTTTGAAACCCCTCTTTAAAGTGGGTTGTTCTCTCTCCTGGTTCACAGTTGCCAATTTTCAACCATAGGGTTGTGTTGAGGACACATGGGAGGACCCTAATATGCTATGGCCGGCCATTAATTCAACTTTCCATTTTTGCCCCTTGGCCGGCTGGCCATAAGGGGTGGCTGGCCGGCCACCTTCCATAAAAGTACCTAGTCGGCCGTATTCCTTCGGATGTGTGCATTCCAGCTGTGCTTTGGTTTTCCCCAAAAAATATCTCTATCCGGGGACTCTTTTGGAGGGAAATAAGGGCTCATTTCCCTCCACTTTTGCCTTAACTCCTCTCTCCCTCTCTTGCACATATTAGTGTCCTCCCAACTCAAGAGAAGGCATTACAAGTGTTGATTGGAGCATACATATACATACAACCTCATTTCCTTCAAGTTTTGGTGCCATTTTCTTCATCATCTTCAGGCCCTATCATCACAACTCCATTCCAGCAGCTAGGAGAGCTTTCCAGCAGCTAAGAGGCAACAAATTTGGTCCAAGAAGCAACCAAAGTCTTGATCTTCAAGGGTAAGTACACTTCACCCTCTTTTGAGCTCATTTTTGCTTCATTTCTTAAGCCTATTTGCTTATTTTTTTGGGCTCCAACAAGAACTGAAACTAGGTCTATTTTGAGTTATTCTTCATGTTTGTTCAAGGGCTCAACCCTGTTTGAGCCCTCCATCTTGCACTTGCTTCAATATCCTCTTATATGCCATTGTTTTGCATTGAATATTTGGCCTATGTGTGATCTGATTTGGAGCATTTCATGAACTGATATTGTGCTTATTTTGAGCCCCTCTTCAACATTGAAGAAGGGCTCAACCTTGTTTTCATGCTCCACATTCCATTTGCTTTGAATCCATGTTTTACCCTTGCTTTTGCAGGCTTTATCTAGCCCATGAGTGATCTGTTTTCGAGCATAATGTAAACTTTGAGTGGGCCTATTTTGAGCCCCTATTTAACATTGAAGAAGGGCTCAACCATGTTTGACCTCTCTATCATGCACTTGCTTCATAATCTCTCATATTTACCGTAAATTTGCATGATTTGTTTGACCTACATGTAGTCTGTTTTGGAGCATGTCATGAACTGTGAGTAGGATTATTTTGTGTCCCTCTACAACATTGTAGAAGGGATCAACCTTGTTGGGGGTCTCCATGTTGTGCTTGTCTTTATATCCCTCTTTGACTCCCATTTTTGCATGCTTTTTAGGCCTATCTAGCTTCTGTTTTCGGCCATGAGCAGTACTGAAAATATCCATATTTTGGCCTTCTTGTCATTTTTTGTTAAGGGTCCAAGGCTGTTTGATGAATGTATGGCATACCTCATGTTCTAGCCTTTGTTGGCTTCATTCTTGCATGACATTTTTAGCATGTTTTCATACTGAGTTGGGGGATGTCATCCACTGTAAATGTGCATATTTTTGGTTCCTCATCAGTTTTGTAGAAGGAAATTTTTCAGTTTGAGCATCGCATGCATCACTTGTTTCAATGCCCCTCTCTTGGCCCCCATTTTTGCATGCCATTGTTGTCCTATCTATGCTCATTATTTCGCCATGTTATGTACTGTAAAAAAATGCTATTTTTGGGCTGCCTTGCTACTGTTTTGCATGTCATGTACCAATTATGCATGATTAGTATGGCTGTAGGCCATTTCGGGTGCTTAATATCGCATTTCGGGACCGTTTCGTGCATTTGGTGTCATTTCCCCACCTTTCGGGACTGTTTTGCATCATTTGTGAGTGCTGAAAATCCATTGGCATGTTTGCATGTCATTTTCTATATCATTTCGTGTTTTAATACATCGCCTCGGTTTGCGTGCCCGTGTGCACGCATTTCGAGGCGCCTCATTTTCATCCATCGGCCTCTTATGTGAGTGTGGCTGAGGCTCACTCATATTAGTGTAAGTCCAATTTGCATTCTGTATGCCATTTTTAGTCTCATTGCATTGCGTATGCCATTGCCTCAGTTTGCGTGCCTGTGTGCACGCATTTCGAGGCATCTCATTTTCATCCATCGGCCTCTTATGTGAGTGTGGCTAAGGCTCACTCATGTTAGTGTAAGTCCATTTTGCATTCTGTATGTCTTTTTTAGTCCTGTTGCATTCCGTATGCCATTTTCTCGGTTTGCGTGCCCATGGGTGCGCATTTTGAGACATCTCATTTAGGTCTCATTGTATATCATATTTCATGTCATTTCATGCCTTTATGTCATTACCTCGGTTTGCGTGCCCGTGTGCACGCATTTCAAGACACTTCGCTTTTATCCGACGGCCTCTTATGTGAGTGTGGCTGAGGTCCTCTCATGTTAGTGTAAGCCCAATTGCATTGTGTATGCCATCTTATGCCTTAGGGTCATCGCCTCGGTTTGCGTACCCGTGTGCACGCATTTCGAGGCATCTCATTTTCATAGCATCGTGCATGTTAGGATTACATTTTAGTTGCATTCATGCATATCATGCATATTGCATCGCGTTCGGGATAGGAGTTAGCCCGGGCACGGGAAACGAGGTGCGTTCCGTACTCCGAGTGACGGAACGGGTCTCAATTCCCAAGTCGCCGACACTCCGGATTACCCATGATGGAGTTAGGTTTTGTTGTAGCATTCATATGCATTCATCCTATATTGAGCTGTGCAATTCGGCTCCTCGGCCATCATGCATCGATATGCGTGATTGGTGGCACGAGGATCGAGGCATGCATATATTTGTGAAATACATTGCTATGTCCCTTTCCTGCTATCTGTTACAGCAAAATGAAGAATCAGCAACTTTCTGGAGTCTGGCACGCATTTCGAGAAACATCGCAAACAGAGGCTAATTGGGGCATCCCAGTGAATTTTCGCGTAAGGCAGCCCAACATGTATCATTTCATTATCCGGAGCAGAGTCAAGGCAGTCCCCTGGCTTGCATGCCAGTTTACAGTTTTTATTACTTAATTTGTTAATTAATTAGGAATTTGTATATTATTCGGACTATTTATTTCGGACTGTATTATTCTTTTTATTTCGAACTGTATTATTATTTATTCGGACCCTCTGCGCGAGGGCATAATTGTAATAAGTGTGGGTGAGTGTGATGTATGTCTTCCAACCCCACTTCTTTCTCCCTTTTATTTACTCGCTTACGATGGTTAGATATAGGGCATGTTTCAATTAGCATACTGATGATGACAAAGATGTTTGCATCATTCATCTGCTTTTGCACGCACTCGGCTCGTAAGATCATACAAACTGCATTTGTATTTCAATTCCAAATTGAATACGTGTTAGTTGTAGCATTTCACATGCCATGTTTAGAATGGCCGAGCCTGCTATAGTTGCATCTTTGCATGTGTTGCATTAGGCAATTCTGTATATTTAGGTCCATGCATGGATTTCTAACAAGCTTCTGTTTTGGCTTGGAGTACTCGGTGAGTTTTATGCTTTAGCATCCTTGCATGCGAGTGAGTGACTACCATGAATAGCATGCTTACCATGAGGCTATGTGCTTATGTGATATAACTGCCTTGAATGCCTGTGGGTGGAGGTTGAGTTATTTGAATTGGGACAATTCATCAAATGTTTGTTTTAAGCCCACTAGATAGTGGCAAAATCATGTTTTCTAAGCCCACCCGAGGGTGGCAAATCTGCGTCTTAGCCTAATTGCGGGTAGTACCATCAAACCATTTTCAAACAAACAAACAAACATGAAATGTTTTGTTCCAATTCAGGCGATTCAGTCTATACTTGTATGCTGTGCGTATCACATAGTAACCTAGGCTAAATAACCGAAATAAGAACTCACAATGTTTTCAAAATAAGATATCATGGTTAGTAGAGGCCGGTCTTTGACCGGGCGAGCGGGGGTGCTCACGAAGTGACCTTCCCCAATCGTACCCAAGTTCCTGAGCCGAGGCAACTTTGGTGATGACGGACACGTGGCCTTTTGGCACCGAGTCAAGGTTTCCTAAATTTCCCATTTAAAAAATATTTAGGTGGCGACTCTGTATCTGGCGAAGCAGTCCATGTTTGGCACTTCTTTCAAAAAATCTGTTTTCAAAACGATTTGCCGAATTTGGACTATTTGGTTCAAGATTGAGAACCGTGACATTTGAGTCCTTCGAACTGTAGTGACCCAATATCGAACCAGAACGGGGGGGATTCGCACTCCCTTTCCCCGGGATGCGTTCGGGGACGTCTACAATATCTCGGATACATTATCTCAACTTAGAACTAATCAATTATCTCGGATAGTATCTCTAACATTTATCTCAGATAACTTTAACTTGTTAAATCTTTGTAAAAAAATTTATGAATGTTACACTCATTCATGTTCCTACCCTCTAATGTGAACCTACGTATCACTTATGTTCACATTAAGGATACATCGCCTGGTTCTTGCCTAAGTCTAACTTAGACATCCACATCGACGTCATCGCGTTTGGCTTGCCCAAACTAAACACTTAAGGCTTGACCTTAGTGTACCGAGAGTACTAGCTAGCTCGACTTTTCGCACAAACCGATCAAAACATGGCTAGTTTTGCCTTGTTTCACTTTGAAACATCGCCTTATTCTTAGTTCAACTCTACCAATATGGCAAGTCTAAGTTAATCGCCTTGTTTCGCTTTGTACTTAGTTCAACTCTACCATCATAACAAGTCTAAGTTAATCGCCTTGTTCACTACGGGAACATTGCCTTATTTCACATTGAAACATTGCCTTATACTAAGTTAAACTCTACCATCATGCAAGTCTAAGTTAATCTCCTTGTTCACCATGGGAACATCACCCTTAAAACGTTCGCAGTCCTATCTCGTAATCATAAATTTCAACAACATTTTGTAAAAAGACAAACTCGATACTTGTATTTTATTAATACTTTGGCTAAAAATCAATTCAAATTACATGGGGAAAGAAAAATGAAAAATTAGTGACAGAAAAATTTCAGATTGCTGGTATTCCACGATCTGGGTAATTCCTTGCCATCAATGTCTTCAAGCCGATGTGCACCATTTTCGACGACCGAGATAATGCGATATGGTTCTTCCCAGTTTTGGCCAAGCTTGCCCTCCCTAGGATCCTTCTTATTGCCAACTACCTTCCTTATGATGAAATCTCGAATCTAAAACTCCCTAGGATTGACCTTCTTGTTGTATGCCCTGGCAAGTTACTGTTGGTATGCCCCCAGCCGAATTGCTGCCCTTTCTCTTCTCTCCTCAATTAGGTCTAGATCTCAAGCAAGGAATGCCTCATTTGTTTCGTTCTCCACTCACTGGGTTCTGATCCCAGGAATGCCGATTTCCAGTGGAATGATAGCATAAGTGCCATAAGCCATGGCGCAATGAGACTCACCAGTAGATCTTCTAGGCGTCGTCCGATATGCTCATAAAACGTGGGGCAATTCTTCCATCCATTTGCCCTTAGTCACTTCCAGTCTTTTCCTGATTCTATCTAAGACGGTCTTGTTGGACGCCTTGACTTGACTATTGCTTTGGGGGAAGCTGGGAGTGGACTAGTAATTCTTAATCTTGCATTTCGCACAAAAGTTTTTGATCAGCTTGCTGTCAAACTGGGTACCATTGTCTGCCACAATGGCTTTAGAGGTCCTAAACGTGGTGATTACGTTCTTCCAGATGAGGTTTTTACATCTATATCTCGAATCTTGCCAAGGGATTCAGCCTCTACCCACTTTGTGAAGTAATCAGTTGCTATAAGCAAAAACTTCCTTTGTCCAATTGTTTGGGGTAGTAGCCGAACAAGATCCATGCCCCATTGGGCAAATGGCCAAGGATTAGATGCTGGGTTCAAATCCCCAGCTGGCTGATGTATCAAATGTGTAAACCTTTAACACTTCTCACACTTCTTTATATAGGCTTCGACATCTTTTTGCATGTAGGGCCACTAGTATCCCTGTGATATAGCTCTGTGAGCAAGCGATTTGGCCCCTGTATAGCTTCCACATACTTCCTCATGAATCTCGTACAAAAAGTCCTCTATTTGGAACGGGTGTACACATCGCAGTGGAGGTCCGGTAAAAGATCTCCTGTATAGATGGCCTTCTATTGACAAGCAGAACCTGGCCGATTTTAGTCTAATCTTGTGAGTTTCCTTTCTATCTTCTGGCAGCTTGCTATATCTAAGGAACATGACTATGGCATCCATCCAACTTAGACCCAACTCTACGCACATCACTTCATACTCTGTTATTAGAGGTTCGATACTTGGGCCTGACAGGTAATCCACCATAGTTACTCCTAGCTCGCCTGACTTTATAACACTAGCCAGGTTTGCAAGGACATCAGCATGATTGTTGTCATCTCGGCTAACTTGCTGTAGATGGCAGCTTTGAAATTATGCTAGTAACTTGATGACCTTCTTGGCGTAGGCCACCATTCTTTTATCTTGGACTATGTATTCACTTGTTGCTTGATTTACAATAAGTTGGGAGTCGCAAAAGACTACCACCTCATCGGCTCCCATGCTGTTACAAGTTTCAAGCAGTAATTAGTGCTTCGTATTCTGCTTCGTTGTTTGAGACCTTGAAACCCAGACAAATGGACTGTTCTACCATTTGTTCATACGGTTAAACCAAAACCACTCCTGCCCCCGTCCCTTATTGGTTTGAACTACCATCGACAAAAAGATGGAAAGAATCATCGATGTAAATATCACAGGGCTTTAACTTCTCTTTGTCCTTCTTCTCTCTGGCCAGCGTGGGATTCCATGGTCCCAAATGATTTTCTTCAGGCTGTCCTAGGCACCCTAGGCCAAGGTTCGATGGTGTCAATCTTGGGTAACCGCCTGGTGTGAATTCTGCAATGAAGTCGGCCAACACCTAACCCTTTATTGTTATCCTTGGCCTGAATTCTAAGTCATACTAACTTAGAGCTATAGCCCATCACGCTACTCTGCTTGTCAAGTCCCCATGTTGCAGCAGACTTTAGTGGATGCTCTGTTAATACCACCATTTTATGGGCTTGAAAATAATGGTTCAGTTTCTTTGAAGCCATAACCAAAGCAAGTGTCAATTTTTCCAAGGACAGGTACCTGATGTTTGCATTTGTTAGGGTCTTGCTAACATAGTACACTGTCTTTTTCTCTCCTTTCTCCTCTCGGATTACCACGACACTAACAACGTGGTTTGAAACTACCAGATATAAAAATAACTCCTCTCCTGGTACCAGGTTTGACAACACTGGCTCTGTTGTCAGGTACCTTTGCAAGTCGGCCAAGGCAACTTTGCATTCTTCTATCTACAGAAAATCTGTGGCCTTCTTTAATAACTGAAAAAATGGCTTACATTTATCTGAACTCTGACTAATGAATCTATTCAGGGCTGCTACCTTACCGTTCAAAACCTTGACTTCCTTTGTTGTTGTCGGGCTTTTCAAATCAATAATGACCTTTATCTGATCTGGGCATCCTTCAGTTCATCTCCTAGTTACCATGTATCCCAGGAACTTACCAAATCCTATCCCAAATGCACACTTTGAGGCATTCAGCCGAAGCCGGTATGCCTTCAATATGTCAAACACTTCCTTCAAGTCAGCCAGATGGTCTCCTGGTTCCTTACTCTTGACAACCATGTCATCAATGTAGACTTCTACAGTCTTCCCAATTAGGTGCTTGAACATCTTGGTAACCAACCTCTGATATGACACTCCCGCATTCTTTAGCCCAAAGGGCATTACCCTATAACAGTAAAGTCCCTTGGAGGTAATGTATCATGACTTGAACCCGCCCCTATAGGTTAGATTCATAACCGGCCAGTAATCAATTAGAACAATTAATAATATGGGGCCAGATATGGAAACAGAATAATAAATTTTGTCTAATGAGTTGTGCATATATGGCAAAATAAAAACCTTTCACATACACACACACATATATATAATAACTCACACCCAACAAAACATAAAGCATTATACATGTCCAAGACCATTCAGAAACTGGAAAGCCAAAAACCAAGGTTTCTATATGGACTTGGTCTTACATGACCATTAAAAGTAAACAAAAGAAGATCAAAACAAAAGCCTCGTGCGTGAGGCAATCTTGGCAGACTTCAAAATCTCGGTAATCTTTCATAGTCTCACTAAGGCTAGGATTGGACATTCCGCTGCTCACCTATATACATATAAATACGGAGTGAGCTAATGCCCAGTGAATAATACCAGAGTAAAGAGGTTAATAAATGAGATTCATACATAAATAAATCATTGTGGGGAAGTGGTTTTGGAAATACTCTTCAGATCCTGGGAGACGCTCTTGATACTCAGCTAGTCACCTGCAAAGACAAATACTCCGGTCGGGGGTGCCGGGATTAGCACTCCGACGGGCAAGTCAGTTCTTCTACTCAAGAAAGCTTGTTTACTAAATTTAGTGAAGTGTTTGTTTTTTTTTACATACCTTCCTCAATCTGAAGCTCTTGCATTTATACTCATTTTCTGGACCTCGGGTCCAGAGCCCACTTTTTACTTATTATCCTTTTGTTTATTCCAACATATATCTTCCCATCCATTCGGCAATTTCTATACAGTCGATATCTTAGTTGGTTAGTACGGAGCCGAATAGTCTCTGACTTCCGGGATACATTCCTGCTGGCTCCTCTGTTTATTCGGCTCCCACAATTGCCCCCCAAGCATTCTCCCAACATTTGTTGGCTGGAGTGCTTGGCTCCGAGTTTTGAATATCCCACCAAAACTTTGGTATTCGAGCCCTCAAAGCATACGTCTAAGTACGCCCTCCTTTTGGTTGTCGTACCGACTTCCCGCCTCTTTGTATACATCAATTCATTGCGTTTTCAAAGATTGGCATCCGTTCAGATTCACATTCCGTGATACCGGTCGCTGGGTTGGCCCTTGGATCGTTCTTACAATTTTGTCCCCTCCAAAATCTTTATCTTCCGTAAGTTTTCCACTTCTTTGCTTCGAGAACTATTCTGATTTTATTCTTTGGCGTATCTGTGCCAATTGCAGAGTATGGCGAAGCATTTGAAAGACCTCCTCTCATCAGATCGAATTGCTGGTTTTAGACGCCATTTCTCTATTCCTGATGATGTCCGTCTGTTACTTTTGGCAGACGGCACCCTTGATATGGAGAGGGAGGACGAGACCACAATTGTCTTTCCTTTCTTGTCAATTGCAGAGGGTGGAGTCCGCTTCCCTTTCCACCCATTTTTGAGGGCTATGCTTCGCCATTGGGATTTAATCCCTTCTCAGCCTAACGTGAATTTCTTTAGAATTATAATGGGGATTGTTGCGCTGAATCGTCACCTTGGAATTAATCTTGGCATTCCGGCCATCCGGCACTGCTATGCCTTGGCTAAGTCCTCCGGTCGGCAAGGGCGTTATTTCCTCAGAGCCAAGGATACCGACCATCAACTAATCATTATGCTTTCCAACTCTGGGAAACGAGTTGATGATGTTATGGTCGTTGTCCAGGGCAACTGGGAATTTGGCAAAGGGGAGGATCGTGTTGACCCTATTCCTAAACGGAGGGGCGAGCCAGGTCGACGTGTATCTCCTTGTTTTTATCGCGTTCATTTTTACTGTAAAACCTATTCCGTTGAAATCTTACGGCTTCGTCTCGTGTAGGGAGGGGTTTGAAAAAGGTACTTTCTTCAACCCACGACGCCGTTCTTTCAGACATTAAGGTCGCTCTCAGGTATTTCGGCCGTCAAGTCTTGAGAGGCGGGCGGCTCACATTCTGCTTTATTCTGAGCCGACGTACACAACCTTCTCGGCGAAAAACATACCGATTCGAAGGGTGAAGATTCACTCCTTTGCTCTTATTCGCTCGACTTCAAAAACCTAAGGCAGATAGGCTTTGAAGGGTCCGATTCGGAGCGAAACGAGGTGGCTGATACCGCCGACTCAGATCGATCCGAGGCCGAATCCGAGGAGGTATTGGATTCCGCCGATCCTCCATTTACATCGGGACCGGGTGATCTTCCCTCTGCCAACGCTTTTCAATGCTTAGAGGATCTTCCCGTCGTAGACTCCGAGGATATGGCCGGGTTAAGTCTGACAAAGCTTGCTAAAAAGGAAAACGCGGAGAGGTTAGCCGCACGGCGAAGAGCGGAGGGCGTTTCGTCTGAAATGCCGCCCGCCATCGAATCTCGACTCCACCCGCTGTTGCCGAATCAGCGTCCTGGGGGGTCCTAGAAGAGACGAAGGATCGGAATGCCGAATCTTCCTTGGACAGGGAAGACGGCCGAAAATTTGAGGAAAAGACGAGGAAACGTTCTGCGGACCTCAAGGCCGATTCAGACGAACAAAGTTATAAGCGTCCTCGATTGGAGGGATCTAATGATGTTCCTTTTGTCATTCGTCCAATGGTGAAGGACATGCCGGTTCCCTCTAACGCTTCGGCGCTTAAAGATCCGGAGGTCGCATTCGGTGTGGCCACGTCCGTCGTTACGTTCTGGCGATATGGAGGCTTTTGGCGAACGGTTGAATCGGGCACTAACCACGCATCGGCATACGAGTGCGTATTTTGACTTTTCCTCACTTTATCCAAATACTGTTGGGGTTATGTTTTTGGGTTTTTCCTTTGTAGACCATCGGAAGGATAGCCGACATGGGACGTCGGCATCTTGACGCCGTCAAACAGATGGACCGCTTGCGAAGACAGGTGGAGGGCCAGAGGAAGAGGGCCGAAGGCGCAGTTTTGAGAGTAAACAAGGAAGCGGCTCGGGCCGAGGCCGAAGTAGAAAAGGCTCGCCTTGCAGATCAGTCGCGAGTGGAGGCCGAAAAGAAGGTGGACGCGAGCGAAACGACGCTGAGATTGTCCCAGCAGGCGGTTGCCAGCCTGCAGGCTGAATTGGCCGACATCAAGGCAGCTGCCTCCAAAGTATTCGAAGTCGGGAAGGATGCTGGGCTTGCCGAATATGTGGACCAAGTCCCGCGGTTCGAAAACAGGGGGTTCAAGCATGGCTAGCACAAAGCCCTTGCTGCAGTTGGAGTTTCACTGACTATGCGGTCTCTTGCAGCAGTGGATGTTGAGCCGGAGACAGATTCCAAAAATTTGGGCAATTTGACTTTTAGGTTTTCACAAATTTCACAAATGTATTAGGATTTTACTGATGTATTGTTACAATCGTTTTGTCAGACAATTTTGTGCGGGCTTATAGCTTATTTATTTTAAATATATATAAAATGTCATGAGTATATATAAAATGTCATGAGTTGTGTTCAATTTTTCTAATGAAGAATGATATTACTTAATGATATTACGCAGTTTTGAGCTCGGACTCGGACGATCGGCCTAAGGAATCTGCCCTTGCCTTAGCCAGGGCGCGAGCCTGAGGGACCGAATGAGCCGACTATCTCGGAATCGTGGGCTGGCTAAGGCATAACTTATTCGGTGTTATCATTTGAAAATATGACCGAGTAGATATATGAGTGCCCTTGCCCCAGCAATCTTAGGATAACCGGCGATTGCACTTGCAATATAGCCGACGAGATTAATTAATCTGCCCTTGTCTTAGCCAGGGCGCGAGCCTGAGGGACCGAATAAGCCAACTATCTCGGAATCGTGGGGTGGCTGAGGCATAACTTATTCGGCGTTATCATTTGAAAATATGGCCGAGTAGATATATGAGTGCCCTTGCCCCAGCAATCTTAGGATAACCGGCGATTGCACTTGCAATATAGCCAACGAGATTAATTAATCTGCCCTTGTCTTAGCCAGGGCGCGAGCTTGAGGGACCGAATGAGCCGACTATCTCGGAATCGTGGGCTGGCTGAGGCATAACTTATTCGGCGTTATCATTTGAAAATATGGCCGAGTAGATGTATGAGTGCCCTTGCCCCAGCAATCTTAGGATAACCGGCGATTGCACTTGCAATATAGCCGACGAGATTAATTAATCTGCCCTTGTCTTAGCCAGGGCGCGAACCTGAGGGACCGAATGAGCCGACTATCTTGGAATCGTGGGCTGGCTGAGGCATAACTTATTCGGCGTTATCATTTGAAAATATGGCCGAGTAGATGTATGAGTGCCCTTGCCCCAGCAATCTTAGGATAACCGGCGATTGCACTTGCAATATAGCCGACGAGATTAATTAATCTGTCCTTGCCTTAGCCAGGGCGCGAGTCTGAGGGACCGAATGAGCCGACTATCTCGGAATCGTGGGCTGGCTGAGGCATAACTTATTCGGCGCTATCATTTGAAAACATGGCCGAGTAGATATATGAGTGCCCTTGCCCCAGCAATCTTAGGATAACCGGCGATTGCACTTGCAATATAGCCGACGAGATTAATTAATCTGCCCTTGTCTTAGCCAGGGCGCGAGCCTGAGAGACCGAATGAGCCGACTATCTCGGAATCGTGGGCTGGCTGAGGCATAACTTATTCGGCGTTATCATTTGAAAATATGGCCAAGTAGATATATGAGTGCCCTTGCCCCAGCAATCTTAGGGTAACCGGCGATTGCACTTGCAATATAGCCGACGAGATTAATTAATCTTCCATTGTCTTAGCCAGGGCGCGAGCCTGAGGGACCGAATGAGCCGACTATCTCGGAATCGTGGGCTGGCTGAGGCATAACTTATTCGGCGTTATCATTTGAAAATATGGCCGAGTAGATATATGAGTGCCCTTGCCCCAGCAATCTTAAGATAACCGGCTATTGCACTTGCAATATAGCCAACGAGATTAATTAATCTGCCCTTGCCTTAGCCAGGGCGCGAGCCTGAGGGACCGAATGAGCCGACTATCTCGGAATCGTGGGCTGGCTGAGGCATAACTTATTCGGCATTATCATTTGAAAATATGGCCGAGTAGATATATGAGTGCCCATGCCCCAACAATCTTAGGATAACCGGCGATTGCACTTGCAATATAGCCGACGAGATTAATTAATCTGCCCTTGTCTTAGCCAGGACGCGAGCCTGAGGGACCGAATGAGCCGACTATCTCAGAATCGTGGGCTGGCTGAGGCATAACTTATTCGGCGTTATCATTTGAAAATATGGCCGAGTAGATATATGAGTGCCCTTGCCCCAACAATCTTAGGATAACCGGCGATTGCACTTGCAATATAGCCAACGAGATTAATTAATCTGCCCTTGTCTTAGCTAGGGCGCGATCCTGAGGGACCGAATGAGCCGACTATCTCGGAATCGCGGGCTGGCTGGGGCATAACTTACGACATTTCGCGCTCAGTTTTCTCGGGGGAGCTGCATATACCCCAGAATAAATGGGCGAGTTCATGCCAACAATTTGACTCATTTCTATTCAGTCTCAATCCGAACAGGCAGGGGCCAACATTGGCTGAGGTTAGCAGTCAAAATGAATCTTGGTAGTGGGCCTAGCCACACGAGAAGAAGAGCATCCATGGATCGGGAAAAAGAGGAGCCCCCTAGTCGTCGAAGCAGATCGCCCCGAAAGGACGGACAACGGGGAATTTCCCCGTGCCCACGACCGCAAGTTGAGTCTGAGGCGGCGCCACGACCGTTGAGTTTTGCGGTTCTGGTGAAGAATAGACCGATGATGGAGGCGGATTCTATAATTAAAGATCCAGATGTGGCAGTCGACTTCGCTCGGCAAATTTTTCCGCCGGAGGTCCAACAGTCGATGGTCGGACGTGGGGATTTCGAAGTATTTCGGGATGGCATACATGGGGCTGTCAAGGGGCTATATAGCGCTTATGAAGTCGGGATGCGTCTATGCGAAGCGCGACGTGAGAGTGGGAGAAACAACGAAAGGAATCGTAGTCTAGAGGCTCGCGCGAAAAAGGCTGAGAGTGAGCTTCGGGAGCTGAAGAGTGTTCAAGCGGCCGAGTCAGTGGTGGACAGTCAAGCGAAGAGCATGGGGGAGAGGGCGAACCGAGAGTCCTCGGGTTATAAGAGAGGATATCAAGACGGTTTGAAGGCCGGGGTTAAAAAGACCAAAGCAGACCTAGCTGAGGAAGTCTGCCGATGCGAAAATCGTGGTTTCAAGCACGGCTGGATCAAGGCCCTTCAAACCATGGAAGCTCTTGGGTTCGTGGGTATAAATTCGGCTTCGCCCCTATATCATCGGCATTACCTTCCGTATCCCGAATTCGACGTCGAGAAAAGCGACGACGAAGATGCCGACTTAGTGTACTATAATGTTAAATAAATAGAATTTCTTTATCAAATGTTTAGTGGCTCTTTAATAAATAGAATTTTTCTATTAGCAACTTTTAAACTGTTTTGGACGTAATGAAACGTCCTATCGCAATTCATTGTCAGCTTTTGTATTGCGTTGAAATGTTTTGCGCGTAATGAAACGTCCTATCGCAATTTATTGTCAGCTTTTATATTGCGTAATGTAAAACGTTCGAACATACGTCGATCGGCTCCAATTAAGAATCATGTAATTTGGAGTCGTGCCCCCCATGACGGCCGCTCCGAATCCGCAGATTTATTCGGCCGATAGTAGAATCCACAAAGGGCGCTCCGAATCCGGAGACATATTCGGCCCTTAGGTGTCATGCACCCAAAGGGGCTCCGAATCCGGAGACTTATTTGGCCAATCGTGGTATCCACGAAGGGCGCTCCGAATCCGGAGACTTATTCGGCCCTTAGATGTCATGCACCCAAAGGGGCTCCGAATCCGGAGACTTATTTGGCCAATCGTGGTATCCACGAAGGGCGCTCCGAATCCAGAGACTTATTCGGCCCTTAGATGTCATGCACCCAAAGGGGCTCTGAATCCGGAGACTTATTTGGCCAATCGTGGTATCCACGAAGGGTGCTCCGAATCCGGAGACTTATTCGGCCCTTAGATGTCATGCACCCAAAGGGGCTCCGAATCCGGAGACTTATTTGGCCAATCGTGGTATCCACGAAGGGCGCTCTGAATCTGGAGACTTATTCGGTCATCAAGAAGCATAAAAACGAGACTTAGGTTGTGTATGAGCTGAAGCATAAAAACGAGCAACTTTTGCATTACGGCAGAGTATGTACAAGTACCAATCCCACAAATCGGGTCATTGGTAAAATTTTCGTAGATGTGTTGAATTCCAAGGCCGTGGCAGGCTTCTTCCTGACATGTCCGAGAGGCGATATGCCCCTGTTCCTGCAATGAAGTCTATTTGATAGGGGCCGTCCCAATTCGGGCCCAACTTTCCGTTGGCCGGTCTCCGGTCGGCTGGAAGTACTTTCTTTAGGACCAGCTCTCCTGGAGTGTAACGACGCAACTGAACTCGTTGATTGTGCGACTTAGCGAGCTGCTGCTGACACCGTGCCATGGAGGCCAGGGCGCGGTCTCTTCATTCCTCGATTAGATCCAGGTCCAGGGCGAGCATTATGTCATTTCGGCCCGTATCAAAGGCTTGTGATTTCAAAGTCGGTAAGCCGATTTCCAGGAGTAAGATTGCCTGGGTTCCGAAGCATAGAGTGAACGGCGTTTCTCTGGTGGACCTCCCCGGCGTTGTCCGGTGCGCCCACAATACACTTGGCAATTCTTTGACCCATTTGCCTTTAGCTTTTTCCAGCCTCTTTTTGATGCCGTCCAAGATGGTTTTGTTAGAGGCTTCGGCTTGACCGTTACTCTGAGGGTACGCGAGCGTAGAGAAGTAAGGCACGATACCGTATTTGTTGCACAGTTCTCGGTATACGCCACAATCGAACTGGGTACCATTGTCTGAGATGAGAGCTCTTGGAATGCCGAATCGCGTAATGATGTTTATCCATACAAATCGCTTTATGTCGGCATCTCGTATGTGCGTTAGAGCCTCCGCTTCGACCCATTTTGTAAAGTAATCTGTTGCTATGATTAGGAATCGCTTGTTTCCTGGGGCCCTTGGCAACGGTCCTACAATATCGAGGCCCCATTGAGCAAATGACCAGGGACTGGTGATAGAGTTCAACTCTTCAGCGGGCAAATGGGTTAGTGGGGAGAACTTTTGGCATTGTTCGCATCTTTTAACATAATTTTCTACGTCAGCTCTCATTGTTGGCCAATAATACCCCTGTGTTATAGCTCGATGGGCGAGAGCGTCCATGAGTGGGCACCTAGCGCACTCATGTATCTCAGTTAGAAGCTCCTCCACTTTATCCGGGTGTACGCACTCCAAATAGGGACCGGAGAGGGACTTTTTATAAAGCCCTCCTCGTGGATCCAGATAGTATCGAAGGGCCTTATTGCGTAGCTTGTGTGCTTCTTTTTTGTCCCCTGGGAGCTGTTCAGAAGAGAGGAATCCGGCTATGGGGTCCATCCAACTTGATGCGGATTCTATAACATTAACGTGGGTTTCCTCCGATGGGCCAATACTCGGCTCCGGGATGAAACCTACCTCAATGGTCCTTTTGAGCTCAGAATTGACGGCGGAGGCTAGGCATGCCAGGGCATCTGCGTGTGTGTTCTGATCACGTGTTATTTGGTTCAGTTCGTGATGGTCAAACTTCGTTAGCAAAGACTTGGCCGTTTTCATATAGGCCGCCATACGGTCGTTTTTTGCAGCGTACTCTCCCTTTAGCTGGTTGATGACCAATTTGGAGTCACAAAACACTAGCAAACGCCGAGCGCCAAGAATATGTGCATTTCGTAGACCGGCTAAGAGGGCTTCATACTCGGCCTCGTTATTTGATGCTTCAAAGCCAAGCTTGACGGCCTGCTCTATTACTGCGCCGTCGGGGGACATGATTACTACGCCGGCGCCACAGCCCCGTTGGTTAGACGATCCATCACAGTATAGCTGCCAAATATCCCCGACATAAATTCTCCAGTTCGACTTTGATCGAACTTCAGCCTTTGGAAGAACGTCGGCAGGTTTAAGGTCGGAAAGCCCGCCTGTGAATTCGGCCACAAAGTCGGCAAGCACCTGTCCCTTGATTGCGGTTTTGGGTAAAAACTGAATGTCATATTGGCCGAGTTCAAGAGCCCATTTTGAAACACGTCCTGATGCTTCCGCACTCCGTAGTACTGATCGGAGGGGATAATCTGTTATCACCCCAATGCTATGCCCCTGGAAGTAATGCATCAGTTTTCTTGCTGCCATGACCAAGGCTAGGATGAGTTTTTCCAGCGGAAGATAACGTGTCTCGGCATCAACCATTGCCTTGCTCACATAATACACTGGCCGCTGCTGCCCTTCCTCTTCTTTTAATAGTACGGCGCTGACGGCCCTATCGGAGACTGCCAGATACAGAATGAGGGGGTCACCGGCAGCTGGTGTTGTCAAGAGAGGCACTGACCGGAGGTAAGTCTTGAGCCCAGTGAAAGCCGCTTCGCATTCGGCGGACCATTCAAAAGCTTTGCCTTGACGTAGCGTCTGGAAGAATTGTCTGCATCGGTCTGTTGACCGACTGATGAATCTATTGAGTGCAGCGGCCATCCCCATCAACTTTTGGACTTCTTTCACTGATCGGGGGGAAGCGAGTTCCAAGATTGCTGTGACTTGCCTCGGGTTGGCTTCTATTCCACGGTGGTTGATGATATAACCCAGGAATTTGCCGGAGCCGATCCCAAACGCGCACTTTGAGGCGTTCGCCATTCTCAGATTTGCGCAAGATGCCGAACGTCTTCTCTAGATCGGCTATGTGATCCTTTTCCTCTTTGGACTTAACCACCATATCGTCGATGTAAACTTCCATAGTGTGGCCGAGTTGTTCTTTGAACATGGCGGTGACCAGGCTTTGGTAAGTTGCCCCTGCATTCTTCAGCTCAAAAGGCATAACTTTGTAGCAGTAGGTTCCTCTTGGGGTGAGGAATGCAGTTTTGTCCTGGTCATCTGGATGCATGGCGATCTGATGGTAGCCTCTGTAAGCATCGAGGAAACTCATGCGTTGATGGCGCGCCGTGGCATCGACGAGTTGGTCTATTCTAGGTAAGGGAAAGCAGTCCTTGGGGCAAGCTTTGTTCAGATCCGTGAAGTCGACGCACACTCGCCAAGTTCCATTTTTCTTCTTCACCACCACTGTGTTGGAGAGCCACGTGGGGTAGGTGACTTCTCTAATTGCCCCGGCGTCAAGCAGTCTGTCGACTTCTTCTATGACGGCAGCAGTGTGCTCTGCGGCAGACCGACGGCCTTTCTGAATGATGGGCTTGCACGTGGGGTCGACGTTCAGGTGGTGCTGTGAAACTGATGGGTCTATACCCGGCATCTCGTACGGAGTCCACGCAAAGACGTCGAGGTTGGCAAGTAGAAAGGAGATCAGCTGTTGTCTATCGGCTTGGTTTAAAGAGGTGCCGATCATGAAGAACTTTTCCGGGCTTCCATCGATGTCAACTCGGTCTAAACCTTCTGTGGCCTTTTCGCTTGGCTGCCGCCCGACGTCATCCAGGATTTCCCGATTGGGTACCTCGATGGAGTTTACCTGCAACTTCTTTGGCATTCTAGCGGCCAGGAGGTAACATGCTTGTGCCGATTTTTGGGAGCCGCGGATCTGCTCAATGCTGTGTTCTGTTGGGAAACGTAACAATTGATGGTAGAGTCTTTGGGGCGGCACGCAAGGTATACCACGATCGCCCCATGATGAGATTGTATGGCGATGGCAGCCAGATGACCAGAAATTCTACATCCACCGTTCTGGAACCCGCTCAAACAGGTAGGTTGATTTTTCCCAGTGGGTATTCTGGATTGGCATTGAAGCCGAATAGGGGATAAGGGGCCAGAGTCAGATCTGATTCGGTGAACCCGAGTTTGACGAAGGTTTTATAGTACATGACCTCCGAAGTGCTGCCCTGGTCTATAAGAACTCGTTCGACGGTGAACCGGTTTACGCGTAGCGCGACAACTAACGGATCGATGTGAGGGAGTGTTACGCCGATCAAATCAGAATCGTCGAAGGTGATGCTTGACGATTCTCGGGGTCGCTTGGCTGGCGTGAGTTGCTGCTGAGGGCCTGGTAGGGACTGGATTGCGTGTATGGCCGGGGCTTTCGGCAGGCTGTATATCATATGGATGTTATCATGCGGAACACTCCGCTGGAGACGTTCGTCTTGTGTCAACTCCTCAAAGTAATCGGCTGAAGCACAACGAGCGTCGGTGTTTTGCTGTCGGGCCCGAGACCGTAGATCGCCTGCCCTTGGGGGTCGCTTAGAAACCTGGCGCACTGTTTGTCTGGACTTTGCTATTTCCGAGCCCAGATTGCGGCGAAGGCGCTCGTTCTCAACGATGGTGTTGTCTAAACTGTGCTTGGTCTTTTTGGCTCGTTCCAAGATGGATAGCATCGTTTCCTGTGCTGAAGTAGTTTGTGAATCAACATTCAAGGCACGTCTTGCAGCGACGATTTCCTTCTCGAGCATGTTTGCCGGAGTGAGGTCGATTCTTTGTGTGATCGCGTCGGTGGCTATCGGAGAATCTTGAGTCACGCCTTCCATGGATGTATTTGAGTATTCCCACAGACGGCGCCAGTTGTGGGGAAGTGGTTTTGGAAATACTCTTCAGATCTTGGGAGACGCTCTTGATACTCAACTAGTCACCTGCAAAGACAAATACTCCGGTCGGGGGTGCTGGGATTAGCACTCCGACGGGCAAGTCAGTTCTTCTACTCAAGAAAGCTTGTTTACTAAATTTAGTAAAGTGTTTGTTTTTTTTTTACATACCTTCCTCAATCTGAAGCTCTTGCATTTATACTCATTTTCTGGACCTCGGGTCCAGAGCCCACTTTTTACTTATTATCCTTTTGTTTATTCCAACATATATCTTCCCATCCATTCGGCAATTTCTATACAGTCGATATCTTAGTTGGTTAGTACAGAGCCGAATAGTCTCTAACTTCCGGGATACATTCCTGCTGGCTCCTCTGTTTATTCGGCTCCCACAGCCATACTTATAATGTAAACATTTGAAATACTATTCTCATTCCTATCAAATTTATAGATCGTAACAAAGAAAAACAACCTCGGATCCAATACATCATATCTATATACAAAACGACCTCAAGTCCAACTCATATACAAAATGACCGCAGGTCCATTATATGCAAAACAACCTTAGGTCCATCTATACCAAAAAGGCCTCGGGTCCAATACTCATTCATAAACCGACCTCAGGTCTAATGGATCCATGCACAAATAACCATCCAGTCCTTCAAAACACATGTACAAAATGATCTCAAGTCCATCATTTTCAAATTCATATTTGTGCCACGTTTATAGTCATGATCATGTTCACATTCATATTTATACTTAAATGACCTTTGGTCCAATCAATTCAGTGGTCATTTTGATAATCATGATCATGTTTACATTCGTATTTATATTCAAAATGACCTTTGGTCCAATCGATTCCTTATTCAAAATGACCATTGGACCATTTAACAAACATACAAAACAACCTTCAGTCCAATTCATATATAAGATTACCATAGGTCTATCTTGTCAAACATTCTAAACGACCTTCGGCCCATTCTGTGTCCTTGTCAAATATACCAAACGGCCTTGGACCCATTTCATATTCTCATCAAACATACCAAATGGCCTTAGGCCCATTTTATATTCTCATTAAACATATTGTGTCCTTGTCAAAAATATCAAACAGCCTTGGGCCCATTTCATATTCTCATCAAACATACCAAACGGCCTTGGGCCCATTTTATATTCTCATTAAACATACCGTGTCCTTGTCAAATATACCAAATGGCCTTGGGCCCATTTCATATTCTCATCAAACATACCAAACGACCTTGGGCCCATTTTATATTCGTACTTATCAATCACTTTATAGATTCTTAACGAATTAGACAAGTAGAATACTCATCCATATTACAAATGCATGGGTTCAAAAAACTTGCCACATAGGCAATATTTAGAAAATAACGTACATGAAAATATCTTTAGTAAGATATTACTCACAGTGTTCAGTTGGCTGATTTGTCTTCAGGGTTGATCCTACACAATTCATAACATATACAAAAATTAGGTCACAATACAATTCAATCCATTCTTTAATTCGTTTATCTTTCTAACTATTTCGTTCATTTGGAATGCTCAATGTATGCCTAAGAATGCTCAGAAATGAAATAGAATGGAAATTGAAACATAAAATAACTTTTCAAAGTTTCCTAAAACAAGGCACTTCGCTCGAGCACAACATTGGTTGCTCGAGCGTAACCTCTTGGTCTGCAAAAGTACTAGATGCATGGAAAGTGCGCTTGAGCGACAGATTGTTTGCTCGAGCGGTGAGGCAGAATTCTAGAATTGTGAGAGCAGAGTTAAACTTCAAACACACAATTTCAAATCATGAACTTGCATGGCTTATCCACAACTTCAAGCATACTCAGAAATTCTTTCAAAAACATGGATTACAAGGTTCAAGCTCAAAGGATGAAACTCAACGTTCAAACTGAATGAATCTTTCCTCTCTTTCCTAATCATTTACTTATGTTGTTTCTTAGCTTATAAATCCTTAATAGGTCATAATTCACACTTAAGAATGCCTAGAAAGAGATGGGAATGAAGATATGAACTCAAAACGCCTTTTGAAAACATGTTGAAAATCAGCTGTTGGCTAGAGCCATTTTTTGATCGTTAGAGCCATCTTCGCTCGAACCACCATTTGTCACTGGAGCCAACTTTTGCAAAGTGAAAAATATTGGGAGCTCGCAATGTTGGGTTAAGCCACCCCTTGGTCGCTCAAGCCATCTGTGAAATTCTGGGTTTTTAAAATAGAAAGTTTGAGCTCCAAACACAAATTCAAAGCCTTGGGTCATGCATGTCTTATTCAAAAACACATAATTACATTAGAAAACATATATACATGACCCCCAAAAAATCATTTGCTTTAAAATCTCATCAATTTGGCAAAATTGAGCTTAAAACTCTCATGTATGCAAGATTTTCCAACTCTTTTCTCAAAACTCAACTCCAAAGTGTATAAGCGTGCATGTTTGAACCAAACTCTTGAAATTACATGGAAATACATATACATGAGCTCAACTTGAGACCATGAGCTCAAAAGTATTATGATATTGCAAAATTGAGATCAAAACTTCTATACATGCATCAATTCAACTTCAATTCCCTTCCAAGACTTTCAAAACATGGAATTAGTCTTCATAACTTTATGATTCATGAATGCATGTAAGTGACAACTCCCAATTCAACATGGATTACAAAGTTCATGCAAGAAACAAGAAAGATCATAACAAATTCATGCATGCATGTATGATTTAGTACCAATTTCCTCATTCCAAGCTCAATTCTTGCATTTTGGTTCATTATCTTGTTGAATACACATAATTATTGACTTGAGCTCATAAATTAAGATTCAAAAGCTTACCTAGAGCTTGATTAACACTTGTGTTAAGCAATTCTTGAGTTAATCTTCACTATCCTTCAATATACTAAGCAATCCTCCAAGTTGAATTCCTTTGTCTCTCTAAATTGACTCAATCTCTCTGTAGAATGAATCTTAGTAGATTTTTGAGCTTCCAAAGATGAGTTAAGCTCATCACTCTTCATATTTATATAAGGTAACTAGCTTAGACTAAAAAAACATACTTAAGGTTAATTAATTACACTTAGTTTAATCTAATTAATTTAATTCGAATCAGCTTTCAATTAAATTTCACTGTAGGCTCTAAAAATTATGCTAATCACAATGGCCTATTCAATTTTGGTTTCTAATGCCTCTACGGCCCTCAATTTCAGATTATGATGGAATTCATAACAGATATTTCTACAATCAATAGATAGGCATCCAAAAATCACATATAACACATAATTAGCATTCAGATTTATATTAGGTATATAAACACATATATAATTAATGAATGAAAAGATTAATATGGAATAGGGTTGTCACATGATGAATGTTGTCTTCTTCTAATCTGAGGCATACATTGTTATCTGGCGGTATCCCTTGTATGCATCTAGAAAGCTTATTCTTCCATCTCCCGATATGGTATAAACAAGCTGATCAATCTTGGGCAGGGGAAAGCAGTCCTTCGGGCATGCTTTGTTCAAACTAGTGAAATCTACACAGACCCTCCACTTGCCATTCTTCTTCTTTACCACCATTGTATTAGACAACCAGGTGGGGTAGTTCACTTCTCGAATTGCTTGTGCCTGTAGTAACTTTTCCACCTCATCTTCTACTGCCTGCACATGGACCAAAGTTGGTCTTCTTGCTCTCTGAATCATAGGCATGGCCGACCTATCCACGTTAAGTTAATGGCAAGTGACCTCGGGACTGATCCCTGGCATCTCATAGGGTGTCCAAGCAAACAACTCTATGTTTTCTCTAAAAAAAGTCTTTAGTTTTCTTTCTTGTTTCTTGGCTAAGCCAGTGCCGGGGAGAAAGAATCGCTCTTCATCGCCTTCTTGTACAAGAACCTTTTTTAAGGGTTCTTCACTATTGTCAGCTAGTTCTTTGCCGACATTATCCAAGACCTCCCAGTCTTCGCTTTCAATCTTTGATGTCTTTGTTTCCCTTACATTGCAAGTATACTTCATTGCTGCTATAGGGTAATTTTTCGCATGCACTTGGTCTCCCCTTACTTCTTCAATCCCTTGCTCAGTTGGGAATCATAATAGTTGGCGCAGCATTGAGGGAATAGCACTCATTGCATGCAGCCAAGGTCTTCCCAGAATGATGTTGTATGGAAAGGGGGTATTTATTACAGTAAATTCTATAGTTACCTTCTTGGTCCCTACCTGCACCTCTAGACTTGTGGTCGCTAGCAGCCATGTTGGCGTGCCACTGAATCCTACCATAAGGCTATTGCATTGCTCTAGATCATCCTTATGGAGGTCAAGCTCCTTGTAACATCTGACGTATATGATGTCACAAGAGCTACCTTGATCAATTAGGATGCACCTCGCTTGGCAATCTCCAACTTTCAATGTCACCACCAGAGCATCGTTATGTGGATGTTGTACCATATCTAGGTCCTCTTTAGTGAAAGATATTATTGGCCCCCAACATCCGTCTATCTTGGGTTCTTCTGCTAAACCTAGTATGTGACGCCCCAATTCTACACTATTGGTTGCAGTCAAGAGAGAGTCACTAATGAGTCCTATGGTCAATAACCAAGTAAGATCCCAGATCGCCGGAGGAGTCAAAATGGCCTCCCTTCTAAGTCCAGCTTTCTTAGGCAGCGCACTACCCTTTTGATAGATCTTAAAAGGTATTGACACAAGGTCTCATAAGCAACAATAAGGTTCATACATAGAATATAAATACATAACAACCACAATATACTTAATTCAAAAGATGGTCCCATTACATTACATCCCAAAACAAAGCTTAAGTCTTCACATGAGTCTTGACAAAATATCCAAAAAGAAACTTCTGATTTTTCTAGGATAGCCAAAAGTTTTCGAAAGTTTCAGGCTCATCGTCTCCAACTATGAGTTCCTCTTCGTCACCTGGCATGATATGCTGTGAGCTTTGAATGTCCAGTAAACACACACACACCCCGTCCCTTTTTCCCAGTCCAATACACAATCACAATTATAACATCAAGTAGTAAAGCATGATACTCAAATAAATAAATAAAGGGTTAAGTTAGATGTTAGCAAACTAGAAATCCCCCAAAGAGATTTCGTCCTCCCAACGACAAGAATTGGGCGCGGATTATTCGGTATGCCCCCTTTTTTGCTGCTTTGTTGCAGAACTAACCTCGGATGCCTACCAATGGTTATGTACCACGTAGCGCCAACCGCAGGGCCTCAAAAGAGACGGTAAAATAGGGCCTTGCCCGAATCCCTCCTTGCACCAAACCACCTAGGGTCCGAATATAACCGCTCCGTTCAAGGGTCCCGAAAACCACTTGCGCAAGACTTTAACTTCCAAATAAGGAATGCATCCCAACAATCCATATATAACATGTTATCATCTTTTCATTACTCAAGTGTTCGAAAACCCAATACCCTCCCAATTAGGTTTCCCGTTGAGTTAAATGTTTTAAATCAAGGTTAGTCCAACTTATAAGACAATAATATCCATACAAGCATGCATTCTTAAGATGAGAAAGGTAAATAACATAACCACAACACATATAATATCATGCCAAGATATGATCATAAGCGAATAAGCAATCTCATGAACTCAAGGGTATAAAACATCCACACATAACACAATTTCCAGATTTAGTATCACATAAAGATTAAAATGAACGGACTATTTTAGATCTTCCGCCGGACTCGGCCTTCCTATGGATCGTAGAGAATTTGATCTAGTTTCTAGAACATATTTTGGAAATGGGATTGCTTTTCTAGATTTCAAGTTATTTAGAAAACATTTCAGCGCTGTCCAGATTCTGTCCAGATCTGTCAACCGTTACGAAAATTTAATTTTCTTGCAAACCGCTTAATGTTTTTCAATGAAACCAATTTTAGTTGAAAGCTAACTCCTCAAGAAAGATTTTGACATAAAATAGAGGTCCAGAATAACTTTATACATTTTTCTGGAATTTTTGGAAGTGGGCTGCGAAAAATAGATTCTAAGGTACCATGCCCAAAACAAGAAGTTTTATGAGAAAAGGGTTCCACGAAGGGAAAGTTTTCGTTTCTTTTGTGAAGAAAACATGCTAACTAACATATATTTAACTCAGAAAATTTGCTTAAAAGAGTGCCCTTGGAAAGTTGAGAGATTGGTGTAAAAAAAGATGGTTTTGTGCCAAAATGGGGAAATACAAGAGAGATGGAATCAATACTCAACCCTTAGCATTTTTAACATAAGAACTCATTAATAATAGATCTGAAAACATCATTTAGAACCCTTAGAAACATGTATTGAAAAAAAGGAAAATGAAAGAGAAGGTTGTGTTTGTGGCTTACCTACTAAGCTTTGCACAAGAAGGCTCTCTTCTTCCTCCCTCTTCTTCTCTAGACTTCTCTCTCTTGCTCTCCTCCCTCTCTCTAGTCGAAAGTGTGTGTCAGTGTGTTATTTGTGCTTGCCAAGCTAGAGGGGTGTTGGTATATATAGACAATTTTTGATGTAAAATGTCCTAAAAGCCCATTAGTTGGAAATGGATGGAAAGGTTAAGATTTGTTTGAAGTTTTAAAGGAATAGGGATGATTTGGGAGGCTTACTCATAGGTTTAGGCAACATTTAGTTGTAATGAAACTAGTTTTGGAATTAGCATCCTTGGTCTAGGGTACTAGGTTTGTGAGTTTCTAGATTTTCATGATGATAGACTTAGAAAATTGTATCCTCACTTCCTCCTAGAATGGCCGGCCCTAGGGAAGGGTGAATGGGGCTATTTTTTTTTTATCAATTTTAGGCTCTAGGACACACTCCTCAAAGTGTATACATATATATATATATATATATCTCTTGGTGGATGGTACTCATGGTACAAAGGTACAAGTACTAGTCTTTGGGGTAAATTTTGAATTTAAATAAAGAGTGAGGGCTTGGAGTTAAATACATGTGTTGGAACCTTACTCATGTAGAATTAAATTAAATTAGGTTAGGGAGCCCAATTTGGCTAGAAAAATTCCTGTTTTGCTAAAAATAAAATAAAATGCTAACCGACAAGATCTGAAATAATTCAAATAACCGAGGGACTTTAAAAAAATAATTCAAACATTAGGGTCTTTAAAATGAATACATATTTCAAGGGCTTCACATGGTAGATATGCTGCAGATGCCTTACCTTTTGAGTCTTGCCTCAAACTTCCTTCTCATTGACCTTTGAATGAATCATGTTGATTATCCGCGGTCCCTTTGCCTACGATAGTGGTGGTGGTGGTGGCGGTGGTGGTGCTGTCGGCACCTGGGCTAGCTTCATCTGCTCCTCTCTTGTTTTTGTTTCGTCAATTAGGTCTCTCAAGTGTCCCTGCCTGACCAAATCTTCCAGGTGCGACTTCAAAGTTCGACATCCCTAGGTCATGTGTCCGTTTTCCTCATGGTAGGCACAACACTTCTTAAGGCTCCTGTCCATATATTCTCTCAGGACCTTTGGTGGTGCCTTGTTGTATGGTTGATTCCTCATTTTCTCCACGATATTATAGATGGGGATCTTCAAAACTGTATTCACTGCCTGCATGGATCTCAATCCTAACTCCGACTTGTCAACGCCGTTATTTCCTCGGCCTCACCTCTGTGAACCGTTTCTCTTCTCTTGCTTCGCTGTACTCATCTTTTTCGCTTTCTTATTTTCCTCTATCTTGGCTTATTTTTTGATCTGCGCCATTAATTCCTCTATGTTCTTTGGAAGTGTTTTCGCAAGCGACTGCCGAAGTGGGCAATCATCATCTAAGTTGTTCTTCAAGGATATAGCCGAAATTCGATTGTAAACCTTATAGTATCTCTTGGTGTAGACCCTAAGACCTTCGCCATCACTGATCTTGAAAGCCAGAAGGGAGTCTACCTTCAGTGGCTGCAATTTGTTTGTAACAAACTTAGCCACAAACATCTTGTTCAAGCCCGCCCAACTCTTCACACATCCTTTCGGCAGTTTGTGGAACCAATCTGATATTATTTTCCCGAATGACGGTGGGAACACCCTACATAACAGTTGTTCGTTTCCACTCCATAAAGCCATTGAATTTGAGTATAAACCGACATGAAAGTTTGGATCAGACTTACCATCATAGATCTAAAACCTTGGCATGTTGAATCTTTTTGGAGCTTCGAATGCATCCAACTCTACTGAGAACAGTGTATTTGGCTGGACATTAGATGTGATCTCGGCATCGTGCCTCTTCCTTTGGAGGTAATCTCTCAGGTCCTCCATTTTTCTGGAAGCTCAGTTGTCAGCGGATCTTAGCCTTTCGGTGCACTGCGATCGGTGTTAGGGTGCATTCTCTTGGATCTCTCCATGTCTACTACATCATCAAAACAGAGGCCTTGCCCTTGGATCTGCCGAGATCCCCTGACATAGGTCCCCTTGGTTCATGATGTCCCCTGACTCTGTTCGCCCAACATCCCATGATTGCCGATGTGAATTTCTCTATCCCTTGGCATGCTGTGGTACAGTTGGTACTACCTTTTGTCCTCCCTTTTGGACATCGGCCTTGGTTATTGGTGCCGGTGTGTCTTGTAGGGAAAATGCTTGTAGTATCACGTTGTTCTACATCATGAAGTTGACCATTGTCTATAAGTCTGTTAACTTGTTCGCCATGTCCTTCAGTTCCTCATGTCTTCTCAGGCACTTATCCTTCCATACCTGGAGATCACCTTCGTGGATGTACTCATCTTGACTATCCTTCTTGTTCCCGTTTCGACCCTTAGCAACATTGTTTGCCTTGGGGTCAACCTCTTGTACTTCATTATTGTTCCTAGTATTAGGACCCATGTGTTCCTCTTCCTCACTGTAAATGTCAATCTCCGATCCTCACTTCATGTCCGTTGTTGGGCATCTATTCTATACTAAGTTCCCACAAACAGTGCCAAATTGTGGGTGTTGATTTTCGACCACACAACCAAATAGGGAACTTAGCTGGAGAGCACATGGTAGAATAAATTAAGCCAACCACTTGCCAACAAGAAGATGAGGATACCGCGGTGGTTCGTCCACTGGGGACACTCCAACGATCAAGTCTATTAACTTATCTCTCAAAGATATCAAACAAGTACTGAATTCACCGAAAAATAAAGCGTACCTTAAACCCACGAGGGTGCCTTACTTTTATAGCTTGCAGTGTCCTAGTCCTCTAAAAGTGTCACTTCGTAGGACTCAAGCACAATGCTCATCTGGAACTCTCAGCTAGATAAGGATACACTCCTCAAGAGTTTTATCTTTATCTGAACTAAAAGCCTCCTCTTATCTAGGACTCTTGTCCCTTATCCAAGTATCTCAGATTCTAGCATTACCGTATCGAATATCGACAACACCGCAATCATCTTGACAAACATGACCCACCCACGTGGCACCTCGGCCAATATCTCGGAGGCATGGCCACGTAGCGTCATTCTCAAAATACTTCCCCACATATATAATACAAATTAATTTTACATAATATTTTTCATAGATATAACTCCTAATTTGTAACAAAATTCACATTTTAAATTTCTCTCATTTTTATTTTGATATTTCATTAGAGGTTTAAATATATATATATACATATATTAACTATAGTGAAATAGAACAATTTCGAAAATGGATTATAAATTCAAAATTTAATCCGTGATTAACGAATTGAACGGTGCAAATTAATGTGATTTTAAAAGATTAGACAATATTGTACACAATTCTACCTAAGACTAGGACTGACAAATGGCTCCCCAATCTTTGGGAATTTTAAAAAAAAAAAACAAAAACAAAAACAAAACAAAATAAAAATGAAGGATCCCTTTAAATAGGAGAGACATAAGCCCACAACCAGGCTAGGTTACACGTCTTCTCCCACATGTCTACTTGCACCATCAATCTTTGATTTTAATAGTAATGACACGATAGTGAAAAAAATGCTACAATCATTCCACACATTAATCTCCACCATCCATTCCCACTGAGGAATTACAAAATTAACACTGCATCTATTAATAGGGAATCTGTTAAACATTGTATAATACCAGTTCGTGAATTTCTAAGTTCTTTCAAGTCAAATATCAAGATAAGTCCATGTTTGCCAGAGTTTTTAACACAAGGCACTGTCATTAAACATGCAAGGTCCTTTTGATGTACAAAAATTGCTCGTGTTGTGAGGAGAGCCCAACAGACACTGTCCTCCCCTATAAAGCTTGGTTTGAACCGAAAAATGCATATGTGTGGTGTTTTTTTCCTCCTTTACATCCACTAAATTGATGATCACCTTGATGTCTAAAAGCTTGATTTGGTTTCCTTCCGCTTTTAAGCACTCTCAGAAAGAGACTATCAGATCAGTTAAAAATCACCCACTTGAAATAACAACCTTCCATCGAGGACAAATCGATCCACACCTAACTTGGGCAAAGTAGCATCTTCTTCTGGAAGTTGTGTAGTGGAACAAATTCGTGTTATTATGAACAACCTTTCAATGGTCATCTTCATTTGTTCCTGGACAGTTGGATAAGAGTGCTTCCATTGATTCATACTGAGAAATGGAAGAGAAACTATCATCAGTACAAGAAATATGGCAACCTTGGCAAAGTTGATAATGTGGTAGAGAGCATTATTGTCACTACTTACTTGACATCCACAGAAGAGGCAATATTGATATTCTTCTCTCAGCTTTATCAATATATCTTGCAAATCCTGCATTATTATATGGTTTGATCAACATCCACTAGCAATGTACAGGGAATGAGCTTGAGAATCAAAAGCAAACAATGACGAGAAAGATAAAGACGCGGTGCACTGTTGTCATACTGTTAGCGTATAAATTCCTACTTCTGCTAACCGTAATCAGTTTGTATAAGTAGGTCTGTCTTGGTTTGCACACAGATTAAGCCAGCTTTCACCCAGTTCAATATGCAGATTGGTGCATATAATGAATAGACAGCTAAAAAAAAGAAAGAGTTACAAAAATGAAAATTACATGGAAAGGGAGAGGAGGATATCGCCCAAAATTATTAAGTTCATTAAAGGGTGACCCAGTGCACGAAGCCCCCACTGAAGCAGGGTTTGGGGAGGACAAGGTGTATGCAGTCTTATCCCTATTTCTAGAGAGAGTGTTTCTGGGACTCGAACTTGCACCACAGGGCCGCCAACGGCAAGCCTTACTATTGGGCACCAACCCGCCCTTTAGTTTGCTATTAAGCAAATACTGCAACTTGAAGATGCCAGCTAGCTCATCAGGTCCTACTTTCAATTTGGTTGAAATTTGAAGGGTCTTCATAGCAAAGGGAGGCTAACACTGGTTATGTAGAGCCGCAATCATTGGACCAAGGGAGAGAAAGGAGAAAAAAGAACCTAAAAAAAAAAAAACAAAAAGAGGCAACCATCACAAAATATCCTTTTGCCTGCCTAAGAAAACACGAGACATTTGCAAAACAAAACCATGTCTTTATAATGATCTTATTGAAGAACAGGAATTAAAGTCAAGAATTATACCTCTAATTCCAATTGCATTGTATTTAAAACTGGGGTGTGATGCGATGCTATTAATTGGATGACACAAAAATTGGAATAAACAGTTGGAAAAAAAATGTTGTTTCGTCAAGAGATATACACTTTAACCCAAAAATAAAATAAAATATGTAAGAACCCTACTAGTTCAGAAACTAAACATAAGGAGGCAATATTTGTGTTATTGTAGAGAAAAGGGGAACCTCTAGGAGGAGGGCCACTTTAGAATCACACTTGAATATCCTCATCAACTAAACTGGAGGTTTTGTAAAAGAATCAAGCGTGGGCACTAGATCAAATTGATAGAACTAGGGTCTGGATTAAATATCTGGACAAAGCATTAAGTGCCAGGTCAAACCCTAAATCTGTTAACAATAACTTTCATAAAGCTCTCAAGCATTCATTCATTGAAGTGATATTCTATTTTGCTTTGTCCCCAAGCACAAAAATAAAATAAAGAGAAATCAAGAGAGAGAGAGAGCCCTAGGAGAGGAAGTGTTGTTGAGAACCCAGATTGCCTTGTGTATTGAGGGGATGGAGAGAAGCAATGCAATACGAATGAAAACTGCAATTCCTGACCTTCATCCGAAATTTAAGGTTGCTTCTTGTAGCCTACCTAATTCTAGACTTCTAGTTCCATGGAGTTCCTGCACGATGAAAAGCAAAGAAGTACAAACACTTCTAAGATCGTGGTGTGTCCAGGTCAAACACCTCCACTGGTAGGACACATGTCCAAACACATCCTATCATTTTTAAATTTGTTTGGACCCGGACAAACATATTACAAGTTTAAACAAAATAACTTTAGCTCAAATGATAAAAATACTACATAGAATTATATATATTAATCCCTTTCCTTTAAATTTTAAACTCTAAAACTAGTGTTGTGTTTGCATTTTTCATTATCTTTAAATGAAATATTCATATATATGACATATAATAAAGGAAAAAATTAATCGATGTTAACCCATTGTGATTTGGCCTTAGGGCATGTTTGATCGGTTGGAGTAATAGTATTGGTTGGAGTAACAGTGATAGGATTAATAATCCATGGGATTAACCATTGGATTGACTGTCCAACTCAATTAGTAGAATAAATATGTGTGGGATTATGAATGCCTACCTCCCTATGATATTGAATATCTCACGATTTTGTGGGATTAGAAGTCCTACATGTTACTAAGCCTGCCATCATTTATGTCATAACTACCAAAGCACATTGGACATTGGAACTTGATTACCAGTTCATGTTCAATATGCACAATTTAAATCAAAACATATTTATTTTGACTATATGTATAGAAGCAGCAAAATTAGCTAAAGTACACACAAATAAAACACAATCATGTATATATGTAAGAAACAAATATGGTTGTACCTCTTCAGTTTTATCTCCTCTTCCTCCTATTCATTTTTGGCATCCTCTTCGTCCTTGTCAGCCTCTGCCACCACCTCCTTATTCTCTAACTGCTCCAATGCCGCCTTCGCCTTGTGATAATTCACCACAATCCTCTGGCTCCACCATTGCTCTTTGTGGCGGCACCCAAAATCCTTCATCAACACCTTCTCCTTCCTCCTCTCCCATTTCATCCTCTCCTCTTCCCTCTTCCTCTTCTCCTTTCTCGAGTCCTCCCGACCAATCCCAGCTCGAGTCCAGCGAATCTCAAGCCCCACAGGCTCCGCAAGACCAGAACCCTCCTTCCCCAGCGTGGACCCTGGTGTGTAACCCATCTGTTTCAACAACTTGAAACCAATGTTGGATTGGGGAATCGCTGATTCTAGGCTTGCTAGGGTATTTCGGTCCTCTTCTTCTTGCCTATTTTCTCTCTTGAGTTTTTGTTGTTCTTGCCAGTTTAGGGATTTAGGTTTCTTGTCTGAAGGTTGGGAAATTTAGGTATTGTTGGCAGAGGCCTGAATGTAATTATTGTTATTGTTGTTCAGAACGTATGTATCTATATCTATTGTAAAGATATATCTATATCTATATTTATATACATATACATATGAAACTTGGAACTAACCTTTACTGAAGATTTTGAGGGGGCAGTGGTTTCGCGAGGAAGGAACTGAGAGAGGTCGCCCATGTAATCTTCTTCTTCTTCTTCTTCTTCTTCTTCTTCCTTATCAGACGATTGTTTGTTTGTTGTTTCTGCCATTGGTGAGAGAGCTTGGGAGAGAGACTCTAGTCTATTCCTGCTTTCCTCCTCCTCCTCCTCCATTTATTTATTTATTTATTTATTTTTTAAGGTTTAATTCACTATCAATCTACACAAAAATAAAATAAAAAAATAATTTCATTTTTTTTTTGTCCTTTAACTTTATTTATTTATTTATTTATTTATTTATTATTATTATTAATTTCACTTTTATCTCTTATACTATTCTCACCTAAACTTTCAATTTTATCTATTTATCCCTAAAGTTCTTAGGAGAAATTACACTAATACCCTTAAGATTTTTATTTAATACAGATTCTCCCTTATATTTGAAAAATTACACTCACTCTCCTGTCAGATTAAAATGACATATTTTCCCATTAACATTTATACACATAAAATAATAAAATAATATTTTATTCATGTCATTTCAAAAGAAATAATAATAATCTTCCTTGGTTTAACTCACACAAAAAATTAATTTTTTTTATTTTTATTTTTTTAAATATTTTAAGTAATTTTTTTTTTTAAATACACCTAATCCAGATATACTTAAGAAGTATAATATTTTATAATTTTTTAAAAAAATTCACCAAATACAAAAAAAAAATATAAAAATACAAAAATTCAATACATTATCTTATTTTGTTGTATTCAATCGATTTTTTGAAAAATGTTTTGAATATACTTTTCAATCAATTTCAATCGCTTTTTTTGAAAAATGTTTTGTACAAATTTTATACTTTTTGAATATATCTAGATTAAATTGATCTAATCTAGATATAATGGTAGAAATAAAAATAAAAATTTATATTTATATATATAAATTTATACAAAAAATATTATAAAAATGTAATGATAGTAATATTGTTGTAAATACGAATAATGTTTATGGTTGTTTTGTTTTAAAGTGAAAGGTCACCATTAAATTATATCATTATGTTTAAAATTTCTATATAAAATTTATATTTGTATATCATCACTCAATATATGTTCAGGTAAAATTTAATGATAGAAAATTATAAAATGTAGTCATGATAGGTAGAAAAAAATGATACGAAAAATGACAAAATGATCATTTAGAAAAATTTAGAGCATGAAATCGGCAATCCATGGAATAATTTGTAATGAGATTACAAACCCTAACGGAGAGAATGTAATTTTTCAAATATGAGGAGAAATCTGTATTAAACAGAAATCTCAAGAGGTGTCAATGTAATTTACCCACGTTTAATTCATATTCATATTAGCCAAATAGAAATGATTATATAAACTAATAGCCGATGAAGCCTAATTTATTACCAAAAAACAAAAACAAAAAAATTGCAATTTAAATCTTACAACAAAATACTCATTTTTTTATTATTATTTAAATAAAGTATACCCCACAATTAAGTTATAAAACTTTTTACCATGAATAGAAAAAAGAAACTTTGGAGATTAAATAGGAAAATCAATAATTTAGAATTGAAATACAAAATCAGTAATAGTTTAAGGGATAAAAATGAAATTAATTATTATTTTTTATTTTAATTATTAAATTCATCATTTCAGTCATTAATATTATTTTTTTTATTTTTTATTTCAGCTTCGCTAAGCTTAATTTAAAATGATTGTCCAAATTAATGAGCAAGAAGTTGATTTATGAATTTAAACAAGAAAAATGCTTCAGCCCACACTATTAAAACCCACAGAATGACCCCGTATGATGTGGCATTAGCCACATCAATCAAACCAAACTCACTAAAAGACAAATAAAAATAAAATAAATAAAATAAAACCCAACCCTTACAGACACATTGTTAAGTCTAGATCCTATGTGTGCCTCTATCTGATGTTCTGTAACGATGTTATTTTGAAATAAACTCACCACCAAAAAGAAAAAAAAATAGTGTACAGAGAATAGAACTAATAAAGCATCGCAGGCAAACCCCGCCATCACTCCTTGTCTAGCATCAGCCACAATCCCAAACCCTTTTCCTCCCCCACTCTCCATCCGTTGGCACCACCACCACAACCCTAACTTTCACCGCCTTGTCCAACCAAACCACGGCATCACCACCGCAACCCCCCTTCTCCCATCTCACCTCCTTCTTCTTCTTTTAGCGCCAAAATGTTACTCTTGAATTGGAGCAAAGAAATAGGAACACAAAAGAAATTAAAGGAATCAAAATGGGTAAGTAGAAAAAAAGGTATCGAAGAGAGAGATTTCAATTGGCTCAACTGTAATTGTTGATTGTGACTGTGGATCTTAGAGTGAAGGGTGTACGGGAAGCAAATATTCAGGCAAGCCCGTACTCCTTTCTTCCAAGCTACTGTCTATCCGATCGACCTGCGTGCACAACGGCGGTAAGCTACCCGGCAGTGTGTGGCCGGAAAACCCCTCCGACGATCAAGTTAGTACACACACCAGGGGATAGCTAGAGAGAAGGGAGAGTGTTTAGAGTTTTTATATCTCACCAAATGAATGTCCTTCCGGCATGGGGAGCACAGACACACTTATATACCTTCTGCACCCCAAATCTACTCCCACTAGTCTCTCAACACGTGGCGCTGCTATCCCATTTATCAGCACAAATCTTGCTAACCACCACCTAACCAAACTATTAGCCCACTCTACTGGGAGCTCGGCAGCCGGGCTGAAGCTTCTCGGCTATCAACGGCCATACTATATAGCTAGCCAGAGTGCTCCGCTCGCCGTACTTAATGACGACCGAGCTCGGAACAGCTCGTGTTGGTTCAACCGTCGGCTTTCCTGCCGAGCTAACTCTTGAACCGTGGAACATCCACACCTTTCCTGGCGCCGGACATCTCACTTGACCGGCTTCTATACCATGAAGCCAAGTAGCTCGGTCCAACCACGCCTCGCCTTAACCGAGCAAATCTTTCTTGATAAGGCCGCACTACCTCGGCTTGATCTTGTTCGGCCCAAATCTGTCTGGCCATTACCATGGCCCAATCCAGATCATAAATCTCCCTCTCAATTGCCCCTTAATTCCGTCCACGCAAGCATGACTGAGATTACCTATTCTGACCGGGGTAACACTTCCTTGGTCCTCGGTTTGTAATACGGTGACCGGGCTAGTTGACATGCTTGTCTTCAAAACTTGCCCGGTCGATGCTTCAATTCACCATCCTGTCCCTTCAGTACTGACGCCGCCGTCAGTAGGGACACGTGTCGTGCGTTGATTGGCCTCGAGCAGCCAAACATCACGTCCATTCAAATTCAAATTTTTGGCGGTCCTCCTTTCTTATATACGCCATTTCCTCCTTCATTTCGTCTTTACTGATTCTCCTTCATCCTTGTTGATCCAAAGCTCCTGCCCTTCCTTGCTATTATTGAATTCGTGTTCGAGGAAGAAGCCACTGCCCTCCACTGGTAAGTTCTTCAACCCCTTTTATTGTTATTTCACTTGGTATTACGCATATTAGGTCACTACACCCGTAGGTTTTAGGACATAGGCACCCAAAACTGTCCCTAACCCTTCACTCTCCTTGCTGTTCTTCATTTTCTCTGATGAACACTGAAGATTTGGGGCGAACCGGGCTCCAGGTCTTCCCTTGATCCAAAAAATCATTAAGAACGAGCAAATGATCAGTTTGTCCCAACCTTAGCAGAAACCGGGGTATCCAGAGGACTTGGCTGCTCAACCAGGCTAACACCTGGTCCGCTTGAGCGACCGGGCTCCTTGGTTAGCCTTAATAACCGAGGTGGTTTGGCACTCTTCATGACCGAGCTAAAGTCAAGCTCATTTTGCGTGACCGCGCTCCCACTTACACTTGACATCCTTTTCCTGCAGAGTCCAAGGGAACCACTGACCAAATACCGAGGCTCTCAAAGACCGAGCAGCCATCAAAACACCAGTCTGCCAAACCACCTCAGCCGAGCTAAACCAGCCGGTTACACATAGGGCGCTTCTGCTTCCTTGTTGACACTCCGACTGCCCTGGCCGTGTTCTGGGAGGAGTATGGTATCCCGGCCGATGTTAACTTAAAGCTCGCCGAGATTGAGACAACCCCTTGGGGCAGGTTAGACCAGTGCCCCTTCACCGTGCTATCTATAATTGAAGGAGGCCTCCGCTTCCCGGTCAACCCAGTGATGACTGAATTCCTACGCTGCACCGGGCTAGCACCCACCCAAGTCTCAACCAACACCTACCGAATAATCAATGGCGTGCACGAGCTAAACAACTGGCTAGGCACAAGCTTAGGTTTAGCCGAGATACTGCGACAATATACCCTTGGGCACACCAGCGATGGCCTCGCCTATTACCTAAAGATTAGGCTGGGCAAAGAAAAAATAGTGACCGGTACCCCAGATAAAGACTTGCACGATGATGACTTCTTCTGGGTGTCCGGCAACTATGAAACAGCCGACGTACCGGGCTGGTTCATTAGCAAGAATTTCAGTGAAACATGTAAGCCGTACTAACCTGCTCGGTCAATTGCTTTTCTTCAATGCTCTATACTTAGCCATTTTTCTACTTTCTTTTACAGCGATCCAAGCCTTACAAGCCAACTACCGCTACCCCAACAAAGAAGCCATCCGAACCGTGCTCCACCACCGCCACCGGGATTGTAACGAGCTGCTCGGCTACACTCCCACATACAGATACTCAGCTCCACATCGAAGTAAGGTCACAGACTTTCTCTGTGTTCCGTCGCCTTCTCCAGACCCAACACTACCGAACGTGCCCCTAATCCGATTAACCGAAGAAGAAGAAATGGCAAAACGAAGCCGTATCAAGAACCTCCTCACAGCAACTTCCACCGAGATACCGAGCATCATCACCCGCACTCCAGCTGCCGGTCAATCCAGCAGGGTCGTGGTTGCGCTTGCGTCTCCAGTTGCCGGGCAAGCCAGCCAAGACAACTGTCGAGTTGGCAAAAGACCTCACGCGGACCCCTCTGCCGAGCTGGTTGAAGAGCTGACTACCGAACAACCAGCCATCACGGTGGACCTAACACTGGTATGGCAACCACAACTCAAACACCGGGGTAAGGAGATCCCAGTAACAGCCTCCGTGAAGGGCGATAAAGAACATCTTCTCGCCTTTGACCTCTCCAAGGCCCTTCTACTACTGAGCGACATGGTCGGTAGCGACCATGTTCTAGACACTCGGTTGGTGAAGTCGGCTGTGAAGTCCATGACCAGGGTAAAAGTCTCAAACTTCTACTCAAATTTTCACAAGTGTTTGCACGGTTTCCTCTCTGATCAATCTTTCTTCTTGCAGGCTATCTAGAAGCAACACTTGGTCATGGAGCGAATTCATCGACTGCGGCAGAAGGCGAATGACACTGCCAGCCAAGTCCAAAGTCTTCAAACCGAGCTCGGCCGAGCAAAGTCTTCACCTGAAATTGCCAATGCCGACAACAGCAGGTTGCTCAGTCAGCTTGGCGCCGCCGAGCAAGAAACAGATGCAATAAAGGCCGAGCTGGAGGCCTTGAAACAGGCCAAGGAGAAGGAGCTGGAGGATGCCAATAATGCCGGTTTCAAGGAGGCCGAGGAGAGCTACACAAAGTAGGTTCACGCCACCCAAGATATCTACTTCAAGGCGGGTTGGAAGACTGCTTGTGAGCATCTCAACCAAGGAACTGGGACTGACATATTTGCCTCTCCTCTAGCTACCTTCCTGCCAACTTACCTTGTGCCATACGCCAACGATGTCTTCAGTGCACTGCAGGCTGAAGCTGAGGCCGAGGAAGAAGGCGAAGAAGAGGCTGAGGAAAATGCCGAGGAGGGAGACCGCCTGGAGCAGGAGCAGCCCGGCCAAACTGAGACCAGTGTCCAAGTCCAATCACCAATGGTCAACTTGGAGGCGACCGAGGATGAATTCACTAACCTTTCCCCTTTAGCTTAGCTTTCTTTTTCTTGCTTTTTGTCTGAACATGTAACCGGGCTAAGTTCCCCGCCTTTTGTACTTATTTTCACATTAATGAAAAAGCTTTAATTTTATTAAGTGTTTGCACGGTCTTGAATCAAAGCAACTTCAACCGAACAAAATACCTCGGATAAGCTAATCATCTTGCTCAAATTAATTAACCGAAAAGACATCTCGGTTTCATGCCTATAATTGAGTAAATCGGCAACTGTTTTAACCGGAACAATACATCTTGGCTTAAATACAAAAGTTGTGCAAATCATTAACAGAGCCAACCGGAATAAAACATCTTGGTTGTTATACTCAAAGTTGAACAAAACATCAACTCGTTCAACCGGCGTAAATCATCTCGGTTGCGATCTCAGAGATGAACAAATCATCAACTCGTTCAACCGGAGTAAATCATCTCAATTGCGGTCTCAGAGTTGAACAAATCATCAACTCGTTCAACCAGAGTAAATCATCTTGGTTGCGGTCTCAGAGTTGAACAGATCATCAACTTGTTCAACCGGAGTAAATCATCTCGGTTGCAGTCTAGAAGTTGAGCAAATCATCAACTCGTTCAACCGGAGTAAATCATCTCGGTTGCAAGTCCCATTTTAAAAGCAACAATCAAAATGCTAAGGCAAAGATGAGACACTTCTATATATTGACAAAAAGAATGTTACATTCTGAAGTGTAGGGCAAAAAATTCCTTTGCACAAAAAGAAAGCAAAAGCTAGAAATAATACAGTTTGAGGTTGGCCGCATTCCATAGCCGGGGTATTCCTCTACCATCCAAGTCCTCCAAATGGTATGTCCCCTTGCCCGCCAGACCGGTTATCTTGTAGGGTCCTTCCCAATTTGCCCCTAGTTTGCCTTCACCTGGCACCAGGGTGTTGCCCATGACCTTCCTCAAAACCCAGTTGCCTACTTTGAACGGTCTGGGGTGCACCATCTTGTTGTATTTTCTGGAAAGCTCTTGTTGGTAGGCTGCCACATGGATGAGAGCCTTTTCCCGGCGCTCTTCTACTAGGTCCAATTCCAAGGCGATGGCTTCGGCATTTAGCTCGTGCTCAAAGCTTTCACTTCTGAGGGTGGGCATTCCAACTTCCAAAGGTATGACCGCCTCTATGCCACATACCAAGGCAAAAGGAGTTTCCCCGGTAGATCGTTGCGGGGTGGTCCAATATGCCCAAAGGACGCTGGGAAGTTCCTCGGCCCATTTTCCCTTGGCTTTTTCAAGCCTTTTCTTCAACCCATCAAGAATGGTCTTGTTCGACGCTTCGGCTTGACCGTTCGACTGCGGGTATGCTGGAGTAGAGTTGTAGAATTCAATCTTCAAATCTTCACAAAATCATCTGAATAGGTGACCGTCGAACTAGGTGTCGTTATCAGAGATCAAAATTTTGGGGACGCCAAACCGTGTGACCACATTCTGCCAGACAAACCGCTTGACGTCTTTCTCCTTGATTATAGCCAAAGGCTCTGCTTCAACCCATTTGGTGAAGTAGTCTGTGGCCGCAATGAAGAACTTCCGGTTGCCTGGCGCTGTTGGGAGTGGTCCCATTATATCTAGCCCTCACATCGCAAAGGGCCAAGGGCTGGTGAAGGGGAGAAGTTCCCTGGCCGGCTGGTGGATCTGGTGGGCAAACTTCTGGCACTTCTCACAATTGTGAACATACTTCTATGCGTCGGCTTGCATGCACGGCCACCAGTAGCCTTGTGAAATAGCTTGGTAGGCCAAAGATCTGCCCCCTATGTGACTACCGCAGATGCCTTCGTGAATTTCGTACAGAAAGGCTTCCACGCTGTTTGGATGCACACACTTTAGATACGGACCAGTGAAAGACTTTTTGTATAAAGCGCCAGATGGAGAAAGCCAAAACCGCTCTGACTTCACCCGGACTTTATGTGCTTCCTTCCTGTCTGCTGGAAGGGTCTGCTCTCTGAGAAAGAGGATAATAGGGTCCATTCAAGAAGGACCTAGCTCGGCGCAGAGTACTGCTGTCTGCCCGGCTTCCTCAATGTTGGGCCTCGGAAGGAATTCAATCAAGAGAGGGTTGAGAGATGTGCTATTGACCATGGAAGCAAGGCCAGCCAACTCATCTGCTCGGCCGTTTTCTTCTCGGCCGATCTGTTGTACCCTTATTGCCTGGAAGTGCTTGATGTGGTCTCTGACCAGAGCTTGGTACTTCATCATTCTGTCATCCTTGGCTTCATAGACCCCAGAAACTTGGTTAACCACAAGTTGGGAATCACTGTAAACCATTAGCTCGGATGCGTGCATCTGAAGTGCGCTCTTGAGTCCGGCCAGAAGCGCCTCGTACTCGGCCTCGTTGTTTGATGCAGGGAAGCCAAGGGTGATAAAATGTTCGATAGTCAGTCCGTTCGGCGATATCAGGACTATGCCCAGCCCAGCACCGTGATGGTTAGAAGCCCCATCTACAAAAAGTTTCCACATTTCCCCCACGAAGAGCTTCCAACATTCCGATGGGTCCTAGGAGGCCTGACGGTTGATGTTACCACGGCTACTCGGTTGTTCGGCTTCGAGTTCTATGATGAGCGGTTCCACTTCAGCCCCCATCGGTGATTCGGCACCGGACTCAGCAAGCTAACTCATAATGTCCAAGTCCATAGGCAAATCGCCAGGTTGCGGCATTAGGTCTTGTCGGTTCCTGTTTCCCTTGGTGATCTTTGTCAGACGACAGCAGGTTGGTCGGTGCTACCCAACTCCGTTATAACATCATCGGGCTGTGGTATCGTACTAACTGAGGGAGCTTTGGCGGGGCGCGCAAGTTCCGCGTCGCCAACACCGCCAAGCTGTTGTATTTTGGTTAGGCTTGCATTCACCTCTTCATCTGCCGCAGCAATATCGACCGGGCAAACCGGATGAGTTCCAGGTGTGAATTCAGCAACGAAGTCAGCCAAAGTCTAGGCTTTTATGGCAGTGCGCGGCTGGAACTTGACGTCAAATTGTCCCAACTCGACCGTCCACTTAAGAATCCGACCGGAGAAATTTGCCCGTTCGAACAAAGCTTTAAGGGGGAACTCAGTCAGAACGATGATTGTATGGGCATGGAAAGAATGCGCCAACTTCCTAGAGGCCATCATTAAAGCCAACGCAAGTTTTTCCAGCGGCAGGTACCTCGACTCTGCCGGTAGCAAGGTTTTGCTGACGTAGAAGATGGGTAGATGTTTGATTCCTTCCGACCGAACAAGCACCGCACTGACTGCATGCTGCGATACGGGCAGATAAAGGTAGAGTTCTTCTCCGGGCTCCGGTGTGACCAACAGTGGCGCTGAAGACAAATACTCCTTGAGCTTGGCCAAAGCCTGGTCACATTCTTCATCCCACGAGAACTTTGATTTCAAAGCTTGAAAAAATGGGCGGCAGCGATCTGATAACCGACTTATAAATCGATTAAGCGCAGCGGCCATTCCGGTCAGATGTTGCACGTCCCGAGCTAAGCTGCTTTAATTCTTGTATGGCTCTGATTTGTGTGGGGTCTGCCTCGATGCCTCGGTTTGTGACTAGGAAGCCCAGAAATTTTCCGGATCTCACGCCAAAGGCACACTTGGACGCATTCAGGCATAGCTTGTGTTTTTTGAGGATGGCGAACATCTCGGCCAAGTCGGACAAATGGTCTCCTTGATGCCGACTCTTAACCACCATATCATCAATATAAGCCTCCATTGTCCGGCCTAGCAAAGGAGCGAACATCTTGGTCACCATCCGTTGGAAAGTGGCCCCGGCGTTCTTTAAACCAAAAGGCATGACCCTGTAGCAGAAGAGTCCCCTTGGAGTAGTGAAGGAGGTGATTTCTTAGTCGGGGCCGTGCATGGCAATCTGATGATAACCGCGGTAGGCATCTAAGAAACTGAGCCTGTTATGTCCAGCCGTTAAGTCCACAAGCTGGTCTATTAAGGCGTGAAAGTCATCTTTAGGGCAAGCTCGATTGACGGTCTTGTAGTCGACGCAAACTCGCCACTTCCCATTCTTCTTGAGTACAACAACTGTATTCGAAATCCACCAAGGGTAATGCACTTCCTGAATAGCTCGCGCTTCAAGCAAATTCTTGACCTCCTCTGCGACTACCTCAGCATGGTGCAGCGCCGATCTCCTTGTTCGCTGAATGACCGGCTTGGCTCCGAGGAAAACGTTGAGGTGATGGCAAATAAAAATTGGATCGAGGCCAGGCATGTCGTAAGGCGACCACGCGAAGACTTCGATATTGGCCATCAAAAACTCAACCATCTCGGTTCTTTCGTGGGCGGTAAGGCTTAAACCGAGCAAGAAGAACTTGTCCGGACTATCTGTATCAATTCATACTTCCACCAATTTCTCGACGGCTTTGTCCTCGGCCTTAAGGCCCACATCGTCAAGGACTCCCCGGTCCTCCAATCCCTCTATCATTTGGACGAAGCCCTTGGCAGCTCGACTCCCATTTACTGCCACGAAGCCTTGCTTCGACATGACTTGATCACCCCAGATCTCCTCGATTGCCTCCATAACCGAGGGAAATCTCATCACCTGATGGTAGGTCGACGCCACGGCTTGCACAGCATGAAGCCATCCCCTCCCAAGGATCAGGTTATAAGTAGACGACACCTGCAACACTCAGAACTCCACTTGTTTTACCATGGATCCCGCCTTGACCGGCAAGATAATCTTTCCCAAAGGCCACTCTGGTTGCGAGTTGAAACCAACCAGTGGTGAAGTTGCCGGGGCCAAATCTGTATCTCGGAGCTTAAGCTGTTTGAAAACGTCGTAGTACATGATCTCGACCGAGCTTCCCTAATCGATCAAGATCCGTTTGACATCAAATTATTTGACGCGGAGTGTAACCACTAGGGTATCATTGTGTGGCATCTGAACGCGCTCTAGGTCTCTTGAGGAGAAACTGATCACATCTTTCTCTTCGGTCTTTCCCCTCTTGATCGCAGGCTGAACCGACAAAACTTCCCTCATGTGTTCTGCCTTTTTTATCATACCTCGGATCTTGCATACACGCACCGGTTCCACTATGTCGTGGATGACATTAATAACCCCTTGTGGAGGCGCATCTCGGTCATCCAGTTCCCGCGGGTCAACCGGAGTTTGATTTGCCTTCACACCCCCGTCAATGTAAAGGTCCAGGTGTCCGACTGCGACTAGCTCTTCCAAGTGTTGCCTCAAAGGCAAACAGTCTTCTGTCCGGTGGCCTCGCTCCCGGTGAAACGTGCAACGGTACCTCGGATTGAAGCCCTTCTGTCCGTCGCCTAACTTAGCAGGAAACCAGACATACTCCTCGTCACGGATTTCACTTAGTATACGATAGATTGGAATCTTAAAGACCGTGGTGATGCCTATCCTTGCTTTCAACCTTCTATTTGCATCGGCTACGTCATCCCAGGGGTAGTCATCCCGGTCATTCCGACGTCCCCTACCCAGGTTTTTGCGATTTGAGCCACGATCTGATTCCTTAGCGCGGTCACTTGTTCGACTGGACTCTTGTCCGACCGCATGCACTTTTCCAGCCGACCTCTTGTCTGTTGCTACCGGAGTTGCCTTCGCGGTAGATGCTGACGCATCATCCTCTACTCGGATATGTTCATTAATGCGTTGCATGAGCTGGTCCATGGATGTCGGCTGGTGCATGGTAAGCGAGTCCCGCAGTCTATGTCCGATCGGGAGACCAAGCTTGTATTGTGTGATTACAAGGTTGACCGGGCAATCCAAGATCTCGTTGAAGGTCTCCCAGTATCTGGAGTTGTATGCCTTCAATGTGTCGCTCGGTTCCATCTTGACACTTAGTAGGTGGTCAACTTCCTTTGGTGTTTTTGTGTTGGTTTTGAAGCACGTCACAAAGGCTTTGGCCAACTGGTGCCACCTTTCTATGCTCCCCTCCGACAACCTCTCGAACCATTTCAAGCCCAGTTCGCTTAAACTTGACGGGAAGATAAGGCACATAAGTGCGTCATTCCGCCTATGTCCGGCCATGACCTGTCGGAAGTGGCTTACATGCATGTAGGGATCGGTTTTTCCATCGTAGAGCGTGAATTTAGGCTGGTGGAAGCTTGCCGGAAGCGATGTTGTTTCTATCTCTAGGGAGAAATGAGTGGCATTCAGCCTTGCCAAGTCTGTATCTGGAAGGAGTGGCGCTGTTAGGCGGGGTGGAGGCATTCCGACCTCCTAGCTGGCGTGAACCCCATAGGATAACCGCTGGAACGCCGGCACCCTCTGAGCCTCCCACCAGCGAGCCCGTTCCTTCAAGACTACCTGCAAATCCTCTGAACGAGCGGAATAGGAGTACCTCGACATCATCACCGGACGTGAGGGCTGGTGAGTGCTATCTTGCGCGCTAGACTTCTCTGCACGCACATCGGAATCACCAACCTTGTAACTTCTGGTAATAGAAATGGACGGAGTGTGTCGCTGACTCTGACTGCCTAAACGGCAGGGTTGGGTGTGCTCACTATGGTCTCCTACTCCAGCTACACCCTTCCCTTTGACATGCCGCTTCAGCTCCTCCATCTCCACCGCCATTCGCCAGATGACGGCGTCCTGGTCCCTTAGCTTGTGTTCCAGACGTCTGGCATGTGATTCTCTCCGCCGCCGATGATCGTCTGGACTCCATGAATGACCATAACTTCTTCCGCGCTTATCTCGCGCATCTCCTAACTGTCCTCCGGGGAATGTCTCCAGGTCCGCCATTGGAGGGATGACGGGATGTCCTTCTCTCCATCTGCTTGACTCCGGCGTAACTCCGTCGATGGCAGACAACGGAATCTCGTCGTTGTTCGCCATAGAGGGCGATCAGATGAGCCTGGAAAACAAGGTTTTGTCTGTCACGTTTTCCCACAGATGGCACCAATTGTACGGGGAGCAAATATTCAGGCAAGCCCGTACTCCTTTCTTCCAAGCTACTGTTTGTCCAATCGACCTGCTAGCACAATGGCAGTAAGCTACCTGGCGGTGTGTGGCCGAAAAACCCCTCCGACGATCAAGTTAGTACACACACCAGGGGATAGATAGAGAGAAGGGAGAGTGTTTAGAGTTTTTGTATCTCACCAAATGAACGTCCTTCCGGCATGGGGGGCGGAGACACGCTTATATACCTTCTGCGCCTCAAATCTACTCCCACTAGTCTCTCAACACGTGGTTCTGCTATCTCATCTGTCAGCACAAATCTTGCTAACCACCACCTAACCAAATTGCTAGCCCACTCTACTGGGAGCTCGGCAGCCGGGCTAAAGCTTCTCGGCTATCAACGGCTATACTATACAGCTAGCTAGAGTGCTCTGCTCGCCGTACTCAATGACGACCGAGCTCGGTTGCATCCCAGTCATAGCCGAGCTCGGGACAGCTCGTGCTGGTTTAACCGTCGACTTTCCTGCCGAGCTAACTCTTGAACCGTGGAACATCCACGCCTTTTCTGGCGCCGGACATCTCACTTGATCAGCTTCTATACCATGAAGCCAAGTAGCTCGGTCCAACCACGCCTCGCCTTAACCGAGCAAATCTTTGCTGACAGGGCCGCGCTACCTCGACCCGATCTTGTTCGGCCCAAATCTGTCCGGCCGTTACCATGGCCCAATCCAGATAATAAATCTCCCTCTCAAAGGGCTATGGTGGGTTTGGTAGTTTTTTGAGAGAAAAAGAAGAAAAATGAGGAAGATGTTTTTTTTAGGTGGGTTTAATAGTTTTTAGAGAGAAGAAGAAGAAAGAAGTTTTGAAGTGAGTTTGGCAGTTTTTAGAGAGAGAAAATAGGAAAAAGAAGAAGAAGAAGAGTGTGTTCGGCATACTGAGATTAGGGCTCGCAATCTGTCAATAGCTGGTCATCCTACTCCCTCGCCATCTATCAATAGCTGGTCACTGTTTGTAGTCATTGTGAAAACCCGTATTTTTGAGGTATCAATATTTTAATGGGAGGAATTGTTGTTTTGTTTTAGATAATAGTTTGATGGTGAGATGATTAGATATGAACCTAACTTGTTTTTTCTATTTGTTTTATCTCTTTTTATCTCCACTTCATTATTATCATTATTCATCTATTTTATTTTTATTTTTTTTTAGTTTGCTTAGGCTTCAATCAAAATCCATGTGGCGGGCAATTCTCTTCCATGCCATGCACCATTCCATGCTTTCTTTTCTTTTTCATTTTTTTTAATCCTTTCTCTCCAAGCAAATTTTCATTACCTCCAAGTAAATTTTCTCTTTTTTTTATTCTTTTATTTTTTCTTCCCTCCAAAGTTACTTGGAACCCACTTTTTTTTCCTTTATTTCAATCACAAGTTGAATAATTTTCTCACTTATTACTTTATTTTTCCTTAGCTTTTCTGCTTCAGCTCTCTTTTTCCCTTTTTCCATTTGTGATCAAAACTTTTTGCAGTCAGATTTGCAGTACTTAGAGTGAGAGTTAGAAAATTTTATTAAAGATGAGAGTTGTAGATTTTGTCAAATATTACATACCTCGTGCCTTGGAATTTTAGTCCACCATTCTTGAAGATTTGTGGAGAAATATCAGATGATTATTGTGAAGGAAAAAAATATGAGCCTAGGCCTAAGCCCAATCACGATAGCCCAAGCCAAGGCGATAAGCCTAAACGCATCCCTTGAAGTCCACAAAGGACAGCTGGCAACAACTTGTCATCAGATCTAAGTGCATGGGAAAACAAAGCAATCATAAAAGATAGCCTGCTAGAAGGCCAAATCTACTAAGTAAACGAGAGGCGTTAGATAACCTTCATCCAATGGTGGGAAACATAGAACAAATAAGATTAGGATATAGGTTGGGCCTAATGAGAAGCAGAATTGTCCGATTAAGTTTAATCCTATGGACGAGATGCTCAGCAAGTTGGCCACTGACATCTGATATCATCTAAACCATCTATATATTAATGATCCAACGATCAAAGACAAAGCATACTTGGAAAATTGCCCGACCAAAGCCAGGTTTGGGTAGAACCCTTTAATCAAAGCAAGATCCAACAGATGAGGTAAGAACCAAAATAGCTATAAAAAGGGTAAGCAAACAAGGCATAGGGAACAAGTAAGTGGGTTCTACCTAACCTAACCAAAACTCAATCAAATTATATACCAGCAATATTTTTCCTTTATGTTATATACTATGGTCGATCATTATGCTGACTTGATCGTCGGAGGGTCCTCTTCACTAACCCTGGTCAAGAGCGATCATTGACGTTTGGTTTCTCTTTGTAGAGTATAAAGGATTGAGTGCATCATCTTGCTTTCTGTGTGGAGATAATTTCATCTTCCACAATTAGAGCCGTCTGTAGGAATGACGAGAAGATGAGTGTCCATCTTTCTCTATAAGGAATACCAAGTAGAGCAATACTGTAAGATCGAGGACAATCTAAAAATGACCAAAGAATCATGACCAGTGCTGCCCCAGCCTAGAAGTCAAAAAAATGAAGCAAAAAAACCCTCTGACCAAAAGATAAAGGAGTCAAACGTGATCACCGAACAGCCTAAGCCTAGGAAGGAAGCATACAAGGCAATGGTCACCACCTTCACAGAGCCAATATACCAGATCCTGATAAAGGTCCACAATGAACCATAATTCCTGTGGCGACAAAAAATGATTGGGGATCTATCTCTCCGAAAACGAAGACTGAGATGTTCCTATCATAAAGACTACGGCCACCTCGCCAAAGATTGTAGATCTTTGAAGCAGTTCTTAGTAGAACTTGTCTAGAGTGGGCATTTGCAAGCCTTTGTTGATCACTCGACGGGTCTTAAGGACAAGCATAGCGACAAAAACGAAAGCATCCAACCAAATCCGACCATCAACATGATATACTTAATCTTGCTGCAGAAGTAAGTAAACCAGATAAGAGGAGAAATAAGATCGACACATCTGAAATAGGTCATAGCCCTATTTGAAACTCCGACGAAAGGAGCCCGTCCATTCAATTTAAAGATCTCATCTTTCGACAATGATTTGACGTGGATTTAGTATCCACACAGCAATGCCTTAGTTGTAACCCTCCAAATTGGAGGATTTGCTATCAAAAAGGTGTTGGTAGATTAAGGCAGTTCCTCAGAAATCATGTACTACGAATTGTTCAAGAAGTTGAGGTTATCACATGACGACCTACATCAAGCTGAGATATCTTTGTTTGGTTTCAACTCAAGTCTGATTTCTCCCTTGGGCACGATCTTCCTACCAGTGAAGGTAGACGTCATCACTCAGCAAGTAGAATTCCAGACGGTAAGTGTTTCTTCCCCCTACAATGCAATAATAGGAAGAACATGGCTCCACAAGATGATGGCAATTTCTTCTATCTTTCACCAAGTCATACGGTTTCTGATTGGAGATGACATTGGACGAATTAGAGGAAATCAAGCATTTACCAAGCAATGTTTAATAGTTTCTTCGACCAACAAAAGAATCTACAAGATTCGTACAGAAGACAAGTGTAATGAGCTGGTTGACACAGAACCTACTGCAAAGAGTGTCAAAGAAATGAAAAAAGTGCCCATGGTAATATGCCCGGGGGGTACCCGAGCGCGTTAATAGTTCGGACCCTCGATTTCTTTGATCTAGTCTCAATGCAATATGAAACGTAGATGAGAGTCTAGATTTGGCAGTTTTATAGAAAATCCATTTTGTTACAAAAACCTTTGCCAAAAATGGACTGCGTCATTAGATCTAAGAGTCTCCACCTAATATTTTGGAAAAATTAGGAAATCTGTGAATCATGCCAATGCCATTGTTCGTTGTAACTAAGGACGCTTTGCTCATAACCTTATGTATGTAGGGGGAAAGGTCATTAATTGAACACTCTCGTTCACTCGATCAAAAGATCGGCCTCTACTAAGACATGATATGGGTTTTATTAATTTTATATGTTCATATTTCAATTATTAATAATAAATTCTAGAATTAACTATGTGAAGCACGCAAACATAGGATGTATCTTCATTTTGGAACAGTTTGATTTCATTGTTTTGAAAATGTTTTAAATAGTACAATCATGAAAATCAATTTTATTCCAAATTAAATTTCAAACTTTCACACACATACAGTTATATCATATAATAAGTAAAGTAATTAGAAGGTAGGTAGCTAAATAAAAAAAAAAAAAATAAAATAAAAAAGAGATACTAAAACTATAAATATGCAAGACACTATATACAAAACACAAATGCAATAATAATATTAAAAAAAACTATCCAGAATTTTAGAATTCTAACCTTGCGATTGCATCTGGAACGGTCCGTTTAGCTAGGACCAACCTTCGTCGCACTTCCGGTGGCCTTACTAAAAAATTCTCCCGAAATCTAGGCCATACCATAATTTTCTGAAACTTTGGGTCAAATTGCAATTTTCAAAAGTCAAGGAATATTTTGTTAATTTTTAGAGAATATTCTACCTGCTGATGTAATCATTGCATCATGTTGATGTCATATCCACCACACACACACACACACACACACAAAAGGGGGAGAACAAAACAAAACAAAACAAAACAAAAATAAAACAAAGAAAACATGTTGCTAAAATGAATGAACCCATGACAAAACCCCCAACACTTAGGGGTGTAATTTTGGTCCGCGGCCCATGGGTGGCCCGAAGCCCGCCCACGGCTTGATGTGGGCCCAGCCCGTTTAGGCCCGAGCCCAAGCCCAGCCCGAGGCCTTGGGCCTGGGCCTGGGCCATCGTTTTGAAGCCCGGCCCGGCCTGCATGGCCCGCCCATGGGCCCGCTCAAGGCCCGCCCAAAAGCCTGGCCCGAGGCCAGGCTCGCCCGGCCCACCCAAGACCCAGTGTTATTTTTAATGAAAAATAATAAAATTTTGGTAGAAAAAAATTTTAAAAATAAAAAAATTTATTTAGGCCCACCCAAGTCCACCTAAAGCCCGAGCTCAGGCCCAAGCCCAGGGGCCCGACCCGAGGCCAGGCCCACTGGCCTGCCCATAGCCCGAATACCTCTAGGCCTAGGCTTAGGCTTGGGCCTAGTTTTTTGGCCCGTGGGCCGGCTCGACTCGGCCCGATTTTTTTTGCGGGAGCCCGACATGGGTCGGGCCAGGCCTGGCCAAAATTACACCCTTGCCAATACTCAACCTCTTAACCATTGACCCAAGTCAAGCCTTGTGTTATATTTTTCCTCCGATAATATTTAAACACTAAAACCAGAGAACGAATTGCATAAGGTCGGACATCTGAGCAGACGTCCAGACGGATGACCAGTAGTCACTCTTTGCCTAGTTTTGCCCAGTTTCGATCAGTTTTGCTAAATCAGACAGATATTGAGATATGAATGAGAAATCTTTTCAAACAACTCATTTTTAAAGGAAAGGATTTTGATTAAGAAACTCTTTTCCTAACCCCCTTAAGCCTATGGAATAAGCTTTAAAATCTCAACAAAAAAAAAAGTTCAACTTTAAGCTTCAATGGAGTTCTTGGATTGGTTTCAGTAAAGAGAAGGGTATATCATTGAAGAAAGCTCTTAGGTTTAAGTTGTTGTATTTTCACAAAATATTTCTCAAGTAAAACAGGTTTCTCTCTCAAATAGCTTTCTTTTGCAATGAAACTTCTTTCTCTCTCTCTCTCTCTCTCTCAGACTTTTTTCCTTTTCCCTTCTTTGAAAGCAATTTTCCTCCTCCTCCTCTCTCTCTCTAACTTCTCTTTCTCTTCTCAAAACCAATTCTTACCATTTTATAAAACCAATTTTTTCCTCTCTCACCACACCTAATAATTCCTTACAAATCACATGGAAACCTACGAGATTTCTCACAAGCCACGTGGTTTCACAAGTGTCACGACCCAAACCCGGCCCTATGGGTTTAGCACCGTAACTGGCCAGTAATCCGAGATTACCAAAGGCCTGCTGAACAGTAAAACAGTTAAACAGAGTACAGGGCCTGGCGGAAGCCAATACAGTAAATAACTAGTGTCCATTGAGCTGTGAGAATCTGTATGCCAAAAACATTTCTATGCATTCATACGGTTCAACACAGTACCATCTATACAATCTTATACAGTCAGTCAGTACGGGGATCGAACCCCTCGATAACAGTACAGTAAAAACAGTCTATACAAAAGTACAATACAGTGAGGAGACCGATGAGGGGACACAAAAACACCCCAAGCCATAGCATGGCAACTCGGAACCTCGCAGTGAGGCACATAGGCTGGCTTGACAAAACTGGGGACCGACCCACGCTCCTAGCTCCGATGCAGTTCGAGAACCTACATTTATATTTAACACGTGAGCTAAAGCCCAGTGAATAACATAATGCGTAAAGAGGTTATGAATGAATGTCCTTACAGTAATGAAATCAGTTCATTAAACAGTATTTCAGTCTTTCAGTATTTCAGTCAATCAGTCATATGTGGTACACCCATTAGCCTATAAACAGTAGGTCCAAAAGAAGAACCTTGATAATGATGGCCAATCATTGATGAAACGATATGGTTCCACAAGGGAAGCGAACTATGAATGATAATTGCTAAGGATGCCACAATACAGTTCAGAATACAGGACATACATTCATTCAGTAAACAATAGCAGTTCAATAAACAGTTCAGTTCGGTATTCAAAAGTTAACCATTTTGAACATATCTTTACACAACTGTTACTCACAGAGATTGGGCTAATAGCAGCTAGAGCGCGTCCCCGAGCCAACCCTAAACAGTTAACAAATAGAACACACACTAAGTTTCACAGTCGAAAGGATGATAATTAAATCCCTAAATTTCCTCGGTGTGGTTCTATGTCTAAATCCTCATTAAGATGCCTTAAACTAGGCCTAAGAATGCCTAGAACGGGATGAGGATGCACAGATGCTCACGGAAAATAGTTTCAGAATTTCAATGAAACAGGGTCCCTTCGGCGCCACGTTTCCTCGCTCGAGCGGACAAGCAAAACAAAGGTCCCCGCTCGAGCGTCAACTTCCCCGCTCGAGCGTGACACACAATCCTCCGCTCGAGCGCACATTCCTCCGCTCGAGCGGACTGATGAACAGTGCAAATGCTGGATGCTCGATTTTCCCGCTCGAGCGTGAAAAACTCCGCTCGAGCGGACTGTAAAACAAGTCGAAGAAAATGCTGGGAGCATGAATTCCCCGCTCGAGCGGCACTTCCCCCGCTCGAGCGGACAGCAAAAATCTGGAAAATCCAGATTCAACCTCCGAGTTCCAAACCAAGTTTTGATGCTCCCAACTCGATCCTCTTGGGCCCATTTTCTGGAAAACTCTTTCAAACACATAGAATAACACGTTTTAAAGCTCAATTTAAGAAATCAAGGCCCAAGGGTGTTTCAATTTAAACCCAATTTGAAACCAATTTCATGAACAATATGCAAACATGACATGCATGAGTTTGAAACCAAATTCAAGGTTCATTCTTGCTCTAATGAGCTCATTAGTTGGAAAACAAAGTGAAAACATGGATTTTAGCTCAAACATGAACATGCATGCACAATCTATCATGAATTCAACTCCCCAAATGCACCAAAATGGCCATGCATGCAACAATTAGGCTTCAATTCAACATATATGCACTAAAACATGGTTTAATCCTACAATGGAGTATGAACCATGCAAGAAGAGGCTTAAAGACAACAAGATGGAGGTGAAGTCACTTACCTAAGTCTCAATTCAAGGTAAGGAAGCTAGATTATGCCAAGTGATGCACCAATTCCAAGCAAATTCCTACAAGATGAGCTAAATCTCCCCCAATTCTCTCCTTCTCACTCTAAATTCGGTGGAGGCAAGGAAATGGCTGAGGAAAGCTTTGATCAACATGTAATAAGGCTCAACTAATATTAAACAAAGGTCCACTGTAGGTGGCAAGGGTGTAAATAAGCCTAAGTTTGCAATATATCAATATTTAATCTAATTTAGTCATTCCTAACCAATTTTCAGATAAATATACCATTAAATCATAAAAATTACACTGATTACAAAGCACTAAACGGTTCTTCGTTCGGCCGCCGATAAGGCCTTCAATTAGCAGTTCAAACATGTAATTTCAAACAGATAATCAAACAATCAAACAGATGCAATATGCAATTCAATAGATAACTTATTCAATTTCAGTTTCGATTTGATCGATTCGATTACTTGATTAATCAATTATCGGTCATTACCGATTCGGTTTAACGATGTCGATATAATTGATGGTTATTGATGTCGGGACGAGGGTTATTCTGATCTCCCCTCCTTATAAGGAGTTTAGTCCTCTAAACTCGAGTTACCTTCAGTTTGGAAGAAAACACGATCCAGTGGAAACAAATCAGGATATCTCTTCGCCATGTCATCTTCCCTTTCCCAAGTGGCATACACACCACCATGGTTCTGCCAATCAACTTTTACTAGCGGGATCTCCTTGTTTCTCAGTTTCTTGATCCGTCTATTTACAATTTGTGTAGGCCGTTCCTCGTAAGTGTAGTCATCACTCAACACGATACGGGTAGGCTCAATCACATGAAACGGATCTCGAAGATAGTCTCTCAACATCGAAATGTGGAAGACGTTGTGCATATGCTCCATTTCAGGAAGAAGCGCGACTTGATACGCCACCGGATTGATTTTCTCAATAATCTGATACGGTCCGACATATCTTGGCGCTAACTTGCCTTTGACTCCAAAGCGAGTCTGGCCTTTCATTGGTGTCATTTTCACAAACACGTGATCACCCACTTCATACTCTCTGTCTCGCCTTCTGACATATGCATAACTTTTCTCTTTCATGCGGTTTTCGGTCTTATTGTATCAGTTTTATCTTTTCAGTGGTTTCATACACAATCTCGGGCCCAAGCAACGGCCCATCTCCAACTTCTGCCCAGCAGATTGGAGATCTACACTTTCTGCCATACAATGCCTCGAAAGGCGCCATTCCAATGCTCGAATGGTAGCTGTTGTTGTAGGCGAATTCAGCCAACGGCAAATGGCTTTCCCAATTCCCCTGAAAATCAAGGGCACACATTCTCAGTAGATCCTCTAAAGTCTGGATGGTCCTTTCTGACTGGCCATCTGTCTGAGGATGATAGGCGCTACTCAGCCTCAATTCAGTACCCAATGCAGTCTGTAGGCTTTGCCAGAACCTCGATGTAAACTTCGAATCCCTGTCAAAAACAATAGATACAGGCACTCCATGCAATCTCACAATTTCATCAATATGGATAACAGCTAACTTGTCTGCGTTATAAATTGTCTTGACAGGTAGGAAGTGTGCAGATTTGGTTAATCTATCAACAATAACCCAAATAGAGTCCATACCTTTCCTAGAGCGAGGTAATCCAACGATAAAATCCATCGTGATATGCTCCCATTTCCACTCTGGTATGGGTAAGGGTTGCAGTAAGCCCGCGGGTCGCTGATGTTCCGCTTTGACTTGTTGGCAATAAAGACACTTGGACACAAATTCAGCGATTTCTTTCTTCATTCCCGGCCACCAGAAATTCTGTTTCAGATCTTGATACATTTTCGTATTCCCCGGATGAATCGAAAACTTCGAACTGTGGCCTTCTTGCAGGACTCTTCTTTTCAATTCAGTGTCGTTTGGCACACACAGTCTATCTTCAAATTTCAGTACATTGTTCTCAAACTTGAACCCCGGTCTCGGTTTTGAATCTCTTTCTTCAATAACCTTTTTCAAGAAATCATCCAGTTGTTGTTTCTCTTTAATTTCCTCGATCAAGGCTGGTTGAGCAGTAATGGCAGCTATTGTTCCACCCTGTTCTTTCAAAACAATTTCAATTTCAGACTTTTCCAGATCATGAAGCAATTCTTTCTGTCCAGTCAGCAAACAGGCTAAGTTGGCAATTGACTTCCAACTCAATGCATCGGCAACGGTGTTGGCTTTTCCCGGATGGTACAAAATCTGTAGGTCATAATCTTTTATCAGTTCAAGCCATCTCCGCTGTCTCATATTCAGTTCTTTCTGAGTGCAAAAGTACTTCAGGCTCTTGTGGTCAGTATACACTTCACATGTTGCTCCATACAAATAATGACGCCAAATTTTCAATGCAAAAACCACGGCAGCAAGTTCTAGGTCATGGGTCGGGTAGTTCTTTTCATGTGGTCTCAATTGTCGGGAAGCATAAGCAATAACTCTCCCATTCTGCATTAAAACACACCCCAAACCCTTATGAGAAGCGTCACTAAATACAGTATAACCATCCGTACCTGAAGGTAGAGTCAGAATCGGTGCAGTCACAAGTCGGGTTTTCAATTCCTGAAATGCTAATTCCCGTTGGTCAGTCCAGTCAAATGATATTCCCTTCTGTGTCAACTGAGTCAGTGGTAAGGCAATTTTGGAGAAATCTTTGACAAACCTTTTGTAATATCCAGCCAATCCCAAAAAGCTTCGAACTTCAGTTACATTCGTTGGTCTAGGCCAGTTCACTACAGCCTCAATTTTCTGCGGATCAACAGAGATTCCATCTTTGCTAATAACATGCCCCAAAAACATAACATGGTCAAGCCAAAATTCACATTTAGATAGTTTAGCATACAGTTTCTGTTCTCTTAAGGTTTGCAGGGCAAGCCTTAGGTGATGTTCATGTTCTTCTACAGTCTTAGAATAAATCAATATGTCATCAATGAATACCACAATGAAATCGTCAAGGTATGGTTTAAAAATTCTGTTCATAAGGTCCATAAATGCAGCAAGGGCATTCGTGACTCCGAACGGCATAACTAAAAATTCAAAGTGGCCATACCTCGTTCTGAAAGCAGTTTTATCAATGTCTTCCGGTTTGACTTTCAGTTGGTGATACCCTGATCTAAGATCAATCTTGGAAAACACTTGTGCACCCTGTAACTGGTCAAATAAATCATCAATACGCGGTAATGGGTATTTGTTCTTTACAGTTACCTTGTTCAATTCTCGATAATCAATACACAGTCTCAGTGAGCCATCTTTCTTCTTCACAAACAAAACAGGTGCGCCCCACGGTGAAGTACTAGGCCTGATAAACTTCTTATCTAACAGTTCCTGCAATTGTACTTTCAACTCCTTGATTCGATTGGAGCCATTACAGAAGGAGCTTTAGATATCGGTTGTGTGCAGGAATCACATCCACGATAAATTCAACTTCCTGTCAATCAAATCCTGGTAGATCATCTGGAAATACATGCAGAATTCTCTAACTATAGGAATGCAATTCACATCGGTTTAACATTATCATTAGCGAATCTGATCAATACAGAACACAGATATCCTTTACACCCCTTTCTAATCAGTTTGACAGCTTTTACAGAGGATATCAGATATGGAGGAGGTACTACTCCACTCCCACTAAACACAAATTCAGGCAAACCCGGTAGACGGAAAACTACTTGTTTTGTTACACAGTCTATAGTGGCATGGTATTTTTGTAACCAATCCATCCCCAATATTACATCGAAGTGATCTATGTTCAACGGTAGTAAATCAATAAACAGATGCATATCCCCAACAATAATTTCACAAGCAGGATACATATATGCACATGTCATGGATGGATCCCCCAACAAGTGATGATACAGCTAGCAGATAGTTCATGGGTTCTAAGGGTCTATTCAGTTTACGCGAAAAAGCATGCGATACATAAGAATGTGTAGACCCTGAATCAATCAATACATATGCATTTTGACCACAGATAGAGAGGATACCTGACACAACAATCTCAGTGTTTTGTACATCTCCCGGTACTAGGGCGAACACTCGGCCCTGCCTCATAGGCTCTTTCCCGGTAGCTTTGGGGTTCGGTTTTGGTGTTGCGGTGATCTTCTGCTGCGCTTAGTCTTGACTTTACTCTTGGCTTCTTGAGGCGGAGGGCGATCTTTAATTACGTGGCCCACCTTGCCACACCTGAAACAAGCTCAATAAACTGTAGCAAACCCCTTTGTGCTTGTTGCTACATCACGGGCGGTGGAGTAAACCCGCTCCCTTAGGCTGGGCTAGTCGTCGACCCGTGATACATTTCTTGGTTCTTTGGGTTATGCTTGCCTTTCTTAAATTTGAAACCTGCCTTTTTCCTTGCCACTCGGTTGTTGGTGTTTGATTGTTTCCTTTGCAATATATTCGTCTCGGCCATCAAGGCCCGGTCGAGAACACCTACATAAGTTGGCATTTTCAAAACATTTATTCGATCCTGTATAGCAACACTAAGGCCGCCTTCAAACCTCCTGGCCTTCTTATAATCGGTATCCACCATATGTGGTGCATACCTAGCAAGTTCGGTAAATTGCTTCTCATACTTAAACCTTGAGCGTTTTGCGGTCTCGATTGTTCAAACTCCGTTACTTTTACGTCACGATGCCTTTGAGGAAAATACTTTTCAAAGAAGGACTCCTTGAACTGAGCCCAAGTCACAATAGTATTTGCATCGCGGGTCAACATCCACCACCTTCTTGCTTCTTCCTGAAGGGTGAAGGTAGCTAACAATACCTTATTGGCTTCGGAGCACGGAAAAACCTCAAACAAATTTTCAGTCTCAAGAACCCAAGCTTCAGCCTTTAACGGTTCCAAGCCTCCCTGAAAGGACAGCGGTTTCATTTTGCTGAATTTCTGAGTCAGTGCAATAATGTCCACCTCATTAGCATTCACATTTTGTACATTCTGTTCCGGTTGCACCGGAGGAGGAGGAGGAGGCTGTTGGTTCGGTTGTTGATCTAGTCTTTCCATTATCACACCCATCATTTGTTCAAGTCTGGCCATTCTGGCCTCAGAGGATGATGCTTCAGTTTCATTTGCATTATCCATTTCACTATAAGCAGTTATGACAATTATTATGAACAGTTGTACAATTAAACAGTTTGGCATTTTAACATATAATCAGTCAGTCATAAGCACACACTTTTCAAGTTCATGAGATGCCCTAATTGCTTTTCTAGGACACCCTATAGCTCATTTGGACACGTGTGTGCGGTATAACTCGTGGTTAAGTATCGCTCTGATACCACTCTGTCACGACCCAAACCCGGCCCTATGGGTTTAGCAAAATCGCGATGTCCGAGATTACCAAAGGCCTTTGAAACGATAAAGCAGTTAAGCAGTCTGAGAACTGGCGGAAATATCTGATAAATAACTAGTGTCCATTGAGCTGTGAGAATCTGTATGCCAAAAACATTTCTATGCATTCATACGGTTCAACACAGTACCATCTATACAATCTTATCTGATCGGTCGATGCAGGATCGAACCCTCGATATGATCTGAAAAGCGATCTATACAAAAGTACAATCTGATGAGGAGACCGATGAGGGACACAAAAACACCCCCAAGCCATAGTATGGCAACTCGGAACCTCGCAGTGAGGCACATAGGCTGGCTTGACAAAGCGGGGACCGACCCACGCTCCTAGCTCGATGCAGTTCTTTGAGAACCTACATATATATATAAACAGTGAGCTAGCGCCCAGTGAATAACGTAATGCGTAAAGAGGTTATGAATGCATGTCCTTCTGATAATGAAATCAGTTCATTAAACGATATTTGATCTTTTCGATATTCGATCAATCGGTCATATGTGGTACACCCATTAGCCTATAAGCAGTAGGTCCAAAGGACCGGGTCTTATGAACCCAATAATGATGGCCAATCATTGATGAAACGATATGGTTCCACAAGAGGCAACCGAGCTCTATATGATACGATAATTGCTAAGGATGCCTGTCTGATACAGTATACAGGACATACATTCATTCTAATAAACAATAGCAGTTCAATAAACAGTTCAGTTCGGTATTCAAAAGTTAACCATTTTGAACATATCTTTACACAACTGTTACTCACAGAGATTGGGCTAATAGCAGCTAGAGCGCGTCCCCGAGCCAACCCTAAACAGTTAACAAATAGAACACACACTAAGTTTCACAGTCGAAAGGATGATAATTAAATCCCTAAATTTCCTCGGTGTGGTTCTATGTCTAAATCCTCATTAAGATGCCTTAAACTAGGCCTAAGAATGCCTAGAACGGGATGAGGATGCACAGATGCTCACGGAAAACAGTTTCAGAATTTCAGTGAAACAGGGTCCCCGCTCGAGCGCACGTTTCCTCGCTCGAGCGGACAAGCAAAACAAAGGTCCCCGCTCGAGCGTCAACTTCCCCGCTCGAGCGTGACACACAATCCTCCGCTCGAGCGCACATTCCTCCGCTCGGCGGGTGATGGCTGATGCAAATGTTGGATGCTCGATTTCCCCGCTCGAGCGTGAAAACCACCGCACGATCGGACTGTAAAACAAGACGAAGAAAATGCTGGGAGCATGAATTCCCTTTCGGCGGCACTTCCCCTCGGCGGACACCAAAAATCTGGAAAATCCAGATTCAACCTCCGAGTTCCAAACCAAGTTTTGATGCTCCCAACTCGATCCTCTTGGGCCCATTTTCTGGAAAACTCTTTCAAACACATAGAATAACACGTTTTAAAGCTCAATTTAAGAAATCAAGGCCCAAGGGTATTTCAATTTAAACCCAATTTGAAACCAATTTCATGAACAATATGCAAACATGACATGCATGAGTTTGAAACCAAATTCAAGGTTCATTCTTGCTCTAATGAGCTCATTAGTTGGAAAACAAAGTGAAAACATGGATTTTAGCTCAAACATGAACATGCATGCACAATCTATCATGAATTCAACTCCCCAAATGCACCAAAATGGCCATGCATGCAACAATTAGGCTTCAATTCAACATATATGCACTAAAACATGGTTTAATCCTACAATGGAGTATGAACCATGCAAGAAGAGGCTTAAAGACAACAAGATGGAGGTGAAGTCACTTACCTAAGTCTCAATTCAAGGTAAGGAAGCTAGATTATGCCAAGTGATGCACCAATTCCAAGCAAATTCCTACAAGATGAGCTAAATCTCCCCCAATTCTCTCATTCTCACTCTAAATTCGGTGGAGGCAAGGAAATGGCTGAGGAAAGCTTTGATCAACATGTAATAAGGCTCAACTAATATTAAACAAAGGTCCACTGTAGGTGGCAAGGGTGTAAATAAGCCTAAGTTTGCAATATATCAATATTTAATCTAATTTAGTCATTCCTAACCAATTTTCAGATAAATATACCATTAAATCATAAAAATTACACTGATTACAAAGCACTAAACGGTTCTTCGTTCGGCCGTCGATAAGGCCTTCAATTAGCAGTTCAAACATGTAATTTCAAACAGATAATCAAACAATCAAACAGATGCAATATGCAATTCAATAGATAACTTATTCAATTTCAGTTTCGATTTGATCGATTAGATTCGATACTTGATTAATCCAATTATCGGTCATTACGATTCGGTTTAACGATGTCGATATATAATTCAATGGTTATTCGGTAATCGGGACGAGGGTTGTTACAACAAGTCAATGTGGTCATCCCATAAGGGAATGAGGCCAATGTTTTCAAAATTGCTCTGGTTTCTAAATTTTGTCTAGAAAAAGGTTTTTTCAATAGGTCTAAAATAATTTGGCCAAAACAGGTGTAAGGTTGGGATTAAAGCTTAAATCTGATTTTTCTTTTGAGAAATTCATAAAATAGCATATTCCAATTCTCATCATCATATGTTTGGAAAAAAGCAGCCAAGTCTTAGGGCCAGTCAAAATGGGATGTCTACACCTATCGACCGAGAAGATGAAGAGAAATTCTTTCTCATCAAAAAAAGCCTTAGTGTAATGGACAAAGAGCAGTTAACCTACTTTCCACTACAATATAGGGACGTGATCGCATGGACACCCTACAAAATGGAAGGCATTGATCTAGAAGTGGCATGCCATAGGCTCAACGTGGACCCGAACTACAAACCCATAATTTAGAAAAAGTAGAAGGTTTGCAACTTACCATGTCGACGTAGTCAAAGAGAAAGTAGCCAAGTTGTTGAAAGCAGATGCCATCAGGGAAGTTCAATACGCAGAATGGTTATCGAACACTATTGTTATGTAGAAAAAGAACAAGAAATGAAGAGTGTGCATAGATTTTACTAGCCTAAATGGGGCATACCTGACAACTTCCCCTTGCCAAAGATCGATCAGCTCATGGACGTCAGGGCACTAGAAAATGGGCTTTGTCGATGCATATCGAGGATATGATCATATTGCAATGCACCTAGACGATAAAGAAAAGACGACATTCATCACTCTGTAAGGTTATTTTGCTATAGTGTTATAAACACCCCATTTTGACCGCCCTTAAGACTCGGGCGCTTCATTCAGAACATCTGATGATGAAGAATTACGCTGTGCAATCTTTCAAATCTTCAACAAAAAAATTCTATTTCAAGCTTCAAAACCTAAACCTTGCATCCTATTTTGACCAAAACCTTCATTTTTCTTCCCTGACCACTCAGAGAGCAGCTAGCCCATTTATTGACCGGCATGCCACTTTCTTGGGCTGGCCGGCCATGTTCAGCGCCGATTCTATATTTACAGCACAGGCTACTCATATGCATGAGATTTGACTAGCTGTCATTTTCTGAAGATATTTCCAACGTGAGAGACTGAAATTCTATAAATAGACCACCTACCATTATAATTTAGGGTTGAGAAAAAAAAAACCTTCGTGAGGAAGCATTTTCCAAAGGCCTAGAAGATTTTCCAAAGTATTCTCTACCCTCTTGAATATAGATACACCATAGATACACTATTGAAGCTTAAACTTGAAGTTTTTGGCTAAAGTTTTGAGCCTGATTTCAAATACTTGAGAGTGTTTGGATTGAAGTTTGTGAATCAAGAAGCTCTTCCTATTTTCAAGATGTTAATCTTTGAATACTTTTCATTACCTTTTCTTTTACTCTTTTGTTCTTTATTCTCTGTTATAATACTGATTTTCAGAGTTATTGTAGGCTTAAAAATGTAATTTAAACCTTGTTAAAAGTTAAAGGGTTGGCCACCCTTCCATAAGCTTATCCATTAGTTGTACTCTCCTTGTTTTCTCCGTGCCTTTTCTTTTCTTTTTCACCTATTTAGATTGATTTCAGCACTGTTTTAGTTAGTTTTTGTATGAATATGGACGGAATATATGTGTTTAAAACTTTAAATAGATAGCTTGATTATTGAATATCTTTATTTTCTTCAAGGTGTTGTAAGCTCTCTTCTAGTTCTATCTTTGAAGCATGGAAATGGATGTCTTATCCATATTCCATGAGTAGGAAGATGAGCATATAACAACTTTCCATAGCTTTCATTCATTTTCTTAGTCTTCTTTTGATTTTGCTTTGAAGCCATATGAGAGTCCTTTCATCAAAAGTATTAGAGACTCTCTTATAGTTCCTTTTGAAGCATGGAAATGGATATCAATCCATCATGTTCCATGAGTAGGAAGAAGAGTCTCTAATTGTTTTCATCAATGATGTAATCTCTTACATATAAGCTTCACCTTCAAAAATGGTTTTCTCTATAACCTATTCTCTCTAAATTTGAGTATTCACTTGCTCTTATTTTCTGTGAGATATAGTAGGCTTTAAGTAGGAAGAAGAGTCTCCAATTGTTTTCTTCAATGATGTAATCTCTTATGTATAAGCTTCACCTTCAAAAATGGTTTTCTCTAAAACCTATTCTCTCTAAATTTGAGTATTCACTTGCTCTTATTTTCTGTGAGATATAGTAGGTTTCAGCTATATCTTTGAATGATCTTCTTTCTTAGTTAGCTTGTGTTTATTGTATATTCCATCTCGTTGCTTCATTAATCGTCATCTAATACCCTTGGGATGTTCGATGATTTATGAAGCAAACCTATTCTCTCCTTGAATATCTTCATGATAGGAGGGAACAGGAAGGATGAACATCCTTTGGAAACTTTCTGTTTTTGCTCTATTCCAGTTTTGTTGCAGCAAGTTTTCTTCCAAAGTATATGGCCAACCAGTTTTTCAGATCGGCCGACCAACTATTTTGTAGCAATGGTGGTTATTCAGATAAACAAAACATATCCTAAGGTCAAAACAGAACTATTCGCTGGCTGCGAATTGGATAATTTCTTGTGATAAACATAGAGGTTTTCGGAGGATGTTCTTGCTTGTGCATGTATGATTTTCAGCCTTTCATTTAACTCCTTTAGATTAGTCGCTTTGAAATTTGTATATGTAATAATTTGTTAATTCATTTGGACTTTTAATAACTAGTTAATTAGGACATTTGGACCCTCTTGTGGAGAGGAAAAATTTGTGACACTTGATGTTTGTCTTTCAACCCCCATTTCTCTCTCCCTTTTATTTACATGCTTACCGTAATTGTATAGTGTGGACACGTCCCTAGGGCCTTGCTTACCACAATTCAGACTCAAATGTCATGGTTCTGAATCTAATCCCGCAAAGTGCAATGCGAGACCGATAAATCACCAAAGAGTCCAAATTCGGCAAATTGTTTTGGAAAACTGATTTTTAAGAAAGAAATGCCAAACATGGACTGTTTTTCCAGATACAGAGTCGCCACCTAAATATTTATTTTGGAAGAATTTAGGAAACCCTGACTCGTTGCCTAAGGCCACATGTCTGTCATCACCAAAGTTGCCTCGGCTCGGGAACTTGGGTACGATTGGGGAAGGTCATCTATGAGCACCCTCGCTCGCCCGATCCGAAGATCGGTCTGTACTAAGCATGATATCGAGTTTTTGAAAACACATGCATTCTTATTTCGGTTATTAGCTAGAATTACTATGTGATGTGCACAACACACAAGTATAGACTAGATCACCCAATTTGGAACAAAGCATCGCATATCCGTTTGTTTGGAAAATGGTTTGGAGTTTGCTACTCGTAAGTAGGCTAAAATACGGATTTCAATGAATTGTTCCAATTCAAGCAATCCAACCTTCACCCACAAGCATTCAGGCAGTTATATCACATAAGCAATTAGCCTCATGGTAAGCATGTTGTCATGTTAACACTCACATATATGCAAGATGCTAAAGCATAAACACTCACAGTGTACTCCGAGCCAAAACAAAGAACATGTTAGTAATCAAATGTATGACCCAAGTCCACGTTGAAATGGCTAATGCATCGCAAGCAAAAATGCAACTAGAATAGGCTCGGCTAATCTAAAATGGCATGTGAGATGCGACAGTTCGATGCATGTATTCAACTTAGAATTGAAATACAATGCAGTTAGTATGATGCGCCGAACCCGGTGCATGCAATACAGATAAATGATGCAAACATGCATAGCATAAGGATGCTAATTGAAACGTGCCCTAGAACTAACCATCATAAGCAAGTAAGTAAAAGGGAGAAAGACGTGCGGATGGAAGACATGCATCACACGCACGCACACTTACTACAAATTCGCCCTTTCGACGGAGGGTCCAAAAGAATAATACAAACCGAATAATTAATTAACTACCCTAGCTAATTAAATATTACAAAACCCTTAATTAATCGACAAATTAATTACAAAACAATCTAATTATGAAACTAAAAGAGGCCGCCGCAGCTCCGCCTCGAAATGATTGGATGATGCATGCCCGATTCGCCTCGCTCGGAAACCCATTGCCATGCCACATGTTGCCTCTGTTTGCACTGTTTTATGCCTCTTAAAGCTGCACAAATCCCAAGGTGGCTTCTGAATCACTCCCTGAGTACTGAAGGATGTCACCGGCCAGGAAATGGGACCACCGGCCCTGCAAACATGGTCATCGACCAAAAGTGGGGCCATTGACCAAACATTGTTAGCCGGCTTGCATTGAATGTGGCCGACCGGCCATTCCTTCCTGCAGAATTTTGTTTTTGCTACAGCAGAGGACAGACAGTGCATGGCAAGGAATTTACAAGACAATGTGTGCACGACCACCCTCCCTTTCATGCTATGAACTCAAGGAAGTATAGCTTTCGACCCTCGGGCCACCAATCACGCATTTCAATGCATGATGGCCAAAGGTGCCAAGTGTGCAAATTAATGTGGAATGAATGCAACAAACACATGAATGCCTAGAACTCCATCATGCTTGGATCAAGAGTGTCGACGACTAAGGATTGAGTGACGTTTCGTCACTTCAAGTACGAACGTCCCTCGCTCCTCGTGTTTGGTTTGACACCCCAAACCAAACAAAAATGCAATGCATGTATGCCAAGTACAATGCAACATGGAAATGTAATGCAATGCAACATAAGCATACCAAAATGCAATGTGACTCGAACATGCAAACGTGGTTGAGGTAGCAAACATGCCAAATGTAATGCGACCTAACTTAACATATGACAAGATGTAACCTAACAAACATGCAAGGTGCAAACTAGATATACAAACATGTATGGCATGCGAAGACGGACAAGTATGCAACATTGAACAATGTGGTGAATGGACTTAAACTAAAGATGGACAGACCTCGGTCATGTCCAAAATCAGCGGCCAAAACACCAAGGCTAAGGCACCAAAAGGCAAGGCACACATGCACACGTATTGGTCCGCAAGCTAGGCAATAACGCACAATCCTCAAACATGAGCAAGGCATGGTAAACATGAGAATGTAATAATGCGAAAAACTCTGAAATCACATAAGAAATGATGCCAAATTGACTAAACAAGACAAGCATAGCATGCTAATGGACATAAAGCTCAAAGCTAGCCAAAGGACTTATACCATGGCCATGTCAACTAAACCCCAAAGGGCCAAGATGACCTAAAGCAGTCCCAAGGCAGACCAAAACAAGGTTAGAACACGCATGGGATGAGGCCAAAACATGCTACAAAGGTGAACACAAAGCAAGACGCACACAAGGCCCAAAAGGGCAAATGTACTACACCTACTGCAACCAATCATGGCATGAGTTAGGCCAATAAAATCAAAGTTATAAAACATCAAAATAAGCCCCAAAACCTAATGAGAAGGCCTCCCAAAGACCTAATCATGGAGGCACATACAATGGTCAAAACATGGAGCATAAGACAATAACTCTTCGAAACATTAAAAGGATGGCAAATGCAAGCATACAAGGATGGAACATGGACTGAAATATCATGACAAGTGATGCCAAATCACAAAAGTAGCCCAAATAAAGCATGCTAATGACTCACACACCCAAAGCTAACAAGCTAGAATATATTGTGGCTATACAAAGCATGGAAAACATGGCTAAGACAACACCAAACAGAGTTTGAGCATGATAAAACAAGGCCAAAAACTTCTCAGAGTTAAGTCAACATGCAAGCATGATGGTCCAAACACAAAATGCATGTTATGCAAACATGCAAGATTACTCTACAAGTATGTGAAGCATGCAAGGTGCCATCAAACCAACATGGATTAGAGTTAGGGCAGGTCCTAAAAGCCCCTAAAAAGTGCTGAAATAAAACCAAGACATGCTAAGTAAACATGCTACTTTTATGAGTCAACAATACAAGTAAAGGAGACACAAAGGGAGGGGGGTGTCCCTCCCCTATACAAGACCTCAAAACCACTCCTCCACCACTGAAAATCCTCTGGATTTCAGTGGTGAGAAGGTTGAAACAAGAAAGGTTCCAAAGCCAAAAGGAAAAGGCAAGAAATGAGGCCAAACAAGGCCAAAGGGAAGGTAGACAACCCCCAACACAAAAAAGACCTTAAACAATCATCTTAAGAATACAAAATCAGAGCTTTTTACAGTTTATAGCAAAGCTTAAAACAATATGCAAGATAGGCTAAAAGCTCATGCAAGAATGGGGAATAAAGAGGATAGTTTCTCACCCTTGAAGAACCTCTTCAAGAACACCCCTCCAGCACCTCCTTCTGATCAAAACCAACTCAAAAACTCTAGAATCAACTCCTCTAGTGCCTTAGCAACCAAGGATAGTGTAATGGTAGGTGTTTATGTGCAATAGTAAGAACAAAACACACTTTAGAACACTATTACACACAACTATAGAGAGAGAGTGATGTATCTCACTTCTATATCAGATGGATCAACCCCTGGAAAGGGAGAGGAGGCCCTCCTTTTATAGAAAAATAAATTTGCAAAGCTTCCAAGGGAAGCTAAATAAGGATGAAATCCCTCCATACACGTGTATGGAGGGCAGGGTCTGTGCTCACCAGCTGGCATAGCTGGCATGCACAATGCCTAAAAAAGGCAAAGAAAAGGCCTCGGCCATAAAAAGTGGCCGACCGACCAACTAAAGTGCCGATCGGCCAACACATTCAGCCGATGGCAAGAAAAAAGGGCCGATGGCCTCAGGCCTTGGTCGGTGGGGTGTGGAGATGGCCAACAAGCCACCCTCTTCCCTTAGAAGAAAAAACACAAGTGTTTGGTCCATGACCAAGCACAAAACAGATAAGTTGAGAGACCTTGAGGCAAGGCGCGTAACCGAGACCTCCGAGAACTCAAAACGAACACGAGCATGGATGATCATCAAGTCTTCAAACGATGACGTCCAAGTCTTAAGGACAGTCAAAAATGGGGTGTCTACATATAGCATCATGTTTTCCTTTATCATTTTCATGATTTGTATCCATTTTTTCATGCATTAAGGTTTAGCTCGCCATACTTAATGTCATTATTATTTCTTACTTGATTACGTGCACTACAGCATGCATTGAGTTGATTCATATGTCGTGTTAAATAGCCGAATCTAGTAGTTGCATTTTGTTTGTGTTGCATTAGCTATGTGCATTTTTAGGATCATGCATTTTTCTAACTATCTTCTTTTCTTTGGCTTCCCTCAGAAGAGTTTTTTAGGTAAGAATTTTGGTTTAGCATATCATATGTGTGATTGTTGCCATGATCAGCATACTACCATGAGGCTATATGCTTACGTTGGAAATGACTTTGATCGTCATATGTACAAGCTCATTTTTCCTTTGAGTCGTGGGTATTTAAAACTTTTTCAAAACTACATGAGATCAAGGCATTTTCAAAGTGAGTGACATAGTCTATACTTGTTTGCCTCACATAGTAATGTTAGCGTATAAAAAAAAACCAAAATAGGAGCATATAATGTCTATAAAATTCACATCATAATTTAGTAAAGGCTGATCTTTGATCCGGTGAGGGGGGTGCTCAATTCATGACCTTCCTATCACACCCCAAACTCACCCCTAAAAGTTCAGGCATGACCTACTCAGAAACGGACACTGTAATGACCCCAAAATGCGTATAAGAAATCACTTTTATTTACCTATGAGATGATGTGTTTGGATTTAATTACATCCATTAGAATTGAAGCATTATCAGTTGAGTTGCGGACTTAAAATTGAAATTACCGACCTTTATGGGTTCAAAAATTAAAATTGAGTACTTGGGTATGTTAATGGGAATTTTTAGAACTATTGGGAAAAATTAATTTGAAATCTAATTTGTCCGATTCGTTAATGGACGTTTGGGTGCTTAACTTTATACTGCAAATTAAAGGCCTTAGAAGCTTCAGAAATCAGAACAGGGGACATATTTATGATCAGCATGATTTTTAGAGTTATCTAAAAAGTTTAATTGAAATTTAATTTTGCGCGATTCGTAAGGCCACGTTTGGTTCTCTTTATTGTGTTATGTTGGTGTATGTATATTTATATACATATAATGGGTGCCTTATGAGTGGATGGACTCATTACTTAGAATCAAAAAACAAAAATATCTAGAGGAAAGGGGAGAGCTACATGAGAGAGGGTGAGATGAAGAAACTCCACAAGAAGAAAGATTGACAAATTAGAAAGGATTGAAGGATTGAAGGATGTAAAGCTTAAGGTATGTGTAATTCATTCTAATTGGTTCATCTCCTTGATAATTAAGTAGGAAGTTGTTCATGTTCTACAAATTAGGGTTATGTAGGGAACAAGTAAGTGGTGAATGATTAATTAGAATCATATTTCTTGAGCTTGATTATGTAGCTAAATGATCATGTGTGTATATATGTCTATGTATGTGTGAAGATGGGAATGTTATGAAATGAAGTTGTGTTTGTAAATTAAGATCAAAGATTCAAATTGTATGAAGGTTAATCTATGTTGTAACTCCTATTTACATGATTTTGAACCATGTTTCATCCCTTAAAAGAACCTATTTTGAGCCTTGAAGAAGTGTATCAAAAGTTGCATTTTTCTGCATTTTCGCACTTTACGCCCAAATCGCATGCGTCGCGGGGCTTCTTGCCGCTGCGTCAGGAAGACAACTTTGTCCGCATAACAACTTTGATCAAGCATATCTTTTGCATCCGGACTCTGTTTTGAGTGATTCTTGAGCCTAAAATCAAGCCCCGGAAGTCTAGTTTCCAATGGCGCTGGTCTCACTCTCAAATTATAAATATAGAAATAGTTATGCCCAAATTAGTGACGACTGGTCACTTTCTGTCAACCGATTTTGCCCCTTTTCTTCACTTAAACCATTTCCCATCGATTTCTCCTATTTTCTAAGGCATGGATTACACCTTATTAAAGCATAATGAGTGGTACCACCATGACTAATTGATTAAATGATCAAAGAGAATAAGTAAAGGATCGAGTATAACCTCATATTATGTGTTGTGCATTGTAATTGTAGATCGAGACGAGGACATTGTACCATTACCACCGGGAACCAATCACTGTGAGTAATACTCGATGTATCTTTAATCGTTAATAATTATTGTTATTGACGTTATATCCTTCGTTGTAAGAAATATTGTGAAATTGTGGAAACATCAAAAGTGTATGCTATGTGAGGAAACTTGTGAATTATGAAAGCATTAAGAGAAATTGTGAAGTTATAACATGATGTGGCCAAGGGCCGAATTGTGAAGTTGTGAACCGACAAAATCGTTCTGCCAATGAATTATGGACTCAGACTACTTCTATGATTTCTGCATTGCTTATGTTTTTGTATGTGTTACAAGTTTAATTGAGTATTAGCGCATTCAAGCGGAAGGAGGACGCAGGATAATCAGATAGAATAACAATGCTTGGATATTCCGAATCATTTTGCTTTGTCACTAATGAATTAAGACTATTTTGAGGTAAACTGTACTGTCTTTACTCCGAATCATTTTGCTTTGTCACTAATGAATTAAGACTATTTTGAAGTACTGTACTGTCCTTACAAATAATATTGTGAGAGCACATATATGATTTGTGGAGTATGCTTCACTTGTTGTTAACCATTGCCATTAACTGACTACGTAACTCATGTAATGGTTGAAAGGATTTATGTGCCTCTGTACAACCTTAAGACTAATCAGTTCGAAAGTTATCTGAAGTTATTCTGCTTTGCGGGTTATCCCGAGGTCTATTGATTTATGGTAGGGAACAACAATACTTACGTATTTCTGGAAGCATTCAATCTGTGAAATGTGTTCACCTTTTGCTAACAATCATCAGTAATGTTTTGTTTTCTTTTTGTTTTCTGTAAGTTCCTACAGTACATAATTGTGATCGAAACGTGGTATAAATGAAACTGTGGAAAGAATTCATGAACATTCTGTAACATTCTGGGCCGGGGGCCATTCTCAGAATATTCGGGCGGGGTCATTACAGAACATTCGGGCGGGGCCATTCAGAATATTCGGGCGGGGCCATTCGTAATATTCGACCGGAGGGGCCATTCTCAGAACATTCGGGGGGGGCCATTTTGTAACATTCTGGGCCGGGGGCCATTCTGTAACATTCTAGGCCGAGGGCCATTCTGTATTTCTGGGCCATTCTAGAACTACAATTATCTCAATCAAAATAGAAGTTGGGTCTTTGTTCCTTAAAACTCATAAACATAACTCACTCCATAATATTCCCACTCACACACACACCCACATGACCTATTTAGCAACCCTAATTTCCATAACATAGAGGGATTCTTATTCAATTCCAAGAGAGAGGTCAATTGGAGTAGATTACACATACCTTGAGCTTTAAAATCTCTCAAATTCCCAACTTGCCTTGATGATCTTCTTCTCCTACCTCTCAAACCCTTCTCTAATCTAATCTTCTCTCTCAGGAGATATTTTTAAATGAAGCCCTTAAGACAAAGTTGTAAGGAACACAATTATATATACAAGGTGAATAGGACAAAAAAAAATTAATCAGTTTAATCATTCCAGATTGAAATTCCACAAAAATACCTATTATGACTTAAAAATTATGCTAGTCACAAATACGAAGTTAATTTCGGATTATCAAGCCTCTAAGGCTCTCAATTTCTTATTTGAACATTCTAGTTGCGACAGACACTTTTCTTCTTAAACAGATATGCATCCATACCCATAGAATTCACTTAATTAACCTTAATTTCCCATAAAATTTCACAGTAAGAATTTGAAAGCACAGAATACGGGACCGAAAGTATACCAGAAACAGATATGAGGGTCGGGCTATTACACTTCCCCTCTCATACCTAAGTTCCCGAACTGAGACACTTTGGTTATGATAGACAAGTGGCCTTTTTTGTGAGTCACGGGTTTCCTAATTTTTCAAAAATATTAGGTGGCGACTCTGAAATCTGGCAATGCAATCTGTTTTTCGCATCTCTTGTGATTAATGGATTTTTCTAAGATTTGTCAGATTTGGACTCTCATTTTTTTTTTTTCTCTCTCTGTTTCACATTGCACTTGTGAAACTAGACTCAGAACCACGGGAGTCCGAACTGTAGGGAAATCGTATTTGAGGAGACTAAACCCCTACAAGGAGTACGAAAAATCAGCTACAGTTTCTAGCGACTTTACTTGGGAATTAGAGAACTTGAATTGAACTTCATAATGTGAACTTTTATCTTCATATATATGTTCTTTGCATTGCATTTGCATTGTGCTTTTAAGTCACTATGTTTACTATCTGGTATCCTAGACGGCTTGCCAGAGGCCTGCCAAAAGGCTGGTCAGATGTAAGCAATGTTACATTGGGAACACAACCCTTGGATCTGGGTTACCGTCATACCGCTTGATCCTCCTTTCACTTTTCGATGTTAGGTGTAAGAGGTATATTAAGTAATCTTGCTGAGGTACCATTTTGACCAATTGGCCTAGTGCATGTAGTAAACTCTAGTGACCTTTCAAATTAGGACAGGACGCTCTTCCACATTTAGGATGTTTTGATACCACTTGTTTGAAGTAGTGAAGTTCTAGATCATCCCAAAGCTAGGATCGGGTAACCCTACGCCTCATAAGGGTGTTTTGCTCTCTTTACTTGTTATGTGTTATTCATTAGATCTATATAGGGATTATTGAATTCAGAGTAATAGTTCATTCATATCGGTTTGTGGAGCATAATTCAGTTTCCACAGTGGGGAGTATGGTCATTTAGCTTTGATCATATCTATTGAAAATTGGGCTAAGGTGCTGTCTATTTTTTTTATTCTTGCTTTTTCTTTTCTTTATTTCTTTTGCTAGGTAGTCTTGAAATCATAGCTTCAGGAAAACCTAATATCCCCTAAGTTTTGTGGACTCATAGCGATAGGCTTTGCAAAATTAGAGATCTAGTTTAAGGGCAGCCAGTGTTAGTCTCTCTCTCGTTAGTTGTTCAAAGAAGGAGAATCAGGCAATTGTCACCAGTACAGAGCACTCATCAATCACTATTTGTTCATACCCGCTCAGCGTACCAATAGCTGACTCTCCCAGATCTGCAATGGCACAAAGTCCTGAAGAGGTTGCAGCCATGATGGCAGCCTTTTAAAAAGCCATGGATGCACTGAATCGGAGAATCGCCGTACAGGATGAGACCATTGCTGATATGCGACACCCATCTGGGGCATCTACCACACATCCAATCTTGGCTACTTAGCCGAACCTTGATCCATCTCAGCTAGCTGAAAATCTCCAAGCTTTAGATTCCCAAGAGTCGTTACCTTGAGCTCAAGCTTTCAGGCCTCTAGCACAACCCCAAGGAGGACCTCTTTCTTTTGACATTAATGATTTTGATCCCACCATGATAAAACTCTCCAACTTTGAGAAAATGCTCAAAAAGTCTCAAGGCTTTAGCTCTATCCCGGACATCGAGGACGATTACATTGAGGCTTCTGTAAGGTTTCCAGAGAAGTTTAAAATGCCCCATATTGACAGGTTCGATGGAAGTGGGGATCCGATTATCCACACCCATCTCTTCTCAGATGTCTTGAAACTAACGGGCTTGATACGGGCTCAGAAACTGTCATTGTTCGGGAGGACTCTATCAGAAGTGGAAGCCACTTGGTATGCCAAACTAGAGGACTCAACCAAGCAGAATTATGAAGAATTAGCTGAGAGATTTGTGTATCAGTATTCTTACAACACTCAGATTAGAGGTAAAAATTAGCGAGTTGGAGGCAACTTCTCAGAACCCCAAAAAACCCTTTATTGACTTCGTTGCTAGATGGAAGGCGAAGGCTACCCGAATGACAAACAGGCCCTCAGAGAAGGAGCAAGTCTGGTTAGTGGTTTAGAATCTTGAACAGGACATGTTGCAAAGGATGATAGTCACTCCACTATCCACTTTCGCTACTTTACATGAATTAGGGGTTCAGATTGAGAGTGTATTCAAAAAGGGGATCATTCAGAGGGCAAGTGAACTTGCAAAAAGGTCATTTACCAGGGGTACCAATGCTAGCAATAGCACAATTCCAAGGCCTGCTGAAGTCAAAGTCGTCACCACCATGAACAAGACAGCTAATCTCTTTGCTAGTATAAACCCACAAACCAACAACTCGGCTGAACTCAACTCAGAACCTTCACCCCTCTTCACATGAGTCTAATCCGTGCTCTAAAGGTCCTAATAAAAAAAGGGCATCTCAAGCCCCTTGACCCTTGACCTCTCACTGACTCACTCCTGGCCAAACATGACCCTACCCAATACTATTTTTTCCATCAGCAGCACGATCATCACACTAACTGTTGCTTTCATTTTCGTCATAAGATCCAAGATCTCATTAACAATAAAGGCATAGCCTCACCCCCAAAGCCAAATGTGACCACCAACCCACTCCTTATCCATAACCAGGTCCCCCTACCCAAAAATGTCAACCTTATCCACACACTACCACCCACCTTCAACTCCAGCATATATATCAACCCATCCCATTTGCCTAAACCCGAGGTGATTATTCCAAAAGGCACGGACTTGTGCATGATGGAGATAACACCCGAACCCTAACCAAAACTTTTGTTTTTTTAGAAATAGTTGTTAGAAGATATTGGAAGAAGAATCAGCAAACCCGTATGCTCAAAAATCCAATAAGGGATTTAAGTATCTCCCCTTTTGACACTTCTTCACCCATACCTGCCGAAAAGCCACCAACATCTCCTCCTCCACAAAAAATCTAACCAGCACCACCAAAAACAACCAAAAGAACCCACAAAATAACTACACCACTTATAAGAAAAAGTCCAAGAACTACACCACAGACCACACCCATACAACAAACACCAAGCACTCCCCCAACTACCAAAAAAACAAACAAAAGAAAGCCAACAAAAAACAAACAAGCTCCTCTAACAAAAAAAGAAAAGAAAGAAAGCTCCAAGAAAGCACATCAACTCCCAACACACAAACCAAGGCACCTGTAACAACGCCCGCGGGGGGTCTCGCTACAGTTCGGACTCGATTTTGTTGTGGTTCTAAATCTGAACCAAAGAGTCCAACTCTGGCAAATCGTTTTGAAGAAAAACAGATTTTTTGAAAGAAGTGCCAAACATGGACTGCTTTGCCAGATAACAGAGTCGCCACCTAAATATTTTAAAATGGGAAATTTAGGAAACCCTGACTCGGTGCCGGAAGGCCACGTGTCCGTCATCACCAAAGTTGGCTCGGGAACTTGGGTACGATTAGGGAAGGTCACATCGTGAGCACCCCCTCTCGCCCGGTCAAAGACCGGCCTCTACTAACCATGATATCTGTTTTTGAAAACTTTGTGAGTTCTTATTCTGATTATTAGCCTAGGTTACTATGTGATGCTCGCAGCAAACAAGTATAGACTGGGCCGTCTGAATTGGAACAAAACATTTCATGTTTGTTTGTTTGAAAATGGTTTGATGGTGCTACCCGGAGGTAGGCTAAAATGCGGATTTGCCACCATCAGGTGGGCTTAGAAAACATGATTTTGTCACTATCTAGTGGGCTTAAAAAACAAACATTTGATGAATTGTCCCGATTCAGATAACTCAACCTCCACCCACAGGCATTCAAGGCAGTTATATCACATAAGCATTTAGCCTCATGGTAAGCATGCAATCATGGCAACACTCACACGCATGCAAGTATGCTAAAGCATAACAACTCACCAAGTACTCCAAGCCAAAACAGAAAAACGATTAGAAATCATGCATGAATCCTAAATATGCTGAAATGCCTAATGCAACACATGCAAAATGCAACTATAGCAGGCTATTCTAAGTATGGCATATGAGATGCAACAGCCTATCAAGTACTCAACTTGGAATTGAAATACAGATGATCATGCGTTTGTATGATCAGTCGCAAAAAGCAGATGAATGATGCAAACATGCTGTCATGCTGTATGCTAATTGAAATATGCCCTATATCTAATCATCCAAAGCGGATAAATAAAAGGGAGAAAGACGTGGGGTTGGAAGACATACATCACACTCACACACCCTTATTACAATTTTGCCCTCGCGCAGAGGGTCCGAATAAATAATAATACAGACCCGAATAAAAGAATATTACAGATTAACAAATTAAACTAGGAAAGCGGTAAAAACTGGCATGCAAGCCAGGGGGTGCCTTGCTTCTAATGTATGTTGTATGCTGGGCTGCCTCGGGCGGAAATCCACTGGGATGCCCTGATTAGCCTATGTTTGCAGTATTTCTCGAAATGCGCGCCGGACTCCGAAAAGTTGTTGATCCTCGATTTTGCTGTAACAGAGAGCAGGAAAAGGGCATAGCAATGTATTTCACAAATATATGCATGCCTCGATCCTCGTGCCACCAATCACGCATATCAATGCATGATGGCCGAGGAATCGGATTGCACAACTCAATATGAGATGAATGCAGATGAATGCTATAACAAAACCTAACTCCATCATGGGTAATCCGGAGTGTCGGTGACTTGGGAATTGAGACCCGTTCCGTCACACCGGTACGAACGGCTGCCTCGCTTCCGTGCAATATGCATGATATGCATGAAATGCAACTAATATACAACCTAGCATGCTCAATGCTATGAAAATGAGATGATGAAAATGAGCGCCTCAGCGTGCTGCAGACGCAAATCGAGGCGATGATATGAAATGCAAATCGGTAACCGAAGTGCTCGAAATGTGCACACACAGCACGCAAACCGAGGCGATGATATGAAGTGCAAATCGGATAAATCGGCAGTGCCTCAAATGCGTGCGCGACACGCAAAACCGAGGCGATGATGAAAGAATGAAAATCGGATAAACCGGTGCCTCAAACGCTGCACCACAGCGCCGCAAATCGAGGCGATGATGAAAGAATGAAAATCGGATAAACCGGCGTTCAAACGCGTGCCCACAGCGCCGCAAATCGAGGCGATGATGAAAGAATGAAAATCGGATAAATGGCGTCTCAAACGCTGCACTCACAGCGCCGCAAATCGAGGCGGCGATGAAAGAATGAAAATTGATAAACCGGCGTTTCAAACGCAGCCCACAGCGCGCAAATCGAGGCGATGATGAAAGAATGAAAATCGGATAAAATCGGCGTTTCAAACGCTGCGCCCACAGCGCCGCAAATCGAGGCGATGATAAATGAGACGAGATGGCGACGGAATGCAACGATGGGCTTATACCAACATGGGAGAGCCTCACCACTCACATAGAGGCCGTCGGATAAAACAAAGTCGCTCGAAACGCGTGTCCGCGGACACGCAAATCGGGGCAATGATGTAGAAGCGTGAAAATGCAAATTGGGCTTACGCCGACATGAGAGGGCCTCAACCACACTCACATAGGCTGTCGTCGGATAAAACAGGGGTGCCTCGAAAGGCGTGCACACTGGCACGCAAACCGAGGCAATGCAAAAATGATGCAAATGACATGGGAAATGATATGCAAGTATGGCAATGGAATTTCAGCACCTAAATAAAGGGGAAAACAGCCCCGAAACAATTCGAAATGACACCCAAAGCATGCATTCATCCCGAAAGTGCGAAATTAAGCCCCGAAATGGCCTATAGCCATGCCATACATGCAAAATATGATCATGGTAGCAAGAACAGTAGCAAGGCAGTCCCAAATATGGCATTTTTCAGTAACAAACATGGCCAAAATGCAAGCATAGATAGATCAACAATAGCATGCAAAGTTAGTGGCCAAAAGAGGAGTATTGAGACAAGTGACATATGCAAACCCCAAATGGACAAACTTTCTTCTACAACATTGAAGATGAGCTAAAAATAGGCACAATTTCAGAAGATGACATCCTCAAAATCAGAATAAAATCATGCTAACAATTCCATGCAAAAATGGAGCTCAAAAGAGGCTATAACAAGAGTCATGCAAAGAAAGTGCCAAATGACAAAATTTTCTTCATGAAATGTGTAAAGGGGGTCAAAATAAGACCAAAGTCAGTAGGTGTCGAAGTCCCAAAAACAAATAGAAATAGGTCAAAAGTTGCATACAAAAATGGGCACACTTGATGGAATTTGAAGGAAGTGGTGGATACAATGGCCAAATGAAGTTGAGCCCTTCTACAATGTTGTAGAGGGGCTCAAAATGAGCACAAAACCATTATGGGTCGGACCCATAAAAACAAAAGGAAATAGGCCTAAACTAGCATGCAAGATAATGGCATAAAAGCTAGGTATTGAAACAAGTATATCATAGAAGCCTCAAATGAAGTTGAGCCCTTCTAAAAAGTTGTAGAGGGGCTCAATATGAGCACAAAACCAGTAGGGGTCGGAGCCCCAATTCTCAACCAAATAGAGTATAGAAATGAATCAAGAAAAAGCCCTAAAAGTTAGTTTTGAAGACTTACCCTTGAAGACTTGTCTTTCTTTGATTCTTGGCTCTGATTTGTTGCTTCTTGACCTCTGAAGAACACCTCCTTGCTGCTGAAATGGTAGTAGGGATGGTGAGGCTAGGTGCTGATGAAGAGAAGACCTAGGGACTTAGTAGCTCTACTGAGGTTGTAAGCTGAGGAAATGGAGGTATGTGGAGGAGAGTTCTTGAAGACAAATTTTCCAACCTTGAAGAAGGAGAGGGAGGGCCCTTCAAATAGACAAAAAATGGGGTGTAAAAGGGGAGGGAAAGCACCCAATCTTTCCCTCCCGAAATATCCCCCGGATACCTCGGGATATGTTGGAAGATATCCGGACAGCTGGGACAGGCTGGAAAGCAAGAAGCTGGCCGGCCAGGTAGTTTTTTGCAAGGTGGCCGGCCAGCCACCCCCCATGGCCGGCCAGCCACCCTACATGGCCGGCCAGCCAGGTGAAAAAAATGAAGTTTTGAATTAGTGGCCGACCACCAACTTTTAGGGTCCTCCAAGGTGTGTAGAACAAGGATCCAAGGTTGGAATTTGGCAACACTGAAGCAGGAGCCACAACATAGAGCTTGAAGGAGAGGCTCAAAAATGAAACTCAAATTTTCTGGCCGACCACCAACTTTTAGGGTCCTCCAAGATGTGTAGAACAAGGTTCTAGGGTTGGAAATTGGCAACACTGAAGCAGGAGCCACAACATAGAGCTTGAAGGAGAGGCTCAAAAATGAAACTCAAATTTTCTGGCCGACCACCAACTTTTAGGGTCCTCCCATGTCCCCTGATCACAGATATGTAGCTTTGGTTGGAAGAAAATACCCCTAGGGTGTTCAACATTGGCCCGGAAGTGAGAAAAACGGGCTCCGGAGGAGCGAAACTGGCTATCTGGAATAATTGCTGGCTTCTCACCCCCCAGTGATCTTCCTGATGTTGAAACAGAGGTACCTGCCAAGTTTGAACAAAAACTAATGAGAAATGAACGCTCGGAGCCAAAACCGAGCAATTCGGGATCCCGAAAATGAGCTGCGGGTGCCGGAAGTGGTATTCAGCAGCGAAGTGGGTATCTGCGACCCCAGTGTCCCTCGGAATGACAAAACAGAGGTCCCTGCCAAAAATCAGAGAAAACCGATGCAAAATGAATGCTCGGGACCAAAACCGGCATTAGTCCCAAAACCGTTACAGTAATCGAAGTGGCATATACGCCACGGCGGGCACCGGGGGCCCCAGGGTTCCTCGAAATGTTAAAACAGAGGTCTCCGCCAAAAACCGGAGAAAGCGGATGCGAAATGAATGCTCGGGGCCCAAATCACGCAGTTCGGGGTCCCGAAAATGGGTCGCGGGGCACCGGAAGTGGTGTTCGGCCGCTGGCGGCATCAGGGCCCAGTGTTCCTCGGAACATTAAAACAGAGGTCTCCGCCAAAAACCGGAGAAGTCGGAGATGGTTGGGCGGTCCCGAGCCGAGGCACACAGCCTGACGGCTCCGAAAACCGGGAACCGGGCTCCGAAATGGGCAAAATGGCCTACGGCCACGAAAAGTAGCTCACGGCCACCGGGAGATAGTCTACAGGACCACTCCCTTCCCTCAGGAAAGAAAACAGAGAAAACCGAGTCTGGTTCGCAAACCGAGACAAGGTAGAGAAGAGGGTTCGGAAGTCCGGAGGCAGGGCGCACGGCCGCAACTCTGAGACTTCTGAACGAGCACAGTATGCAACATCACCAAGCGCTCAATCGGTGACGTCTGAGTCTTGAGGACGGTCAAAAATGGGGTGTCTACACACCCAAAGCAAAAAAAGGAGCAGTCTCCCAAATAAAGGTAGCCAAAGAAAAAAAAATCAGAAACATAACAAACCAAGGCAGCCAAAGAATAGAAATAAATAGTCCCTACAAAGATAGTCCAATAGTTTAATTACTGTTCCAACATCGGAATGGTAATTAAATTGTTCAAAGAGGTCAAATTCACAAAAGCACAAAAGATTGAGTTGCAAAAAACCCTTTTTGAGTTGTCATAAATGCTCCCTCCTCAACACAAAAAGTAAAGGCCTCTTGGTGCAAATGCTACAATTCCATTATGGTAGAAACGACAACACTCTACAAGAAAAAAAAAAAAAAAAAAAGCATTTACACTTGCCAAAAAGGAAATGAAAGTCAGAAACAGTGATGCGAGGCTTATATTTGGCATCAATAGTGGAGAAGACAACATCAACACTAAATCCTATGCAAGGCCAAAGGATTTTGAGCTCGAATTTTACAAAAGAAGATGTAAATCAGTCAAGAGACTGGATACCAAATCATTAACCAAAATGTTTCAAGAAAACAAAAGAAGGAAAAACAACCAATGACCGTCAAGATCTTGCAAGGGTCCTCACCCTGTACTGGTGCCTAAAACTTCCCATGCCTACAACAGGACATTCTCTCAATTGGAGTTTCCTCAACTATGTTGAAAATCTCAACAACATCAAGAAGTACAATTGGGTTAAGGCAATAAAAGCCATACTGATGAATTCGATGACAAGTGCAAACAATAACTCAAGGCATGTACATGGATGCGTTATGCTACTCTTGGTAAACACACCACTCAACTACTTCACACAAAATATCAAACATCCATCTATCTCAAACTATCTAACATATTTCAATATTTATTACAATACTAGTACTGCGAGCACATTAAACTCCTTTGACCATCCAACAAGGAAGGCTTCTTAAAACTCCATTTCCTTCCACAAATCAAGTCACAAAATAATCATGAGAACTTTATTTAAACAAAAGACAAAGCTATGAGAAATTCCTTCTTTATACACTAATAGGTAAATATATCAAAACCCAATCTTCCTCAACCCCTTCTATGCAATAAAATAACACATAAGAAGGTTAAAAAGATACAAGTCATTGAGAAAACCCCTACGTCAAAACAAAAAAGAAGGTGAAGAAAAAAAACCCAAAAGTTGACGATGACGAAACGGTGATTTGCTCAGATTAGATTGAAGTCCTTGACAAGCTCTACCTTTTATCTTAATGGAGCAAGGCAAAAAGATGACCCGAAGTGGGTAGATCTGGAGCTTGAAGTGAAAAAAGCTAAAGTGTAAAGAGAGAGAGAGAGAGAGAGAGAGAGAGAGAGAGAGATGTGTTTCATGGTTTAGAAAAGAAAAATAGAGATAAAATAAAGTACAGCGAAGAAAGAGAGAGTAGGTGAGGTCTTATTTATAGTTTAGGTCAAAAGTAGAATATAAGTCCTAAAGTCAACCAAGAAAAAGTCCAAAAAGAGAAGGCCCAACCCGTTGAAAATAAATTATGGGTTTATTGGCAAGTGTTAACACCCAGAGGAGGGGTGTTGCCAAAAAGCAATAAGCAAAGTGTAATTTTGCCCAGACAAGGTGTCGACACCCAAAAGCCCTGGTGTCGACCCTGAAAAGCAATATCAAAACATGAACAAAAGGGTCAGCTAGTCTCGACACCCAAAAGAGATGGTGTCAACCCCCAAAAGTAATAAAAAAAGAAAAAAAAAAGAAAAAGAGCTAATGTCAACCCTCCTGGAGCTGGTGTCAACACTAGAACAAGATTTTTGGATTCCCAAGGCACTTTCAGACTTCCCCAAGTGTGAAAGAATAGTCCTAGCAAGTTTGTATCTGGTTTTAACAACCCAAAACAAAGATATATGAACCTCAATGACCCCAGTAACACAATTAACAACATTTAGTAGATATATTCAAAGGCTCAAAGAATACAAGTGTTACACTCCGCATCCACTTTGCCACCGCCACCGTTACTGCCACCCTCTAATTTGCACCGCTCCCGATATGATATAGGACGGAGGCAGATTGCTATAAACCTATCCCAAACCCGACCCGTGACCTTCCCTATATGTGTTCTAAGGATGTCAATCTTTTTATTATTTTTTTTTAATTGCCTTAATGATTGTGATAAAAAAAATAAAAATAAAAAATCATTGATTACTCAAAAGTTTGTGTTCTATTAGGTCTTGCTTCATTGTTTTTGACCAATAAGGTCTCATTTTCGAAAGATTTTTATTTATATGACTATTTTACCCTTATAAAAAGGCGGAATGAATTGAAAAAAAAAAACATTAATTCATTAAGTGCTAATGTTCCAAGTGCACCACATAACAATGTTAACTACCAATTACCAAAATTTATGCCTCATATCCCAACACAAAATTGTGGGTTCAACCATCTCCACCAATCACAACTCTTCTAGGTACCACATAAGCATGCCCCAAGAGCACTAGATAACTTCTCCTAGCTCATTATTTTTATTTTGTTGTTTCAAAACTTAAAATTTCATAACTATTAAGGCACTCGGTCCATAACTTCACAAATGAGACTTAAAGGTCTACTCTAAACCATTTCTTCAAACCCTCTCCCTCTCTCTAAACTATTTATTCTCTCTCTTTCATCTTCCCCTCCCCCCCCTCTTTAAAATGACTCCGGTGACGCCTCTCTTCCGTTCACTACCACCACAACCACCGCTTCCTCCTCACCTACTTCAAGATCCGCCACCAAAACCACTGCCTCATCCTCCTCACCTACTGTAGTGGTGGTATCGTCGTCGTCGTCTTCATCTTCTTTCTTTTCTCCATGGTTTGCTCATTCTTCTACTTCGATGCTCACCTTTCTTTTTTATCGCCGCCACTACCACCGTCACATCATCTTCGCCATCGCAGTCTCAGATCATATTTGTAGCATAACCCCTAGCAAATCAAAAAAGGCCGCTTCAAATTGACCTATAGCTCCTTTCAATCACCGGCGGAGGTGTTCGACAGCGGTGGAACTACTTGCACGGTAGTGGGATTATGGCTGTTGAGAATGTCAAGCCAATAGAATCGAAAGTGAGTCAGTTTCTCAAATTTTGTGTCTTTGGTTTCTGGGTCTCTGCTTCCATAGAAAAGAATGGTACTTTTCTTGTGTTCGTTCATGCCTAAGTAATGCTTTACTAGTATTTATTCTTGGGTTTTTAGTGTTTTGTTTGGTGGGTGTTGCTTCTTATATTCTCAGTTCTCTTTAATTTGCTCTCTTCTTCAGCCTTCAATTTGGTTTTCAATTCTTTCTGTTTGTTTTCCCTCTCAATTTATCCATTAATTCTGACTAGTTTTTATATTATTTTGCAACCTCTAAAAATCCTATAGGAAAATTCTCTCATCGAACCATTCAATTTCAGTACCTTTTGTTTCTAGGTCTGCTCACATGGAAAATAATGATACTTTGCTTGTGTTCTTTCATGGCTTAGTAATGCTTAGGAAGTTCAAATATTTGTTTTGTGCATTTGGAAAACAAATTTGAACAAATTGCAATTGAACAAATAAAAAAAATAGATATGAACAAAAAAAGAAAAGATTTCAATAGCTAGGTTTAAAAAATTCAACAGATAAGAAACACTAGATTAAAAAAAATCAACAGATAAAAAAATATTTGAATAGGCAGTCAAAAAATTGAAACAGATAATCAAAAAAATTAAAAAGATGAAAAAATATTTAACAAATAGTCAAAAAAAATTACACAAATAAAAAAAATTTCAACAAATAGATTAAGGGATAAAATTGAAAACAAAATGTACTTTTCAATACAATATTTCACAAAGAGTGTACTTCTTGCTAAAGAAAAATAATTATAGGACCTATTGCCTTATACCCTCATTCGATTGGACTTTTCAACAATTTTCTCAAAATTTAATAAGACCTAAAAGTCTAAAAATTAAAGTTAAGACTTTTTAATGGAGTATAAATCCATAAAATGAGACTGGCGTGTCAATCATTTAAAAAATAATAAATGTCAAATTATTACATTCGAATATACATTTGAATATCTCTGAATCCCTTGAATCTATACTATATATTAAGGAAAATAAAATTTTTAATGAAAAGAGTATTATGAAACTCAAAACTCTCATATTATTTTTCTACAATTCTTATTTTTAAAATTATTAAAAAAAAAATCTTATTAGGTCTTGATTCATACATTTCAAAAGGAAAGTTAATTAATCCATTTATAAATTTAAGTTTAGAAATTTGAAAAGAAAAGTTAACTAATCAGTTTTAAAAATTTTTTAAAAAAATTCTAACTTTTATTGAATCATTTAAAAAGAAAAATCTTATTATGCCTTGATTTACACATTTCAAAAGAACAATTAATTGATCTATTTATAAATCTAAATTTTGAAATTTGAAAAGAAAAGTGAACTGATTAGTTTTAAAATTTAAAAATCTTCAAACTTTTATTGAATTATTTAAAAAAACAAATTATTATGCTTTGATTTACTCATTTCAAAAGAAAAGTTAATTAATTCATTTATAAATTTAAATTTAAAAATTTTTAAAGGAAAGCTAACTAATCATTTTTAAAATTTTCAAAAAAATCTTATAGTTTTTATTGAATCATTTAAAAAAAATTATTATACCTTGATTTAATCTATTCAAAATTTTAAATTTAGAAATTTGAAATGGATGAGTTTTAAAATTTAGATTTTTGTACCACTAAAATATAAAAATCAATTCACATCTTTCATAATTTATTTCTCTTGATGTTCAATTTTTTAAATAATTAAAAAAAAATATTGGGTAGCTTTTATTCCTTTATAATGTGATTGATGACCCATATTTTAAGAACTTGCTTCTCCTACCAAATATCATATAGTTTTTTTTTAGATAGTGTATATCAATATAATAAAGGATCCCAAACTATTTTCAAACATTAATGATGTGTTTGGTTTATGGTTTCCGATAGAAATTTTGAAGGGAAAATGAAAATGGTGTGTGAAATTAATTAAAATGTAGTTATAATTTATTTACATTTTACTTATCTTTTTCTTTTCTCATTCCAAATTCATTCCCAAATTCATGAATCAAACATAACATAAAATTTGGTACATATTTTCTATACTGAAATTTTTAAATTAATATTATATTTTAAAATTGTGTACTACAAACTCTTATCACATATGTCTCTCCATAAAATAATGCTTAAAATTTATTTTAGTTGCTATCTCAAAAATTAGTTATAAAGTTAAAGAAAATGAGTAGGTCTTAAAATAAAATTTTAAGTTGGAATTTGTTCAAATGTAATTCTCTTAATATTTATAATAAAAATAAAAAAATAAAAAACATTTATTGATTGATAAAAAGCACCATAAACATTAAGATTTTTTATTTTTTTATTTTATGATATTGAATTATTAAAATATGATATAGTATAACTTAAGCCAAGAATTGTTGGAAAAAAAACGACTCAAATTAGATTTTTTAGGCTAATTTTTAATATTTAATCCAATATTAAAACCTCCAAACTAAATCATACTAGCTACAAACTGATAAAGACAATTTTTAATTATTAAGTAAAGGTTACATTAGAATAAATATGGAGTTGAGTAGTTTTTAAGTCACTTCTAATACTTAGTCTAATACCACAGGTCAATCCTAACCTATTTTCACGTAAGGGTCATGACATACGACAATTTACAATTTTGAGTAAACAAATTTTTATGTTTTACAAAATTAGAAAAAATTAGTATATTAACAAATGTAATTTATTATTATCATGTGGTAAATAAAAATTACGAAACTTATAAAACAAAATGTATTTATATTTTATCGTAAATATAATTTTTGCAATTTATTCTTTAATTTTTACCAATTAAATTGTGACGTGAAATTTTTTATTAAGAATTTAGAGCACACAATTAATAATATCAGAATAAAAATCTTCAAGTCTGATAAAAATAAATAAAATTTCATTGATTACAAATTATTTTTTCTACATATTTTAAATAAATATTATATTATTATTTTAATTTAAAATTAAATTTTAATTATTTATTTATATATAGCACAAATAATATGCTAGTTACGCATGAATGTTGTAGGTCTAGACAAACATTCTTGTGTAGCTCCGAAACATTCGCCATTGTCATATATAAATAACCAGTACTCAGTCAGCTATTAAAGTAGTGCCTAACCAACCTTGTGTTGTGAATACCAAAAGACACAGCAACAATGGGCTTCTTCACCACCACCACTATCAACAACAAGCCCACGTCTCATATTCTCTCTCTTCTTCATTTTTTTTCATTCTATCATCCCATTCCCTCTTCTCCATCTGCAATGCTTTTGAATCTGAAGTTGGTAATCTCTCTCTCTCTCTCTCTCTCTCTCTCTCTCTCTGTTATATATGTATCTACCTGGGTATATATGTATATACAAAAATGTTATGAACCACCTTTATCAACCCTTAATTTATCTGAATGTGTTTGTGTGATGGATATTAAATTGATGAAGGTGATGAGTAAAATAAATTTAAACCACTTTTTTTGGGTAATCTCTGTCTGGGTTTGTAGTGTTGTTGATGTATATAATTCATACTGCACTAACATCTTGTCTTATAAGTTTGATGAACCATTCTTTCTTCATTGAGCAATATATTGTGTTTGTTCTTTTCTGTGCACCCAATTTTGATTTCATATTTTGATTTTAAAAAATGCTTGAGACCACTAATTAGTGGTATCACTAATGATGTGGCAGTGGGTCATAGTGTTTTTGTGCCTTGTTTTTTTTTTTTTTTTTTATTTATAAGTGGATGCCAACTCATTAGTGGTGCTTTAGAGCACCACTTTTAGCGGGATGTAGCATTGTTGTTTTAAAATTACATCTCCAAAATATCATCTTATAATTGTGTCGAAATTATGTTTTAAAAATACGATTTCAATATGATTACACTTTAAAAATACGATTCGAAAAACACTCAAAATGCTGTACATAAACAGATTTTTTTTATAAAATAATTACTATTTCTTTATTGTAACAGGTTACATGAATATTTATTAATACTTTGTGACTAGTGGTGAGAGAAAATCACATAAAAAAATATAATATATAAAATTCGTTCTTGTATATCATTACTCACTTTCAGCATTGGGTGTGCAAAAGCCACAATATAAATGCAGTATGGTCATAGAAGTTTATGTTACGTGACTGTTATTTTATTGTTTTTTAAAATAATATTTTTGTTTAGATTGTTATCCTTGCAGTAAGTAATCCTAGTTTTTAGTGATAATTGTTAACAATTGGTTTGACCTGATTTCAAGGAAAGTAGTGGGTCTAACTTCTTTTCCTAATTTCATGGTTGTGAACGTTGAGGCTGCCAATATAAGAGTAGCTAGTCATGAATAAAATGATGAGTTATCATTTATTGTTGAACACTTGTGTTTAATTGGAGGTCAGGGTTCCTCAGTCAACCCAAACTATTGTATTGCTTGTTTTTTTTTACTCTGTTACAAGAAACAAAAACAGGGCACTCCCCAGTACGTACCAATGTGGTATCAGAGCAAGGGCATGGATCAAAGAGTGGAGAGTTTGGAGAATGAAGTAGGCTCTCTTGCCTCTGGTCAACAACAAATAATGGTGCAGCTTGCTGAAATTGTCAGCAAGTTGAATTCACAAACCATCATACCACCAGCAAATATGGAATGCGAGGACGGAGAAAATTCAGTGGCTCCACTTCAGACCCATGGTGGACGACCTAGCAACAATCTAGGGGCCCTATCCACCCAAAAAAACAATCTAGGGGCCCGCCAAACAGGAACACCACATTCATATGCTCCAAAATTTGTCAAACTTGACTTTCCTCGCTTTAATGGCGAAGAAGATACAACAAGTTGGATATGTCGGGTGGAACAATTCTTTCAATTCCATCAAACACCGAAAGAAGATCGTGTGCCACTTGCATCTTTCCACTTGGAGGGTGATGCTCAGTTATGGTATCAATTGTTAAAACAAGAGGAGGATGTGATAGCCTGGAAAGAGTTTACTGATGGCTTGCATGCTCGATATGGCCCAACCCAATTCCAAGACTTCTTTGGAGAGTTAACGAAGTTGCAACAAGTTGGTTCAGTACGTGACTATTAGACCCAATTTGAGAGGTTATTGTCTAAAGTAGGACTACTTTCTCAAGACCTCCAAGTCAGTTGTTTCATTAGCGGATTAAAAGACTCAATCAAAGCCGATGTACTATCTGGCCGTCCTACAAATTTGTCATCCGCCATTGGACTTGCCTGGTTGTATGAAGCTCACAATATCTCACAACGGCGAACTACTCCCATGACTGATTTGAAGAAGATGACAAACAAGGAGACCACTAACACCAACGCTACACTTCCAATTCGACAAATGTCATCGATAGAATTGCAAGAGCGTCGCACGAAGGGCTTGTGTTACAACTGCAACGAGAAGTTTGTTCCTGGGCATCGATGCAAGAAGTTGTTCTTAATTGAAGCCTACTATGAAGAAGAAGATGGCGACGTTATTATGGACATGGAAGAATCTATTCAACAGGACTACAAAGAGGTGCCTGAAATTTCCTTGCATGCGATTTTCGATGCACGCGCACCAGAAACAATGTGGGTAAAAGGAGGCGTTGGACACATATCAACCATTGTTTTGGTGGATTCAGGAAGCACTCATAATTTCATTAGTGAAATTCTTGCTAGGAAGGTGGCATTACAACCTGAGAAATGAGGGAAGTTTGAGGTTGTGGTTGCTTCTGGTGAAAAGTTATCCAGTCTAGGTAAGTGTACAAATGTTAAATTAATTTTGCAAGGAATACCTATTCTTGTGGATTTTTATTTGCTTCCATTAGAAGGATATGATATTGTGTTGGGCACCCAATGGTTGAGTACACTTGGTCCAATTTTGTGGGACTCTACAAAGTTGCAGATGAAATTCAGGATAGAAGATAAAGAAGTGTCTCTCCAATGTATATTTGTACCAAGGCACCAGATAATTGGGGATCTACAATTCAGCCGAGAATTCAAAAGATCAAAAAAGGGGGTGTTGCTCCAATTGTTCGCACTTGGGACTCCACTTCCAAAAGTTGAGGTTGAGTGTCAACCTCGACCATTACAGCAGATTTTGGAAGAATTCGAAGATGTGTTTAAAGAGCCCAAAGGTCTACCACCTCCACGAGCACATGATCACAAGATTCCCTTAATGGAAGGAAGTGAACCGGTGTGTATCAAGCCCTACCACTACCCTCATTATCAGAAGGCGGAGATAGAGAAGTTAGTGGCGGAAATGTTATCTACTGGTGTGATCACAACTAGTAATAGCCCTTATTCATCACCAATCGTCTTAGTTAAAAAGCATGACGAATCATGGCGTATGTGTGTAGACTATCGTGCTCTTAACAAGATCACAATCAAAGATCGGTTCCCGATTCCAGTTATTGGATGAGTTGAATGGAGCAAGAATATTCTCAAAGCTTGATTTACGTAGCGGGTACCATCAAGTTCGTGTCATACCAGAAGACACCTCAAAGACTGCTTTCCGAACTCACCACGGCCACTATGAGTTCTTGGTAATGCCGTTCGGCCTTACTAATGCTCCATTTACCTTTCAATCCCTAATGAATGAGGTATTTAAAGATTATTTGCGAAAGTTCATCTTAGTCTTTTTTGACGATATTCTTGTATATAGCAAATCTTGGTATGAACATTTTCAGCATTTAAAAGTTGCATTGGCTATACTTAGATCCCACGGGTTATTTGTTAAAAGGGAAAAATGTCAGTTTTGGCAAAATGAGGTGCAATACCTAGGCCATGTCATCTCTGATACAAGTGTCGCTGTGGATCCGGACAAAATTGTTGTGGTGATGAGTTGGCCTAAGCCCAGCACGCTTAAGGCACTAAGGGGATTCCTTGGATTGACTGGCTATTACCGAAAATTTATCCATAATTTCGGTAAAATAGCTGCACCCCTTACCAAAATGTTGAAGAAAGACTTCTTCGCTTGGACATCAGCGGGTGAATTAGTATTTCAGAATTTGAAAGAAGCCATGACTAAAGCTCCAGTGTTAGCTCTACCTGACTTCTCAAAAAAATTGATTGTGGAATGTGATGCTAGTGGATTGGGTATGGGGGTTGTCTTAATGCAAGAGCGACCAATAGCATTTTACAGTCATGCACTACAGGGAAGAAACTAGTTGTTGTCAACTTGCGAAAAGGAGATTCTAGCATTAGTATTGGCTGTCCAGAAATGGAGAGCCTATTTGTTGGGAAAACAGTTCATCGTAAGAACCGATCAAAGAAGCTTAAAGTATTTGTGGGAGCAGAAAATTACCACTACAGCTCAACAGAGATGGTTATATAATGGCGGTGTTTGGCAAACAAAGGTTCAGGCTATTATAGCCTCTTTTCAAAAATAAGCCAAAAAGCGGAACTGTTCATCATTTTTCAAAATAAAAAAAAAAAAAAATAGGTGTAGGGCCGGACAGTGTAGGCATAGCGTCAAATTGTTACATCAACTGATAAATTACAGTTTTGCCCCTTTACCTCAATTTAAAAAATTATAATTTTAGGGACAAATTTGTCATTTTAAAGTCAAACATCATTTCAACATACTTTTCAATACAACAACTCAACTTAAAACCATCCCATCTTTCCAAACACAAAAACTAAAATAGCCTACTAAAATAGCCAAATAACCAAAAAGCCTAAAAAATAGCCACTTCCCAAACGAAGCCAATGTAACGACCCTAAAATCTGTATTCGAAATTACTTTTATGTCCTAGTGGGTTAATGCATTTTAATTTAATGATATCTGTTCAATTGAAGAATTATCTGTTGAGTCACGGCTTTAAAATTGAAATTACCAACCTTTACGGATTCAGAAATCAAAATTGAGTAATTGAGTATGTTAATGGGAATTTTTAGAACTATTTGGAAAAATTAATTGGAAATTTAATGTAACGACCCCAAAATCTGTATCCGAAATCACTTTTACGCTCTTGTGGGTTAATGCATTTTAATTTAATAATATATGTTTGCATTGAGGAATTATCTGTTGAGTCACAGCTTTAAAATTGAATTACCGACCTTTATGGGTTCAGAAATCAAAACTGAGTATTTGGGTATGTTAATGGGAATTTTTAGAACTATTTGGGAAAATTAATCGGAAATCTAATTTTTCTGATTCATTAATGCATGTTTGGATGGTTAACTTTGTACTGCAAATTGAAGGCCTTAGAGACTTCAAAAACCAGAACATAGGACATATTTATGATCAGCGTAATTTTTAGAGTCATCTGAAAAGTTTAATTGAAATTTGATTTCGTACGATTCGTAAGGCCACGTTTGGCTCTCCCTATTGTGTAAAGCTTGTGTGTGTGTGTATATTTATATAAATAGATGCCTTTGTTAAACTCATCTCTTAGAACCAAAAATATCTAGAGGAGAGGGGGAAGCCATGTGAGAGGGAGAGGAACAAGAGAGTTTTAGCAATGTTGAAGGAAAGTTTGGAGATTGAAGAGATTTAAAGGGGAAATTCAAGGATTTGAACTAAGGTATGTGAAATTCAACTATAATCTTGTAGATACTTCACCTATTGCATGGAATCAAGAGGAAATATGAAGATTAAACCTCTAAATAAGCTAGGGTTTTGAGTTATGGGTTCTTAGAGTTAATAGGACCTTATTTCTTTGAGTTTGTTTGATTTGAGTTTAATATGAAGAAATGGACATGAGATGGACTCTAGATTTTTCATAGAAACAGTTGAGTGAAGAAATCCAACCATCAATTTACATGAAAATGAACTTTATGTTGAAAACTTTGAATTCATGGAAGTTAATATTTTGATTTTTGGAATTAAAACAAGTTGATGCAATTGAGCTTGAATTACCCTTGAAATATGTTGGTTTATCATGTTTTAAAGAAAGATTATATGAGATCTTGGTTTGAATTTGAGTTTGAAAACTCACACTTTGATGAATTTTCAGACTGTCTGATTTTGCCCAGACCGCACGAGCGGAACATGAAAAAGACAGAGCATTGCATTCTGCTTAACCCACCGCTCAAGCAGCCAAGTCCACCGCTCGAGCGGCCCAGTCACCACACGAGCAGCCAAAGTGGGCGCACGAGCGGCCATCCCTGTTTCAGCATATACTAGGTAACTTCAAATAGGCATATGTCCCTCATCCGGACTCTGTTTTGAGTGATTCTTAAGCTTAAACTCAAGCCCCGGAAGTCTAGTTTCCAATGATGGTGGTCTCACTCCCAAATTCTAAGTACAGAAATAGTTATGCCCAAATTAGTGACGACTATTCGCTTTCTGTTTACCGGGTTTGTTCCATTTCTTCGTCCGAACCTTTTTCCTATCGATTCCTCCTATCTTCTGAGGCATGGATTATAACCTATGGAGGACTAATGAGTTTAGAACCACGATGGCTATTGATTAAGGAATAAGAAAGAGATTGGTTTTATTCTCATAATCTGCTATGTACATTGTGTTTGTAGGTCAAGACGAGGACATCGTTCCACCGCTATCAAAAACCTATCACTGTGAGTAGTAGTAGTGTAACGAAGTGTTTCACTTACTTCCTGTGATTGTGATTTATGTATTCTTATTTGTGAATGGCCTATTCCATTGATATTATGCTTTGATGTAATTAATGAATATGATTGAATGATGGCATTGGTATGGACCTAAGGTCGTTCTGTCCCTATTAATAGTATTGTAGTGATACATGTGCCTTCTGTTAATAGTTATTATTAATGTTCTATTATACGCAAGACAACTACGTCGAATTGTAATAAACCATGGGGAAATTTATGTGCACTATTGTGTAATGGTATTCTTATGAATCTGGGGATATTTTGTTTTGCTAATACTGGGCCTGAGGCCACTATGTATAATCTGTTGGGCCTGAGGCCGCTCTGTTTATTCTGTTGGGCCTGAGGCCGTTATGATGTAAATTGATTATGATTCATGACCAGAGGCCAAGGGAGGTAGTGTACATGTCGATGTTCTACCTACCCTATCATGTGTGGACAGCTGTCGTTATCTGGGCTTAAAGCCATTATGTATCTTATCTGGGCTGAAAGCCATTCTGTATCTTATCTGGGCTTAAAGCCATTCTATATCATATCTGGGCTTAAATCCGTTCTGTATCATATCTGGGCTTAAAGCCATTCTATATCATATCTGGGCTTAAAGCCATTCTGTATCATATTTGGGCTTAAAGCCATTCTGCATCATATCTGCGCTTAAGGTCGTTCTGTATTATATATGGGCCCGAGGCCGTTCTGTATTATATATGGGCCCGAAGCCATTCTGTATTATATATGGGCCCGAGGCCGTTCTGTATTACATGTAGGCCTGAGGCCGTTTTAAAATATGATTATGTATAAGATCTATGTATGGTTTGATATACATATTTACATTCCTTACCTTGCTATTATTCACTGAGCCTTGCTCACTCCGTTTTTATGTATATTTATGTAGGTGAGCCATCGATGATTGACACTAGAATTGTATTGAGGTCTACCTGTTTGCCAAGCCGCCTGGGGTATGCCTCCGTGTTGAGGCCTTAATTTTGATTACTGGGAGTTGTGTAATTTTTGGAGTCTTATTTAAGTGTGTGTGAGATCTACATAATTCTGTGATTGTATATGTAACTATGGAAATGTATTTCAATGCTTAAATTAATTAAGCCATCATGTATGCACGAGCTCAGTGGATGTTGTCTTTTATTGATATTGCTTCCGCTTAAGGCCCCGTATGTGGTTAAATATTATTCTAAAATTTCTCTTTTGAGGCCTATGTACAAGCCAATCATGGACCAAACTTTTAGAGACGGGTTTGGGTCGTGACATTTAATTTGTCTGATTCGTTAATGCACGTTTGGGTGGTTAACTTTGTACCGCAAATTGAAGGCCTTAGAGACTTCAGAAACCAGAACAGAGGAAATATTTATGATCAGCGTAATTTTTAGAGTCATTTGAAAAGTTTAATTGAAATTTAATTTCGTACGATTCGTAAGGCCACGTTTGGCTCTCCCTATTGTGTTAAGCTTGTTTGTGTGTATATTTATATAAATTGATGCCTTATGAGTTGTTGAACTCATCTCTTAGAACCAAAATATCTAAAGAAAAGGGAAAGCCACGTGAGAGAGGGAGAGAAACAAGAGAGTTTTAGAAATGTTGAAGGAAAGCTTGGAGAATGAAGAGATTTAAAGGGGAAATTCAAGGATTTGAACTAAGGTATGTGAAATTCAACTATAATCTTGTAGATACTTCATCTATTGCATGGAATCAAGAGGAAATATGAAGATTAAACCCCTAAATAAGCTAGGGTTTTGAGTTATGGGTTCTTAGAGTTAATAGGACCTTATTTCTTTTGAGTTTGTTTGATTTGAGTTTAATATGAAGAAATGGACACGAGATGGACTCTAGATTTTTCATGGAAACAGTTGAGTGAAGAAATCCAACCATCAATTTACATGAAAATGAACCTTATGTTGAAAACTTTGAATTCATGGAAGTTAATATTTTGATTTTGGAATCAAAACAAGTTGATGCAATTGAGCTTGAATTACCCTTGAAATATGTTGGTTTATCATGTTTTAAAGAAAGATTACATGAGATCTTGGTTTGAATTTGGGTTTGAAAACTCACACTTGGATGAATTTTTGGACTGTCTGATTTTGCCCAGACCGCACAAGTGGCCACGGACTCCGCATGAGCGAAACGTGAAAAAAAACAGAGCATTGCATTCTGCTTAACCCACTGCTCGAGCGGCCCAGTCACCACACGAGCGGCCATCCCTGTTTCAGCATATACTAAGTAACTTCAAATAGGCATATGTCCCTCATCTGGACTCCGTTTTGAGTGATTCTTGAGTCTAAAATCAAGCCCCGGAAGTCTAGTTTCCAATGGTGGTGGTCTCACACCCAAATTATAAGTACAGAATTAGATATGCCCAAATTAGTGAGAGTTGCTCACTTTCTATCTACCGGTTTTGTGCCATTTCTTCGTCTAACCCATTTTCCCATCAATTCCTCCTATCTTCTGAGACATGAATTCTGACTTATTGAAGACTAATGAGTTTAGAACCGATATGACTAATTGATTAAAGTGGAAAGTAAGGAATCGGGTATATTCTTATAATGCTATGTGCATTGTGTTTGTAGGTCCAAACGAAGACATCATCCCACTGCTGTCAAAAACCTATCAATGTGAGTAATAGTAGTGTAACGATATGTTATATTTACTTCTGGTGCTTATGATTTATATATGGTTGTTGAGAATGAAATATACAACTGCTATTATGCTTTGATTGGATTAACGGACATGATTGAACAATGACACTGTTATGACCTAAAGTCGTTCTATCTCTGTTAAGAAAAGTGGGCCTGGGGCCGCTATGGTGTGAATTGTTTTGTCCCTATTAATGCAGTGATACATTTGCCTTCTGTTAATAGTTATTATTAACATTCTGTTATTCGCAAGATAACAATGTCGACTTGTAATAAACCATGGGAAAATCTTTGTGCACTATTGAGTAATAGTACTGTAGCTGTCACGCCCCCAACTTGCCCTTGGAAGTTTGTGCATGACCTATGCAGAAAAGGACACTTAACCTGCTAGATGTATAGAAAGTAGGGGCCTAAAGGGAAGCAATAACAACGAGTAATACCTAATAAGAAAATATGATATCCATTAAGCGACTAAACCATGCCAGGATCATAGACATACATAAGATGAATCACTCAAAAGAGATAACCAAAGAAAATATATCTTCGAGAGCTAATTACATACATACATACATTTACAAATCCCGCCCCAAGGATGGGCGTATAACAAAAATTATCATGTACATCGTATCTTGAGCCAAAAACTAGAGTATAAACTATAGTCTAGCAGCTCCACACAAGTACGGTTTTGACCCAAAGTTTGGCTGTGCTTAGGCTGACAAAAGTGTGCTGACGACGAGCTAAGGTCGACTTCCAAATTGGTTACCTACAGGAACAGACATAACATAGGGTGAGCCAAGCTCAGTGAATAATAGCACTTTTATACATGTAAAACAAAATATCATAACATCCGTGTAGTTAGTCTGCTTCTGTATCCATAGGACAATTTGTTGATTCACAATTTCCTCATTTGGCCCTTGGCCTGAGGAATTCACATATTCACAAATAAAACCATTAAGTTTCGTAACTTCACAGCTTATAGTAATGGCCTTTGGCCCCTTATTTTCTTGGTTCACGAGTTCACACACATACACATTTCACATATCGGCCTTTGGCCTCATAATCACATTTCACATATTGGCCATTAACCTCATAATCACATTTCACATATTGGCCATTGGCCTCATAATCTCTTGGTACACAGATGGCGCTTGGCCACATGAATTCACAAACTTTTTCAGTGTCTCCATATTTCAGAATATTTCTCGTTTAACACATAACTTCATGCAATATAGTTCTCACATAAAGAAAATACAGTTCATAATAGAAACTAATAACGGATAAAGGTACATTTAAGCACTATTACTCACAGCGTTGTGACGGCGTGGTAGTTTTTTCCGGAGTGTGCCCTACACACAATCATAACTTATAAATTAGTTGTTTTCTTCTTAAATCATTGGGAAATCATTTCCTGCGTCATTGCACTTCACATGAATGGACAACCAACTTAAAATCATCAGAAACATATTTTAAAACCATCAGGGAGTCAAGCACGCAAGACTGAGCAAGCATACTTCTTTCTGAAAATTAGGCCCTCCGCTCGAGCGCCAGTTTGTCCGCTCGAGCGGACAGTGCAATGCTACAAAAATGCTGAGGGGTCGATTTCTACGCTCGAGCGGGAATTCCTCCGCTCGAGCGGACAGAGTAATTCGAAAAAGCTGCTGAGGGTGATTTTCCGCCGAGCGCCGACCTCCGCCGAAAGCACGACAACCCAAATTCAGGGCAGCCCGATTTCAATCCAAAATTCACCAACCAAATCTCATTTTTCATACAATCAAAGGTTAAATTTATGCAACACTTCAACTTAACCATCACCAAAGCATGGATTTAAACTTGATTACAACAATTTAACCCAACTTAGAAGCTTCAACAACTTATTACTTCCTCAAATTTCAGCCTATTTACAAGTTCAACAACCATATCACATAATATGAACATATATGCTTGGAATCATGATATAAAACTAAGGATTGAGGTATAACTTCATACGTCATTCAATTTGAAGTGTCAAAGTATACAAATATTGCCAAAACCCTCATAACTCAACATATAATCTTCATGAGTCAAACACAATACAAACATAAGTTGGAATCCTTGAGTAGGTATAACAAAACTTGAGTTACCTTAAAGTAATTCACACAAATCCAACAATTTGATGAGCTTCCTTGATGACCCACGATTTCCCTTAATTCTCCTCTTCACCTCTCACGTTTCTCTCTTCTTCTTAACACAAGAGTTGATTCAAAAATATCTCCTAAGGTGCTATATAGATATATATATATATAATAGGAGAATAAGACGAATTTCAATCGCTTTAGCATGCCGAAATGAAAATTTCACAGAAAATCCCATTAAAGCTTAAAAATCATGTAGATTCTAAATACCAAATCAATTTCTGAAAATTAAATCTCTAAGATGTCCAATTTCAGATTTAAATGATTCAATTGCAACAGATAGTGTTCTAACTCAACAGATAGAAGTCCATATTTTTAAGTTCCATGCAATTTACCATACTTTCACCTAGAGTTTCACAATAGACATTCAAAGACACAGAATAGAGGACTGAAAAGATACCATAATTATGTACGAGTGGGGTATTACAAAGAGCGATGACGTTTTGCTTCATCGTTAATGGTTATCGACGTTACATTATCTGCAAGTTAACTATCTGAATTCATGATGAACAAATGGAACATATGTGCATTATGGAACAATGATATCTTTGTGTATCTAGAATCATTCTGTTTTGCTAATGATGGGCCCAAGGCCAATCTGTTGATATTTGGGCCTAAGGCCGCTCTATATGATCTGTTAGGCCTGAGGCCGCTCTGTATAATATGTTGGGCCTAAGGCCGTTCTGTATTATCTGTGGGCTTAAAGTCGTTCTGTATCATATCTGGGCTTAAAGTTGTTCTGTATCATATCTGGGCTTAAAGCCGTTCTGTATTATCTGTGGCCTTAAATTCGTTCTATATCATATCTAGGGTTAAAGCCATTCTGTATCATATTTGGCTTAAGGCCGCTCTGTATCATATATGGGCTTCAGACCGTTCGGTATTACATGTGGGCCTGAGGCCGTTTTAAAGTATGATTACGTATAAGATCTGTGTATGGTTTGATATGCATATTTACATTCTCTAAGTCTATGCTCAATTAATTAACCTCCTTACATTGCTATTATTCACTGAGCTTTGCTCACTCCATTTTTATGTATATTTATGTAGGTGAGCCATTGAGGATTGACACTAGAATTGTATTGAGGTCTACCTGTCTGCGAAGCCTCCTGGGATATGTCTCCGTGTGGAGGCCTTAATTGTGTTGGGAGTCGTATAAATTATTAAGTCTTATGTAAGTGTGTGTGAGATCTATATAAATTCTGTGATTGTATATGTAACTCTAGGAATGTATTTAAATGCTTAAATCTAATTAAGCCATCATGTATGCACAAGCTCAATGGATGTTATTTTTTTTGGTATTGCTTCTGCTTAAGGCCCCGTATGTAGTTAAATATTATTCTAAAATTCTGTTTTGAGGCCTATGTACAGGCCGGTCATGGACCAAACTTTTAGGGGCAGGTTTGGGTCGTGACAATATAAATTGATGAGCTTTGATTTTGTTATCGAATACAAAAAAGGAAAGGAGAATATTGTGGCTGATGTTCTTTCAAGAAGAGAAGATACAGAAAAGATTACGGAAAGAAACAGTGGAGAATTTGCAGCTAGTACTCAACCTATTCCTAATTGGATGGAGGCCATAAAAGAAGAAGTCAAGTCCAATTCAAATTTGCAAATGTTGGTTCAATATCATGGATGGTGAAGCGGTGGGACCATGGGAGTTTAAAGATGGAATCATATTTTTTAAGGAAAGAATTTATCTTCTTGAAAATTCTTCCTTAATTAATGAGATTCTGAATCAGTTCCACAACAGTACCCATGAGGGGTACCACAAAACAGTGCAGCGGATTAGAGCAAATTTTTATTGGATTGGAATGAGGAGAAAAATTCGGGAGTTCATTTCAGCTTGTGACACATGCCAACGACACAAGGCCGAACAACTTGCCCCTGCGGGATTACTCCAGCCGCTTCCTATTCCAGCACAGGTATGGAAGGATATTTCTATGGATTTCGTTGATGGATTGCCGATGTCTAATGGGAAAACTATTGTTCTGGTAGTTGTTGATAGGTTGTCCAAATATGCTCATTTCCTTTCCTTGTCACATCCATATACGGCTACTGGAGTTGCATGAATTTTTTTTCATAATATCTTCAAATTGCATGGAATGCCAAGAACCATTGTTTGTGATCGAGATCCGACATTCACAAGTTTATTCTGGTCAGAATTATTCAAGTTGAATGGCACTGACTTCAACTATAGTTCGGCGTATCATCCCCAAACGGATGGTCAAAGTGAAGTTGTAAATCGTACAATGGAGATGTACTTGCGATGTTTCTCGAGTTCACGGCCGAAGGAGTGGAGTAAGTGGTTATCATGGGCTAAGTATTGCTATAATACCAGTTGGCATTCAGCTATTAAAACAACCCCTTTTGAAGTTGTGTATGGTCGGCCACCACCAACTTTATTGTCCTACATTCCCGGCATGGCAAAGGTTGACGCCGTGGAGAAACAGTTAATGGATCGCGATCAGATTATTAAAGATTTGCGGGCAACACTGAAGGAAGTGCAGTCATGCATGAAGAAAGTGTATGACCGTCATCATAGAGAAAGGGAATTTGAAGAGAGAGTGTGGGTTTATCTTAAGCTCCAACCATATCGGCAAGCATCCATAGTAATGAGGAAAAATCTGAAACTCTCTCCTAAGTATTATGGGCCATTCCAAATTGCTAAGAAGATCGGGGCTGTGGCATATAAATTGGACCTGCCCAAGGATTCACGTATCTATCCCGTTTTTCATGTCTCACTGTTGAAGAAAAAGATTGGTGAAAACCTTCCTGTACAAAGCATGCTCCCAATTGTACGTAGTGAAGATGAAATTCTTGTTCCTAAGCCGCAGGCAGTTCTGGATTGTCGAGTGCGTAAAAGGAAGGACGAGGTTCTCATTCATTGGCAAGGATTATCACCCACTGAAGCTACTTGGGAAGATCTGGTAACCATGAAGCAGCAATTTCCTGAATATTGCCTTGAGGACAAGGCTGCTTTTTAGGGGGAAGGACTTGTTACGTGACTATTATTTTATTGTTTTTCAAAATAATATTTTTGTTTAGGTTGTTATCCTTGCAGTAAGTAATCCTAGTTTTTAGTGATAATTGTTAGTAGTTGGTTTGACCTGGTTTCAAGGAAAGTAGTGGGTCTAACTTCTTTTCCTAATTTCATGGTTGTGAACGTTGAGGCTGCCAATATAAGAGTAGCTAGTCATGAATAAAATGATGAGTTATCATGTATTGTTGAACACTTGTGTTTAATTGGAGGTCAGCGTTCCTCAGTCAACCCAAACTATTGTATTGCTTCTTTTTTTTTTACTCTGTTACAATAGGTTCCAAGAAACAAAAACAGGGCACTCCCTAGTACGTACCATTTTACTACTTTTTATTTTTTTATTTTTTTATTTTTTTTCCTACTGAAAATTTATTAGTCTCTCTAGACACACAACCCCTCAATCACAATTAGGGCATGTTTGGATTAGGAAAATAAAATTGCTTTAAAATAGATTTTGGTAATATCTTTTCTTCTTCTTTTTTTTTTTCTTTTTTTTCAACCCGACCAATAAAGAGAAGAAGAAAAAATTCTTTCACTTCATTTTGTTTCCCTATCTTTCCCCTTTCCTTTTATTTTTACTTGACAAATCTAAAATCCAGACACAACATTAAAATTATTCATATCTTCCCAACAAGAATAAGGAAATATGTTCATGAGATCCAAAATCCCATTTTTGAAAATTGTCTTTTTGATTTAACGTCATTTTGGGAAATGCTTATTATTGTTTATTAAACCATTAGAAAAAAAACAAAACAAAACCATTAGTAACCTAAATGCTATATGCATAAGAATGTTACCAAACTCTAGTTTTGTTCTTTACTGGTATACAATTAACTGATTATGATGCTCCTCAAATCTCGCTTTAGCCGGAGCTTCATACACTGGATTGCCTTTCTTATCACACTAATTAAGCTATGCTTTCTTATTGATTTATGTAGTGAACTCCATTAGCATCTTAACCTTTGGTCACCCTGCAATATTCAAAGTTGATTCAACAAAAAGTTTATTGATTTTTTTATTTATGGAAAAATGTCATAAAAAACATATCTATAAATAGTTCAATTATGTTTTATTCTTTCCCTCTTTCTGAGTTTTTCTCTTTATGCATAAACATAGATAAAGCAAGAGCTTTAATCTTTTTCTAAGTTTTAATACAAAATTGTTTTTCCATCTCTTGGCTTCTGAATTAAATCATATCTAAACTAGGTTACTCAATTTGAACTCTAACACCTTTGATTTAGCTATATAGATAAATAAATAAATAAAAATGGCAACTTAGTGCATGAGACTTCTAAAGCAGGGTTTGGGGAGGATAAGATGTGCTCAACCTTAACCCCATTTCTGATGAGACTGTTTCTGTGATTCAGCTAATACAGATCCTTGACTTTATTCATTCCATTTCTCTTAGGTTCTTTTAATCTACTTTTTCATACATGGTCAACTGACTTGTTTTATTTGTACTTTACACTTGAAAAGAAAGAAAAGAATAAATTCATGTACATTACTAGTTTTTTAAACATTCATATTTGAATCTGGTTTGTTCTTGAATGCCAGCCTAAAAGTGATGAGTTATTTTTTATTTTTTTGTGTATTATTTAGGCCTTGTTTGGGAACAGGCTATTTTAGTAACTCTTTGACTTTTTGGCTAAAATATAAGGTAAAAAAAAACTAGTATGTTTGGGATGATTTTTTGAATTTTTACAAAAAGATATGCAAAAAGTAGAGAGAAAAGGGAATCTTTGACTTTTTGATATAAGTTGTTGGTTTTTTGATTTCTTTACTGGGCTTTTAGGCTAAAAAGTGATGTTGCCAAACGAGGCCTTATTATTTAATGGTTTTTTGTTATTGAAACTTATATTTAATTATTGTCCGACAGATGAACAGAGGATGAAACACCTTTCACCTATGTGGATGGAACTGGAAAAGGACCAAGAAAATAGGGCAAGATTAATCCACAATGGAAAAGTTGTGACAATGGAAAATTGCAATCTCCCATTGATGTTGTTGACCAAAGAGTGCAAGTTTTTCCAAATCTGGGGAAATTGAAAAAGGATTACAAGCCAGCTCCTGCCACTCTTAAAAATAGGAGACATGATATTGTTGTAAGTGTAGACACCCCATTTTTGACCGTCCTTGAGACTTGAACGTCACCGTTTGAACACTCAGTGATCATCCTTGTTTGTGTTCGTTTTGAGTTCTCAAAGGTCTCGGCTACGCGCCTTGCCTCAAGATCTCTTAACTTACCTATTTTGTGTTTGGTTTTGCACCAAGAACTTGTTTGTTTTTGCATCTGAGGGTAGAGAGTAGCTTGTTAGCTATCCCTGATACCCACCGGCCTTGATTTGAGGCCACCGGCCCTATTTTAATGCTACCAGTCATTGGTGATGGCCGGCCGGCATTTTGTGTGGTCAGCCGACCATTTAATTGGCCGATTGCCTCCTTCTCTGGCCAATACCACCTTTTTGCCTTTTTCAGGCATGGTGCATGCCAGCTGTGCCAACTGGAGTGCACGGACTTATCCTCCATACACATGTATGGAGGATTTGGCCCTTTGCACCCTTTGCATCCTTTTGCTCTAGCTTCTTGAGGAAGCTTGAACCCTCTTAGCTTCCTTAAGAAGCTTGACCCTTTGCCTTAGCTTCCCTTAGAAGCTTGACCCCCTTGACCCTTTTGCCTTAGCTCCTCCAAGAAGCTTAGGCCCTTCTCTTGCTCTATAAAAGGAAGCCTTGCTTCTTCTTTGAAAGGGGTTGAACAAATCAGACATATACATCTGATATATGATTTATACAACTTTCTCTCTCTTCATTTGTGTGTGTTTGAGGGCTCAAAAGGGTGTTTTGTTCTTAGTTTTGCACTAAGGCACCTAGCATTACACCATACTTTGATTTTGGGGGTGTTGGGAGGTTATTCTTAGAGTTTTGAGTTGGTTTTGATCAGAAGAAAGGGGCTGTTCTTCAAGTGTTCTTCAAGGGTGAGACTATTGCTTTATATTCCCCAATCTTACACTAGCTTTTAACCTACTTTGCATGTTGTTTTGAGCTTTGTGTATAACTGATAAAAACTCTGATTTTTCATGCTTAAGATGTTTCATTCAGGTTTCTTTTGTATTTGGGGTCGACCTCTCTAGGGCCTTGTTTGGCCCCTTTTGTGCCTTTTTGGTTGAGCTTTGAATACTTTTATGCATTGGCCTTCTCACCACTGAAATCCAGAGGATTTTCAATGGTGAAGAAGAGGTTTTAAGGTCTTCCATAGGGGAGGGACACCCCTCTCCCGTTGTGTCTCATTTGTTCATATTTTTGGCTCATAAGGGTGGCATGCATGCTTAGTTGTTTTTGGCTCCATTTTAGAAGTTTTTTGGGTGTTATTTGGTCATATTATACCTCTTCTTTTGGTCAGATTAATGACCCCTTGCATGCATAATATACTTGCCTTGTATTCCTTTTTTTGCCTAGAAATGCATCTTGCCATTAGACCGTCATGCTTGCATGTTTTTGCCTTGCTTTGTGAAGCTTTTGGTCATATTTCATCATGCTTGAGGTCTGTTGGGTACTGATTTAATCATGTTTACCATGTTTGGTATAGCCTCTTTGCATTTTAGCTTGTGAGCCTTGAGTGTGTGAGTCATGAGCATGCTTTAGTTGGGTTGTTTCAGTGATTTGGAATCACTTCTCATGCTATTTCAGTCCCTAATCCATGCTTGTATGCTTGCATTCATCATCCCTTTCATGCCTTGAAGAGTTGTTCTTTTATGCCTTGAAATGGGTCATAGTGCATGCCTTTTGTTTTAGGCATTTGGGTTGCCATATCAGTGGGTTTTGGGGCATATTTTGATGCATTGAAACTCTGTTTTCAGTTGCTTAGTCCATGCCATGAGTGGTTGGGATGGTTGTAATAGAGTGCCCTCTTTGTGGTCTTAAATCCCTTGTTTTGCATCCATTTCTTGGGCATGTTTTGACTATGATCTATACATGCCTTGGACTTGTTTTGGAGTCCCCTAGGACAGTTTTCAGTCATTTTAGTCCTTTGGGATTTGGTTGACATAATCATGGTTTGAACCTCTTTGTTAAGCCTCAAGGTTTTAGGCCCTATTGCATGCCTTGCTTGCATGTTTTGCTTGATTTGGCATTATTCTTCATGTGATTTCAGAGCCTATTGTAATGCCATGTCCTCATGTCTATTCCATTTTGCTCATGCTTGAATGTTGTGCATAGTGGTCTAGCTTATGGATCAATATTATGTGTGTATTTGTCTCCCCTTTTGGCCCCTTAATTTGGGTGTTTTGGCCATTGTTTTGGGATATGGCTGAGGCCTCCCATCTCAATGTAAGTCCATCCTTGTACATAGTTGCATATTTGACATATTGCCTCTCGTTACATGCTTGCATTATACCATGATTGCATTACATGTTAGATTGCATTGCATTGCATCTTGCATGCTTAACACATTGTACATTTGCATGCTTAGTTTGCATTGCATTTGGCATGCCTTGTTAACTTAGCTTCATGTTGCGTATTTGACCCATGTTGCATACTTGAGCTACATTGCATACATGCATTACATTTTACTTAGTTTGGGGTGTCAAACCAAGCATGAGGAATGAGGTGTGTTCGTACTCCAAGTGACGAAACACGTCTCAATCCTCGGTCGCCAATACCCTTGATCACAACATGATAGGGCGCAAGGCACTCATTTGTTTGTTGCATGCATTTACATTGATTTGCAAACTTGGTGCCTTTGGCCATCATGCATCGAGATGTGTGGATGGTGGCCCGAGGACCGAAGGCCATACTCCCTTGAGTCCATAGCATGATAGGGAGAGCGGCCATGCACACATTGCTTTGAATTTCCATGCCATGCACTCTCTGTCCTCTGTTGCTGTCAAAACAGGGCTCTGTAGGAAGAAATGGCCGACCGACCAATTTTGGTGCCGACCAACCATCAATGTCCAGCCAGTGGTTCAATAGTTGGCCGACAAGCCTATTCTCATGGCCAGTGGATTTGAATTGTGGCCGGTGGCACTCTGCAACACTCAGGGAGTGATTCAGAAGGATGCTGGAAACTTTCATAAATTTCAGAGGGACAAGGCAGTGTAAATAGAGGCAGCTTTTGACATGGCAGTGAGTTTCCGAGCAAGGCGAGTCAGGAATGCATCATCCACGCATTCTGAGGCAGGGCTGCGGCCATTTTCTTTTTTGTAATTAATTTGTTAATTAATTAGAAGTTTTGTAATATATAATTAACTAGAGTAGTTAGTTATTTATTCGGACTGTATAATTTATTCGGACCCTCCGGGCGAGGGCAATTGTGTAATAAGTGTGTGTGAGTGTGTGTATGTCTTCCAACCCCCACTTCTTTCTCCCTTTTATTTACCTGCTTTCAATGGTTAGTATTAGGCATATTTAAATTAGCATACCTTGTGCTATGCATGCGTGCATTCATTCATCTGTATTGCATGCACCGGGCTCGGCGCATCATACTAACTGCATTGTATTTCAATTCTAAGTTGAATATGTGTTAGTTGTAGCATCATCATATGTCATCTTAGAATAGCCGAGCCTATTGTAGTTGCATCTTGCATGTGTTGCATTAGCCATCTTAACATGAACTTGGATCATGCATATGATTACTAACTAGTTTCTGTTTTGGCTTGGAGTACTAGGTGAGCATTTATGCTTTAGCATCTTACATGTGTGTGAATGTTAACATGATAGCATGCTTACCATGAGGTTACGTGTTTATGTGATATAACTGCTTGAATGCCTGTGGGTGAAGGTTGGATTACCTGAATTGGAATAATGCATTGAATGCAAGTTTTCAGCCCACTTGAAAGTGACAAAACCATGTTTTCTAAGCCCACTTGAGGGTGGCAAATCCACATTTTAGCCTACTTACGAGTAGCAAACTGCTTTCAAAAACAAACATGAAATGTTTCGTTCCAACTCAGGCGATCTGGTCTATATTTGTATGTTGTGCGCATCACATAGCAATTCTAGGCTAATAAACCGAAATAAGAACGCATATGTTTTCAAAACAAGATATCATGTTTAGTAGAGGATGATCTTTGATGGGGCGAGCGGGGGTGCTCATAGCTGACCTTCCTCAATCGTACCCAAGTTCCCGAACCGAGGCAACTTTGGTGATGACGGACACGTGACCTTAGGCAAATGAGTCAGGGTTTCCTAAATTCTCCCAAAACAAAATATTTAGGTGGCAACTCTGTATCTGGCAAAGTAGTCCATGTTTGGCACTTCTTAAAAATCAGTTTTCCAAAACGATTTGCCGGATTTGGACTCTTTGATGATTCATCGGTCTTGCATTGCACTCTGCGAGATTAGATACAGGATTGTGACATTGAGTCCTGAACTGTAGTGAGCCCAAATGAACAAAACGGGATTCCCTCCTGGGACGTTCGGGGACATCTACAGTTTCTAGCGACTCCACTGGGGAGTTTAGAGAGCTTGACTCAAACTTGTGATATCTTGTTTTGATTACACTCATGTGTTTCTTTGCATTGCATGTGCATTGGTGCGCCTAAGTTACAGTGTTTGCCGTCTGCTATTCCTGAACGGTTTGCCGGAGGCTCACTTCGAGAAGTGTGCCATAAGGCTGACCGGTTATGGGCTCTGCCACAATGGAAACACAAATCTCGGTTGTCACCGGGGCACCCTTTTGACTATTCGACCTAGTGCATGTTCGGAATCCATAGTGACCATTCCAAGCTAGGACAGGTTGCTACCTGATTATAGGTTGTTTGAAACCGCTGCGTGCGTAGTGAAACCCTAGCTCTTGACAAAATAGGACAGGGAAACCCTACCCCAACATAGGGGTGTTTTTGGCTCTCACTTGCTTGCTATGTGCTTTTAGAGTTAGCCTCTACAGGGAATGCATGTATTAGTTCATAAGTTTGGGCATCAGGCCTGCAGGCACCAGTGTTTTGAGGATCAGTTATCTGTAGGTATCAGATTCGGTTTTGGGGGCAGTAATTTGGGAACGATGATCAGTGTTTGAGAACAATCTATTCAGCTTATCAACTGTGTGTTGCGATGCCCAGCTGTCTGTTGTGTGTTTATTTATGCTGTTATGCTGTCTGTTGGTCTGATTGTGTATTTCCTTATTATTGCTTTATTTATCTTTTTGTTAGGTAATTTAGCGCAATTGCTTCAGACCAAGCAGATATTCCCCAAGCACTCTGGACAAGAGGTCGTCGACTCCATCGATCTGAGGATCTGGTAGACGGACAATGAGTGTATCATTCTTTACTCCTGGTTACCAGATGGAGGGCAGTTAGGCAGAGGATATCAGTTCGACAGTCAATTCAGAGGGCTTCGTCCACCCCGCCTAGGTATAGTAGGGATCAGAGTCCTGTTTCTCCCGCAGAGAGGGAACATATACCAGCAGTACAGCTAGATCAGAGCAGTATAGCAGGGATCAAAGAAATGATGCGCCAGCTCCAGGAGAGCATGAAAACCATACAGCAGGACGCTGTGTGTCGAGATGAATTTTCCAAACAACAGGCCGAGATCATGGCCCAGCAAGCAAAGTTAATTTCCAGACTGCAACAACAAGCCGGGGCATCTGCTTCACACCAGGTTCCTCCCCCACCAGGAGTTCCAGCACCCGGGGAGGCACCAAATGCCCAGAATGCCCAAGAGGATACAGACATCCCAACGAGGCCACTTCCGCCCCCGATTCTACCCCAACTATCCAAGGCATCTACGCCTATCAATCAACCGAACTCTCCCTTTGAGTTCGAGGTGGACCCTACAGCGTTGAAGTTGAGCAAAGTTGAGAAGTTGTTCAAGAAATCCCAAGGGGTAAAGTCCATCCCACACATTGAGGACGGGTATACCGACGCGGCTGTGACGCTGCCAGACTGACTCAAGATGCCACAGATTGACCACTTTGACGGGTCCGGGGATCCCATGGTGCATCTACGTCTATTTTCAGACATACTAAGGCCGATGGGCCTCACCCGACTACAAAAGCTTTCATTATTTGGCCGAACCCTGTCGGGTGTGGAGGCCATCTGGTACGCAAAATTGGAAGACGATGTCAAGCGAAACTGGGATGGAATGGCCGAGGCTTGCATCGCACAGTACTCATATAACACGCAAATTGAGATTATAACCCGTGATCTCGAGATGATAAAGCAGGAGCTTAAAGAGAGCTTTTCTGAGTTCGTAACCAGATGGAGGGCCAAGGCCTCAATGATGACCACTAGGTCTACTGACAAGGATCAGATTCGGATGATTGTGCGCAATCTCCAACCCAAACTAATGCAGAAAATGATCGTGCTCCCTTTCCCCACCTTTTCGGATTTACATGAGATGGGGGTACAAATTGAGGATGCGATAAAACAAGGTCTGATCGACCAAGACAGAGAGCAACCCAGGAGAACCTTCAACCGCAACACCAATGCAGGCCCGAGCGGCGCTGTCACTGCAAGAGCCTCAGAAGTAAGCATGGTCACCACCAACCTCCCTCCAAGAACCATGGCAGCTATGCCATTCTCCGGTGCATCCGGAAGCAACACACAAACAAACAAATACCAACCCAAAAGCCAAAGAACCTTCGCTCCACTATATATGCCCCTGTCCAAAGCTCTGGGGGTTTTAATCAGAAAAGGGCACTTGAAGCCCCTAGAGCCACGGTCATTGCCAGAAAAACTTCCCCCTACCCACAACCCAACCAAATATTGCGCATTTCACCAACAGCACGGTCATGACACCGACCAATGCTTCCAATTACGTCATGAGATTCAAGATCTCATTGATAATGGGGTGATTGTGCCTCCCGAAAAACCCAATGTCATAACAAACCCTCTCCCTCCACACAACCAAGCTCCACCTCCCAAACGCATCAACTTTATCTAGACTAGGGTCGTGTCTTACGATCCTAGCATCTATATCACTCCTTCTCACCTACCTAAGCCAGAGGTGCTTCTTCCTGACTGCGCTAACTTGTGCATGTTGGACATCTCCAGAACCCAACCCGAACCAATGGTGGTGACTGTCGAGAACAGAACAGGGGAGATTTCAGGGGAGGATGGGATTGCTGAGTCAAGATCTGAAGAATTTGGGAGTTTTGCTATGGAGGCATACAGTCCGAGTGACTATATTCTATAAACGGGCCAGGTTGGGCCAAATGTGGAATTGCCAACAAGGGCAGAGTTTTGTGTGATACAAGGGGATGAATCTGGTCAGAGAATAGATGACTTGGCAGCTATAGAAGGGGACTTTGCTGACCTCCAATTTTTTAATGAACAAGAGCCAGAGGGCATGGTAGTCAACTGGTCAGACTTTGAGGAGTCAGCAGAGGTCACCGGCTGGCTTGATGCTCTACCAGATGTTGTCAACGAAACTCAGTTGGAATGGGGCCCGGCAGGGGCAAGAACATCAGTTGTGGCCGGAAGGACCGGAAATCAGAATGCATCGCCGGAGAGCGCCGGTGTTAAGAATTTCGCTCAGGACTTGGGCATTGTGAATACGGGAAGTGTTGAATTGCCAACTGTACTGACGCGGTTGGAACAAGAAAGGTTCGGGGATTCTGAGAGAATCAGGAAAGCTAAGGCCCCTGAAGGGACTAAAAGTGTTGTGTGCACAAGGACAGAGAATGTTGCGAGCATGTGGACGCAAGGTATTGCAAATACAAGGACAATCATACCGACCAGGCGATACCTAGTACATTGGTGAAGTCGACCATATGACTAGGAGTGGACAGTATTTCAAGCCCCCACATCTAGATCAACCAGAGGCGTCTGGGAAAGATAAGGAGGCGGAGAAACAGAAAGAGAAGCAACTCGAAGAAGAAGCTGTACTGAAGCAGTTGAAAAAGATACAGGCAGACATCTCCATCTGGGGACTGCTTATGGCATCGCGAGTGCATCGACAAGCTGTCTTATCGGCCATGGACAAGGCCAAGCTCTCAATAGACACTTCACCTGAACAGCTGGTGGGCTTAGTTTTTCCGGGAGGGGCTACCCTGCTGCTGACTTTCTCCGACAAAGAATTGCCACCTGAGGGTGCGGACCATAACAAGCCGCTCTACATCTCTATGGAGTGCAAAAACAAATGGATACCCGTGGTGATTGTCGACACAGGGTCCGCCATCAATGTATGCCCGGCAAGGACTGCATATGCAATCGGTTTAAAGACCGCGGACTTTGTGCCAACAGCCCAGGTGATTCGGGCGTATGATAACACAAGTAGAGAAGTAATGGGGACAGTGAAAATTCAGACCAAGGTTGGACCGGGACAGCATGAGGTAGACTTTCACGTCTTAGAAGTTCCTGCGACCTTTAACCTACTTCTGGGGTGGCCGTGGTTGCACCAAGTAAAGGCAGTTTTGTCCACCTTACATCAGATGGTGAAATACCCCCATGGGAAGGGAGTAGCCATCGTTTTTGGAAATTCGTCAATCCATCCACTGCCAGAAGTATCTACACCAGTTTTGGAAATTGAGCACGGCATGGAGGATGTGTTCATATCGGGTTTTACCCTGGCTGAGGCCCGAGTCGTGCAGAACATCTTAGCTGTTAATGAGGGGGTTTATGTTAGCGCACAATCAGTATACCTCATGAACAAGCTTCAACATATCCCCGGGATGGGATTGGAAAAGAGCGGCTAGAAGGGCGTTGTAGTGTTGGCCAAAGTGCCACACAACCCACACACCTTTGGCTTGGGTTATCTGCCCACCAAAGAGGATTGGATAAGGAAAGGTAAGGGAGAGATGGAGAGAGAGAGCAAAAGCAAAAGGAAGCCTTTTGAGTTAATGCACCGACCTATCCAAGGTACCCTAAACGGACGCTTTGTCCGGGAGGGAAAGGACTTTCCATTTTGTGGCTTCCCAGAGCCGTGGCTGAATGCCGAGAAGAGGCGCCTACCGAGGTTTGAGATCTTCTTTGACCTACAGTTATCCGGGGATGATGTTGCCGAGAAGCAGACAGACCCATTAGCTGAGGTTGAACAGAATGAGAAAGTGGATTCCAAGAGCGCTGAAATTGAAATGGGGGTAGCACTGGCTTGTCTACTTTCAGATCCTCCGATCGTACAGAAGTGCTTAGAGGATAACTTCACAGTGTCTATGATTGGGAATGAAATGACTGCAGGCCTACCAGCAAACATTTTGGATGCATCTATTGCACTCTCTCTCATTTGGCAGTATGAAGAAGGATTTTTGTCAAGCAGCACCAGGTCAGGTAATGAGCCGGAATCTGATTCCTCCGAATCTGTTGAGTCAAAATTAGGTTCAAACTCGATTGAGTCTGAGTCCAGTATTCCAGGGGGTGATAACCCGGATACCACAGTCCTGTCCAGGTCGTCTTTTTCTTTCTCTTTTGAGTCTGTTGTAACAGAAGAATCGGACGGTTTGTATATGATTAATGAGAATGATGTGCATGTGGTTTCTGAGTACTTTTCTATGCCTTTGATTTATTGCTTGAATCAGGACTTTCAAAATTTTGATAAAAACGACGAGGAAGAAATTCCTCCATTTTTGCAACGATTAATTGATCAAGAGCAGGAAAGATTTGTTAAACCTTTAGTTGATGAAATCACTACTGTTGATGTTGATACTAAGAAGGACCCGCGGCTGGTCCAGATCGGGTCCACATTGTCTTCGGAGGAACGCGAGCGCTTAGTCGCTTTATTAAAAGATTTCAAAGATGTTTTCGTGTGGTCCTACGAAGACATGCCTGGGATCGATCCTGAGATTGTACAGCACTGGATCCCTCTTGACCCCGAGGTCCGACCCATCAAACAAAAACTCAGAAGGATCCGCCCGGACTGGGCCCTCAAGATTAAGGAAGAGGTCACCAAGCAAATCAATGCAGAGTTCCTGCTGGTATCCGAATACCCACTTGGTTGGCCAACATTGTTCCAGTGCCGAAGAAGAATGGCAGGATCTGGGTATGCGTGGATTTCAGGGATTTGAACAGAGCCAGTCCGAAAGACGACTTTCCCTTACCACATATTGACGAGTTAGTGGACTTCACAGCGGGGCATGCTTTGCTTTCGTTCATAGATGGATTCTCGGGCTATAATCAGATAGTGATGGCACCTGAAGACCGAGAGAAGACTGCTTTCACCACCCCGTAGGGGACATACTGCTACAGAGTGATGCCATTTGGGTTGAAGAACGCTAGAGCTACATATCAATGGGCCGCGACCACAATATTGCACGACATGATCCACAAAGAGGTTGAGGTGTACGTGGACGACATGATTGTCAAGTCCAAAGAAAGAGAGGGCCACTACACCACCTTGCAAAAGTTCTTCCAAAGGATCAGAGAATTTCAGTTGCGGCTGAATCCTCAGAAGTGTACGTTTGGTGTTACAGCGGGAAAAATGCTAGGGTTTCTGATTACACAGAGAGGTATCGAAGTCGACGCTTCCAAAATCAAGGCCATCTTAGAAATGCCACCACCAAGGACTGAAAATGAGGTGCGAGGCTTTCTGGGTAAAGTGCAATTCATAAGACGGTTTATCTCAAGATTAACCTTGACTTGTGAACCACTTTTTGGTCTCCTGAAGAAAGGAAAGAAATTCCAATGGGACGGCCGATGCCAAGCTGCTTTTGAACAGATCAAGGAATACTTACAAAACCCACCCGTGTTGTCACCGCCTGAACCGGGGAAGCCGCGGATATTGTTCCTTTCGGTAACTGAGACTACAATGGGCTGCATGCTCGCGCAAGAATTAGAGGACAAGGTGGAGAGAGCCATCTACTATCTGAGCAAAAAGATGCTAGAGTATGAGACTCGCTACACACCGTTGGAAAAGGCTTACTTAGCCTTGGTATGGGCTACCAGGAAGCTGCAGCACTACCTGTTACCTCACTCTGTAATGTTGGTTTCAAGATTAGATCCCATCAAATACCTATTCGAGAAACCGGCACTTACAGGTAGGCTAGCTCGTTGGTTGCTGTTGCTTTCTGAATTTGATCTGAAATATGTGACGCGCAAGTCAGTCAAGGGAAGAGCAGTAGCAGAATTCTTAGTCGATCATCCCGTGGAAGGGGGTGAAGCAGTTGAGTACTTATTCCCAGATGAGGCCATTTTGCATATCGACGATGAAACTTGGACGATGTACTTTAACGGAGAATCAAACCAGTATAGGTATGGAATAGGGGTGCTGCTGATAGCACCCAACAATTCCCATATCCCTCTAGCCTTCAAACTCCGGTTCAAAGTCTCGAACAACGAAGCAGAATATGAGGCATGCATTGCCGGTCTAGAAGCAGCCCTGGAACTAGGGGCAAAACGGTTGGACGTCATTGGGGACTCGAACCTTGTTGTATCTCAAGCGAAAGGAGATTGGAAAGTCAAAGAAGAAAAGATGATAATGTATCACCAGAACTTGGATTTGTTAATCCCTCGGTTTGAGAAGCTGAACTTTACTCATCTATTAAGGGAGAATAACAGGTTCGCAGATTCACTAGCAACTCTATCTTCCGTGATAGACATCCCGTTTGGAGTCTGGATGCGTCCAGTCATTATCGACCAAAAATTTGTGCCGGCTTACGAGTCGATTGCCGCGATAGATAAGGTTCAAGATGAGAACCCCTGGTATTACAATATTTGGAATTTCTTGGAAAAGGAAGCGTATCCACCAAGGGTAAATGCCAAGGATAAAAGGGCAATCAGAAGAATGGCCGTTCAGTTCATCATCTGCGGAGGTAAATTGTATAAGAGAGGTCATCTGAGAATGCATAAGCTATGCGTTGAAGCTGAAGAATCAAAACACCTGATGGAGGCCATCCATGGAGGGGAATGCGGTGCGCATATGAACGGGGTAATGCTAGCGTGGAAGATCCTCAGACAAGGTTATTATTGGTCCACCATGGAGGAGGATTGTATCGGCTTTGTTCAGCGATGCCACAAATGTCAGATCCATGTAAACCGCATGAACATCCCGCCGTCGAAGCTATACAACATGACTTCGCCATGGCCATTTTCAGTTTGGGGAATTGATGTGATCGGGGCTGTCACTCCAAAGGGGTCGAATGGGCATGAGTTCATCCTAGTTGCAATAGATTACTTTACAAAGTGGGTTGAGGCCCAATCCTATGCGGTGTTGAAGGCTTCACATGTTGCAAAATTCATCAGGAATAACATCATCTGTCGCTATGGGGTCCCAAACGAAATCATTTTAGATAACGGTTCCCACTTCAAGAAGGAAGTGATTAATTTGTTGGAAAAATACAACGTGGCTTTTCATAAGTCATCCACCTATCGGCCGCAGACCAATGGAGCAGTCAAGGCTGCCAACAAGAATATCAAACACATACTGCAGAAGATGGTGGAAACCTACCGGGATTGGCCAGATAAGTTACCATTTGCTCTGTGGGGCTACCGGACTTCAATTAGAACGTCTACTGGGGCGACTCCGTATTCATTAGTTTATGGGATGGAGGCCGTTCTACCTATCGAGATTGAAGTTTTGTCTTTGAGAGTGCTGGCTGAGTGTCAGATAAACGAAGCAGATTGGCAGCAGAGCAGATTTGAAGAACTCATGCTCTTTGACGAGCGCAGACTGAAAGCACTGTACCATGTTCAGGGTTATCAGCGTAGAATTGCCAGGGCTTTTAACAAGAAAGTTAAGTCCAAGAATCTAAAAGAAGGAGATTTGGTGCTCAAGGACAACCGAGCTCCCATCCACGACCCTAGGGGCAAGTTCAGACCCAATTGGACTGGTCCCTACATCATTAAATCTATTTGGTCAGGTGGAGCTGTCGTTCTGATGGACCTAGATGGCTAGAGTTCTCACAGCCGATCAACATGGACAAGTTGAAGAAATATTACCCCTGAGAGGCTCACTAGGCCGAAAACCCGAAAGGGCAACCTAGGTAAAAGTTAAAGCATGAAAAAATTTTGAAATTATAAAAACTGAGCTTGCTAGGCCGAAAACCCGAAAGGTCGGCCTTGGCAAAAGTTAGAGCGTAAAAGAAGAGTGAAAATACATGAGTGAACTTGAGCCTGAACTACGTAAGGCTTGATTCCCATCTTTGGGATACATAGGCAACTTCATCCTAAAGTTCAGCCATAAAGTCTTCCCCAATCAACTTTGTTCATTTGATCAATCTCGGTCATCTTTATCTATTCAGCGTTCAAGAGCTTCGGTTGTAATCTCCAGTACAGTGCTGCTCAGACTAGGGGCAACTTTCCAGTTGCTGGGATCCAGGGTTGTGCATCTCAGTGACAGATCTCAGGCATGTCCAGTTCTGATCCATATCGAAAATGGTTTTGAAAAGTTTTGATAAAAGTTGACTTTGTTCAAAATTAATCTTTTTACAACTTAGATCATTTTTGGACCAAAATGGAAAATTTCAGTACCCACAATCTTCAATTTTATTGATTTCAATACAAATTTCTCCTGCTCTTGCATGCAAATTGAAGTTGCTTTTGGTTACATTCATAAAGAAAACTTGAAAGTACTAATAAAGCAATAAATCCGGGGCATAGTTAAGTCGTGTGTTCCTGCGCCCCCTCCCAGAGCTGGTCGAAGCTTCTAACGCCAAAGTGGGCCCAATATGTGCCTCTTCATTGAGCCAATCTATGCACTCATCAGACAAAGTGCAATTGAAAGTGGAAGCGGGGGCCAGGAGTTCTCTCGTCCTCCATGCCGTGGCATACCAAGCAAGTTGTACGCCTCGGACCGGGAACGCAGCAGGGTATTCTATCCCCTCTGGCGGGCAAGTCTGATCATGGCCGAACTAGCGCTGGAACCAAAAAGAAAAGTAAAACACACAGTGCGTCAGGCCAATCAACTGAATCCCAGTCTGCTGGGACATGCTGTAGCTCATTGCTGGTAGATTGATTCAAGGACAACGCCAAGCAATACGGTCTGCGGACAAGTTGCACATCCAGTCGAACCACTATCCCTCATCCAGGGCATCAACTAGGCAACGTCGGAAAAAGTAGCCGCAAGCCGAGTACACCAGGCAAGAGTCCACAACGTGCAACTTGTCCATCAACCACACCTGGGGAGGGATAAAAAATGAGAGATTAAAGAATAGAGAGATGTACGATGAGAAAAGAGTGAGAAAAGGGTTTTGTGAGAAAAATAGAGCTTGAGGGCCGAGTAATGTGAGCAATATACACGTGAGACAGGATGGGAAACATTACCTGCCGTAGTAGTGGACTCCCCGCAAATCTGGTCGTCTCTCGGCGATAGAAAGTGTCCAAACCCATCAATGTCTCGGCCAATGTCATGGCAATACAGCTTTTTCCCTCCTTCAAGCTTTGGGCAACCTCGATCAACCGGACACTAGATCCTCCGGAGCCTAAGGCAAGCAAGAAATAGGATAGCATGCACAAACAAAGAGCGTGTCAATTAAAGCCTTGCCAATGATGGTCACCACGGTCGCCGGCATCAGAAAGCCAGCAAATCAAACTCGAAATATCCAGCATTCCGTCACCAATCAAAGATCGAGCGTCATGCATCGTGAGCCCACACATTCGCCCTAAAGCTTGGGCGTCGCCGAAGCAAAGTTGGGGCAAGATTTCTTCGTTGTGCTCAGATTCCATCAAAACTTGGAAATCTTCGAAAGTAGGACATACCTCTTGCCCGCCGAAGCTAAAGACATGTGTTACCGGATTCCAAAACCTCGCCGCGACATGGAGGAACGGAAAGTGTAGCGGAGTACGACTCAGAGTGAATGGTGCGTTTATGCCAAAGCCCCGGAAATTTAGCCTTTCCGAGCTATCCAAGTTGACAATCCAAGCTATGAGAATTTGGGCAAGAAACGCCTCCATTTGGAGCAAATCTGAGTTGAATTGAGGAAAAAACTACGAAGTTGAGGCTCTTGTAGGGGATAAGGTGTGAGTAGGAGACAGCTGTCAGCATTCTGGTGGTTCTTACCATCCATGGCCGACCGGCCAAAAATGGTGCCGACCGACCACCACTTTTGGCCGATGGCCATTTCTTGAGGCCGATGGCTTTCCCTTGTGGCCGGTGGTCTTCCTTCTTGTCCCCTGAGCTGTTTATGTGTTGAACATGCTGAGAATTTAGGGACTGGCACCACTTCCAATGCCCTCCGATGATGATTTTTGAGGAGTCACGCCCATTTGCTTATCGAGTTGTTGTACATTTGCTTATCCATTTGTATTTCATTTCTTCGAGTCTTTGTTTTGCCTATCGAGTTGTACTCGCACTTGGTTAGCTCATTGAGTTTCTTTGCTTTACTTATCGAGTTGTTAGTCGGTTCACTACCTGATTATTACGATGCAAGTGCTTAATTTTCAAACAAAGTTCAATTTCATTCACATTGTTATGTGATGCCACGCGATGCGATACATGGAAAGTACAAATGTAACACCTTTTCGAACAAAATGGCTGTTTCATTTCCATTATGTCTTTTGTAAAAATGCACAGTCTTGAAAAGTAAAACCTGCCTGAGGCAGTGCAATGTGCTTAAAACTAACGGTAAAAAAGGAAAGTAAAGCAAAAGGAGGGCAGGGCAGCAGAGTATCGGGATTGATACCGATAACCTTCCCTTGCGGTCGATGCATCCCGCATCCTTGTTCGAGTCAACGATGTGGTTTGGCACCTTCATTACTCAAGACAGTGCGAGGAAGCGCACTCTCAGAACATTAATAGACCTTCGAGTTGACCTCAAGCTACGTCTTCTATGAGCGATGCTCGGTGCGTGCGAGGAGCATCCCTTTTCGTATCCTTTTTGTATATTGCGAATTCCACAAATCGTTTCGATCATGTCGTAGTACGTTGTTTCGTTTTGGCTTTAAAAGCACATTCGTTACGCGTCTCGCGTTACACAATGCCTCGTCTTGTTCTGAATTTGCATCTCAACATCATGAATAACATGCCTTTACCTTGCTTCAGTTGAATATGCCCCCCTTTTTCCTATACACATCACATGCGTTGTCGCGTTATGCTTTACTTATATGTGTTCAAGTTCCTATACACATTGCATGCGTTGTCGCGTTATGCTTTACTTATATGTGTTCAAGTTCCTATACACATTGCATGCGTTGTCGCGTTATGCTTTACTTATATGTGTTCAAGTTCCTATACACATTGCATGCGTTGTCGCGTCATGCTTTACTTATATGTGTTCAAGTTCCTTTTATACACATTGCATGCGTTGTCGCGTTATGCTTTACTTACATGTGTTCAAGTTCCTTTTATACACATTGCATGCGTCGTCGCGTATGCTTTACTTACATGTGTTTATGCGCCTTCTCGCATTGTCATGCTTGTGTCAAATGCATTGGTATGCACTCCTCACCTGCGTTGTCGCACATATCTTACTTGCATTGTCATGCTTGTTTCAAATGCATTGTTATGCATTCTTTACATGCATTGTCACGCACTTTTCAATTGCATTGTTATGCATGTTTCTAACAAAATTGCACTTGTTAAGTTTCTTTCTCTTACAGGCACGATATTGTATGTACGGTTCATTTGAAGCTAGCGTAACCAGACGAGCCAGACAGGTATTGTATCCTCCGTGTGAGACGTAGCGAGAATTGAACGATTCTCCTACACCTTCTCTACATTGTAATGTAGTCTAGTTTATGCTAGCTTAAAACTGTTGCATGTTATGCTTCGTTATAGCTTTCTTTGCATGATCATGAGTTATGCTCGACTTTGTGCATTGTTCTTGCATTTTGCCCCTGCCTTCGGGCGCATATCTTTATCTGCAGCTTGTATGCTTTGTCTAAGTCTTCGGCCTTGTCAAAAATGGGTCATCTCTAGGCTTTGACACTCACTCCCGTCATTGTTCTGACTTTCGAGTTCTGTCAAAGAGGGGCAACTGTAGACACCCCATTTTTGACCGTTCTTGAGACTTGGACGTCACCGTTTGAACACTCGGTGATCATCCTTGTTTGTGTTCGTTTTGAGTTCTCGGAGGTCTCGGCTACGCGCCTTGCCTCAGGATCTCTTAACTTACCTATTTTGTGCTTGGTTTTGCACCAAGAACTTGTTTGTTTTTGCATCTGAGGGTAGAGAGTAGCTTGTTAGCTATCCCTGATACCCACCGACCTTGGTTTGAGGCCACCGGCCCTATTTTAATGCTATCGGCCATTGGTGATGGCGGGTCGGCATTTTGTGTGGTCGGCCGACCATTTAATTAGCCGATTGCCTCCTTCTCTGGCTGATACCACCCGTTTGCCTTTTTCAAGCATGGTGCATGCCAGCTGTGCCAGCTGAAGTGCACGGACTTATCCTCCATGCACGTGTATGGAGGATTTGGCACTTTGCACCCTTTGCACGCTTTTGCTCTAGCTTCTTGAGGAAGCTTGAACCCTCTTAGCTTCCTCAAGAAGCTTGACCCTTTGCCTTAGCTTCCCTTAGAAGCTTGACCCCTTTGACCCTTTTGCCTTAGCTCCTCCAAGAAGCTTAGGTCCTTCTCTTGCTCTATAAAAGGAAGCCTCGCTTCTCCTTTGAAAGGGATTGAACAAATCAGACATATACATCTGATATATGATATATATAACTTTCTCTCTCTATATCTCCCTCTCTCTCTCTCTCTCTCTCTCTCTTCATTTGTGTGTGTTTGAGGGCTCAAAAGGGTGTTTTGTTCTTAGTTTTACACTAAGGCACCTAGCATTACACCATACTTCGGTTTTGGGGGTGTTGGGAGGTTGTTCTTAGAGTTTTGAGTTGGTTTTGATCAAAAGAAAGGGGCTGGACTTGCTGTTCTTCAAGTGTTCTTCCAGGGTGAGACTATTGTTTTATATTCCCCAATCTTACACTAGCTTTTAACCTACTTTGCATGCTGTTTTGAGCTTTGTGTATAACTGATAAAAACTCTAATTTTTCATGCTTAAGATGTTTCATTAAGGTTTCTTTTGTGTTTGGGGTCGACCTCCCCCTCTAGGGCCATGTTTGGCCACTTTTGTGCCTTTTTGGTTGAGCTTTGAATACTTTTATGCATTGGCCTTCTCACCACTGAAATCTAAAGGATTTTCAGCGGTGAAGAAGAGGTTTTGAGGTCTTGCATAGGGAAGGGACACCCCTCTCCCGTTGTGTCCCATTTGTTCATGTTTTTTGCTCATAAGGGTGGCATGCATGCTTAGTTGTTTTTGGCTCCATTTCAAAAGTTTTTTGGGTGTTATCTGGTCATATTATACCTCTGTTTTTGGTCGGATTAATGGCCCCTTGCATGCATAATATACTTGCCTTGTACTCCTCTTTTTCCCTAGAAATGCATCTTGCCATTAGACCGTCATGCTTGCATGTTTTTGCCTTGCTTTGTGAAGCTTTTGGTCATATTTCATCATGCTTAAGGTCTGTTGGGTACTGATTTAATCATGTTTACCATGTTTGGTATAGCCTCTTTGCATTTTAGCTTGTGAGCCTTGAGTGTATGAGTCATGAGCATGCTTTAGTTGGGTTGTTTCAGTGATTTGGAATCACTTCTCATGCTATTTCAGTCCCTAATCCATGCTTGTATGCTTGCATTCATCATCCCTTTCATGCCTTGAAGAGTTGTTCTTTTATGCCTTGAAATGGGTCATAGTGCATGCCTTTTGTTTTAGGCATTTGGGTTGCCATATCAGTGGGTTTTGGGGCATATTTTGATGCATTGAAACTCTGTTTTCAGTTGCTTAGTCCATGCCATGAGTGGTTGGGATGGTTGTAATAGAGTGCCCTCTTTGTGGCCTTAAAAATCCCCCTTGTTTTGCATCCATTTCTTGGGCATGTTTTGACTATGATCTATACATGCCTTGGACTTGTTTTGGAGTCCCCTAAGACTGTTTTAAGTCATTTTGGTCCTTTGGGGTTTGGTTGACATAATCATTTTTGTTAAGCCTCAAGGTTTTAGGCCCTATTGCATGCCTTGCTTGCATGTTTTGCTTGATTTGGCATTATTCTTCATGTGATTTCAGAGCCTATTGTAATGCCATGTCCTCATGTCTATTCCATTTTGCTCATGCTTGAATGTTGTGCATAGTGGTCTAGCTTATGGACCACTATTATGTGTGTATTTGTCTCCCCTTTTGGCCCCTTAATTTGGGTGTTTTGGCCATTGTTCTGGGATATGGCTGAGGCCTCCCATCTCAATGTAAGTCCATCCTTGTACATAGTTGCATATTTGACATATTGCCTCTCGTTACATGCTTGCATTATACAATGTTTGCATTACATGTTAGGTTGCATTGCATTGCATCTTGCATGCTTAACACATTGTACATTTGCATGCTTAGTTTGCATTGCATTTGGCATGCCTTGTTAACTTAGCTTCATGTTGCGTATTTGACCCATGTTGCATACTTGAGCTACATTGCATACATGCATTACATTTTACTTAGTTTGGGGTGTCAAACCAAGCATGAGGAATGAGGTGTGTTCGTACTCCAAGTGACGAAACACGTCTCAATCCTCGGTCGCCAATACCCTTGATCTCAACATGATAGGGCACAAGGCACTCATTTGTTTGTTGCATGCATTTACATTGATTTGCAAACTTGGTGCATTTGGCCATCATGCATCGAGATGCGTGGTTGGTGGCCCGAGAACCGAAGGCCATACTCCCTTGAGTCCATAGCATGATAGGGAGAGCGGCCATGCACACATTGCTTTGAATTTCCATGCCATGCACTCTATGTCCTTTGTTGCTGTCAAAACAGGGCTCTGCAGGAAGAAATGGCCGACCGACCAATTTTGGTGCCGACCGACCATCAATGTCCAGCCGGTGGTTCAATAGTTGGCCGACAAGCCTATTCTCGTGGCCGGTGGATTTGAATTGTAGCCGGTGGCACTCTGCAACACTCAGGGAGTGATTCAGAAGGATGCTGGAAACTTTCATAAATTTCAGAGGGACAAGGCAGTGTAAATAGAGGCAGCTTTTGACATGGCAGTGAGTTTCCGAGCAAGGCGAGTCAGGAATGCATCATCCACGCATTCTGAGGCAGGGCTGCGGCCATTTTCTTTTTTGTAATTAATTTGTTAATTAATTAGAAGTTTTGTAATATATAATTAACTAGAGTAGTTAGTTATTTATTCGGACTGTATAATTTATTCGGACCCTCCGGGCGAGAGCAATTGTGTAATAAGTGTGTGTGAGTGTGTGTATGTCTTCCAACCCCCACTTCTTTCTCCCTTTTATTTACCCGCTTTCAATGGTTAGTATTAGGGCATATTTAAATTAGCATACCTTGTGTTATGCATGCGTGCATTCATTCATCTGTATTGCATGCACCGGACTCGGCACATCATACTAACTGCATTGTATTTCAATTCTAAGTTGAATATGTGTTAGTTGTAGCATCATCATATGCCATCTTAGAATAGCTAGGCCCATTGTAGTTGCATCTTGCATGTGTTGCATTAGCCATCTTAACATGAACTAAGATCATGCATATGATTACTAACTAGTTTCTGTTTTGGCTTGAAGTACTAGGTGAGCATTCATGCTTTAGCATCTTGCATGTGTGTGAATGTTAACATGATAGCATGCTTACCATGAGGTTACGTGTTTATGTGATATAACTACTTGAATGCTTGTGGGTGAAGGTTGGATTACCTGAATTGGAATAATGCATTGAATGCAAGTTTTCAGCCCACTTGAAAGTGGCAAAACCATGTTTTCTAAGCCTACTTGAGGGTGACAAATCCACATTTTAGCCTACTTACGAGTAGCAAACTGCTTTCAAAAACAAACATGAAATGTTTCATTCCAACTCAGGCGATCCGGTCTATATTTGTATGTTGTGCGCATCACATAGTAATTCTAGGCTAATAAACCGAAATAAGAACGCATATGTTTTCAAAAGAAGATATCATGTTTAGTAGAGGCCGATCTTTGATCGGGCGAGTGGGGGTGCTCATAGCTGACCTTCCCCAATCGTACCCAAGTTCCTGCGCTGAGGCAACTTTGGTGATGACGGACACGTGGCCTTAGGCAAACGAGTCAGGGTTTCCTAAATTCCCCCAAAACAAAATGTTTAGGTGGCGACTCTGTATCTGGTAAAGCAGTCCATGTTTGGCACTTCTTAAAAATCAGTTTTCCAAAACGATTTGCCGGATTTTGACTCTTTGATGATTCATCGGTCTTGCATTGCACTCTACGAGATTAGATACAGGACCGTAACATGAGTCCTGAACTGTAGTGAGCCCAAATGAACAAAACGGGATTCCCTCCCGGGACATTCGGGGACGTCTACTGTAAGCTATCACATGCTCTTCAGTAGCGTATCTTTCTCATTTTTATTATTATTTTTGTTTCTTATGTATATGAATGATACTTGAAAAAGACCAGTGCATATTAAATATTCCAACCCAGTCAATGCATGTACTTAAGTTGTATTGTTGTTGGCTTTTTTGGCTTTCGAAGGTTATTATTGTAATTTTGAGCGTGCCAGCAAGGATCAATCAGTCCTTACAGAATATTAGTTGCCAACCAATTATCAGACGATTGTGTTTTAGTTCTTTCAGCCTCAATGAAGAGGACTTTTACTGGTGGCTTTGTTTAGGAGAATTAAGAAAACAACGATTAAATGAAAAACCATTGTAACATTTCATTAAGTAAAATGGAAGATTTACAACGATCCAAATCAGCCTCGTAGAGGTTTACAGCAACAAATTAACTACTTGAAACTACTCCCATGAACAAAGTGCAGTGCAAGAATTTGAAGTACAGAAATGTAAAGAACAAGAAATATAAAACCTAGAAGGAAAATAAAGTAGATAAAACTGGTTTTTTGGATCTGAATCTGGGGCTTTTTCTGGGGCCTTCTCTGCTATTTATACTTCTCAATGACAACTGTCGAAATGGATTTCTAACCATCGAACCATCCCTCCATGATCGTTGATCATGTTTCCTCGCAATTAGCTCCACTATGCCATATCTGCAGTTAGGCTTCCCTCTTGATTTTGAATTTAAATATATGAGTAACCGTTAAGGCCACGGCATCTTGCATCTCTTCGCTGATTCAATGCTACGCAGATCTACAATAAACAATACTGACTGCCACGTGTATGATTATGATTGAAGATTTGAATTGTCTTCTCGTATTGCCCTCATTCTACCATGTGTTGGACTGTGATTGGTTTATACAAAATATGCAGCCAACATTACCCCCCACACTAATATACCTAATACTTTGTGATATTAGTAGATCTAGGTATTTTATCCACGTCTTAGAACGTGCATGGGCTTTACATTTTCAAAAATGCAACCGTCATTCCTCAATAAACATTTGCATTAAATTCTCCTCTATCCCTTGAACATTCCCACTATCTCAGTATTCGAAAAGACTAGTTCAGCTCTCATGGCCAAGCAGACCTTTTCTTACCTCGATCAAGCATATGAAGAGTTGTTTGATAATTTTGTTCGTCCTCGAAAGAATCTTCATGCATTGATTAGCCACCTTTATCCACCTTCCTATATTTAAGTCATGGAAGCTTTTGCAAACTATCAACCTTTGGATTACGAACCTATTGTCCACAATTCTTTAACCCAAAATTTTGCAAGCCTAGATATTGGAAGCTCTTCCTCTGACCTAAAACCTTCTGCATGGGATAAGGCTACAACTTCTTCTTCTTCTGGGGCTTCTGGTTGGAGAAGTTGGCCAGAACTTGAGGAGTCCAAGTTAAGAGAGCGAATCAATCATCATTTCGTCGAATTTGTTGATCCTCTAACTTTTCCTCCCTTTGCTTGGAGTTCAGTGGTTTACCCATATGTACCCATCAACCACCGACACCGTCTAGAAGACAACCTACTAGTAGCATGGTATACATCTTCCATGCCTACGAAGATAGTACAAGTTGCCCGTCGTCCAGAAGAAGCTCAAGGGTATAGCCCGTCATTCTTAGCCCAGAAGGCAAAACTTTGCTCTTCTGACTGGCTTGATATTGTCAACAACCCATAATCTCCTCCTTCTATCGAGATGGAAGCTCCTACACCTCCTCTTCCGCAAAACCCCCACAGGATGGAAGAACTGAGAAATACTCTCTTTGAGGGCCAGTTTCTCCCCTCCTATCACCCTCCATCTCCTCCTACTAAATATCAGCAACAACAAGCCCAACTTCTGATTGTGGCCTTTTCTCATTTGTCCTTCGATGTTCTTAAGGACAATGTTCCTCTCAAGAACTTTCGATGGGCTTGTGATGTTATGACCCGGGGTCATATTCTTAACCCCATCACTCAAGCAGAGCTCCAAATGTTTTTAGACCAACTCCCTCTGCTTTTTCATTGGCATCACATTTCTACGACCAGCATTTGATCTTTGAACCAAATCTCAGCTCGTCGAGTGTAGACACCCCATTTTTGACCATCCTCAAGACTTGGACGTCATCGTTTAAACACTCACTGATCATCCATGCTCATGTTCGTTTTAAGTTCCTGGAGGTCTCGGCCGCGCGCCTTGCCTCAAGATCTCTCAACTTGTCTGTTTTGTGGTTGGTTGTGGACCAAGGACTTGTGTTTTTGCTTTTGAGGGAAAATGGTGGCTTGTTGGCCATCCCCTCAACCCATCGGCCAAGGCATGAAGCCATCGGCCTTGTTTTCTTGCCATCAGCCAAAAGTGTTGGCCGATCGGCACTTTTTTTGGTCGATCGGCACTTATGTTGGTCGATTGGCCATATTTTCTGGCCGAGCCCTGTTCATCTGCTTTATACAGATAATTTATGCCAGCTGTCATAGCTGGCATGCACAATTCACATCCTCCACATACGTGTATGGAGGGATTTGTTTCGATTGCTTAGCTTGCTCAACAAGCTTAGGAATTGAACTTCTATAAAGAGGGAGCTCCTCCTCCCTTTCCAGAGGTTCAAAAAATTAGGGTTAGAGTGATAGATATAGTTTTGTATCTATCTTGCCTTGATTCTTCATTTTGTGCTTCAAAAGTGTCATTTTGTCTTACTATTGTACACAAACACACACTAGAACACCATCCTCTTGGAGCTGAGGTCCCTTGAGGCTGATTTTAGTGTTCTTGGGCTGGTTTTGATCAAAGAAGGCTACTGGAGCAGTGTTCTTGAAGGTGGCCTTCAAGGGTGAGTTCCTTGCTTTTAAACCCCCATTCTTGTTTTAGCTTTTAGACCTACTTGCTTATTGTTTTAAGCTTAACTCTTAACTGATAAAATTTATGTTTTTACATGCTTTAAATCTTTGGTTAAGGTCACTTTTTGGTTGGGGGTCATCTCTTCCCTCCAAGGCCTTGTTAGGCCTTGTTTTAAGCCATCCCTTTTGGCCCTTGTTTTAGGTTTTGCATGACCTTTCTACCACTTCAATCCAAAGGATTTTTAGTGGTGGAAATGTGATTTTGGAGTCCTAAATAGGAGGGTCATCCCCTCTCCTTGTTGTTTTTTATGCTTTCATAAGTGGCTTATATTGGTAGCATGTTGGCTTAGCTTGTTTTAGCTTCATTTCAGTATGTATTAGGCTTTGTTTTACCATGATACAACACTGTTTTTGCTTGTTTTTGTCACTCCATGCATTCCTAATACACTTGTAGTGTAAATCACACACACTAGTCTTGTATGCTTCATGAAGTAGCATGTCATTCTAGCCTATGTTGTGTCCCCTTTAGCATGTATTTGGTGTTGTCTTACCATGTCATACCTCTATTTAGGTTTGGTTTGGTTAGCCTTTGCATGCCTCATGCACTTGTAGTGCATTTCCATGAAATTGCCTTAACATGGTTTGTGCTTTAAGCCATGTTGTTAGCATGATTTTGGCTTGACCCAAAGAAGCTTTTAGCCTTGTTTTACCATGTTTAAGGTCTGTTTGGTGTTTTTTTGGTCATGCTTGCATTGTTTTGTATAGCCATGGTTCAACCTAGCTTGTTGGCTTTGAGTGTCCAAGTCATTAGTATGCATTGCTAGGACTGTTCTTATGATTTGGCATCATTTCATATGTGTTTTCAGTCCATGTTTCAAGTTCAAATGCTTGCACTTATCACTCCTTTAATGCTTTAAGGAGTTGATGTTTTATGCCTCATGAATGGATCATTGTGCATGCCTCCATGCTTAGGTCTTTGGGATGCCATTTAAGTGGGTTTTTGGTCTTGTTTTACCATCCATAACTCTATTTTTCATTGGTTAAGTCATGCCATGTTTGGTTTTGATAAGTGTAGTATAACACCTCTTTTGTAGCCTTGCATGCCTCGTGCTTTTGGGCTTTTATTCTAGCTTGTGTTGGCTGGGTTTAAGCTTGTTTTTGGCCCTATATTGACCTGCCTTGGGACTGTTTTGGGTGCCCTTGGCCCTTTGGGGCCTGATTCTTCTGGCCATGGTTTGAGTCCCTTGGTTAGCCTTAAGCTTTAGGCTTTCTTGCATGCTATACTTGCTTTGTTTGGTTGATTTGGCATCATTCCGCACATATTTTCAAAGCTTATTGCATTGCCACATTCTCATGTTTGTCACACCTTGCTCATGTTTGAGAGTTGTGTCTTGTTGCCTAGGTGTTGGACCATTCACATGTGCATGTTTGTTTTACATTTTCATGCTTCCAATTCATAACTTTGGCCACTGATTTTGAGCATGGCTGAGATCTGTCCATCTTTAGTTTAAGTCCATTTACCATGTTGTTCAAAGTTGCTACTTTACATCATGCTTACATGCTTGTCATATTGCATGTTGTCACGTGTTTGCTACATATTTAGTACATTATACGTTGTTGCATATTAGTTCCATTGCATGTTGTTGCATGCTTAGGTTGCATTGCATTGTGTGTGCATTACTTTGCCTCTTGATCAAACATGATAGAGGTTAAGGTCCCTTATGTGTTTTGTGCATTTCATTTGATATTGAATTGCACGCTTGACTCTTTTGGCCATCATGCATTGAAATGCGCGATTGACGGTCCGAGGGTCGAGAACTACACTCCTTTGAGTCTCAAACATGATAAGTGGTGTAACTGCAAACATTGTCTTATGAATGCATTGCCATGCTTTGTTTGTCCTCTGCTGTAGCAAAAGAGCATTTTACAGGAAGGGATGGCCGATCGGCCATCTTCAGTGCCGGTCTGCTACAAGTGTTTGGCCGATGGCTTCATATTTGGTTGATAACCTGTTTATCTTAGCCGATGACCATGATTTTTGGCCAATGGCCTCTCACAGTGCCCATGGGGTGAATCAAAAGTGTGTTGGGAATTTTCACACTTTGCAGAGGTACAGAGCAGTGCAAACAGAGGCAACATGAGGCATGGCAACGGATTTCCGAGTGAAGCTGACCGAGTATGCATTTGCCCCTCTTCTCGAGGCCTCTTTACTGTTTTTCGTAGCTTAATTAATTTGTTAATTATTTAAGTGTTGTAATAATTAGTTGTAGCTAGTTATTCATTTGATTGTGTAATAATTAATTAGTTTGTTAGTTGATTAATTAGTTGATTTGTATTATTCTTTCGGACCCTCCGTCGAGAGGGCACAATTTTGTAATAAGCATGCGTGTGTGTGATGCATGTCTTTCTTATGCTCGCATGTTTGCATTCATTCATCTGTATTGCATGCACCGGGCTCAGCGCATCATACCAACCACATTGTATTTCAATTCCTACTTGAATACATGTATCAAGTTGTCGCATCTCATATGCCATCTTAGAATAGTCGAGCCTATTTCTAGTTACATTTTGCATGTGTTGCATTAGCCATCTAAATATGAACTAGGATCATACATTGATTTCTAACTAGCTTCTTGTTTTAGCTCGGAGTATACTGTGAGTGTTTATGCTTTAGCATACTGCATGTGTGTTATTGTTTGCCATGAAAGCATGCTTGCTATGAGGCTAACTGCTTATGTGATATAACTGCCTGTATGCCTATGGGTGAAGGTTCGATTGCTTGAATTGGAACAATTCATTGAATCCTCGATTTAGCCTACTTGCGAGTAGTAAACTTCAAACCATTTTTTAAAACAACAAATATGCAATGCTTTGTTCCAAATTAGGCGACCTAATCTACTTGTGTGTTGTGCGCATCACATAGTAATTCTAGCTAATTAACCGGAATAAGAACGCATGTGTTTTCAAAAACAAGATATCATGCTTAGTACAAGTCGATCTTTGATCGAGCGAGCGGGGGTGCTCATTGCATGACCTTCCCCTCTCGTGCCCAAGTTCCCGAGCCGAGGCAACTTTGGTGATGACAGACACGTGGCCTTAGGCACGAGTCAAGGTTTCCTAAATTCCCCCAAAATAAAATATTTAGGTGGAAACTCTGTATCTGGCAAAGCAGTCCATGTTTGGCACTTCTTTCTTAAAAATCAGTTTTCCAAAACGATTTGCCGGATTTGGACTCTTTGGTGATTTATCGGTCTTGCATCGCACTTTGCGAGATTAGATTCAGAACCGTGACATTGAGTCCGAACTGTAGTAGCTAGAGAACAAAACAAGATTTTCTCGGGAGTTCTCCGGGCACGTCTACATCGAGTTCATACCCGGTATGAAGCAGAGAACCTCATCGATGAATATGATGATTTCAAGAATAAAGACTCTGCATACTGGGATGACTTGGACATGGATGAGATGGAACAAGGATTGAAAGAAACAGAGTCTAAAATAAAGGCCGAAAAACTTTTTTATCAAGTAAGAGCATATCAAATTCAGTAGCCTAACCTGGAGAAGATAGAAGATAGAATAAAAAAGAACAAAAGTTTATTGATCATAGCTGGAACAAGTTCCATGATCTTGTCATTTATTCTATTCCTTATTTTATGAACTTGAATATGTAGCCAAGGAAGGCTTCTGATGTAATTGCTTGCTTTTGTCTGAATAAAGCTAAGATTTTTTTCTCTTTATTTGGCATGGTCTGATTTCACCTCATTTGTTAAAAACAAACAAACTTAAGGCTTCGAATTCAACAATTTCATCATTCGAAACTCGATTGGATCATACCCAATGAGATACTAGAAACCCAATTTGAACTTTTCCAACATATATAGTGTAATTGATACCTTTAGCCTTAGGTTCCCTTTTAGAATCAGAGCTTCAAATTCACCTATTTTGCCCTTCAAAACTTGATTTGATCATATCCATTTTCCTAACATATGGTTAATACAAGTAGTTCTAAATCAACTAATTTTGCTTCGCACAAACAGACTATATTTTCCAAAATATGGAAACCACTTTTAAAGACTGCACTGTTTTATTCTAAAAAGTGATTTCTTTTGTATACTACTAAACCAACTATTGGTTTGAAACCAAAAACAAACTACTTCTAACCACAAGGTATTCCAAATTTTGCTTCGAAGGATTTTACTGTCATCAAGAAACCTAAAACAAGTCTTTAATCCTTTTGGAGTAAACAAATACTTGGGTATTCCTGCACCTTTAGGTGGGGAATGTGCTTTGAAATCGACTTCCTATTTTCGAAGCTGTTTGTCACTTGATTTTGGCGCCAAAACTTGGCTTCGAAGCCAAAAATTTGATTTCGAAGCCAACATTAATATTTGAGATACAATTCCCTCCCAAATTATCACCATTGAGGGGAACCTTTTTGTATTCGTACTTTTAACACTTCTTTATGAATTCAACCCACTTAAAACGATTGGGTATATTTTTCAGACATAAAGGTTTAAAAATCCTTTTTTTTTCGTGCTTTGAATTCACTTGTTTGCCTAACACACAAACCCTTCAACTCTACTAACCCTTTCTTTCTTGCTGCTCGTTACCAATGGAGTCTTCTTCCTTGAAAGCACCAACTGGCGAACGTATAAGCCCAACAATGGCTATGAAAAGATGTATTGAGGAAGAAATTGCTAAATTCAAAGCTGATGGATCGAGTGCCATAGACAGATGCCTCTTTGTCCCTCTCCACAGCAAAAAACAAGAATATGTCCTAGGTCCTATCTTTCGAGAGGTTCCCGCCCAACTTCCTGCTTTGTACCCTCGTTTGGAGGACCATTTCTTCTCTATGAAGGGGGGCTTGACTGGAGAAATTGGAGGATGAACCATCCTCATCGTTGCTGGCCAACATTAAGGGCTGAGTGGGAGGAATGGTATGACAGGGTCGTGCCTGTAAGAGAATGGGACCTACAAGAGCTCTGTATTCTCGACGCCCTTCGTCTTTCCAGGTTTGTCATTCCTGAAGACCCTTTTTTGATTCCTGCAGCTCTTTGCTTCTAGAATATGGCCTTTAACTTTTTTCAGTTTTGGTGTGGTATGATGGCCCCCACTGTTCTTGATATTTGCCATCTCTTAGGGCTTTCACCACTCGGTACTCCTTTTACACCCAGCTATCCAAACCTTTCAGTTAAATTTTCCCTTCCACCTTTGAATTCTTCCTTCAGTGACTTTGTAAAGGCTGAAAATAAAAATGAGGACCCTATGAGTGATTGAGAACTCTTCTCCTTTATTTTATATTGGTTGTGTAAATTTCTTTTTTGTACATCATCTCAACGAATCATGCCTGAGTTTGCCCTATTTGCAAAGACCCTTGTTTTGAAGAAACGAATAGCCTTGGCCCCTTATCTTTTAGGCCATGTCTATAGAGCCTGCTCCCAATTTTGTAAAAGACCTCTTGATATCAACCAGGGAGGTCCCCTCTAGGTGCTTTAACTCTAGCTCTTTGCATACTTCACTGATCTGCATCCTAAGTGCTTGAAGTTCTTAGTTCAAGACCCTAGCACTTGTGGAGAAAAGTATGATAGAATTTCCCTTTATCCTGCTTCTTTTGCCTACTATCTTACCTTTTTTCATCAGCTTCCTGTTTCCCCAGCTGCTACCTTCTTTTACCCATTTGATGCCAATAAATGACCAACTTGGCTAAAAACATTCTTGCCTGATAGAGAATGTTCCATCCCATCGCACAAAGATATGTGGGCTTCTATTTTGTTGCCAAGGGAACTTTTTATTGGTACTTTAAACTCTCGAGCTTATAAGTGTATATCTAAGGTATACTACCCCTCCCAGTTTGCCAGGCAATTTGGGCTTACCCAAGGATTTCCCATTCCACTCTGTAGTCTCTCGAATATCCATCTTACAGCCAGAGACCTGAGAGTACCCAAATCTAAACTAGAGGAGGCAACATTTAAATTGTTGAAATATTTGAGTGAGTTTAAATTTACTCCCTTCCTCCCATCTGGCTTATTTTTAAAAAGATTTCAAAGTTGGTGGACAGCCAATATAGAAGTGCATCTAGCAATACATCCTCATGATTTACTAATAGGGCTAGGTGTGCCTTCTAAGGCTAAACCAAAAGAAGCCGGGACCATCCCCTTTCTTTCTACAGCTACCAAGACTATTCCTACAGTCTCACTCCCTCCTTCCAGAGTTACTAGAGCTACTTCGAAAAAGGGTATGCATTTTTAGGTTTCCTTTATTTCAGAATTTTCTATTTTTTTTCTTCATGTTTATACTACTTGGTGTAAGGTCTCCACAAGAAGAATCTCCCAAGAGAGTTAAAGCTCTGCCTATTCTCAAAGACAAACACCAGCAAAAAAAGAAAAGAAAACTAATACTCACTCCTGAGGAGTCTGAGTCTCAGATTGAAGAGAAAGAGACAGAGAAAGAGCAGGAAATACCACTGTAGAGAAAAAAAAGAAAGAAGATAACTGTCTCTCATTCTGATTTGGTCAAAGACCCTACTCATGAGGCAGCTACCAAAATAGTGGAGAATAAACACTCTAAAGAAATAATTGTTTTCTAGAGAGCTGAAAAAAGGCAGCAGCAGCAACTACTAAGGGATGAAGTTGCTGCTGCTGATACAATCCAAAGGGAAACTGCGAGAAGGCAACACACTGCTGAGCATTATTCCCTTCGTAGTTCTCCCATCATTACCACCACCTCTGAAACCAGTAATTTCCTTTCGTGTTTCTACTTTCCTTTCTCAAATTCTTGATACTGAGACTTAACATTGTTTTGTATTTCTTCTTTTGTAGCAACAACTACTTTGCCTTCTCCTTCGATAAGGATTCCTTTAGTTTCATCCGAAGTTGAATAACCTCAAAATGTGGATCCAATTCAAATAATACTCCCACTTCCTGGTCCTACATTTTCCATACCTTTCTTAAGACCAAGCATTTCTACAGCCCTATCTTTTGGCTTAACTTCATACTTTTTTTTTCTATCCTTCAACTCTTCCCAATTTATTCTTCCTTCAAGCCTTGCTGCTCCTTCCCCTCCTGAGGAAATTCCAGCTATTACTTCATCTCCAGTGATAGCTGATTTCCATAAAGAAGACACTGGTAGCTCTCCAATCCATTGTCCATCATCTCTACCTAGCTCCAGTCCCTCTTCCCTTGACCTACTGGTAGCCAAAACTATGGAGACTGCTAGGGATACTTCACATTCTTCTCCTATTCCTATGCAGCCATTTCTTCCTTCTACCAGAGTTTTTTCTGCACTCTCCATGTCAACAGATGAGGTGGACATCTTCGAAGCTAGGCTAGCCAGTCTTTTTGACATGCCTTCCACTACTCCAACAGCTAGCAATGAAGCTAAGCCATTAGTCCTAACTGATTCTCTATTAGAAATTTTTTAGAGCTCTTCCTCCAGTAGTAGGACTCCCTTGTCTTCAATAGACTTGGATAGCTGTTTGGAGTTGCTGACATCCTTCCCAAGGATTCCTTTTGAAGCCTTACAAAGGCCTATAATCAAGAATGGCTTCCTCTAATGTTGTAAGATTGTTGAGCAATCTAACATGATTGTTTCAAGTCATTTATCTCAGGCGGCAGCCACCATTGATTTTTACATCAACATCTGCCATGTTGCCAAGGCTGCAGAGGAGAAATTGCTGCGAGACCAGAGTTTTGTTTCCCAAATTCATGTTGAAGTGTCAGAATTGAAAGAGCAACATTCCTCTGTCTCCCAATTTCGAACTCAACTACTAAAGAAGAAAGCTCAGCTTGAAGAAGAGTTATCAGCAGTCAATCAGGCTTTAGATGGAACTGCCACCAAACTGCAGATCACCAACCAAAGACTGGTTGATCGAAAACAGGAGATGGCTACAGCCATTCAGTTGTTCCTATCTTTTTAAGAGTAGAGAGTCTATTGTAAAGGAACAACTAAAACATTGCACTGACTTTTCGGCCAATTTATGGCTGCATGTATTCAACTCATTATGAAATAAAATCCTTGTTTATTAGTTGAGTGTTTTCATGTTCTTTTCACTTAACACTTATTACATTCCTTGTGTTTCCCACACGGTTAGATAATAAAGCTTCAAATATCTGCCATTAATCTTTTTAGGGTGCACATGTCTATTCAATTTTTTCAAATGATATGCTCCCGAAGGCAAGACTTTGTGGATTTGATATGGTCATTCCCAGTTAGGTGACCATTTGCCAAACTTGTGGCTTTTAATCCCTATTGGGAGTATTGTCTTCCATACCAAATCACCTTCATCAAAGCTAATGTGCTGGACCTTCTTATTATAGTTTTGGCTGCTTTCTTCTTTTGGAAAAGAATGCTATTTAATGCCAGAATTCTAGCTTCATCCATACTTTCTAATTCCAAACATATACTCTGATGGTACTGCTCAAGATTTAACTGATCCTGGCATCTCACCCTCAAAGACTAATCATTAATTTCCACAAGTAGTACTGCATCATGCCCATATACTAAAGCATAAGGAGTGATTCCTGTATTTGACCTTGGAGAAGTCCTATAAGCCCATAATACATCCAATAGCAAGTTATGTCAATCTCTAGGATTATCTTCCACAACTTTTTGTATTCTTTTCTTCAAAGATTTATTGGATGATTCTGCCTGACCATTGGCTTGTGCATAATAGGGAGTAGAATTAACAAGGCTAATTCCAAACTCTGCCACAAAAGACTTCACCATTTTCCCATCAAATACAGTCCCATTATCAACAGTTATAGTCTGTGGGATGCCAAATCTGTGGATCAAATCTTTAATGAATCTAATAACTTCGGTCTAGTCTACAGCCTTATATGGCTTAGCTTCGACCCACTTAGTGAGGTAATCTGTGGCCACTAAGATGAAGCAATGATGCTTCAAAGAGGGTGGGTGTATTTTCCCTATCATATCCATAGCCCATCTTCTAAATGGCCAAGGCTTCACAACCGGATGCAGATCAGTTATGGGTACATGCCTTATTGTGACATGCTTTTGGCATGCCTGGCAACCTCTAGCATATTCTATGCAATCCTTACAGATGGTTGGCCAATAGTAGGAATGTCTTCGAAGCAGCCATCTCATCTTCACACTAGGTTGATGAGCACCAAAGATGCCTTCATAAACCTCAGCCATGATTATCAATGCTTTCTTTGGACCTAAACATTCCAATAATAACCCATCTACCCCCCTTTTATAGAGAGCATTACCATACATTATGTATTGCATGGATTGCAATTTGATTTTTCTGCTGGCTTTTGAAGATGGGTCAGCTAGATACTGCATTATTGGATGTCTTCAATCTTGTTCTTGTAAGTCATTATGATTGACCTCTAAGACCATATTCCTTCTATTCAAAGGTGGTATTACCTTTTGATATGTTGTTTGGCTTATGTTCCTTTGAGTGTTATCCTTTCTCTTGAAATTCTAAACTTTTTGAGCCACATCATTAGCTTTATTATTCAAGAATCTTGGGACATAAATTACATTTGCTATCTGAAACTGAGAAAGCAAATGTAATGCAACAACATAATATGGCAACATGCTTACATTTTGACATTTGAAAATCCCTTTCACCTGGTTAACCACTAATTGGGAATCTCCAAATATATCAACTACATGAGCTTGTAATCCAATAAGTATTTCGAGTCCCATTATTAAAGCTTCATATTCAGCTTGATTATTGAAACAAGTAATTTCATCCACTCTGAAACCATATATGGTTTCTACCCTTAGTGGTGACTTAATCACCACACCAGTTCCAGTTAGACCATTGGCTTTTGATCCATCGAACCACATTTGCCACGGTTCAACACTAACCATACCAAGTTCCATTATCTCTTGGCTTTCTGTTTGACATGGATGGTCTGCCAAGAAGTTAGCTAACACTTGTCCTTTTACTGCCTTTTGGGGGACATGTTCTAGATGACATTATGATAAAGCTAATATCCATTTGTCAATTATTCCTCTCAACACAGGTCTAGATAACATATATTTAACCAAATCTGTGATTGCAATTACCAAGACAGTTGTAGGCAAAAAATAGTATCTTAATTTCATTGCAGCAAAATACAATGCAAGGCATAACTTTTCTACAACTGAGTATTTACATTCACAAGAATTTAGAAACCTACTAAGGTAATAAACTGCTTGCTCTTTGCCTTCTTCATTGTCTTGGGCTAAGAAAACTCCCAGTGAATCTTCTGCTGCAGCTATATACAACTTCAAGTGCTTATCACCCTTTGGTGGCATCAGCACTAAAGGGTTGGCCAAATAGGCTTTGATTCCTTCGAAAGTAGTTTAATGCTCTACTATCCACACAAACTCCTCTTCATCTTTCAGCCTTACTAAGGAAAAAAATACTTTAGTTTTCCCTGCAGTATTAGAAATGAATCTTCGAAAAAAATTAACTTGTCCAAGGAATTTTTGTAATTCTTTCTTACTTGATGGAGGTCTGGCTTCAATGATAGCTTTGGCTTTGTTCTGATCAATTTGTATTCCCTTCTTGTGTACTATATAGCCCAAGAAGTTTCCAACTGATATGCCAAAAGCATATTTGAGATAATTAAGTTTCAACTTGAACTTTCTCATTCTTTCAAAAGCTGCTTCCAAGTGAAACAAATATTCCTCCATGGATTGGGACTTTACTACAATATCATCAATGTAACACTCTAAATATTCTCCAACGAGATCATGAAAGATAGTGTTCATAGCCCTTTAATATGTAGCCCCAACATTCTTTAGGCCAAATGGCATTTTAACCCATTCGAAGGTGCCAATGTTCCCAAGACATCTGAATGCTGTCTTATGGATATCCTCTTCTGCAATGCAGATTTGGTTATAACCAGAGTGCCCATCCATCATTGATAAAATTTTGTGCCCTGCTAAACTGTCCACCAATAAATCTACTATTGGCATAGGATACTCATCTTTTGGAGTTAAATTCAAGTTTCTGAAATCGATGCATACCCTCATTTTACCATTCTTCTTAACTACAAGCACAATATTGGATAGCCATTCAACATACCTGGCTGTCCTAATAAAGTCTACCTTGAGGAGCCTAAGAATTTCCTCATTGACCTTTTGAATCACTTCAGGACTCATCCTTCTTGGTTTTTGCTTATATGGCTTGAAATTAGGCCTCATAGGGAGCCTATGTTCTACTAATGACCTATCCAATCCTGGTAGTTCATTATAAGACCATGCAAAACAATCTTTATATCTCTTCAAGACCACCAACAACTGGTCCCTGTCAGGAGCATTCAACCAAGCACTTATATAGGTGGGCTGCTATATAGAACCTTCCCCTAAGTTCACTTCTTCCAAAGGGTCTTACATCTGAGGACTCACTGATGCTTCTTTTTTGATTTCTTCTGTCTTTGAAGCAATCTTCTTGCTTTGTCCTGCTTCCAGTTTCTTTGGTTCAACATCTTTACCCTCCTCCTCATAGATAAAGTCTGTCCATAAGGCTTCTTCTTCCTGTATCATCTGGACTTTTGTTTCAATGTCCAATGCACAGTATTTATCCAAGGCCAAAACTCTGACCTATTGCTGCTCCTACTTACAGCCAATTACCATGGCTTCTTTCCCTTGCTCTTGCATCTTCTGGACTATTGACTTTATGTCCAATATTGAGAACTTAATTAACGCCAAAGACCTGGCCTCTTGGGTTCCATCATTTTGCCTACAACCAGGTATCATTGTCATCCTTGGCAACAAATTCTTCATCAGCACTTTCCTGGACTAAGTGCTTCAGGTGTGCTAATTCCTCATCAGCCGTCATTTCGGCTAATCCATCAGGTTTTCTTAATATGCTGAGTGGTGCCACTTCTTCAGTATACAATTTGGCCTCTGCAAAATCTGGACAAGCTATGAATGGTTGAGGGTCTGTGTTGATCTCCTCTATCTCTCCATTGCACAAGGCCATCATCATCTTCTGATGTAGAGAGGAAGGCACACATTTATTGGTATGAATCTAATCCCTACCAAGTAGAGCATTATACTTAACATTGCTGTTGATAACGAAGAATGTCATCATGCAGTCCTTGGTTCCCACACTCAGGTTGATGGGCAAAATGCCCTGAGCCATCTATTTGTCTCCAGTGAAACCAGCAATGGTTGTGCTAGTTGGGATTAATCTGGGGTTTCTCTTTCCTAGCTTCTTCAAAGAAGATTTCGGAAGCAGGTTTACTGCTGCCCCATTGTCCACCAATACCCGGTTCATCTGTATCCCATCGAAGAAGGCCTTAATGTACAAGGGTTTGACATGCTGTGTCATGGATGTCGTGGGATATTCAAAAGGGTATGAGAGGTTAATACTCACCTCTTCTTCACTTTCGTCTCCAGTTTCCATTTGTATGGCCACTTCGGATTCATTTTGCACCATACTCACTTGTGAGTCTTCGCTAGAAACTAGAATTGGGTCAATTTCCTGACCTTCTTGGTTTTCATCTTCAGCTTGGAATTCCTGTGGTAGTATATGTACCATATTCATTGATACTGGAGGAAACGGGCCAAATTGGATGACTGGCTGTACCTGTTTCTCTTCCTGGCCAACTTGTTCAATTACTTCAGAAGCATCTTCCATACTGCATTCTGGCACTTCAATACTAGTAACTTTCTTCGAATGGTCTGTTTCTGCTGATTTTTCAACCAAAAATGTATGTTCAGCCATAAAGGCTTCGAACATTTCCTCCTCAACCATTTTGGTCTAGGCCAACTTCTTCCTCTATCTTACTATCACTTTTCATCAAAGCCCTTTCTAATCCTGCTAAACTAGATCTTTCTTTGGCTTTTAGTTCGAAGTGAACTTTGGACAACTGCTCTCTGTTGCAATTTATTTTGCCTTGAGGAGTCGATTTTAGACTATGATCTAACTTTGGACTTTTCTTTCCCTCTGTCTGGCCCTTTGGTTGGACCAATGAAGAGCTTTCTCCACTTTCTTTCAAGTCCTTCTGGTACTGAGTGTACCTTCGCTGGATCTTCCTCCTTTGGGATCTAGAAATCACTAGGACCATATTTGGTTCCTTTGTTTTTGGATACTTTAATAACACCCAATTATTTGGAGCCACCAAGGGAAGTTTGACCATCCTACCCTGATCTCCAACGACATTTCTTTGAGAAGGTATTTCCTTAGGTTTGTTTTGCATAACAAACCAATCTGGAACTCCAGGTACCCATGAGCCTACTGACTCAATTGTTGAATTGTTTCTTTCCTCCTTCGAAGCTAATTTCGAAGTTGCCTGTGAAGGCCACTGCTTGGCCCTGACTCCCTTTTTTGGGCCCAATTCAGGCCTTCCATAAAAGTGGCCACTTTCCATCCTGTGTGAGGCTAGTCTAGGGAGCCAATCTCTAGCTTTAATCTCATAACTTGAACCCCTTTCAGGTCTCCTTTCAGGATGATTGCCCTCCATTCTGTAATAGTTGGGTCGTCTGAACTCATGTAGAGGTCTCTTGCCCTTAGAGTACACTCTAGTGGCTGCTGACCTAGCCATGAATGGCTGCTGCCTAGGGCCAGTTGGATATGACCTTTTGTTACAGGCACCGGTTGGTTTAGGATGCCTTTACACATCCTTGTAATATTGCTTCCCATCAATCGGAAGCCCTTTCAACCACTTGTAGCTCAATCTGCAGCTGGGACACATTTTTTGCATAACAGTTGCTTCTAAAAAATCATCATCCAGTGCCTCTTCATCAGAGTCTTCCCTCTGGTCTGGAAAGCCCTTTCTAGCATCTTTCTTGATAATAGTCTGGCTGACAACATGCATTTGCACATTGACCTCTTCCAATTCCTTCAAGGATAAGTTCTGGAAGTCTAGCACAATAACATTGGCTACGACTTCTTCAATTTCTGGGAATGGATTAGTGTCAATCCCCATAGCTTTTCTGCTTTAGCTAAGAATTTTAAACTCCCCTTCTGAATCTGTTCTTGGATCCTGCCGTGAAAAACAATACAGTTTTTAGTTGAGTGAGACCAAGAATTATGCCATTTACAATACACTTTTCCTTTAAGTTCCTCTGGAGATGGAATTTTGACTCCTTTTGGTAACTTGAGGAAGTTTGCCACAAGCAAATGATCAAAAATGTCATCTGCCTTTGTTAAATCGAAAGAGTATTTCCTATGAAGGTCTTTCTTTTTAAACTGTTGGTCTATTGTTGTGTCTTTATGAATTAATGCCTCACAGATCACAGGTTCTTTTCCTACAATCTCTGCTACGTCAATCTTATAATTAGGATCTCTATAATACGTCTTGTATGATGCATTACTTCGATCTTGTTCTTCCTCTAGTAATGCTTCATACCTAGACACCTTATAGGTTAGTTCCACTAAGTCTCTAAACTTAATTGAGTCAAACTTCTTTCGAAGCCTAAACTCTAAACCATTTTGAGCCAATCTCACAAATTCAGGCTCTGGTAAGATGATCATATATCTATTTCATGCTTTTTTGAATCTAGCAATGAATTGAGCAGCCTTCTCATCAGGCTTTTGACTCAACCTTGCCAAGTCTGCCATGGAAACGTCTAGCTCCGTTTAGAAGAATTGAGCATGAAATGCCTCCTCTATTTGTTACCAAGTTTGGATAGAGCCAGGTGTAAGTTTAATATACTATACAAAGGCTGCCCCAGTTAGAGAATTTGGGAACAATCTTAACTTCATGTAATCATTATTGGTAAATCCACCACATTGAACAGCGAACCTAACAATATGCTCCACTGTTGACTGGTTTCCATTCCCATAAAAAAGAGTGAAGTTTGGTATCCTAAAACCTCTTGGATACTCATGTACCCTATCTACCCATTTTGGATATGGTTTCCTACACACAGGAGTTTGAACCCCCCGAGCCATCGGTTCACACATCTCTCTAACAATATCAGCAATTTGGTCCCTATGAACCATATTTTGTGCTTGTTGAACCACTACTGGAGGAACAAACACAGGATTTGGTGGATAACCTTGTGTCTGAGGTCCTCTTGGTCTATAGGGTGGTATATTTGGAATTGGTTGTCCCTGTGGTGCTGGCTGCTGTTAAGGGTATGGGTGACCCTTTTGAGCCTATCCTGCGAAAGGACTTGCGAAAGGTACTGGAACAGGTGTTGTATCTCTTCCAGTCGCAGGAAACCCTTCCAAACCCCCGAGTACAAATTCAAACAAAGGATTAGTGAACCCCCTTGTGCCAGGTATGGCTTCGAACATGGGATTTGGGAGCATCCTTATGCCATTTTCATGTGTTGGCTTGGATCCACCAATTTACGTGGTTTCATTATTAAGTAATGAAGCATTTTGATTTGTAGGCCTCAAAAGAGGCTCATACCAAGACTAAGGTGATGGTTTTTCATAGTTTTGGTTACTAGTTTGACCATTAGTATGTCCATTACTCTGTATAGGCTGTTTATCTCTAGCCAATCTTTGCTGAGGGGCATTTGGAACTTCCTCTATGTGCCTTGCGTTAGTTGGTTGATGAGTATTCATTCGATCCAAAAAGGATGTTGCCTATCTTTCCATTGTGTTTATTAACTGTTATCTCATGGCATGTACTAGGCCTCCCCAAGGATTCATTGGCTGAGTAGATTGAACAGTGGATGGTCCAATTCCTTGGCTTCGTCCAATATTTTGAACATGTGGTACTTGCTCCGAAATGCTGGCCTGTTCGACCATAATTTCTGATAAAATAGCTACTTCCACAGAATGTGTTATCACATTATCCTCTGGATTAGGTATTTCTACCTCTCCTTCCACGCCTTCTTCCAAGCATTCATTTTCTCTTTATCTCCTACGTCTAGCCATTTTAACAAGTCCCACTGGGCGTACCAAAAATATATGTTGGCTTTTTTGGCTTTCGAAGGTTATTATTGTAATTTTGAGCATGTCAGCAAAGATAAATCAGTCCTTACAGAATATTAATTGCCAACCAATTATCAGATGATTGTGTTTTAGTTCTTTTAGCCTCAATGAAGAGGACTTTTACTAGTGGATTTGTTTAGGAGAATTAAGCAAACAACGATTAAATAAAGAACAATTGTAACATTTCATTAAGTAAAATGGAAGACTTACAACGATTCAAATCAGCCTCGTAGAGATTTACAACAAATAACTACTTGAAACTACTCCTATGAACGAAGTGCAGTGCAGGAATTTGAAGTACAGAAATGTAAAGAACAAGAAATGTAAAAACTGGAAGGAAAATAAAGTAGATAAAACTGGTTTTTTGGATCTGAATCTGGGGCTTTTTCTGGGGCCTTCTCTGCTATTTATACTTCTCAATGACAACCGTCGAAATGGATTTCTAACCGTCGAGCCATCCCTCCATGATCATTGATCATGTTTCCTCGCAATTAGCTCCACTATGCCATATCTGCAGTTAGGCTTCCCTCTTGATTTTGAATTTAAATATATGAGTAACTGTTAAGGCCACGTCATCTTGCATCTCTTCGCTGATTCAGTGCTACGCAGATTTACAATAAACAATACTGACTGCCACGTGTATGATTACGATTGAAGATTTGAATTGTCTTCCCGTATTGCCCTCATCCTGCCATGTGTTAAATTGTGATTGGCTTATACAAAATACGCAGCCAACAATTGTATTGTGACCCTTTGGTATACTTTGATTTTGATGCATGTAGTGTATCACGATGGTACATAATCATTTGATGTTGTTATTGAGAAAACTCATAGCCCCATCAAACAAAAGTAAAATACAACAACTAGGGTCACTATTAAAACCCTTGTTGGCCATAAAAATGCGAATTTCATTCTCTTCTTGTCTTCAAGTTATCTGATGAATTAGTGTTCAGTTGTTTCAAGTGGAATGGAAAGGAGATGCAGGAAAAATTAACATAAATGGGACTCGTTATAAACTGCTACAGTATCATTGGCACTCTCCCTCTGAGCACACCTTCAATGGAACAAGGCTTCATATTTGTTCTTTTTCTTTTGTTTTGTTTTCTGTTCTTTTCTTTTATTTCTTCTCTACAATATTTTTGGTTTATGTATTTTGACATAGAACTTGCCTGTCTAATCCAACTTTTGCCCATTCAAGCATATTACTTACAGCCAAGGATCAAAATTTCATTTGAGTGTGTTGTCTGTTTTGGCTAACACATAAATAAAAGCACTTTGAAAACATTTCGAAAGAGACCAAAATAATTTGAAAATACATGAAAATGTGTCGAAACAAATACTAAAACTTACCTAAATGAACGTAATCCTAATAATTGATCAATTAAAGATATTTAGAATTATTGATTCGCATAAAGAAACAAATGTCTAGTCAAAAAGTAAATGTTGCTATGAACTAAAAATTGTTAAGTATTGTCAAATAAACTAGTTTTATTAAATAATTCGTGTCAACAATTTATTGTTTGGCTATGTTAGGTTGAAGAATATGAGTTATAATTCTTTATATTTGGGGGATTTCTTTTTAAGGTCCCTGATATTAAGATTTTATAGCATAAAGGACACCCAATATTTTCATAATGTCTAAGGTCCCTCAACATCAATCCAGGGAAAATTCGATCCAGAGAAAATTCAATCCGGAGAATTTCTCTGAACACATCACAGAGAAAATTCCAAATTTCTCTAGACATATCACAAAGAAATTTCAAATTTCTCTGGACACATCACAGACAAAATTCCAAATTTCTCTGGATATATCACAGAGAAATTGCAATCCAGAGAATTTCTCTAGACTTCCCACTTAGAAATTCTCTTGCAAATTTCTTTAGTTTTCTCCCAGAGAAATTCTCTCCAAACCAGAGAAATTTCCAGAATTTCTTAGAACTCCAAACCAGAGAAAAACACAATTTTCTCTGTGTTTTGAATAAACCAGAGAAAATTGTGATTGTTTTTCTAAGAAGCATTAGTAACAAAGAATATATATATTCAAACCTGATATGTATAAAGTTTGACATAGATGAGCGGCATCCTCTGATTTGCATTGCTGTAATGCTTCAGAACGTTGTACATAGTCTCAGGGACATATTCCATGACCAAATTCAAGAAAAGCTCGTCTTTACTTCTTGTAGAAAAGAAACAGTGCTTCAAAGAAACCACATTTGGGTGATCCATCAAACGCATTAACTGTAGCTCATGATTTTTGTACCGCCTGTCCTACAAGACCTTTTTCATGGCCATAGTTTCTCCAGTTTCCAAGCATTTTGCCTGAATGAAACTGATATTAAATCATCATCGATACTGGAATTACTGAAGTTCAAATAAAACTTAGATTACATTACCTGAAAAATAATTCCAAATGATCCAGTACCCACTACATGCTTAGCTATGTAACTAATGGTCTGCAAAAGGCATTATAAATCAACAGTTTAGCTTCCTAAGTTGGAGACGACCACGATGATAAACTCCGGCGATGGAGGTGGAGTTCGTCGAAGAGAAGAGCACAGAGAGAGGAAGAAAGGGAAAGACAGTTTGATTTGAGGGGATCAAATTTCTCTGTGATATATGAGTGTTGGGAGTTGAGGGACCTTAGACATCATAAAATAATATTGTGAATATTTGCCATTACTAAAAATGGGAGAGGGACCTTAGACTAATTTTTCCTTAAATTTGTTGAGTTTTTAATTTTGATAATTACTCTTGAATTGTGTTATATAAATTACATGCAACAATGATGTATTGAAGATTTGATCCATGCAATGGAGTTAGGTTCAAATTTATGGAAATTAACATAGAAATTAATCACTTTGGGTTTGAAATTGGGTTTGATATGGAGAAAATGAATTAAATCTAAATTTGGACAAATTTGGAAATAAATTATAATTTATATTTAAGAATAAAAAATTAGTTTGATTTTGATTTAAATTTCTTACACGTAAATATTTTTGAACGGGCTTTATGCTTTCAATCTATATTTTATAAACAAAGAAAGAAGAATTTTGAAATTATTATATTCATGAAGCTATTGGTTTTAATCTTAACAATCAAAGAGATTTTTGTATTAGAAATTGGAAAAATTAGTCATGGGTTCATGTTTGTTATTGAAATTACACGTATAAATTAAGTCAAGCAAGCCTAAGTTTTGAAAATGTGTTTGAAAATTATTTTGTTGATTTCGAAGGCACAAAAAATTTGCTGACCTCTCGAGCCAATATTAAGGCCAACCAGTATTTTTATAGAGCTTTGCAAATCGCTCGAGCAACCAAAGGTGCGCTCAAGCGAAGACCTTGTTTTCGGCAATTTTTTACTAACTCTTTTAAATGCCTATTTGCATCCTCGTGACAATCTGAGCATTCGTAGGCATCCATTGGATCACATTGTCATGGAATGAGCTAGAAAAACATATAAAGAGAGTTGAATTAAATGACATGGATATTGAATGATGCTTTTATTGTGTTTTTGTTATGTGATTTGTATAGGTAGACGTCCGAGGCCTTATATCGATTTAACCCGCTATGAGTAGTAACTTTATAAAGATATGTCCAAGTAATATTTATTTTTGAAATTGTCATTGTTCTTGACATCAATATGTGAGCGATTAAATGGTTTATTAAAATGTTATTTGCTATCGATGAATGAAGTTTTTTTGAAACTGTATTGTGGCATCCATTGAACATAGGCCCTCGCTTGGGGGTAACAATACCATGGCCATAGGCCCTTGCCTGGAGGTAACAATACCATAACCATTGATTATAAGCCATTGCCTGGGGGTAGCAATACCATGGCTATTGAATTGATTGAAACACAGAGATCTCCATTGGTTTGACCCTTCGTGGTCCACTAGCTTGACCTTTATGGTCCATTGTTATTGGAATATTATTGTTTCATGGGTGTACCACATATAATGATACGAATGGCTTCTGTTATTGTAAAGAGATGATATGATTGGTAATCGAAATGTTCTGCCTATTAAAATAGATTGCTTCAAAAAATGAAAGATATGTTATGATATAGGATTCGACATGGAAAATGTTTTGTTATAAATTTGATATAATGTGGCAAATGCCTCACTTTGAAAATGATTTAAGATTCATTTCGAATTTGTAAGACATGTTTTCGTACTATCGTCAAACTTCATTCATTTAACCTCTTTATACTGTTATTGCTCGCTAGGCTTTAGTTCACTATTTATATATATATATATATAGGTGAGCAAACTGAGCAACAAGGATAAAGAAAGTCTCAGAGTCTACCCGTGTTAGCCTTTTGAAGAGCTTCTGGAATGGAGCAAGTTAGGCTCGAGTAGAGCCAAGAAAATCAGCCCCTTAGCTTTGTTAAAGTTTGGTATTTTGCTAAGTCTTAAATGTATATGTGTATGAGATATATAAGATTTGTATATGTTTATAAATTATTATTGTATTTAAATGTTTTAATTATTTTAGTCATCATATACGCACGCACAAGCTCAATGGACATTATTTTATTTTTTTTGCTTCTGCTTTAGGCCTCGATATTCTTTAAATATTTTGAAATTTTGTCTTTGTTGTCTCTGAGGCCAAAGGTAATCTAGGATTACTGGCCGATTATGACTCTAAACCTATAGGGGCAGATTTGGGTCATGACACTTTATAGCTTGGACATCCAAATGAGATATGTCAGAATACTCTTAATAAGAAGTCACCTATATGAGTATGAACTGGGCCGATTCTGTGAGAATGAAAAGGCTAAATTCTCTAGAGCCCTCATGAATTACTAGGTGTTGTTTAAGGCCAAAATGAACACAACTATGAGAACCAAACTGTGTCTGTGGATACACTATGTGTAGTCTATTATCTTGGCTCGCACATACAACTGAACAATTCAAGGCATCGTGTTCAGAGGTAGTTCAAAGCCAAAAGCTACCTATCTTGATGTGGTGTATGTTCTTTATGTACTCTTTCTTTATTTTCATTTTGTTGCATGTCCTTATCGTGAATTTCATTCATGTGGGAGATTATTGGAAAATGGCTTTGTAAAAACTTATTTTTTGCTAACTTTGAGCATTAATTAAGGTAGGACGTAAGCGTCAATTTTAACGTTTCTAATTGGGTTAATGTTTAATGTCGCGTAGTGAATAACATCGTGTATTTGGTTGCTCAAAATCATTTTCGGATGAATGAGAATTTAACATGCATTTTCGAGTTCATGGAAATAGTTTTAGGTGGGTTTCCTACACATTTGTGAAATGTGCTTGTCCCACATAAGAAAGGCTTAAGGATTTATATGAGTATATATACTTTAGCTTGCCACACTTGGGATGGGTCCCAAGGGGCACCCAAGTTTTATAAGGAGGAAAGTTATGGACAAAGTGGATTTGGCCCAAAACCACCACACAAGCGCGGGTGCATAGTGTGGATTGTGGGTTAGGTTGGGTCCTAACTTTAATTTTTTGGACAAAATTTGTTTGAATTTTTTCAAAATCATGCGAGAAATTTTTTTTTCCTTATAGAAATAATTCAAATTTTGCACCAAATTTTCAAATTTGAATTTCTGAATTTTCAGGTCACCTCCTTTCCAAACTGGTACTGTTCTACAACTTTCCAGTCATGTCCAAACTGCCACCAAGGTCTACTCGAATAGGTGCATGGTTGGCTATAAATAGCCTGACATTCCAGCATTTCATTACATCCAATTTTTTTTCAACATTTCTTCCTTCTTCTTCCTCTTATCGTCCTCCTATCTTCTGCATCTGTTCTGCATTTAATCTTAGAAAGAGAAAGAGAGAGTTACAACATAGTTTCGGTTCGCCATACTTGAGTTTGTAGTGTTGTAAATCAAGTATTATTCGTTGCATCCTAGAAAGTAGACGCCGTTGAATTTCGAAACACCAGAGCGTGGACGAAAATCTACTTTAAGGAGATTGTGTCTAACACAAGGCTCAACTTACAATTTTTGTAAGCATTTAATTTGGAATTTAATTTATTTAATTATTTTCTAGATTATTTATTTTTATTTTGTTGTTTATTTTATTTAGTCATTTAATTTACACATACACAACCACAGGAATAATAGTTCAGATGAGCAAAAGATTCTATATTAGCTCCATTTCTATTGACCATGAAGTTAAGGAAAAGCCTTAGGTGAAGACAATGTTGGTTAACAATTAAACAATAACTTGTATGGTTGCTTTGTGTCTAAGATTGCATGTTTTTTTTTATTTTTTTGCTTTGTAGTGTTTTTATTGTGATTTATATATGGGTTATAGATTTATAGCAATTGAATATGCTTGTGTTTATTTATATGAGAAATTACGGGCATGTTTAGTTTGTCTCTCAAACTATGTTTTTGGAGAAAAATTCCAAAAACATGTTTGATTGAAAATTTAGGAAAAAAAAAATTAAAATCACTTTTCTTTCTACTACACATCAATCAATCACTTTTTCTCTCTCCTCTCTCATTCTCAATTATTTTTTCTCCCACACTCATTTATTTAACTACAAAAAAATAACAAATCATCCCAAACTCCAAAAATATTTTCAAAATATACAATCAAACAATTCAAATTTTCTAAACTCTCTCCAAAAAATCATTTTTGAAATAATATCTTTGAAATTTAGCCACCTGCATTGAGTATACATGTTGGCTCAACCAACCAAAAACCACCATGTCTTTCTATCAAAGTTACTATTGTTCGGTGCATGTTTGTCTACATACTTGGTTTTTAATTGAGATATTTTGTAAAAAAGAAGAGGTGGTTTGGCTTGTTTTCAGGGGGGGAAAAAAATCAAAAAATTTTAGGGGAATTTTTTTTCAGCTCCCTAATAATACTAATTTAGAGGATAAAGGACACCCAAAAAATAGTGATGCATCAGGTCCCTGGACAACTTGGCGCGCGTTTTTAATTATTTTTGTGGACCAAAATACCCTTGCCGAAATCAGCACAAAAACGAAACTCATTTCGACGTCTGAGTTCCATTCCAACCATCCAGCATCTTCACGAACAACAGAACAGCAAAATTAGGGTTTCAACATCATCTTCACCATCGACATTAGAGCTTCATTCTCTTCTGCAAAAATCATTCCCATTTCTTCCTTACAAATTTCTCTAACCTTCGTTAGAGCTTCGTTTTCACTGCTCATCGTCATCTCAATCCATCTTCGTCACGTCGCATCTTCATCTCAAGCCATATCAGCTCGTCATTCAAGTTTCATCCTAACTCTGGTAAGTTTTTCTACAATACAACTAGATTTCTCTAGAAAACAAAGTTAATAGCATTTTATATTAACCTTTCATAAATTAGGGTTTCAATTTCGTAATAAAAAGCTACCTGAATTTGGAAACAGTTATTTCTGTGTGTTTTGAACTTATTCTTGAACATGTTTGTGTGATTTTATCTGTAAATTTCTCTGGCATTTGAATTTCTCTGATTTTTGCTTGATGTATGTTTCTTCTTTCAATTTTCTCTGGCATCTTTATTTTGAAAAAAGCAATTTTCTATGTTTTTATACTATTCTTGAACATGTTTTTGTAATTTTGTCTATAAATTTCCCTGCTCTGTAAATTTCTCTGTAATATGTATTTTTAATTGGAATGTCTATCTTTCTCTGGAATGTCTATTACTCTCTTGCCTCTGTCTAAGTTTCTCTGGCGTTTATAATTTTCTCTGACCACAACACACCACTTTCCTTCCTTGTGTGTCTCTATCATAGTTAATTTTCTCTGGTTGTGTATGTAAATTTCTCTGGCATTTTAATATTATGAATTGAAATTTTCTCTGGAATGAAAATGAAAATTTCCTCAAGAATGTGTATTTTTCTCTGGTATGTTTATTTTGTTCAATTCTTGGTTTCAATTTGGTGTAATTTTCAGTGGCATGTTTACATTACTTTGTTTATTTTATATTGCTAATTGTGGAATGGAAATTTTCTTTGGCTTGCCATGTTTACTTTTCTCTACCATTCATTTTCTTTGGTATGTTTACTTCTATATGTAATTTTAACAATAATTGAAAATTTCTCTCCCATGTTTATGATGCTTTGTTGATTTTCTCTGACATTTCATTTTTAATGTCCAATTTTCTCTGGAATGTCCAATTTTCTGTAATTTTCCCTTATCTGTAATTTTCTCTCACATTTCCAATTTTCTCTTACTTGCAATTTTCTCCCTTATCTGTAATTTTCTCTGGCATGTTCAATTTTCTCTGGGATTTAATGTTGACATCTTTATATTTTAATCATTGTCTAGAAATGGCAAAACGTAAAAGCAGCAAAACACCAGAAACACCAAGCAAAAAAAAGAAACTCACTCAGTCTTCTTATGGGCTAAGATCAAAAACCAGCAGCAAAACACTGGAAACACCAATCAAGACAGAACAACTCTCTCAGTCTTCTTATGATCTAAGATCAAAAACCAGCAGCAAAACACCACAAACTCCTCAACAAAACACACAAGTCCAAGGTGATGAAGCAACTAGCATCCAGATGAGTACCCCAACTTCAAAAGACTCAAGCTCAAGGAGGAAAAAACCTGTTAAACACCACAGAAAGAGAGCTCACTACACCATTCAATTCCGATCCAACCTCTCATCTGTTGTCTCCTTTTTTCAAACACTTAAATTCAATTCAAAACAACTTGTAGAGCTTTAAAAGACCCCATTCTGGTATTTGATCTAACCTCTAACCAGTGGAAGGATGGACCCAAAGAAAACTAGGAAATCCGATGATGATGTAGTTGCCATAATCAAATATTACAATGAAAAAACAAAATCATTCACAGTTGGTAAGAAGAACCTGACCTTCACAACAAATGACATAACCTTGATTTTTGGTTTGGAAGGGAGGTAAAGGAGCCATGTCATTAAGATACTCTAAAAAGCCAAAATCTGTATTCCTAAGGAAAATATTCCAAAAGGACACAAGGCTCACTGGTCCTGTTCTTAAAAACGCCTTGGTCAAAGCAATGAAAGGCAAGCAACTAACAAACTTCAAAGATGTAGCAACATTGTTACATTGTACTTGTGTCTCACCCTATTTTTTGCAACAAGTGGGAATTCAATAGAGTGGGTTTTTGTACAGTATGTGGAACCTCTTGAATCAATGAAACAGTATGATTGGCCAGAAGCAATCACATCAACATTGATTGATTCTATCATGGCATTGCACAAAACTCCAGGAAAAGTTACGGGGTGTGTCATTGCATTGCTGGTAAGTATAATATCCATTCAAATTTGCAGTTATCATACTTACAAATTTGTGCATTTAGAAAATTTTATTTACTTTAATTTTCATCACAGTATTGGCTATGTGAACATGCAACTATCATTGACTCGGAACACAGTAACACAACTGACTTCCCAAGATGTGCGAAGTGAAACCTGCAAACCTTGACGAAACAGCTGCAGAAGACACCAGTCCACTCTCTTGCACCTCGACAAGTTAGATTCCCATTGCTCCTGAAATGTGACACCCCGATTCTACACTAAAGGTTGCAGTCAAGGGAGAGTCACTAGTGAGTCCTATGGTCAATAACCAAGTAAGATCCCAGATCGCCGGAGGAGTCAAAATAGCCTCCCTTCTAAGTCCAGCTTTCTTAGGCCTACCTTTTTGACAGATCTTACAAGGCATTGGCACAAGGTCTCATAAGCAATGATAAGGTTCTTACATAGGATATAGGTACATAACAACCACAAATATACTTGATTAAAAAGATTGTTCCGTTACATTACATCCCAAAAAGAAAGTTTTAAGCTTCATATGAGTCTTACAAAAATATCCAAAAAGAAACTTCTAGTATTCCTAAGATAGCCAAAATCTTCAAAGGTTTCCGGCTCGTTGTCTTCCGCTACGAGTTCCGCTTCGTCGCCTGGCATGATACGCCGTGAGCTTTGAATGCCCAGTAAACGCACACACACCCCACCCCTTTTTCCCAGTCCAATACACAATCACATTGATAGCACCAAGTAGTAAAGCATGATACTCCAATAAACAAATAAATACATTAAGAGTTTAGTCAGATGTTAGTAACTAGAAATCCCCCAAAGAGATTCTGTCCTCCCGACCACAAGAATCGGACGCGAATTATTCGATATGCCCCATCTTTTGCTGCTTTGTTGCAGAACTAACCTCGGATGCCTACCAACGGTTATATACCGCGTAGTGCCAACCGCAAGGCCTCAAAAGAGACGGTAAAAATAGGGCCTTGCCCGAATCCCTCCTTACACCAAACCACCTAGGGTCCGAATACAACCGCTCCGTTCAAGGGTCCCGAAAACCACTTGCACAAGATTTAACCTCGAATAGGGAACGCATAACCATATATCACATTTTCTCATCTTTTCATTACTCAAGTGTTCGAAAACCCAATACCCACCCAATTAGGTTTCCTGTTGAATTAAGTGTTTTAAGTCAAGGTTAGTCCAACTAAACGATAAAATAAAATCCACATAAGCATGCCTCCTCAAGATAAGAAGATAAATGACATAACATGCCCATACAACATCATGCCAAGATATGATAATAAGCTATTCAACATTTTCATGAATACAAGGGCATAAAACATCCAAACATAACAATTTTCCAGATTTGACATCACATGAAGGTTAATATGGAAGGACTACTTAGGTTCATCCACCGGACTCGGTTTTCCTATGGTTCGTAGAGAATTTGATCTAGTTTCTAGAACATTTTTTGGAAATGGGATTACTTTTCCCGATTTTAAGTTATTTAGAAAATAGTCCAGCACTGTTCCAGAATCTGCCCAGATCTGTCGACTGTTACGAAAACTTGATTTTCTTGCAAACCACTCAATGTTTTTCGATGAAACCAATTTTAGTTGAAAGATAACTCCTTAAGGAAGTTTTTGACATAAAATAGAGGTTCAGAATATTTTTGTACATTTTTCTGGAATTTTTGAAAGTTGACTAAAAAAAACAGGTTTTAAGGTAGAATGCCCAAAACAAGGAAATTTATAAAAAGGGGGTTCCACCATGGGAAAGTTTCATTTCTTTTGTGAAGAAAATATGCTAACTATCACATGTTTAACTCAAAAAATTTGTTTGAAAGAGTACTCATGAAAAGTTGAGAGATGTGTACAAAAGAAGATAGTTTTGTGCCAAAATGGGTAAAATACATGAGAGATGGAAATAATACTCAAATCTTAGTATTTTCAACATAGGAACTTGATAATAATAGATCTGAAACTTTATTTAGGATCTTTAAAAACATGCATTGGAAAAGGAAATGAAGAGAGGGTTGTGTTGGTGGCTTACCCTCCAAGCTTTGCATGAGAAACTCTCTTTTCTTCCTCCTTTTTCTCCTCTAGATTTCTCTTCCTTGCTCTCCTCCCTCTCTCTAACCAAAATGTGTGTGAGTGAGTGTGTTGTGTGTATGTTTGCAAGCTAAGGAGGGTGTGGTATAGATAGGCAAATTGGGGTAAAAGGACATAAAAACCCTTTAGTTGGAATTGGATGGAAAGTTAGGATTTTGCTTGAATTCTAAAGGAATAGAAGGGACTTAGGAGGTGTGTTCCATTGGTTTAGGCCACATCTAGTTATAATAAAACTAATTCTTGGATTTTGCATCCTAGATAGGTCACTAGGTTGTATTTTTTTCCTAGAATCTCATGATGGTGTGTCTAGGAAATAGATTTCTCACCTCCTTCAAGGAAGGGCTGGCCATAGGGATGTGAAGGGCCTAATTTTTTTAATTATTTTATGTCCTAGGCACATTCCTCAAGGTGTATACATATATATATATATATATATTACAAGATTGATGGTACTTCAAGGTACAAGGTACAAGTACTAGTTTGGAGTAAATTTAGAATTTAAATAAAGTGTGAGGGCTTGGAGTAAATACATGTAATTATGTAGAATTAAATTAGGTCAAGGATCCTAATTCGATTAGGGAAATTCCTGTTTCGATAAAAAAATAAATAAATAAATAATGCTAACCGACAAGATGTGAATTAATTCAAGTAAACGAGGGGCTTTAGAAAAATAATTCAACATTAGGGTCTTCAAAGTGAATACATATTTTCGGGGGCTTCACATGAAATCTCAGTGAAATTCTAAAATTTCTCTGACCACTGCTTTGTTTCCCTTCTTGTGCATTGATTGATTAAGATCAATTTTCTCTGAACTATCAATTTATGTTTTCTTCTTTGGTACAAACTGGTTTATTTCTGCATTGTCATCAATTTTCTCTGCAATCCAAATTTCTCTGACCACAATTGTAACACATTAACTTATATGCCCTGATTGCTTTTCTCTAATATATGAATTATGTTGGTTGTTTCATAATTTTCTCTGGCCCATAAAATTGTTTCTCCTTGTGTGTAATTTTCTCTGGCCCATAACTTATTTGCCTTGCATCTTTGATAAACACTGTTTATTTCTGCCCTTCTAATGAATTTTCTCTAGAATCCAAATTTCTTTGACACAATTATAGTCAAACATTAACTTATATGCCTTGATTGATTTTCTCTTATATCTAAATTATGTTGCTCGTTTCATAATTTTCTCTGCCTCATAAAATTAACTCCTTGTCTATAATTTTCTCTGGCCCATACAATTTTCTCTAAAGTTTGTTTCCCATTAGTATCATTTAGATGAATTTTATTTTCCTTATTTGAATTTTTTCTCTCAGTGAATTTTGTAACATTTCTCTAATAAAAGAGCCTCTTGTTACAGATAGATAACAAGCAGCTAGTCAGAAACCCATCGAAGGAGTTCTGTCTTGGTAAAAAGACAAAGAAAGAATCAAAAAAACCAATTGTCAAATTCAAGGAGACATTACAAGATTCATCTGAAGGTCAAGCAATTGTCAAATTCAATAAAGAAGCAGAAGGCAACATAGAAAAATACAAAGCCAGCAATGGACAAGAAGCTCAAGCAAACAGTGGAGAAGAAGAAACCAGAGAAGAAAGTAAAAGCAGTGGAGAAGAAGGAAGCTAGAGAAGAAAGTGAAGAAATAAAGGTAGAAGACAAAGAACAGAATGAACAGAAAGAAGAAGACAGTGAAGAAGAAGATGAAGAAGAAGATGAACAGTAAGAAGAAAACGAGGAAAGTGATGAAGAAAAACGTAATGAGCCGATGGACCAACAACGTGATAGCATTTCTGGCTCAACAATGCATCAGCCTCAAGAATTTGAGGAATCAAAGGATGCCCAAATTGTTGATCTACGTTAAAGACTGAAGGTACTTTCTCAATCTAAACAAGAAGAAGACAGAAATTGGATGGAATTACTTGCTGAAAAGGATATTTCAATAAGAAGCCTGACATCACTTAACTCAGAACTTCAAGAAAAAGAAAGCACAATCCAAATGAAACTAAGGATGTTGGAGGTTGAAAAAGAAGACAATATGAAAACAATTCAACAGTTGAGGAATTCAAATTCGGAGCTTGAAACAAAAAATGCTAAATTGCATAAACAAGTTCAAGAATTGTCAGTCCAACTAGCAACACAACCATACAGAACACCAACACAACTTCAACCACAAGGTCAGTGAAAATCTTGAGCCACAAAAAGTTATGTCCTTGTGTCAACATAACTCAGAGAAATTTCTATTTATTATAATTTTCTGTCATTGGTAATTTTCTCTGGAAGTTATATTTCTCTGAACACATTAGTTTCTGCCGCTTATTTCTACTGATTTCTACTGCTCATTTCATTTTCTCTGTCTATTTTCTTGTTTCATTTTTGGGGCTTATTTGATTTTCACTATGTCTAGTTGGAATCCAAGTTGAACAACAACTAACAACCCAACAAGAAGAAATGGCACACAAAGAGCAACCGAAACAAAAGACGAAAGTCTATGGTAACTGAAAAATATTGAATCACATAAATTTACATATTAAAATATCATCTGTTACTTCAGAGAAATTTCACTTTTACTAATATTTTCACTGTCTATAGTAAAAAAAGATCCGACATCAATGATCAAAAATTTAAAGGCAAAAGAAAGGAAGGAAAAGCAGCACGATCCAGAATTTCAATATCCCAAAGTTGCGAAAGTGACTAGAGCTTCAAAACAAGCTGCAAAGCAAGCTGAGCAAAGCACGAAGGACCAAGAAGTGCTTGATGCTGATGCATACATCTTGCCTCAAACTATAAACATCAGAAAATCTTGGGTCTTTCCACAAACTCTTCCGATTTCAAGATTGATAAAGGATCACGTAAAAGATATGTTGCAGCACATATCAAATGTGTCTGGACTTGAATAAGTACAACAAACAAAATAGAAGATAACAAACAACAAATTACAAACTTATATTGCATTAACAACAATTAAATCCCTTCTTTGTCATCTTGTAGGGCTTTAATTTGGACAAGTGAGTTGAACCTCATTACCTTCGAAGACATTGGAAACCTAATAAAACAAAAAGAAATTGCCAACAATGTAAGTCTTTCCCTTTCATCAAAATTTCTCTGCAATGTTCCATCAGCCTTTATAAACCAATATTACAATTACAAATCATATTTTTCAGGTCATTGATGGCTATGGAGAGATACTTTTGGCTGACCAAATGAGAGAAAGACAACAACCAACCTCATTTTTTTTCACATCCATGAGCTTAGTATGTTACTACTATTTTATTTGATTTTCTCTGGAATTTACTTACTACTTTCTCTTCTTAAGATACTTCTTGGATTTTCTCTGAACAAAACCATTTTTGGATTTTCTCTGAACATAGAACTTCATCAAGATGACAGAAAACCAATCTTTTCGAGTATCCTTATTTGACAAGCATATTGAAACAGCATGGAGGAACCTGTAATTCCTCCATTTCCCAATAAATACTGGAGGTAATGAGAAGTCCACAACTGGAAATCACTGGACCTTGCTTATCCTCGATAAACAAGACAATTTATGGAGGTTCTACAACTCACTGAGGCAAATGAGAGATGATGCAGAAGACAAATATGTCAAAGATGCAAAACAATTGGTAACGAGTGCAAATTTCTCTGATCCATTATAATCTTTATGTGATGATAATTTTCATACAATCCCATTGATTTGTCTGTAAATTTCTCTGTTATTTAAAAATTATTTTTTTGCAGCAAGAATATATGAAGAATTTTTTGAAAGCTTGCCTTGAAAGAGACGCTCAATCACAACCCTCTTTCAAATTGATAAACTCACAAAACACAAGTTACGACTTTGAATATGTCAACAATGCTCCACAACAAGAAAGTGATTCATAAGTTTCATACATCCATAAATAAGATACTCTGATTTGCATGTTTCTTAAAACTAACCATGCCTATAATTTGTATGCAGTCTGGATTGTAGCCTCTTTATCTGCTATATAATGAAACAATATAGCAAACATAAACCTATCAGCTCCAAATTGTCCACACAAGAGATCAGGTTGATGAGAGCAGAACTCATAGAGAGATTTGTGACCGAAGTTGGCCGATCATGGACTGAACCAATTGAAATACCTCCAGAAGAACCAAACATGTAATAGTGAAACTAGTGAAAGGAAGACAATGTACATAGCCAGACAGAGAAAATTGTCTCACATATATGTATATATCCATACAGTATTAACCATTCAGTTTTTTGTTGACACATTGAAGGAATAATGATGCTTGACTTATCCATATACATCCTTTCTTGACTAATGTAAATTTCATTTTTTTTTATTTCGACTAATGTAAATTTCATACCTATCGGTGGTTAAATATATATATATATATATTTTTTATTTTGATTGTCAACACAATCCATACAGAGAAAATTGTCTGCAGAAATTTCTCTGGTATGATATTACCAGAAATTCACAAAGAAATTTAACTTGTATCGTCCTGAGGGGATGCCTATATGATCCTGTAATCTGTAATGCTTTGTGTTGGTACAAAACAATCATCAAACTCAACAAAACACAAAGCACACAGTAATTTTATCTGCTACTGGAAAATTTCACTGGATGAATTTGAAATTTCAAAACACAATGCCCAGATAATTTTCTCTGATAGTGGAAAATTTTTCCGAATGAAATTGATGGATTCGAATGGTGACACAAAATGGAATCTCTGAGTTGTGAATTTCTCTGGGTTAGTGAGGAAAATTTCTCTGGCTTTGAGAAAAATTTCTGAGTTGAAGTCATTCTAGATAAATTCTTCCCTGGTCCAGAGAAATTCTCAACTCAGAGAAATTTCAAAAGAGCTTAATTTTGTTTCTTGGTTGTACTCACTGCAATAATTTTGTGTATGCTCTGTCTGGTGTGCACATTTCTTGAAATGACTGATATGAAGTTACTAGAAATTCACAGAGAAATTTAACTCGTATCATGCCAAAGAATGTGCCTATATGATCATGCAATCTATAATGCACTGTGTTACTACAAAACAATTATCAAATTCAAAAAATACAATCCACACAGCACTTTTATCTGCCATTGTCAAATTTATGTGGATGAATTTGAAGCTTCAAAATACATTACACAGAATTTTCTCTGCCATAGAAAATTTCTCTGGATAAATTTGACAGGTATTACAAACCCACTGCCTATAGTATATATCAACAAACACAATGCACACTTTAACTGATATTGCAAAAATTTCTCTGGATGAATTTGATTGATATTATTATATACACTGTCTAAAAAATACATTTCACAAAACAAAATACACAAACTAATCATCAAATGTATTATTCAATCAATAAAATGTATTATCCTCAACTATTTAACAAAGGTTCCTTGCATGTCCTCTTATTATGGTGACCAATACTCTCACACCGACTACACTTAATCACCCTTTTAAACTCTCCAGTAGAAGCAATTTTGTTCTTTTTCGGCCTCCCAGCTGGTTTCTTGCTCAATGGAGGTAAAATCATAGCATCTTCAATGCTACACAGAGGTTTTTCAACAGTTGGAACTGGACCAATCGAAAACGAGTACGCTTGACGATACATATCAGCATGAAAAAATGGTTCAACAAATGAATTCAAATTCTTTCCACTCCTAAAAATTGCAGCAACAGCATGTTGACATTGATACCCATTTATTTCCCATTTTTGACACGAACAAGTTCTCAACCCAAGATCAACCATAATCGAAGGAAAACAATGCACTTCAAAGACATTATCAGATGATAAACTCACATTCTATGTCCTCCCATCGAAAAAATACTTCTCCAATACACTATCCATACGATGACACATAACTTTATTCCATTTACTAGAGAGCAGCCTCCTATCAGACCTCATATTCATAATTTGCAACCGTATCATGTCCACCAAATTTGTTTATGGCAAGTGCCGAGCTTCTCGTATCCATGAATTGAATGACTCAGCAACATTTGAATACATCTCACCATAATGTTTCTCCGCAAAATATGCATCACTCCAATTTTCATATGGTAAACTTCTCAAGAAAACAATCACAATGTCTCCTCCCTCACTTTTTAATTCATTTAACTTGAAATGAAATGATGCCTTTGTTGGCGCATATGCACATTCTAAAAACTTGGACACAATCGTCTTCCTAACCAAATTTGTGTTTCCACATGACAACTTATCCCTCAAATTTCTCTTTAGATGTTCAAGACAAAATCCATGAAAGCAGTTAGGGAAAAACTTAGCAATTCCCTCCACAATAGCACAATGTCGATCTGATATGAAACTTATCACCCTTTCTGATCCCAATACTCCACATAAATGTTCAAGAAACCAACACCAATTGTCTTTATTCTCAACATGAACAACAGCAAAAGCTACAAGAAAAAAACCTACAAAACAAATAGGAACAAGCATATCAAATATACACATGCAGAGAAAATTAGAACAATAAACAACAAGAGAAATTTGACACTGCCAACATCCAGAGAAAATTCACTTGGTGCTCAACTCCAGAGAAAATTCACACATTGACAACATCTAGAGAAAATTGACTTAGTGACCAACTACAGAGAAAATTCACACAATCATAATATCCAAAGAAAATTCACTTAGTGACCACCTACAGATACAATTCACACATGACAACATCCAGAGAAAATTCACACACTGACCAAAATCCAATGAAAATCCACACAGTGGCCAAAACCAAAGAAAATTCAAAGTGTTAGAGAAAAATCACATTCACTCAATTCCTACAAGTATAGAAAATTCACATAGTTAGATAAAATTATATATATTTACAATTACCTTCATTCCCATCTTTCCCCGTTGCAGTAAGCATAACTCTTTTGTATTGTTCTTTCAAAAATGTTCCATCAAGAAAAAGCAATGACCGACAATATTTGAAACCAGAAATGCATGCATGAAAAGCCACAAACACTATTTTGAAACGCTTGTTATCTTCAAAATCTAACTCAAAACGACTACCTGGATTGTTCTTCAATGCCTCATCAAAATACCACCGTAATTGATCAAATGACAAACAAGAATCCCCATATGTACTATATTTTGCTTTTTCAACACCCAACCAACCACAGTTATAATTGATTGAGACCCTATACTTGTCTTTCATTTCTTTCGCAATATCCACTAGACGAGTTAAAGGTTTTGCATTTACATATTCAAGTATCAGCCCAGAAACTAAGCTAGAAGTCATCCTCGAATGTTTACTCGTACGAACCACCACACCGCACGTATGTTCATTGTTCAAAGTCCTTATGTAGAAGAACCCATTTGTTTTTTCAACAGAAGCATGTACACGCCACATACATCCTCTTGATTCCTTATATGCACATTCTGTCGTAACCCTCAGCTTGTCATTTTTAACATACGTAAACTGAAAACCAACCTCAATAGCATACTTGCATAAAAAAGTACGGAACTCAACCACACCACCCTCAAACTTTTGTCCAACACTCGTAATATTATTCCGCTAATCAGCCGACAATAACACATTTTCTTGGTGAGAACAAAACTTAGAGATTGAATTCCTTTCAATATCCACCAGTCTATCACACTCACCATCCATAACATCTACCCAATTAGACCCTACTTCATCCTCTTCATCAAAAGTACTACATCTAATAACTGAAACATCAACTATATCAACATCGCGTGCACAAACAACCCTCAACATATTCAGAAAATCAATATTATTTTGAACCATATAATTCGGATGGCCCAAAATAAAATATGAAATACACAGTCTCAGGTTTCAAATTCTCCCATGTTTTACACAAAATGCCAACCAATTCCTCAAAATTCAATTTGTATGGAACATTAATGACAATAGTATCATTCCCATATTTGCACAGCAACAACACTGCACTATCCATTGAAACTGAAACAAAAAACAAGAAAAATAATTTGTTTAACATAGAAACACTTCACGAGAACAACATAAAAGTCCAGAGAAATTTCTAAAAATTATAATTTTCTCTGAACTTAAAATAAAAGTCCAAAGACATCTACAAACTGATATTCACCTTCAAGATGATAAAAAACAAAATCACAGAAATTTAATGAATCACAGAGAAATTTACTACTAACTATTAAACACAATCATAGAAAAAAATCACACAGAATATCTGTTATGAAATTATAGGCTTCTCCGTGATTTTCACCTCACTACAAGCTAACAATTTTCTATGCGTCATTCTGCAATATTGCACTCATAGAAAAATCTAGAGAAATTTACAAACTTATATACACCTTTAAGATAACAAAAAACACTGCATTGTCCATCTAAACTGAAAGAAAAAACACAAAAAATAACTTTTGCTTAGAGAAACAAAAACTTCTATTCATCTTCTACAAACATATAATTTTCTCTGAACTACAAACTGAAAGTGAGTAACAAACTTACAATTTTCTCTGAACTACAAATACAAGTCCAGAGAAATTTATGAACTTACATTCACTTTCTCATATTCTATCTGCATTAGAAACTTCTAATAATATGTCCATATGCACTTATAATTTTCTCTGGACTACACAAACAAAAGTGCAGAAAATGAAATTTCTCTGGTTTGAAAAAACATAGAACAAAACTTATCATTGATCAGCATGTTGATAAAAAACAAAACACGAAAAATGAACTCTAAACATCAAAATTACATACACTGTCAACACTATTTGAAATTGATCAAAAAACAAAGAATGAAAAATTAATTCCAAAAATAAAAATCAACTCTATCAAGCTGGCCTCTCTTTAAACAAAAATTCAAAACAAAAATCAAAATCCATGTGGAATTTAAATCGAAAACAAACCTGATTCAACTCCACTCAAAAACCTACGCGATCAACACACTGTCAACACTCTTTGAAATTGATTAAAAAACAAAGAATCAAAAATTAATTCTAAAAATAAAAATCAACTCTATCAAACTGGCCTCTCTCTAAACAAAAATTCAAAATAAAAATCAAAATGCATGTGGTAGCTCCATCGAAAACCAACCTGATTCAACTCCACTGAAAATCTTCGCGATCAACACACTGTAACACCATTGAAATCTTCGACGAAATCTCCAATGAAATCTACACGATCGTAGCAATCTTTCTCGTCAACTCTACTAAAATCTTCGACGAAATCTCCACCATGAAATCTCTGACGAAAACTCCGACGAAATCTCCACTGCAAATTCGGTTTCCAAAATCTATCAGTTAAGTCAACAATATAATATTTAAACAAATTTATGTTATAAAGAAGGGTAATTTAGGTACTTTATAACTTAAAATAAATTTGAGGGACCTTATCCATCAAAACATATTATTTTGGACCTCTCTTTCTATGAAAAGTAAAGGAGGGACCTTAGGCCAATTTTTCCTAAATTTTATTGAAAAAATTGAAACTAATTTGATAAAAAATAAATATATAAAAAATATTTTTAAAAAATTAATTTTGACCTCTCAAAAAATAAAATTATATAAAAATGATAAGTATTTTTGATATTTTATTTATTTTATCAAATTAATTTTTAGTTTAAAAAAATTGAAACAAGCTTTTAAAAATTAAATCAAACATGGGGCAAGCTGAATATATATTAGCTAGATTTATTGTTTTAATATTTTTTGGATGGTTAACACAATGAAAAAATTAACAACTGCTTTGATTATATCCATTGAACTTAATCACTCAAGCATGTAACCAATGAATAACAACGCTCAAATAAGATTACATATTTTTATAGTTAAGCCTTCTGTCAAACAAGACAATTTAACATGTGATTTTTTGATTTGTAATTTTTTTTTCTATATAGAGATGATACCTAATTTGAATTGAATGCTCCCAAACTCAATTTTATATCTAATCAGGTCTATTTGTTAATTGATATTATGACCTTAAAACTATCCAAAGACAACTTAATATAATACTATATATTATGGTGTATGTTATTCTTCGCCAACAACAATGCAGTCGAACTAGTTTTATAGGAAAAGATATGTATTTTTAGGAAGAATGAATAGTGGTAATTTTTCATTTAATATTCAGGTTTCGTTTAGAAATAAATTATTTTAATAATTTTTTAAATGTTTATAAAAAAAATATAAAAAAAATTACAAAGAACATTATGATAATTTATAATATATATATATATATTTTTTTGATTAAAACTGAAAGCTACGAAACGACACCTTCATGATGGGTAATAAGAGCGGGTGGGGACACATGCTGACCCTGCACCGCCTAATAATTTTTCCGTTAGTGTGGTGGTGAGGTTGTATCCGCGGAATCCAATTCACACTGTCAACTAGATTTGAACTCTGATTTGTGAGCCCTATATATATATACAAAAACATAAAAAAATTAAAAAAATTTTACTCCTCGTTTTTTTGCTCTCTCCTGTCGAGGTCGTTCTGTGCAAAACCCTGCTAGGGTTTTTGCCTCCACCATAGATTTTTGTTGTAGCACACTAGGGCTTCTGGTTTTCTTTACTTTCAGGGCCAATTTTTTTGATTTCTCTCTCTCTCTCTCTCTCTCTCTCTATCTTCAAATCTTTTTTTTTGGGTGAATAATCTCTTCAAATCTTTGTTTGTTGATTGTTTCGGATCTCGATCTCTCTGTTGAGCTGCTATGGATACTCGCAAGAGAGCTAGGCCTGTTGTGCGCTTCAACTCCAATGGCGGTGTGAAGAAATCCAAGCAAGGTTCGTTTTTTTTTTTTTTTTTTCATCTTTCCCCTTGAAATCTGGGTGTCTCTCTCAAAAACGCGCACACAAAAATATACACACGTATAGGCCTGTATGGATATTATGTAGATATGTCTGTGTAGGAGTTTTGGTGTGAGTTTAATTTTGTTCTATTATGGGTGATTTTGTTTTGGAGAGACTGTGTGCTCGTGTTTCTTTATGCCGTCATGTTGTTCATAGTATTTGTGAGTTTATATCCAAGTCACTAGTTTGCATAAGGTGGCCCTGAGTTTATATCTCTTTGGATGGGGCCTTTTTATTTACTTACAATAAAAAAAGAAAAGAAAAGGGAAATCAAGAGCTCCCGCTTGAGATTTGATTAATTTTACTACCTTTTGCTTTTTGCCTTTTGTTTGTTTGTTTTTTTCTCCCTTTCGTATCCAGAACTATACTAACCACAAACCACAAAAAATTCAATGCCCACCACAAAAAATTCAATCCACAACCACAGATTATGTAATGAACCCATATATCTGCAAAGATCAAAACCAAAATAGTTAGGGCAAAACAAAACAGCCCACCAAGAATTTAATGGATTCAGAAAGAAAAAAAAGAAAAAAGAAGATTGAAACCTGGTGTTCAAAGAGCACCCAAAATATATATATAGATATAGATATAGATATTCTGCAAATTGGTGGTGAAACAACCACCTATTCATTACCTATAAATAGGGGTGATAAACGAGCCGAATGAGCCAAAAAATTAACTGGTCAAGCTTGGTTTGATAAGTTAAACAAGTTTCAAAAAAATTTCAAGTTTGATTCATTAAACTTTTGAGCCGATCTCAAGCAAGCTTTTGTCGAGCCGAACTTGAGTACTTTGGTATTTTTTTATAGTTTTAGGCTTATTGAACTGAGTTCAAGCTTGGTTTGAAAACTTTAATGAACTCCCAAATTGTTTACTTAATGAATTAAGCTTGATCGAACTTTTTAACAAGCTGCACACAAGTCGAGCTCAAGTTGTTTGGTTCGTTTATCCCCCCTACCTATAAACAATAAACAACTTCCCATCCAATGGAACTACTTTTATAACATCTAGTTTTCTTTAGACATCAGAAATGTTTTCATTTGTATATTTCCTTTACCCTGTACTTCTTTCATGATGAAATGTAGTAGTTTTCTTTGACCAATTTAATTGTAATGAAATGGAAAATGTAAAAGTTCTTCAATTAAAATGCATAAAAGAAATAAAGATAGGACTTCATTAGACATTGAAGAAATCGCTGGACGCCATCTTCTCACTTACAGCCAGACACAACAAGGATTAGGAAGAAGAAATATTGAAACTGGGAATGTCAATGCTAATATATTCTATTTTCCTCCGAATTGTTTGGGGTTCTTTAAGGGTTGTTTGGGATGAACTATATGAGTGTACTTTTTGATTTTTTGACTAAAAAAGTAGAGAAAAAAATATAGCTGTTTGAGATAATTTTTTGACTTTTTACGAAAAATGTGTATTAAAATATTGTATGAAATACCAAAATTACCTTCCTACCCTTCTGATAGTGCACTGAGCACTTGTCACTTCCCCTCTCTCATAGTGCATTAAGCTACATTGGTGCATTGTTTGACCAATTTTTTTTTTTTTTCTTAAACAGCCGTGAGTTGTGCATGTCAGTGAAGGGCAAAAATGTCTTTTTGCCCTCTGAGTACTCAACCCCATTTTCCTACCCAAACATTGTGAATAGTATAAACTTTTTTGTTTTTTTAGTAACTTTTTGTCTTTTTTAGATGATGCCAAAGAAGCACTTAATTTATACAAAATCAAATTGGGCTGAATTAATAGTTAGATTGGTCATATTTTTGTTTATTTTGTTTTTAATTTTTTAATTTTTCTAATACTACTATGAAGGCTTATATGAATTGGGGCCCCCATTTTTATACAAAACTTGGGGACCCAATGCAGTTGCCTTGGTGGCCTACCCCCAAGCTGGGCTTGGTGTTAGAATATGTTTATGTGTTCTATTTTCTATATTATTTTTAGTTCTTTTGTCACTGATGGTCTTTAACAGTATTTCTTTGATTGTACTTTTTCTAGGGGTTTTTTTTTTTTTTCTTTTTTGGTGCCCCTTGAAACTTGAATTTTTTTCCCCTCTTGTCAATTGGGGTTTGCTACTGGATTGAAGTAAGCAACTTCCTTAATTTTCAATTACAAAAATAAACCTAACATGCCCCATTCACTGAAATGACTGAAGGGTTTGTTGTATCCCGTTGTACCTTTATTAACTATTATAATAATAATCAGAAGAACAACAAAACCTAAGTAGATGGTGGACATGAATAAAGGGTTGTATTTGACGTTCTGGTTGATTTTGGGCAATAATTATTTTAAACTACAAACTCTAAAATTTATAACACTCAAAGTGAGCCATAAATGCAAAGAAATATAGGGTATGTTTGGTTCGTGGTTTATGATAAATTTAAAAAAAATAATTTGGGGAGAGAGTTAAATTTTTTTTTTTTTTTTGTTTGGTTGTATATTTTGAAAATAGTTGTGGAGTTTGGGATGATTTGATATTTTGTTGTGATGGAGTAGATGTGTATGAGAGAAAAAGTGATTGAGAAGGAAAGAAAAGAAAGAAAAAGTGATTAATTGATGTGTAAAAGTAATTTTGAATTTTTTTTGAGAAAATTTTGTAACCAAACATATTTTTGAAAATTTTCTTCCAAATAACATGTTTCAAAACACAAACCAAACACACGCATAATTTTTGTGACTATTTCATGCTGAAACTAGCTACTATTTAAAAATAATTATCTGTGAAGACACAATGAACCGTGCACTTATTTCAATGGAACCTAATTACTTGTTTTCTTTTATAATGAAAATTAGCATGGTTGATAAACTCACTCAATTATGCGTGTATAAGTGAAGTATTTTCTACCTTTCTTGAGTAATCAAATGGTGTCCTATGTTCTATTTTGTTTGAACATGAAATGTTTTCAACATTTTCTAGGGTTTGGTTGGCATTTAAGTTAAAAAAAGTATAAAATACACTTATCATTTTTATATAGTTTTATCATTTTGATGTAAGCTTTCACAAGTGAGAAGGAGTTTCATCAACATGAAATGTTTTTAAAAAGTAGTTTCATCAACATGAAGTGTTTTATTTTTTCATGTTAAAAATGTTAACCAAGTCATTTCTTAGTGAATACTCTATTGTCATATGTTAAAAAAGTAAACATGTCTACATATTTGTTCATACACACTTTAGATGTATATATGTGCATATATATATAAATTCATTTGTACTTGTATGTATATGTTTATTCACTTGTATAGTTATATACGTACCCATATATACTAACATATACATTTGGAGTTCAAAACATCGATTTTTGCAACTATATAAATCATTCCTCACCATTTTTTTCATAGCAATTGGGCCACTAAAACTGCCATTTATTGTATTATACTACATAAATTGAAATATGAAACAATTTATCCCAAAAAAAAAAATTTTGAAATATGAAACAAATGCGTCTGTCGAAATCAGTGGACATGGTGTGGAGAAAATAAATTAGCTTTAGCTTATTGTTTTCTTTTTCCATAACTATGAAGTTCAAAGATCTTAATTTGCATTTTTTTTTATAGCTTCAAATATATTAATGCAACTTTTTCTAATGAAGTTTTTACTGGTAAGATGTAATCATAATATCTGTTAGGTAATTCACTAGATTATACAAATGAAGGAATCCACAGAAATTCTAACTGGGAAAAAGTAATTAATGTTTTGTAACAGAAATGGACTCCTTATCAAGTGGTATAGGAAGCAAATCGAAGCCTTGCATGAAGTTTTTCAGGTTCAAATCTTTACCTATCTAATATAAATTTATAATATCATAACATGTATATAGTATTTATTAATCGTATACTTTGTAGTGAGAATCTTCTCTACTATTGTCACAAAGAAAAACTATGTAATGGCATTAATGAACTGGGAATATCAAAGCCATTACACAAGTTTATTTTTCCTTTTGCCTTTGCCATCTTTACAATTTGTTTTCCAAAGTGATTGTTCTTTTTTAACAACCTACAGTGAAATAGCCTTTTCCCGACTTTAGTTGACTCAAAGGTGGTGATGTTGAGAATGAAGGTGTCCTATAGATTTTTACCGTTATGTATTAGTATTGGAATGTGGTATTCATTCTAATAATTGGAACATTTTTCAGCTAGTTGGCCATTGTTTGGCTTATGAATTTGCCATCCTATTATGTTTTTGGGAGATTGGTATTGGTATAATTTACCCCTATATATATATATTTTGGATAAATGCTATAATTTAGCCATTATTGATTAGATTAAGAACATTGAAACTCCTATAATTGGCCAACATAGGACTTACTATGGTATTGTAGTTACTATTTAAAGAATTAATTAGGACTTCATGTTATACAGAACCACAGTTGCAGTCCTAGTATGTTTGTCACCTCCATTTCTCTCTAGTATAAAAATCATTGCTTAAAGAATAATATTGCGTTGATAGGCTAGAAATATCAATGCCTTCTAGCAAATATCTCTACCAGTGCAAATCTTCATGAAGTCATGTATCCTTCGTGAACATTGAAGTGGTGTGACTATTATCCTGCATTGATATTCTTTGTTCATTAGCAACATTATATCATCTTACGTGTTGGGGTCTAATTTTTTCTTTCTTTCTTTATTATTATTGATCTTAGAATTGTTATCTGTCCCAAAAAAAAAAAAAAAAAAACAAACAAAAGAATTGTTTGAAACACAATTGCTACTTCTCCCTTGTTTTATTTTGGGGAGAGGGAGGGGGTGGATTAGCTTGTTCATGGTTCTTCAATTATGAGTTCCATGCAAATTTACATGAAATATGTAGTTTTGTGGTGATGGGGAGGGGGGTGGATTAGCTTGTTCATGGTCATTCAGTTATGAGTTCCATGCACAATTTGCATCAAATATGTAGTACTGCGTTGTTGAAGTCTCGTTTGTGCTTTTTAATTATTAGGGAAAAATCTATATCACCCCCTTGGGGTTTGATTCATGAGCACTTTACCCCCTTGTCCAAAAATATCCAAAGAGGCCCCATATGCTTTTGGATTAAAATGCAACACTAACCCCATTAACAAAAGATGAAAAATGACCTTAATGCCCTTCTACTATCTCCTCTCTCTCTCTCTCTCCTTTCTAAGTATAATTTTAAAATTTTTAAGTATTAACTAATTATATCACATATTAACAAAGATACCCATAATTGTTATTTTGTAACCTAATTAATTTAACCTCATTTCAATACACTAATCCATTAAGTAATCATCACACTGCTGCATATATATTATCAACACATTGAAGTTGATATCAACAACACAGATCAACTCATTGATGTTCCATGTATTATTGATTTGCTAATAAAAAAAATCACTCATTGATTTTCCATTGAGCAATCATGGGTTTTCTATATTCAGTCAGCAGTTTTCAACCAGTTTTGGTGGTGATTTTCATTAAGTAATCACTAATTTTTAATGGTGGCGGGGGAGATGTTTGGTGGTGGTAAGGGTAAGCAGAGGAGTTATCTAGTGGTGGTAGGGAATGGTTGGAATGGTGTCTAATGGTGGTTGGGAGTGACGAGGTGGTGAGGACGTGTCTAGTGGTGGTGGAGGTGGCTGGTGGTTGTAAGAGGTGGCTGGAAGTGGAAGAGTGTTGGGTTTTTGGAGGAAGAAAGGGTTAAAGTTTGAGTCATGTTTTTTTGGGGGAAGAAGATGAAGGGTATATTTGTCTTCTTATCATAGTGTATTTTGACTTTAACATTAAGACTTTTAATTTCAACTCTCAATTGATGTGTGTGTAGTATATATTCTTATAGTTTGGACCCAATTTATGGCAGTAAGGAAGTAGAATGCAAAATGACTAAAACCGCATGGGGGTTCATTGTCTATTTTTGAATGTAAGGGGTGGGGGGTGGGTGTTAAGTGCTATTGGGCTATACCATATGGAGGTTAAATAGATTTTTCCCTAATTATTAATCATACTAGTTTTTTGTGTATGAGATATATATATGTTGACCCTCTGAAAACCCAATAATATTAGGAGATTTAAAAAGCCTTGTGATATGGGAGATCTAAAAAATATTAATTAGCAAAATTATTTAGTAATAAATTTCTCTTTGATTTCACCAAGGAGAGAACTTGCTCACAAGTACATGATTTTCAACACAACATGTGGGATATGTACATACTTCCTAGGCTTAGGAACTTTTTTTTCACCCCCAGAAAGGCATTGTTCTAATTACCATTTGTTATTAGTTACAAAAAAGCATTGCCAATCATTTATAGATGACATACCTGTGTATTTTCTGATAATAATATAATCAGACAAGTTTCTTAGAAATTTGTTAATTATTTATTGATAGAAGTATCAAGTCACTCAGCTTGATCAATTTTAGCTCCTCAAATAAAACTGTTAGTTAATAGAGGTTAACTCAGTTATAAAAATATAAACAGTTAATTGTCGGAGGTTCAAGTTTTATTAATTTTGCATAATTCAAGTTTTTGGAAATTGAACATAAAAAAAACTAAATGGACTACTACTCTAAATTACTAATGGAGCACAGTAATGGAGTATTCTAAGGGTAAATGAGGTGTAAAAATTGTAGGTTAGTGAAGAAATTGAACTAAAAGAAATTGTAGGATTGCAATCACTCCAACTTGAGTTTGGAAATTGAGTTTGGAGGAAGTAAAAAAAATAGGAAAAAAAACTGACAAAAAAAAGAAAAAAACAAAAGAAAAAAAAAGAAGTCGTGTTGACAGAAAATAAAAAGTTTTAGTAAACCAAGGCAGATGTATAAGAAGACAAAAAAAGAAAGGAGAAATATTTGCTGAAAAATCACTAAGTTCGTGGGGTCATGTATGGAATGAGATATCGGGAAGACCGTTATAAAAGAGGTTGTAGTTATAGCTGTACCGTTGTAAAAGAGTCTATATTGGGTATGGTTAAACATCGAAGCAGTTGTGGTCGAAAAGCGATTTAGTTACCAAATAAAAGACCTGATCAAATATTTATACTTTCTGGTTTTAGAGGGAATAGAACTTGAGTCCTAAATCATATGAGACAAAGATCTAATGAAAGCTATAGTAGCTAACCTATACCCATATTCGGACCCATATGATGAGAATGTCAATGACAATGTGGGGATCTGTGGAGACTAGGAACGGAACTCGGTAAATAAAAATCAAGTTCTTAAGTTTAATCGGATCAATGTATAATTTTGACGCACTTTAGACATCTGATTGGAGCTAGCCGAATCAAAGTATTCGAGCAAAAAAAAATCTCATCAAAAATAATCAAAGCAAAATCAAAAAGATCAAATCAAAAGCCATCAAAAAAATCATCAAAAAACAAAAAAAAAGGCGCAAATAAAAAAAAGGCGGCAAATCGCGCATGTGTTCAGAGGCGCATCAGGCAAAAGTGGTTAAAAAAGGCCATCAAAAAAAAAACTCAGGGAAGCCCCAAAAAAAAAACTGAACAAAAAAAACTCTGAAACTTTCGGAAAAAAAAGTTGTTTAAACGAGAGTGAAAGGAAAAAGAGGCTCGAGTTGAGTGAAAATGGAAAAAACAAAGGCCTCCGCTCTTCGCTAAACAAGCTTCTCATCCGAAAAAACGCCCTTTCTCGCCTCTCTTTCTTCCCTCAAGGTTTTTCCTCCGAGTCTTGCATTTTAAGATGCCTGAACCAGGCTGAACGCTTGGTCTTGACCAAGCCTTTCAACTTTCGAGTGCTTTTTTTCTTTCTCGCTGCTTTGCCGATTGGCGAACGGCTTGGAGCAAGATTCTTTGAAGTCGTATTATTGATTTTTCGATTATTTCGAGGGTCTCATATGTTTCTCAAGAGTAGGCCATCGGCAAATGAAGTGCGACCACGCTAGGACAAGCGAGTCTTACAGCATCGGTGGCTAATGCCGAGTAAATGCATAATATATGTAAAAAAGGACAGGAATAAGAAGCCGCACAAACTTTGATGGTTGGAGATTGGCGGTTGAGCGGGGATACATATGTGAAAGGGTTGAAGAAGTGATGCTCGTGATGCGGAATGGACGGCAAGTTAGGCGGGGAACACAGAGGCAAGAAGAAGAAGAGAACAAAGGCAAGAAGAAGAGAGAAAAGTTGTTGAAAGTGAAGGGTGGGTTTGTTGTGTTTGTTTTTGGTGGTTGTTTGTTTTTGTTGTGTTGTTTTTTTTTTTATTTTTTATGGTTGTTGAATGATTTTTGTCAGGCATGTGATAAATAATTTGTGGTTTTTGAATATTCTTCTTTTTTTTTTTTTTATGTTTTTTGGATTTTTTTTCAGTCAAATGGCCCCCGAAATCAAATCAAAGCCAAATTCCAAAATATGGTTTAATGGATGCAAACGAATTTTTAAAGTGAGGACTACATTGGTGTTGTTTCGAAAAATTGATGAAAAGAAATAAAAGCCAAACCAACCACCCAAAACATCCATCTTGTTTCTAACGGTCAGTCTTTGAAGCCAAAAAAAACTCTCAATAGTTGCTCCTGAAGCAAAAGTAATTGAAAATGGGAAATAAAAAAGTGAAAGGGGGAAAATAAAACAAAATGAAAAGAGTGAAAAAGAGGAACCAAGAGTGTTCTTGCTCCCAGAATTGAAGAAGATTAGAATCTCAAGCTCTGCTTTGAATCATCATCTTGCTTCTGTTCATATTGATCATCAAATGCAATTCAAATAATATCACCCCAATCCCCAGCTCAACAACCCATGCTGCACAAAACCCCATGCCTTGCCATTGCCAAAACCCAAAAACCCAAGCTTTTGCCACATCCAAAAGAGTCCAAGGAACCAAAGCTTAAACCCAAAGCACAAAGTTTAAACTTCGTCAGTTTCAGCAGCCCATCAGATCCCCCAAGCAAATCAATGCCACCCATGGCCAGGTGGTCAACCCAGGGGCTACACAGGAATCCAAACACTCTCAACCACTCTCTCAGTCACAAAGTTTCTGTCAAGGCCACCAAACATGGGCAATGGGAAGGACCATCTAAAAATTCTAAATTTCTCTCAGCAGGGGGAAGGAAATTTGAGATACTGAGGGCTTCCTCTATGTGTGTGGAAATCCCAAAAAATCTGGATCTAGAGTGGAGAGAAGTTCAAGAAAAAAAAAGTTGTTGAAAAAACAGTACCAAAGTCACTGTCAATTTCAAGTGGTGTGAAGATGACCAACAGAGAGATACCAAACTACTACCACACACACAGATGAGACTGTTTGCACACTTCTCAGGTACAGTTCAACCTCTTGCTGGTCTCCTCCAAAGGGACTAGGACTGCCCTGAGACAGATTTTAGACAGATTTTAAGAGTCCAGTGCCAAATTAATATGCAAGGGATAATAGAGAAACAGATGCACACTAACTATCTGCAGATTGTGATTCTTGTGTGTTCTCTTGTGTGTGTTCTCTAGTTGGGAGTAGTCCAAAGTTATAAATATTATGACACTGGGATGGACACTGTGGAGGTGGGGGTGGAATGGGTGGGAAATTGAGGAAGGGGGAGGGGAAGGAAATATAGGAGGAATCCCAAGAGCAGCAAAGCAGCAAGCACTACAGCAGCAGCAGCAGCAAAAAAAAAGCAAGCTGAAAGCAATCGCATCATCACCCATTGTATAAGCACAGCAGCTGCCCGCCCCCAAGCAGCATTGTAAGCCAGGGAAGAAAATAATTAAGGTGTGGTGTTGATGTGTGGTGTGGGTGGTGACATCGTTTTTGTCACGTGTCACTCATCGGATCATGCATCGAGAGGTCTTGTCGAGGTTGTCTGAGAGGTTTTTAGAGGTGGTTGGGGAGGGAGGGTGGTGGGCGGTCAAGCAGTCAAGCCAAAAGGAAAAGAAAACCGAGAAGAACTAAAGAGCTTCGCTACTCACGTAAAAGAAATTATTAAATTATTGTATTGATTTGATATCAATATAATTATAACTCTCTTATTTTTAGAGAGGAAAATGTAAATGGAGCCATAATAATAAAATGAGCAAAGAAAAAAAATGGCACTAACTAAAAAACACAAGCACTCACTAAACTAAATGGAGCACTAAACTAAATCACTAACTATATGTGGAGTAGGTGGAGTATTTGTAGGTGGAGTAGGTAGAAATTGTAGGTGGAGAAATTGTTACATTCAACAGAACACCTTCACATGAATGGACCTTCTGACATTTACTAAGCTTATGATGTTGATTAAAGTACTTGTAATAGCTATTTAAAATTTGAAAAGACGTGATTCCTAGGTAATTTGTAGGTCGAATGTAAAATTTAATTTTTGTGTAATTTGTAGGTTGAACTTAAATGGAAAATTTATTTTGTTTTGGTAATTTTTAGTTTGAATATGAAATATATATTTGTTTAATTGGACTTCTATTAACATAAACTCTTTTGGGAAACAAAAGCTGTCATTCAACATATTGGAGTACATGTTTGTCACTGCTGCTCATTGCTTTTCCCACCATTTCCTCTGTTGAATGTGGGATACTATTGCTCTCTTAAAAGATTCTCTTTAGTTCTAAATAATGTAACAAATTGAACTTTATCTTTGCCTTAAAGAAGCTGAGATACCGTTGCCATTATTTTGTATATGATAAATCCTTGTCTAGCTTTATTATTATTGGGAATTAGTTTCTTCATGAAAAAGTTGGGGTAAGGCTGCCTATCTCCCTCTCCCAAAAGCAGGAGCCTCACGCATTGGGTACAACCTTCTGCACCTAATGTTAGCTTAATTTGGTGTTTTTAAAACCTAATAAGTGTTGGGATAATTACCTCCCAATGAAACAATTTTTTTTTTTTTTTTACACAAAGATAGAGGGGTGCAAGTCACCACAGAATGACTTGCACCCCACATGTTTTTATAATTTTTTTCTTTGTGCCATTGTGTAGTAATTCCTCCATAAATGTTTAAATGTTCAATGTGATTCTTTATCAGATTTGTACATATTGCTACTTTGGAGGAACTAATCTTGTATTGCTTGTCTTGTGGAGTAATACTTCAAAGACATTGCATTGGACTCTATAATTTTTTAGGCTATACTAAGAGACTGTGTTAGGATTGGCTTTGGAAGAAAGGACTGGATACTGTAGAAGAGTAGTTTTTTCCCCCCTTGGAAGTGTAGGGCCTATGAAGCTCCGATACTCCAACATAGGTGCCATAGCCATGTCGAACACAGGGACATGTAGTTTAATTAATTTGTTTTTAGGGGACATGGCAGGAACATGTCAGGGACACCAACCAATAGTTCCCCCCCCTTTTAGGGCTTTTGATAGATGTTGGATGTTGAATGCTTATTACCTTTCGCTTAGTTTTAAGTAATTAATAGATCATCCGTAAAAAAGATATAAATGATAAGAGTTAAATTAAAGGAGTGTTTTTAATTTCTTAATATATTGAATTAGTGTTGGTTTTTGTTAATTTTGATTGTTTATTAATCCACATAGGAAATAAAAATCTATAAAAAATATTTCATTCTCTACGAAGACATAAAATTGGATGTTCATCTGAGATACATGCTAGAATGTGTTAGGATATTTCCCATTTTTATTCATTCAGTCTCTTTATTTGCTGTAATGGGCCTTTATTTAGGCCTTAACTTATGTTTATGATTTAATATAAAAGGGTATGATTAACCACTTATACCCTAATCTTTTCTCTTCTAAAATTAACATGGTATCAGAGCTGAACTAGAAGAAGAAGAAGAAGAAGAAAAAAAAAACAAACAAACCGTAGCTGTAGCCGTACCACCACCATGCCACAGTACCACCACCCCAGCCCACAAGCCCCCGGCGAAGCCACCTAGGGCTCCGAGAGCCCTAGTCGACGGCACCTAGGGTTCCGACAGCCCCAGTCGGAGTCACGACTCTAGTTGCAGGCCCAACCTAGGGCTCCGACAGTCCCAGTCGAAGGCCCCTAGGGTTCCGACTGCCCTAGTCGGAGTCGCGACTCCCGTCGACGGCACAAGGGCATCTCTCTCTCTCGGTTTCTACATGTACCTCCGTCTTCATCTTTCTCTGCGTCTTCGTCATACGTAAGCCTCTCTGAGTCTGTAATCTTATACCCTAATCTTTTCTCTTCTAAAATTAACAATACAATGGAATATCAAGGAATGGAAGGAGTCCACTATGGTGATTGCAGGAGATCAAGCAAAGTTTTCTCCTTGGACTTGATTTTCTTTGGTGGGAATCAATGGCTATCCTTTCCACAGAGATGTAAAATGTTTTGGTGTTGCTCCCAGGTTAAAAGTGCCTGCTAGTTTGTTTGGATTTGATTCTCATCGTCAATTGTTCATTCTTGAGATAATTCTCTCATAATGTTCAAAACCTTCAAAGTTATCACTAGCAACTTGACTTTTTTACCTTGTTTTCGGTTGTCTTTGCATATGATATGGTTATACATACATAATTAATTATAGAGTTAATTACAGTTAGCACGCCTGCATTTTTACCGAAATGTCATTTTGATCCCTAAACTTTTATTGTTAGTTAAGCCCTTAGAGCATCCCAGCAGTTTACTTAAATTTTACCTTAAAATATTATTAAAAAATTCATTCCCTATTCTAGAAATCACTTTTTCATCTACCTCCTCCAACAAACTCCCTACTCTTTCTCTATGTTATTAAAATAATATTTTTAATTATTATGAAAGCAAAGTAGCAGCACTTTTTCTATTTTATGAAAATAATATTTTTAATTATTATGAAGGCAAAGCAAAGCAGCAGCACATGGAAAGCAGTAGCAAAGCAGAGCGGTCGACTGGCGGGTCGACCGGTCGGATGACCGGCTGGTCTACTGGTCAAGCCAATTTTGTGTTTTTTTTCTTCAGCTACAGGGTAATCGCAGGACATCCGGGCAGACGTCCGGAAAGACATCCCTTCACGTCTTTTATCAGATATAAGGGAGCTAGTGACTCCCCACAAATAGGGAGTCACTGTAGCGAACACTTATATTTGGGGGGTTGTTTAGGGAAGCTGATGGAGGTGTATTTTGGGATTTCAATCCCTTAAAATAGGTAAGGGGTGGGTTTAGGGAGGCTGCTAGGTATGCTTTTACCTTTTAAGTCAAGTTGCAATATTATCCTTGTGTACATCTCATTGGCATTTTTTTTCTGCCAGCCTCATTAATGGTAGATTGGCGGAATAGTGACACTGCAATTTGACTTGAAGTGTGAGCGGTTGAATGTCACAGTTGAAAGTGGGGGCTCAAAGGGAGATTTTGGTGAAAGTGTGGGGATGCTAACTATAATTTACCGTCAATTATATTCAACCAACTCAACTATGCTAGCTGTAGCCTATGATTAAGTTCCCAACCCCTAAACAAAAGTTAAAAAAGGAAGAATGCTCTGGACTCTCAATTTCAGGCTGCCTTGTAGTGAGATGCACAAGCAAAATAGAATGAGGATCTGAAACCAAGTAATTCATCTCTTTTTTGATTTTACATTTAGAAGCAACAAAAGATATTTTATTGAAAAGAGAAAAACAATAACAAAGGGAGGAGGACAAGATGTCCTCATACAGCGAGGGATACAAAAACTAACTAAAAGATTGAATAAGTAAACATCCCTAAGACTAGGCCTGATAAATGGGCACCCCAATCAATGGAAATCAAAAAGAGGGGGATCACTTTGATTGGGGGAGACACATAAGCCCAAAACAAAGTAAAAAACAGAAGACTGCGTTGGATTCTCAATTTCATGCCTGCTTGTAGGGGAGATGCATAAGTAAAAATAGAACAAGGATCTGAAACTAAGTAATTAGTCTTGTTTAAAGACGTGGCTGCAGTGTGAATTTAAGGCATATCAATTCTGCTGTGGAAAAAGAAAAGGCAAAATTGACAGCAATGTGCAATTTTTTTTTGTTTCCCCTTGCATGCTTGCATGGCCAACTTGCTAGTTTTATCTATTTGCAGTGGCGGAGCCACATTAAGGCTAGGAGGGGCCAAAGCCCCTCAATTACTTTTATTTTTATTTTTTTTAAATTTTTTCTTTTTAGGTTTCAAGTATAACCCGTAAATTTTTTTACTTTTTTCTTTCTTCTTCTTCTTCTTCTCCTCTTCTTTTTATTTTTTAAATTTTATAAGAAAATCCATGTAATTAGTCACTTCAATTGTTTAATTTTTACTAAAATCTTCTCTTATAAATTTTATTTTATGTTTCTCTCTTCTCTCTCGTTTCTGTCCCTACCCTTTTTATCTTTCTTTCGTGTGTGTATCTTGGTATAATTTTGTCCTTAATTTTTTTATTTTTATTTTTATAGAGGCATAGTGATTGCATTTTAAATTATGATGACCACCATGTTTAGAAACTAAAATTGAAAGTCGAATTAAAAATAAAAAAAAGAGAAGAAAATCAGCAAAAAAATTGATTGTTTAACTTCACCATATAACTAACATGTAGCTTTGGCAAATAATAATCTGGTGCAGTTGATTGTAATAATCTCAATTGGGTTTCAACTCTTGAGCCAAAATCTTGGCTCCATTACTATCTATCTGGGGGAATGTCGGTTTTTGCTTGGTTCTGTACTCTGATCTGATTATGGTTTTGAATAGCCCATCAAGCGAGCAGCTGAAAGTTTTTCACCCCATTATAATCAGATGTTTGAATGATGTATGCTTCTTTTTATTTTTTTATCAGGTTGTTTTTTGCCTCCATTTTCCTATATTTGCTTGGTTTTGTCTATGTTCTTCTCTATCGTCATGCAGCCAAAAGATGCTTGCTTTATTTTCTTACATGTCTAAACCATTCAAACTTGTGGAGCTCATCAATTTTGCTCATTTATGCTTTCATTGAATTTTGCAAAGCTTGATTGTGTTCCTATATATTTAAGGGCAAACTTCACTTTATCCTACTGTGGTTTGGGCCGGGTGCGGATTATCCCCCGACATTCGGAAATTATCACATGACTCTCACGTGGTTTGTGGACTAAAATGCACAGTTAGCTTTTCCATCCAAATTAACGGGCTGTGAGGTTCACAAGCCCATGAAAAGAGTATAAGCTATGTTTTATGACCAAAATAAACCCCCCCCCCTCTCCCTCCCAACATCTTTAAATTTACAAAAGCTTGCCATTCTTCCTTTACAGCAAAGAAAATAGTGATATCAAGCTGCTAAGGATGTTTTTTGATTCAAGATGCTCCATCTCCATCAATGGTCTCCAACCCTATATCAGGAGTGTTCATGATCTTCGGCCAATCCAATCTGGGTCTCTACTATGGAGAGAGATCTTTTTTGTTGTAAACAAATCCACAAATTCAAACCCATTTTTTTGATCATATACAAACCCCCAGTTCACATATACAAATCCAAACCCATACCCATTTCGGTTGCTATTGTTTGTCCCAATTGGATGGTTCATTTCAGTTTCTTTACCCAAATTTGTAGCAAAAGTTCTTAAGCGAGAGAGAGACAAGCAGTGAGTAAGCACCTATTTGTTGGATTGCTTTTCGAAAACATCTTGGCAGAGTAAACTAGAAATTTGTCTGTTGTTGTTTTGGTAGCTAATTGTTTATCTTTTTAATTGACAGTGTTCTAAATGGCGTTTGAATTCTTCAAAAAAAGTCAATTTTGTGATTTTAGCTACTGAAAATAAGTTCCATTTTTTTTTTTTTAATAAACAAAAAAAATTACCAAACAACATCTGTGCATGACAATAAACATAACACAGCACAACCAAGTCCTCTTTTTGATTTTTTGAAACTTCATATTTTCCTCATAAAATAAAACCCTTTCCAATGGCACTTCTCTTCATTGATATGACCAAACTCAGAGACGTAGATAAGTCACATAAGTAACAAAACATAAGGTTGAAAATGAGTGTTTTCCCTAGTTCTATGGCAGCATTTTTTAACATAACAAAAATTTATCTTCTTCTTTTCTGTCTGTGTATATACATATGTGTGTGTGTGTGTGTGTGTGTGTGTGTAGGTTTAAAAGAGAGAAGAAGAAGAAGACGGGGGTATAAAGGTAAATTTACACATTCGGTTAACAGAAGTTAGTGTGCATCTTAGTCTACAAACCACATGAGGGTTATGTGGTGATTTCCGAATGTCAGGGGAGTAATCTGCACCCAGCCTAAACCACAAAAGGGTAAAGTGAAGTTTGCTCTATATTCAAATGTGCAAAATTGATCCTTGCCTACTTTATACTCACTCACTTAACCAGAGTGATAGTTCTTGATTATGTTGTATGTCTTTGAATTTAGGGGTTGTTTGGGATGTTCTAAATAAGTGCATTTTTTTGACTTTTTATGAAATATGAGTTGGGTTTGAAGTGATGTGGTAGAGAGGTAATGTGATTTAAATAAGATGATTTGACTTAAATAGGATAGTGACTTTTTGACTTTTTAACTTTTTCAAAGGATGCCAAACTTAGCCTTAGTTTCAATGAAAGCAATACTGCTACTCTGTAACATGTGTTGAGTCTTTGGATTTGTTTTGTCTCTGGGATTTTTTATGACCCGGGAACCCCCAAGGCCGAGCCCCGTTTATGACCTAACCCTACAAGCCAACCCGGGAGAGGATGTCGAGGAACACACCCCTCATCTCCCAAATTTCAGTCAAGAGCTATAAGGAGGTTGGTATAGGTTTTGGATCCGGGACCTTGGGTCCGTTACCTTAGCAACTCATCCAACCCTTGGGGTTTGTCCATGGGATTCAATGTCTTGTTGTGTGTGATCTGATTTTGGTTCATGTTATGGATTGCAGCACTGCTGGCTGTCCATTTGGGGAGAACTGCCACTTCCTTCACTATGTGCCCGGTGGGTATAATGCTGTTTCACAGATGATGAACCTGGCTCCAGCTCCTGTTTCAAGAAACATGGCTGCACCTCCTCCCATCCCAGATGGTTCTTCCCCATCTGGTGTTAAAACCCGAATGTGCAACAAATATAATACCGCCGAAGGCTGCAAGTTTGGTGACAAATGCCATTTTGCCCATGGTGAGTGGGAACTTGGCAAGCCTGTTGCTCCATCACAGGATGATTCTCGTGCCATGGGAGCTAATCTAAGCCGTTTTCCAGGCCGGATAGAGCCACCTGCACCAGCTCCTGTCGCCGGCTTTGGTGACTCAGCCACTGCCAAAATTAGTGTAGATGCTTCTCTTGCCGGGGCAATCATAGGAAAGGGGGGTGTGAACTCCAAGCAGATCTGTCGCCAAACAGGGGTGAAGCTATCTATTCGAGACCATGAATCAGATGCAAATCTTAGAAACATTGAACTTGAGGGTACATTTGATCAGATCAAGCAAGCAAGTGCCATGGTAAGAGAGTTAATTGTGAGTGTTGGTTCAATGGGTGGCCATGCAAAGACGCCTGGAGCCCCAGCCTCATCCCATCCAGCAGCAAGCAACTACAAGACGAAGATGTGTGAGAATTTTGCAAAGGGCTCCTGCACATTTGGAGAAAGATGCCACTTTGCACATGGAGCTGCCGAGTTGCGCAAATCAGGAGTATGAAGATGTTTTGGTTCTCTGGTTGTTATGCATAGTGGCGCTTGTGCTGCGAGTACTACTTTTGAGATCTAGCTGTGCTATGAAACCCATGTGCAATGTAACTTAGACTGGCATTGTAGCATTTTCCAGTCACTGGTTTTGTTTCTTATATGAGCTATAATATTTAACTGTACTATCTGCTATTTACCTTTACTTTTTTATTTTTGGCGTCTTGTTTATGGACATTCCCCCAAGTAACGAGAAAGAATTATGACTGAGAACAAGCCACTTATATCGGGTCGTAAGTTCAATTTAATAGCTGCTGGTGTGTTCTATTGAGGAGATGGATGGGTAATTTAGTGGTTAAAGAATTGCAGCTAAAAGTGACCAGCGAAGCCTTTGGATACTCCTTCAAGGAAGGAAGAAGCTATTATTATACCAGGCTTGTTTTAGCATATGTCAGTTCGGCCACACTAAATTCCATTTGGAAGGAAAGAGTTAGATAGTGTTTGGTTTATTGAAATAGGGGGCAGCTTGTTTTCAGTTCTTAATCGGATTTGATGGTGTTGTTTGGCCTGTGGAGATCTATCACGGGTCTCGTTTTGATAATTTGAACCATTCAATATGTAGAACTCGTCGAGTACTATGTATCTATAAAAAAATCACGTTAATCGAATATCGATAGTTATATGATCAAATCAGTTTTGTACAAAAAAAATAGACGGTGAACAATTTAACAATTGATAAAAAAATTGATAAGATGAGATAGCTATCGATATTCGATCAATGTGATTTTTTACAGGTATATAGTATTCAACAAGTTCTACACATTGAACGGTTCGGATTATCAAAATGAGACCTATGGTGGGCCCCCACAGGCCGAACAATACCGTTCAGTTCGATTAAGGACTGGAGGCAAAATGTTCCCATTGAAATAAAGTGGAATGGAATTATTATTTTATTAAATTATTTATTTTTATGTTTGGTTAGACTTGAAAAATAATAAATACATTACAAATTAAAACGTCTTTTAACTCTTTTTTTTTTAATAGAATGAGAAAATTTAAGGAATTACTATTTTATTTCATTTCATATCATGTCCATGACCGAAATAGGACATTAGTTTATTACTATGCTTTGTTACTTTGTAAGGAGTGAAGGGAAACAAATAAAGTGGCTGTGTAAGGAGTGGGTTGGGTTCTCACATTCCTTTCAAAATTGGGTCGCAATTTCAAGGAAAAGTAGGAAGAGTAAAATATATCTCATGATATATATATTTTTATTTGTTATAAAAAAATTAGTAGAAAAGTTTAAGAACATATTAAAATAGTTAAAAATTTTAAAAAACACTATTAAAAAGTCAATTATTTTCTTCATTTTCCATCATGTCTTTATAAAAAGTTTAAAAAGTCAATTAAAATAACTAATTCCGAATGAAAAAGTATACTCATGAATTTTTTGGTCAATTGATGATAATATGACTTCTTTGCCTTAGGGGTTATTTGGGATGATTTATATAAGTGCACTTTTTGACTTTTTATGAAATATGAATTGGGTTTGGGTTGGGTTTGAAGTGATGTGTTAGAGAAGTGATGTGACTTAAATAAGATGGTATGACTTAAATAAGATAGTGACTTTTTGACTTTTTATCTTTTTTCAAGCACGCCAAACTTGGTCTTAGTATATAATAAGGATATATAAAAGATTTAGTAGTTTATAAGTTATATATAGAGGATTTTTGCATAAAAATATCTTTTTTATTGGATGATTTTTGTAATTTCAGTGTATAAAAATATAAATAGTTATACTAATGATTTAAAGATGTCAGTATTGTAATAAGCTTATTTGATTGTAAGTATAAAGTTTGATACTTGCGACCTTTATGTTATAATTTTAAGTGTGACTAATCACATTTATAATTTTTACACTTATTATTTATATTTTTATTTATTTAAAGTGTTAATATTCATATTTCTAACTTTATATATATATACTAGTGTATGCCCGTGCCTAAAGGCACGGTGCAATTAATAATGAGATTAAAACATAAATCAAAATAAAATTATTAAAACATAATGGTAAGATTTTCTTTGTTCGATCTTTTCCAATGGTAGTGGACAGTCACAGAACGAAGGTGGCGATGTGTTCCTTATTTCAACACCCATTTCAAAAACTTTTTCAAAATCATAAAAAATCAACACTCATTTTCCATTAAGGATAAAAATAAAGATCAAATATTATGAAGATCAAACTAAAAATAAAAATACATTTCTAAAATCAAAACTCATTTTATGAAGATCAAATATTATTTCAGACCCAAATCAAATCAAACCAAATCAAATAACATAGGTTACACCTATAAAACAACGGAAAGGTGATTGGTATGTATATAGCTTATTCATTGCTTCTTGGAGTATATTAAAAAGATTAGCCTACCAAAAGATTAGCCTTGCTTCGGTGATTGGTATTTATCTAGAAACCTATTTCAAAACCAAAATATAGAGCCACAAACATACAAACCGAAATCATACAAATCAAAATCGAAATACATAAATAGAAATACTTAGAAATGCATAAACACCAAAATCTGAGATTAGAAAACTTAGTTCAAAATCAAAACCGAAATCATTAAAACCCATTTCAAAATCAAAATTAAAGAAACCATGTCGTTGGTATTTATGGTGGATTGATCACCAAAATTTTAATTCATATAATTCTTGCGAAATCATAAATTCTTCTTCGCTTTTACTCAATAACAAAGCAATATATCGGTTGCTCAATATCAAAAAATTCACCGTATATATCGGTTGGCTCAATATCAAAGCAAAAGCCAAGCGTTACCAAAGCAATAACAAAAGAAAAACAATAAAAACCAAAGTAATAAACTAACTAAAGTGATGAAGGCAAAAGCTTTGATGAAGGCAAAAGAGAGAGGAAAAAAAAAATTCAAGAAGAAGAACAATTACCGAAGAAGAAAAATTCAAGAAGAATACTAAAGTCATGTTTTCAACACTAAATAATAAATTGGTTAAAGTCATGTTTTCAATAACTCTATTGAACCAATTAAAAACTATAGTCGAGAACCCGATTAAGAACTCAATAACTCAATATCTATATAACTCAATAACTCAATATATATATCCGAATTTACATTTTAGAGATACATTTTGATAAAATGTAGTCTCATATTAGTAGTCTAATATTTCCTCCGTGACATTTTCTATCTTCATGATTTTTTATACATTTGAATTTCAATACATTTTAACTCAATAACTCAATATCTATAAAATGTACCAATTAGATAAAATGTACTCAATAACTCAATATAGATAGCCCAATAACTCAATAACTCAATATATATATCATATAGAATTTGAGTTATTGAGTACATTTTTTATAGATATTAAGTACATTTTTTCAATATCTTCCCATTCCAGAATTACTATTGAACCCAGGATCTCTTCCATACAACTCAATAACTCAATATATATATCATTCAAAAAACTCACTATATATCATTCAAATCTGCACCCAATACAAAATCCAAACCGTATAACTCAATAACTCAAAATCCAAACCCAAAAACAGAAAACCAAAGCAAGGAAAATGTGAGCCATTTTAGAATTTCAGTACATTTAAACTCAATAACTCAATATCTATAAAATGTACCAATTCATTAAAAAATGTACTCAATAACTCAATATAGATAACCCAATAACTCAATAACTCAATATCTCAATATATATATTAATTTCAAGATATAGAATTTGAGTTATTGAGTACATTTTTTATAAATATTAAGTACATTTTTTCAGTATCTTCCCATTCCAGAATTTCTTTTGAACCCATAATTTCTTTTCCATACAACTCAATATATATATCATTCAAATAACTCAATATATATCATTCAAATCAATACAAAATCCAAACCGTATAACTCATAACTCACCTACACCGAAGTCATCTTTGGCACCTCTCATAAATGACATGTGAACGGAAACATTATAACTTGACTTGTAATTTAAATCAAAAGTGATGAGGCTATTTTTAAAATACAATTTTAATGAAAATTTAATGAACTCATAAAAAAATAGAGTGGAATTGGGGTTTATTTGGATTAGCCTCATGGTAACTCAAGAAACTAACTGTATTAATAAATTTTAAGTTTCTAATTGAATTGGGTTGATTCAAGATTCAACCAACCCAATTCCATTATTTCTATTTGAAAGAGTTTAGGCTTATTTGCCCAAAAGCAGTCAAATGAAAAACTTAGTGCACAAATGGAAGGTAGATAATTTACATCAAATAAAAATAAATATTGGCCCAAAACACAAAGATACATGCCCATATTTTTGTATTCTTTTATTATGAAGATTTTTTATTTGTAATTATGTCAATAACAATAAATTTTTTCTTGCTTTTTTCTTTTCAATGGTTGGAATATGAACATTGTATTCTAAGCATTCCTTGCATTATCAAACAATTTTTTTGATTCATTTCTAGGTAAACCACACAAAAAATGTCTTCATTAAAAAGCTTGAATTCTCAAAACATATCATTCACACAAATGACTATGTTCTTTTAAAAGCAGACTTTAGATTATTGTTATTCTTTTACTAATGATAATTTGAGCTACTCTTATTCTTTGGAAGAAGAATACCATGGTTTGGGAAGTGAGTTGAGTTTGAAGTTCAACTTGAAATGTGTTCAATCATTTGCATTTCAAACACAAATACATTTCAACTTAATTGTGTGCTTTGATGACTACACCATGATTTAAATATATTGAATTCAATAAATAGTGTATTATGTTTCAATGTGTAGAACGTATGATTTAAATATTTTACCGAAAGTTCTATATAGGAAAGTATGATTTACCTACAAAATATTTTACCTACCAATATTCAATGATCAATAAAAACATTCAAAATTACAAACCTTACAAACCCATATTTTTTATATTTGCAAATAGTATATAAACCCATGTTGGAAGTAAAATTAGCAAAAGATGAGTTGTGGGAAGAGAAGATGAGGCGTTGTGGGAAGAACAACTTGAGGGAATTCAAGAACAAAATTTTAGTGTAAGCAAAATCTAAGTGTAGTAGAAGATGAGGCAAAATGGCCAATTAATGTTTCATAGTAGCAGCAAAACAATTCCAAACTAATATGAAAGACTCATATAATTTTGATTCCCATATAATTTTGCTAAAATCGATTTGATAACAAATGTCAAGCAAACTACAAAACCATAGGAGAATGTAAACAACAAATCCAAAAACAACTAAAATCAAAACAAACAAAAATGACAACCGAAATCAAAACAAACAAAAAGCAAAGAGGCCCTCAAACCCAATAATCTCCCAATCCAAATCTTACAAACCGACGCTGCTCAGAACACATAAAAGTGACAAACCAACAAATGAGAGAACAGGACATACACAATATTCAATGATCAATAAAAACATTCAAAATTACAAACCTTACAAACCCTTTTTTAATATATGCAAAAGATAAACCCCATGTTGGAAGTAAAATTACCCATGTTGGAAGAATAAAAATCATTAAGCCTCTTGAAAGAGGTGTCGTAAGGTGTGCAACCCTCTATCCCACATTTTTGCCTAAGGGTGTGAGCCCTTTGGGGCATCCAAATGCCACACATTTAATTTTACATTCTCTATTTCTTTTTGTTGCCTTCTCATTTTATAATTTCCACAAATTTAGTCTCTTTACTAATAACATCAAAAGGTAGTCTGGACACCTCCTACTAAGAAAGGAGACCAATCTCCATGATGATGATGACAATGATGTGCTCGGTGAGTCTAAGAGTTCTATTCGGTTTGTAACAATTATTGCAAACAACCAAATTTTGATATGTTTAAAACTATAGAACTCGAAATAGAGTTAATGTTAGAAAATCTTCAAAGTTTCCAATCTTTCTTTGAGTTCTTAAACAATAATCGGACAAATACTCTCGAACTTCCAATAGTTTAAGGCTATCACATTTAAGCAAAATTACACTATATGAGGGTCTTCGATTAACTAAGTTATGGATCACATGCACTTATCACGATAATGCTTCAATTTCAAAATTAATAAATAATTTTCTAATATACTAATTATGTATTTAATTTGATTATGCAAGCCACACCCACTTGTGATTTTAACTTGTCTACGAAACTTGTCAAGCTAAAATTTGAATCTGAAACTTGTTAGTCAAGTTCAGCCACACCCACTTGTGATTTTAACTTTTCTCGTAACAATAAAACTTTTTTCTTATAAATTTAACTTTTTTCAAGTTTTCATACAAAAACTTTTTAACTTTTTCTTGCAACTTTTCTCTGAAACTTATTATTCAAGTAAATTTTTTTATATAAACCCATGTTGGAAGTAAAATTTCCGCAAAAGATGAGGTCGTTGTGGGAAGAGGAAGATGAGGGAAGAACAAAAATGTTATACTACTCTTTCTCTAGAAAGAAGGTTGAAGAACCTTGAAGTAGAGAAGGCTAGCCGAGTTCGAGCTAGAGGGAGGTGAGAACCTAGTGGTGAGAAATCAGAACCTTGATGAAAAAGATCAAAAGATCGATGAAACAGATCGAAATTGATTTTGAACCTTGAAAAATAGAGGACATTACCTAAATCAAACCCTGTGAAGGGAAATGATGAGCAAAATCAGTGAAGGGAGAGAAATGATGAGCATATTTGAATGTATTTGAGAGAGATATTTGGATGATGAGCGGTGGGTGAGGGTAGGTGGAAGGGTGAGAGAGATATTTGAGCGGGAATGTATGATCTACAATTGATCTGAACCGTTAATAGATTCTTACAATTGATCTAGATCATTAGATCAAAATATATCTCACATACATTTTTACATATTTTCAAAAACCCTCCTCCTTTATTATATAGATATATATATTTATATGTACACGCATGCACGTAAAGAAAAGGGAGTTTTAAATGGAATTAGTCTATCTGAAATTTTTCTTTCCTAACTCTAGGCTTTTATTAGCAATGTTTTTCAAAAAAATACTATTTTTTCTTATTTTAGGGCATAATTTGCAAAGAATCTCCCAATTTTATAAAAAATATATGGGAAATTAAAAGAAAACCCATAAAGGTTTGAATTTTATAACAAAATAAATGTTAAATTTTTAATTTTATCAATTTAAACCCTAAACTTTTGATTTCTTTTCAATCTAAACTATTTGCCTATTTCTATTAAATAAAATCGATTAAAAAAAAATTATTTTAGTCATTAAATTCAATGAAAATGGTAATTTAGACATTTTATGTATACCTATTGGGGATGGATAAAATATTAGTTCAAACCCAAATCAATTAAACACCAACACCAAAGGAAGGAAAGGCCCAAGCGAACTCTTTAGATGGAAGATCTGCAGAATGAAAAAGGGACACTGGATTACGTTTCATCCAATGACTAGAAACACAGGACAATAAATGCAGCACAACCTAGGCCTAATAGACGGTAAGGCTATCTGATCAACTTGATTCGATGAATACAATGATTGGCAAGTTGGCTACTAACATCTGACAAGATCTGAGCTGTCTGTAAGACAGAAATCTAATAATTGAGAATAAAAGCAACTTGACAACTTGTCCAACCAGAGACCATATAATAACCGATCCATTCACAAGTAAAAGATAAACCATAAAATAACCACTTAAAGTGGATAATAGTAATATAATGGCGGATTTAGTACAATTAAAGTTAGTAGACCACTACAATCCCCCAAGAGATTCATCCTCCCAACTGTAATGATTGGACTCGGATTATTCGGTACTCCCCCCATTTGTTGCTTTGCAGACCTTACCCTGGATGCCTACCCCGATTATATACCGTGTAGCACCAATCGAGGACCTCAAAAGGGACGACAAAAACAATGGTCAGCACCCTGCGAAATTAAACCGCCGTATAGAGTTCAAATACAACTGATTTGTTCTAGGGCTACGATACAATCACTTGTGCAAAACTTAGCATATTTTGATAACATTATCCATTTCAATCTATTCCATACATAATTATTTCAATAGCCATTCCGAAACATTAATGTGAACATCACCAATTACCAACTCGGCAATGTTTCTTGGTGCGAATGTTTTTAAAGTGTCACATTCAAGCATAAGCGTACAAGAGTTTACATATGGGGGAGTATATAACACAATATAAATACATATGAGCAGAGTATATAGCACAATATTAAGCATACAAGATATGGAAAAATAAGACTAGAACACAAACATGCTAATTAAACATTTAGAAACAAGAAGCATTTATTCATTCACTCTCAGCAAATTTTCAGAACAGAGGGGGTATAGAAAGAAAAACATGGCAAGCACATTTATAAGTTTACTTTCATTCACAATTGAATTCGCATCACATAACTAGAAATTAATCTACAAGCCATTTACCAAGTTGTCCATATTTGACACATTTTAAGAAAATTAGCTTTTCTCTCAGTCTACCCAATAACTTTTGCTCAAATAAATTTTGGTAGAAAGAGGTTTCAAAATTCTAAATTTCAACATATGAATTAACATGAGATGATTTTTCTAGAATTTTATAAAAATGAAAGAAGTGGACTGTTTTTCTGGAACATAGGACCATATTTAAAAAATAAAAATAAAAAACCATTTAGGCCATAAATTAGGGGCTACTGAAATTTTAAAATACCCTCCACACCTCAAATATCATGCCATATAAGCCCTGTTTGGTGCAGCTTAAAAACTGCTTATTTTAGTTTTCAGCTTAATTTAAGCTATTTTGATGTGTTTAGTTTAACTTATAACTTATAGCTTATAGCTTTTTGGAAGTCAGAAATCAACTTATTCTTTGAGTGGGGCAAGAGATGCTTAATTTATAAGTCAGAAATCAACTTATGTTCATAATTATAAGCTATAAGCTGTTTAGGCATAAGCTATAAGTACTTTCCCACAGCTCTACCAAATAGGGCCATAATCATATTTGAAAAATAGATAAGTTTCATATGTTTTCAAAAATGACAAAGTTACAGCAGTGCATGAATTGAGAATAAACTTCAAGATAGAATTACTTTTTCATACTAACACTTGAACATACACCCTATGGCTAGGGATGTAAGAAAAACCGAAAAAATTGACCAAACTGATTGAATTGAACCAAGCCGGCTATATTTGGTTTGTTTTTTTAAACAAGAATCGGTCTGTGCGGTTTTTTAATTTGATTTTTTTCTGTTTTCGGTTCGGTATTGGTTTAAGCACCTTGTGCACCGATTAAAACCGAAACTGACCGTTTCAACATATATTGTATTTATAATATATATATATATATAATCTAATAATATAATGATATTAATAAGTATAATAAACCTTAATTAATTAAACTTATCATCTTTATAACCTAAGTTTGTAAACTCTTATTATATTAATTTTAACTCTAACTCATTATTCTTGAAACCTTAGTATTTTTAAACTTTTTTTTGTTTTTATTTTTGTTAATTTAGAAATTGAAATCTATTAAATAGATGGATTAGATATGTTCAAATGGTAGACAAATAACTAATTAATATTTTTATATAGATTAATGATTATATTTAAAAGTGACTCAAGTTTGAAAAATCCTAAACCGACTAAATTGCACCAAATTGAGCCGTTTCAATCTGTTCGGTTCGGTGCGGTTTGATAGGAGAAGTGGTCTGTATCGGTGTTCAAAATAACAAAATCGACATTATCGGTTCGGTGTAATTTTTTACCTATATACCAACCGTACCGAACTGATTACATCCTTACCTATGGCTATACGTTAGGATCCTCTAGAATGAAAAGCCTATAGTCATCTCCTAGAGTAATCAATTCAACAGCTGACATTAACCCTTACCAAAACGACGTCATTTTGGTGAGTAATTTGAAAAAATAAAAAATAATTTTTTTTTAGCTTTCTGGGTTTCTCTTTCACTTTCGTGGGAGAGTTAGAGAGAGAGAGAGAAGGACCAAAGTAAGAGAAGGGACCAGAGCTTTGAATTTGAGTTGAGACTCTACTACATTTCAAAAATCTTTTGATTGAAGTGAATAATGAGTGGTTCTTGTTCTTGTTCTATACACTAGCACTTCATAAATCAGCCCTTGTTGATGATGATGATGATGATGATGACGAAAACAACCCTTGTTCAAGTTAGCCTTGTCGCTGCTGTCATGGGTCCGCCGCTACCACGGAGATATAGAAGACCTTTTGTCATCGATCTCCTCCGCCGATCTCCATGTCCGTTGAGTGGATGTGCTGATTTTGTTGCTCATTTTGATTTTGATGATGATGATGTTGATACAGATCTGAATCAATCTTCGGTGCTCGCACTACGGGGTTTGTAAATATACATATATACATATAGAAATACATATTCTCATTTTGATTTTGATGATGATGATGATGATGATGATGATGATACAGATTTGAATCAATCTTTGGTGCTCGCACTATGGGGTTTGTAAATATACATATAGAAATACGTATTTGAATCAATCTTTTGATGATGATGATGATACAAATCTGAATTAATTTGTTATTGAATCGATTTAATCTTCTTCGCAGGTTTGTAAATATACATATATGCATATAGAAATACATATATGAATCAGTCTTTTGATGATGATGTTGATACAAATTTGAATCAATCTTATTATCGAATCGATTTAATCTTCTTTTTTACTTATTTAGATCTCACATGTCAAAGAAGAAAGCTGAATTTGATCGATGTTTTCAAAGAAGAAAGCTGATTTTTTTTTTCTTTTTTGGGTAAATTACATTGACACTCCCTGATATTTATGTTTATTATAGTTCCCTCTCATCTTTTGAAAATTACATCTCTCTCCGTAAAGTTTCATTATAGATTGCTCTATGAAATTTAAAGTTTTATAACAGTTTCCCTCTCATCGTAATGATCATCATACATAAAATTAAGGCTAAGTTTGGCATAACCTAAAAAAGTCAAAAAGTCACTATCCTATTTAAGTCACATCATCTTATTTAAATCACATCACCTCTCTACCACATCACTTCAAATCCAACCCATACCCAATCCATACTTCATCAAAAGTAAAAAAGTGCACTTATTTAGTTTATCCCAAACAACTCCTAAATTAACAAGGGGGGTCAGTGTAATTTTCCAAATATGAGGGAGAGAATTGTAATAAACATAAATCTCAGGGAGTGTTAGTATAATTTACCTTTTTTTTTCCCCCCCAAATTATTCAGCAAAACGACCATTTTGGTGAGGTTTAATGTCAACCGTTGGTTTGATTATTCTAGGAGATGACTGTAGGCTTTTCCCTTTAAAGGATCTTGACGCTATGGCTATGCATACCAACATTACATATACAAAAGAAACATACTAGGAGGTAGAGTAAGAAGAGATAAAAAAGATTGGAAAATGAAAAATCTCCCTAAAAAAACTCTCCCTAATCCCCCTAATTTCTATTTTTGGCAAACTTTTTTTTTTTTTTTACTTGAAATGGAAATTGTGGGGATTCGGGGCCCCGGATTCGGGGGATGAATCACGGCTGAAAAAGATTGGAGAAGAGAAAGAGGGGTGTGCCTTGCTAGTTTCCAACTTCTTTTTCTTCATTCACACTCTTCTTTTCTTCTTTTCCCTGTATTTTTATTTTATTTTATTTACACAAACTCACTCTTTCCCTCCCTAAGACCATCTCCAACGCTGTATCAGAGTTGGTATCAAATTTAAATTTTGATGAAAAAGGCACTATTCACTCCTCCAACGGTTCATCAGAATTGATATCAAATTAATAATTCATCAAACAATTCATCAGATCGAGGACAAAGTAATGAATTCACCAAAACACTGTTGCGGACCGTTGGAGGGGGACCCGGGTCGACCAACCGGTTGCCCACCCGGTTGACCAACCGGTCGCCCGGTAAAAGATTCAAACAGTTCAGGCAAAACAGTTCAAGTCGGTAAAAAAAAAAAAAAAAAAAGATTTTTTTTGCCTAACCGGTCAATCGGCCGGTCGACCGGCCGGTCGACCACCCGGTCGTCCCAGAAAAAGTTCAGAAAGTTCAAAAAAAAGTTCAGACAATTCAAAAAAAAAAAAAAATTTTTTTTTTTCCCCTAACCGGTCAACCGGCCGGTCGACCACCCGGTTGTCCCGGATGAAAATTTGATGAAAATGAAAGGTTAGAGCGCTCAGTATCAGATTTGGTGAAAAGTATTTTTTCGACTCAGATTTGGTGAAAAAAGAAGTGAAACGTTGGAGATGCTCTAAGACACGGCTGAAAGATGAGGGAAAAAAAGGCAGATTCGGGTGTGATACTTTGAGAAATTAAAATATTTTGTTTTTATTAAAAATGTGATAAAAAAAATTAGATGATATTTTAATTGCACTTAATTTGATTAAGTGTGACAATATTTATTTTTTATGTCACTTTTCAATTAAATATAATTATATGTATATTTTTAATTATACCTTCTAATTAACATGTAATTATATTTATTTTTTATATCACTTTTTAATTAATTAAGTGTCATTGTATGATGGAAACTGCATATCACTACCAGATTGTATATATACGTGGACGGCTCAGATGATACATTATTTCAGCGGTTCAGATGGTACAAGATCACACCTTTTTTTTCTCTCTCCTTTTTGTTGGTCTCAGCCTCACGTCTTAGAATTCAAATTTCAAATCTCAATCTCTTTCTCTCTATACATCTCGATACACAAATCTCAAAACCAGAACTAGGGTTTTTAACTCACAATGCTTCTTTGAAGTGCATCAAATCCAGTTCTAAATTCATGGCTTTCACATTCGAAAGAGTCATCAACATCGCTGGAGACATAGATTTCTTTTCAAATCCCAAAGACTCGATCGGTCTCGATGGTCTTAGTTTCTTCGATTGACGAATTGGGGAAGAAAATGACCAGAGCGATGTCGGAGACTGATCTCAGAGAGCTGTCGGTCTCCAAATGAAGGCTACTATTGCCGGCGATTGTAGTGGGGGAAGAGGAGGCGGAGGAGGAGGAGGGGGAGAGAGAGGAGGGTTTTGATTCGAGATCAGATTCGTTGGATCGAATGTTATTTTTGGGCTCTGGATTGGATGAGATTGTGGTTGATGAGGAGTGTGATGTTGTTGAGGTTAGGGAATGGAAATTGGGGGGTGTTGTTGTGGGTGGTGGTAGATACGACAGAGGTGGTGGATACAACGGAGGTGGGTGTTTAATTTTTATTTATTTATTTTTAAATTTTTTTTTTTTTTAAATTTTATGTTGATAAATCATTAATTGGAGAACAATCACATTTTTCCTTTTGCTATCATTTTTGCTTCTTGATTGCTTGATGTTTTGCAGTGCATTTTTATGTTACTGTGCTCCATATCATGGTTAATTTCAGATTTCAGATTTCAGATCCTCAACAAATATGAGTGGGCTGAGGGCTACAAGTAATTATAAGGTTAGAGTTGAAATTTTGATAAATTTCTTACAAATTTAGATTTAAATGTGTTTTTGAATGGTTTTTTATTTAAAAATATTAAAATGGGTTTATGAAGGGTTTTGTTTCTAAAGCTAATTTTCATGTAATGCCTAAGAAAATGCTAGAAACTCAAAACAAGGGAATGATGAACTAGCAGGGATATTGAATAAGGAAATGCTAGAAACTCAAATGCCTAGAAATAGGATTAGCTGATTTTATCCCTCAGCATTGTGAGGTACCTTTGTTTGGGGTCAGATTGCTGCAATCTTATACGTATGATTTTGTTTTATGTAACATGAATTGGTGTACATTCTGAAAGTTTTGTTTTATTTGCTTTGTACATAGTAGAAATTTGAGCCCTTGCCTAATCATTCCTTTTGCAGAGAGGTGGGCAACACATCTTTCTTGACATACAGCTTGCTATATGGTGAAAATTATTTTGGGAGCAGGCACAACTACCTTAAGTTGGATTTTGCTCCTAGGTAAGTAAATACAAAACCTGCTGAAATATGCAAAATTCTACTTTAGGGCTTTCCTTTCTGAAATGAAAGTTTGTATGCAATTTGTTTTTTGTTTCCTATAAGTAATTCATCCCATTTGCATAATAACATGTATAGTTTAACTACGAATTCTTAACACTTGATCAAAATTGGCTTACATTTTAGTAAATTCATTGAATTTGTTTAATCCTTTTAGAGCAGATTTAACAGTTGATTGCTTGTTTTGAAATCCTCATTGTGAACCAAGTCAACCTTCCACTCAAAAGTAAAGAATGCTTTGTCATTCCATGTCTTTGATTTCATTGCCTACTCATTCCTCTTATACAAGCTGAGAATGTAACTTTCTTTCTATGTATATACAGGTAGATTTTTTTGTGGGTTCTATTCATAGAAGACATAACTACCTTAGATTGAAGTTTTGAATAGGTACTTCAAATTTAGCCTACTTTTGCAACTTCACTAGTTGGTTTGTACTGCATTCCTATGAACATCACTATGGGTTCGTTTGGAAAGTGGGTTGATTTTTTGGTTTTTTGACTTTTTTTGGCTATTTTAGCCTGGCTAAAAAGTCTGGTTTGGAAATAGCTTTAGGCTTTTTTGGCTTTTTTAGCTTTTTTGTGAGAGAAAGAATATAATGATTGTGGATTGGATGTGATGTTTTATCTTATTGGACTAAAAAGCTTATTTTGTTTTTTGTGGCTAAAATAGCCAAAAAAAACCATAACTTTTGCTTCCCAAACGAAGCCATATGTTATTGTTCTACTCAGCCATGGAACTTTCTATATCAATTTGTTCAACAGTCCCTGAGGAAATGTTAATACCATTATCCTAACATTTTTTTTTGACATTTTGAAAACATATATATCGACTTTAGGAGTTTTTATGAGCATATATCCAAAATTTAGAAGAGGCTTCGAGATCTCAAAAATAAGATAATATTGTTATAGTTTTTTTCGTCCTCTTTGTTATATAGTTCGATTGGTTGATGTTTGTTTTAATTTGTATTAATTTGGTTCTTATTTCTGGTGTATATTGTAGAACTCCATAAACACATTGATGAGGCTGCTGCCAAAGTTAATGCTGTACTAGCGAGAGCTGCAGAACAAAGGCAAATGATCGAATCACTTCACACCTCCGTAAGCATTTCTTAAGGCTTAAACTTGTACACAAGCATTGCATGGGCTTATATCGTTTCTAATGTCATGTGATATATTTTTCTTTTTATATTTAAACAATAGTTGGCTTTTATTTTGGTTTTATGACTTTAAAATATCTAGCCATGCACTGAAGATTTTTATTTAGGATTTGTTGATTCTATACATATGTCATATCTATATGGTAATCCAAACATTTTATACTAGTAATAGTCAAAGTGGTTCTTCTTTTTCTATTGATGCAGGAGATAAAGAGTCAATGTGATGAGAAAATGTTCGACTTTATTTTTTCTAAGACTAGAAAAGTTTCTACAAATAGTAAGTTTATTCATATGCTTCTAGCAGTTTTTGAATTAATTTATGTTTTTATTTTTCAGATTAGAAATTTCTTGGAGAGATGCAAAATATGGTCAAAGAATTCAAAAACCTAATTTTTTAAAAGTTTTTTCATTTTTTAATGTATGTAAAAACAGTTACAAACTTTTTATTAATTCATTTGTATATACTTTTAAACATTTAACTTTCATTTATGAAATATATGACGTTATTCTATTCAATATGAGGTTGTGATTCAAAATATAATATATAGTGTATTACATTATTCAAATGCACGTACAAAAATAATATTGATTATTTTTCAAATATGTCAAACTCTTTTTTTTATCACACGTATTAATTGTGATGAGAAATGCATATAACATGTGATCTTATCTTATTATTAATCATAGGTTTCATTAGATATTAATCATACCTAAAATATGTGATATAAATGTTTATTATCCCATGTTTTATTAGTTATTAATCACATTTAAAATATGTGATCTAAATGTTATTAATTACAGATTTTATTAGATATTAATCACACTTAAAATCTGTGATCTAAATATTTTTTATTAGTTATTAATTACACTTAAAAGATGTGATCTAAATATTTATTATCACATTCAAAACATATAATGGAATCATCTTTTAATAACATTTTGAGAGATTAAAAATGATTTTTTTTAATCACACTCTCAAAAATTATAATTTGATAAATTTTAAAAGGTGTAATTAAATAATATATATCATAAAAAAAAAAATGTGATAAATTTATAATTTTGTAGTAATGAGAGGAGGGAATGAAGAGCTAGGGGGACAAATTTCCTAAAAGTTAGGGTGTCAAAGTACTCAGTCTTTCCGTCAAAATTTTCTTCAAGCCATGCTTGTGTGTTGGCTGGACATCCTTTGTACCGAAGAATATATATGTATACATATATAAGATATTTTCTATACTATATTAATAAAATAATGACACAAGTACTCTAATTAATAAAGTAATACAATTAATTGTTGGAAAGTAATTAAGTAGGAATATAGGTACCAAATCTAAATTTATGAAACATTTGATATTCATTATTAATATATAAGTATTAGAAATTAATTAGAATAATCAATTTAGGTACCGTCGAATTAAATTACAAATAAAAGTGAAAAACTGAATGCAAATGACGTTATTGGAAATTAGAATTTTTAAGTGATTAATCTATAACTAGAGGGCCTAATAATTAATATCAGGATTTTAAAAGTGATTACTATGTTATCGGGATTGATTAAGATTTACCTGTAATAATTAACAATGCTTCCTGATTCTAGGATTTAAAACGTAATTAGACAAAAATTTAAGGGCTTTATTGAAATAAACTCAATGTTAGATATTTAAAGGTAATTACGAAAAGAGGGACTTACATGTACGTGTAGACACTCTATTTTTGATCGTCCATAAGACTTGGGCGCCTTAGATTGATCACTCAATGATAAAAATTATGCTGTATAAACGTTCGATTTCCTCAGCAGGAAGCCTCGGTTTTGAGTCTCAAAAGCTTACAAACCTTGCACCACTTTTGGACCAATATATATATATATATATTTTCAAGCTTGACCACCCAGAGGCTTGCAGGCCAAAAGGTGGCCGGCTAGCCAGAAATTAGTGGCCGGCCGTTCTTTACCTGGCCGACCGGCCAGGTGTTCCGGTAGAACAGATATTTGTTGCCAGTAGTCCCCCCATGTGTATGTAGTGCACCAGTTGGTTCAATACAGATATTTCCGACATATCAACCAGTTATTCTATATATAAAGAGTCATACCTTATGTTTTTAGGTAAGAAAAATTTGTGAAATACAAAATTCTTGAAAATATCTCTCTCTCTACCTTGCTACCTATATATACTCTATCTATACTCTCTGAACCAAAATTTTAGGGCTCTTTGCTGAGTTTCTTGAGCTTGAATTTTAGCACTTGAGGGTGAGAAATTGTTAGTTTGTGAATCAAAGTGTTACTTCTCTTCAAGAGGTATAACTTCTAGCTTCTTTACACTACTTCCCTATCTTTACTTGCTGTTTTTGGACTGTTTTTTTTCACTATTTTTATGGGCTGAAACTTGTGGCTTAAAGCTATCAAAGGTAGAGGGGTAAACCACCATTCCTTGAACCTTATTTTCCAAGCTTTTACCCTTGTGTTTCCCATCCATTTTCTAACTTTTTCCTACTATTTTTTTAGAGTTTTTCAGAGGTTAAAAAAGTGGTTTTGAAGTCCCAAAAATGGAGGGGTTGGCTACCCCTCCTTAGGCTTGTTTACTAGCTTAATTTCTCCATTGTTTTGGCTTATTTTTTTTTTCTAGCTTTTCCATGATAATTCCAACACTATTTTGTTGTTTTTAGGACTTTTTTAGTGTGTTTATTTCATTTATTCTTTGTATAGTATGCTTGTAATATAGTGGTCCTCATAGGTTTGGTGGTTTAGACCTTAGACACCAACTTATTTGAGTTGATAGCATTTATTTTATGCTTTCCATACCTATGTTCACATTTGTATAATCACCTCTGCACTCTCCCTCCTTTATTGACCTCTTATTTCTTTGAGAGTTGTTTCAAACGAGTGTTGTTTAAGCTTGAGAAAGAGACCCTTCCATGATTAATGGTTTAATCTCTTCAAAGGTTCATTACCAAGACAATACATCTCTCTCATGCCCAAAACAACTTCTTGTTTGACATCTCTCTCCATTTAATGGACTTAATTCTCATTCTTGGACTAAAATGACTAATGAATGGAATGGTAAGTAAAAGAGGCAATAAAATTGGACTAAAATGGTACAAGATAACAAAATCAAGTTAGATTTAATCAAACGTTAATTAAACCCATTGAGTCTTGAGTCATTTCAAACTTTTGAGTGATGATAATGGTCCAAGATTCAAGGTCTACCACTTCCCTTAATCAATTCCATGATAGGGAGGAGATTTTGTTGGTATTTTATTTTCACTTATTAAGCTTTTGTCCAATCGAGTCATGGATCATCATGCAATAACCTTACGACCATTGATGATTTGTGAACCGATTCTATCCATCCTTTACTCTGTTTCTTTTCTAATCCAACAGGGTAGTATCAAAATTAGTGGGTGGCTGGCCGGCCACCCTTTGAATCTGGCCGACCACTTTTCCTGGCTAGCCGGTTGGCTACCTCTTTTCAGCCAGACAGTGTCATTTTTCTACAAAACAGAGTAGAAGCTGAGGCAGAAACATAAGTATTTTCTGCAGACAGAATAGTTCTGGCAGTAAAACAAAGGCGTTTCCAGGTGGATGTTTGCATTGGCATGTGTGGTTCCTTGACCCCCTCTCGATCTTAATTAGCTTACATTAGTTAATTAATTAGTTATTCCTTTGAACTTGTAATAGTTTAGTTAATTAACATCGTGTTGTAATTAATTAATTAGATTCATTCTAAATTGTAATAATTAACTAGTGTAGTTAATTCATTTCTTTGGTAATGTAGTAGTTAGTTAATTTAGTAATTAGCTAGGACATTCATTCAGACCCTCTTGTATGAGGGAAAAAATGTAATAATGTGTATGTTTTCTAACCCTCAGTTCTTTCTCCCCTTTATTTATTCGCTTATGATGGATAATATAGAGCATCATGTTTTAATTAACATTTTCTATGACTTGCATCCATTGTTCTTGCGTACATAAGGTTTCGGCTCATCGTACTAATCAATGTCAATTTCAAATTTCTTATTCGAATATGTTCCTTGTTGCATGCCTTGAATTGACTCACATGCCATGCTAGTAGCCGACCCTAGTAGTTACATTTTGTATGTGTTGCATTAGTCACTTGCATATTAGAGCATGTATTTTTCTAATTGTTTTATTTCTTTTGGCTTGCCTTGGAGTACTAGGTGAGCATTTATTACTTTAGCATATTGCATGCGTATAATTGTTGCTATATTGAGCATGATACCATGAGGCTAAGTGCTTAGGTGACATATATGTTTGAAAGCTAATGGATGAAGGCTAATTGCTTAAATTGAGATGTTTTGAACTATGTATATACAAGTTCACTTTTTTAAGTGACGCATATTCAAAACTCTCTTTAAAACAAGCATAAAATCAAAGTGTTCCAACTTTTGCAAATTAGTCTATACTTGTGTGTATCACCTAGTAAATTAGCCTAATAAATCAGAATAAAAGTATATACTATACATAAGATTCACATCATGATTAGTAGAGGCAATCTTTGATCGGGTGAGTAGGGTGCTCAAGTCATGATCTTCCCCTCTCATACCTAAGTTTTCGAGCCAAGACACTTTGGTAATGACTGATAAGTGGCCTTTGGCATGAGTCTTGGGTTTCTTAAATTCCCAAAAATATTTAGGTGGCGACTTTGAAATCTGGCAAAACAGTCTATTTTTGACATTTTGATTCAAAAGATTTGCCGAATTTGGACTCATTTGTGTTTATCTATTTCACATTGCACTTGTGAAATCAGAGTCAGAACCATAGAAGTCTGAACTGTAGGGCTATTATATCCGAAAGGAACACGAAAAGCAAGCTACAGTTTCTGACAACTCTACTGGGGATCTTAGAGAACTTGACTTAAACTTTATGATATGAAATTTTATCTACATATATATGTTCTTTGCATTACATTTGCATCGGTGTTTTAACTCACTGTGTTTTTCATCTGCTATTCCTAAACGGCTTGCCTAAAAAGCTTACCAAAAGGTTGGCTAGTTGTGGGCTCTGTCATGTTGGAAAAACAACCCTTGGATCTGGACTACCACTATACTGCTTGATCCTTCTTTCACTTCTTAGTATTAGGTGTGAGAGGTATACTAGGTAGTTTTGCTGAGGTACCCCTTTTGACCATTCAGCCTAGCTGCATATAGTAAAGCCATAGTGACTGTTCCAAACTAGGACATGATGCTAACTTGTATGCAGGATTGCGTGAAACCACTTGATTGAAATAGTGAAACCCTAGTTCATGACAAAAACTAGGACATGGTAACCCTACCCCCCTTATAGGGGTGTTTTGGCTCTTTTTTAACTAATAAGTGCTTTACAGTGAGACTCTACAGGCATGTTTATATCAGTGGCAGAGTTGGTATCTGTTTTGGGGCAGAATTTAGTGTAGAGCACAGTCTTACAGCTTTGATCATGTCTGTGTTGATAATATCTTAGCTGAGGTGTTGTATGGTTTCTTATTACTGTTCTTTTTCTTTATTTTCTCTTGCTAGGTAGTTTGAAACCATAGCTTCCGACGGTTCTAATATCCCCCAAGTACTCTGGACCCGCGTCGAAAGACTTTGCAAGGTTGGAGATCTTGTTCGGGGATAGCCTGTCTTTGCCTCGCTATCACCAATTACAAGGCGAAGGAGGACCAGACAAAATTCACCAATCTAGCTCTTACAACAATCACCTCTCAGCTCACTTATATTCAGTTCGGTTCAAGAACAGTCATCTACTACCAGTTTAGATGAAGAACAGTCACCTATTCCAATGGTGTAGTATCCCTCGGCAAATATGGAGGAAATAATACTCCATCTGCAACAAACAGTTGACACACTACAGCATGATGCGGCCCTTCAGGCTGAGGTCATAACTAGGTTACATCAACAGTAACAACAACAACAGCCAACAGCCAACCGCGGCCTCTGCATCACATGTACCCACCACGGCTATTCCTGTGCTCGGTGCCACTGCTAATATTGCCACTGCTCCAGATCCACAAACTGAGGGTATTCTAGTTTTCCTAGTCCAAGCAAAACCCATCCCAGCACAAGCTTCTAGAGCCCCGGCTTATCAAGCCGAGGCACCGTTCGAATTCGAGGTTGATCCAACTGTGCTTAAAGTCAACAAACTGGAGAAATTGTTCACAAAAGCGCAAGGGTCAACACCATTCCAGACATAGAGGATGGGTACACTAAATCGACGGTTACATTACCTGAGCAGTTTGAGATGCCGCACATTGATCGCTTTGACGGTTTTGGGGACCCGATCGTTCATTTATGTTGTTTTCAGATATCTTGCGGTCGATGGGTTTGACTAGATTACAAAAACTATCTCTCTTTGGTGGCACCATGTTGAGTATAGTGGCCATCTAGTACGCCAAGTTGGAAGATTCTATAAAGCAGAACTAGGAGGAATTAGCCGAGCCCTTCATTGCTCAGTACTCTTATAATGCGCAAATTGAGGTCACAACTTGTGATCTTGAGGCGACGCGTCAAGTGCCAAATGAAGGTTTCTCTGAGTTTGTGACAAGATGGAGAGCCAAAGCGTCCATGATGACCATGTGACCTTTAGAGAAAGACTAGATCAGAATGGTTGTCCGAAACCTACATGGCAAGCTACTGTAGAAAATGATTGTTCTCCCCCTATTTACATTCAAAGAGCTTCCTGAGATGGGGGTTCAAATTGAGGATGTCATGCAACAGGGGATTATTACTAATGATAAGGAGCCGACTAAGAGGCCGTTTGTTCGTGGTTCCAATGCTGCTAGCCGTAGCGTAACTGTGAGGCCGTCCGAAGTAATTATTGTCACCACGACCAAAACTGCTGACCCCTTCGCCAACATGGGACCACAAATATCATCCAACCCTACCCGACCTCAGGGTAGAACTTTTAACCAACTAGACATAACCCTATCCAAAACCATGCACGTGTTGATCAAGAAAGGGCACCTCAAACCCTTAGAACCTCGCCCACTTCCCGACCCTCTTCCGCTCAAGCATGACCCCACAAAATACTATACTTTCCACCAGCAACACGGTCACGAAACTGACCAAATGCTTCCACTTGCATCATGAGATTCAAGATCTCATTGACAACAAGGTCATCGCTCTACCCCAAAAACCACATGTAACCACCAACTTGCTCCCTGTCCATAACCAAGTTCTCCCACTTCGAAATCTTCACCATATCCATACACTGTGTAACGACCCCAAAATGCGTATAGGAAGTCATCCTTATTTAACTAGCGGATAATGTGTTTTAATTTAATTATATCTATTGGAATTGAAGAACTATCTGTTGAGTTATGACTTTAAAACTGAAATTGACGACCTTCACGGGTTCAGAAATCAAAATTGAGTACTTGGGTATGTAAATGGGAATTTTTAGAACTATTTGAGAAAATTAATTGGAAATCTAACTTGTCTGATTCGTTAATGCATGTTTGAGTGGTTAACTTTGCACTGCAAATTGAAGGCCTTAGAGGCTTCAGAAACTAGAACAAAGGACATATTTCTGATCAGCATAATTTTTAGAGTCATCTGGGAGGTTTAATTGAAATGTGATTTTGTGCGATTTGTAAAGGCGTGTTTGGCCCTCCTTATTTGTGGGAAGCTTTTATATATACATATATGCTATGTGAGTTGTTAAACTCATCACATGGACCAAAATATCTAAGGAAGAGGGAAATAGCGTAAGAGAGAGAGGGAGAGAGAGAAGAGGCAATGCTTCTCCAAGAGAAAACCCAACATCCATGGAAGTTTGAAGATGATTGAAGAAAATAGAAAAAAGAGGAAGAAGATCAACCAAAAAGCTTGGGAAAATTGAAGAGATTAAATAGAAGAACAAAGATTTGGATAAGGTATGTGGCTCTAACTACTATCCTTGTAAAGAATCCATCTAGTACATGAAATCAAGGTTTAATTTGGAAATTTCATATGTAAATGAACAAGTGTGTTGGGTTATGAATGGATTGGGTTGAATTCAAGGAATTGAACCTTGAGTTGAGTTCAATCTTAAGAATGATTCATGGAATGACAAGGTTTGGTATGAGAATCACCTATGTGTAAGATGTATTTACATGATTTGGGCACATATTGTAGAAGTTTGAATATATAGAAAAGATGAGATTTGAAGTTTGACTTTGAGCAAGATTGATGTAATTGAGATGAAATTCTATTTGAATGATGTTAGTTTATTATGTTTTGGAAGGAATTCTACATGTTTTTGAGTAATTAGACTTGAAATCAAGCTTAAAAAATGGATAGATCAAGTGTTGGAGCAAAAACCATTTTCGGATTGTTTGATTCTGCCCAGACCGCACGAGCGGCCATGGGCACCGCACGAGCGGAGCATGTAGAAAAAGGAAAGGGTTTCATTCTGCTCTTTGGGCGCTCGAGCGGCCTGTTTCTCCACTCGAGCGGATTTGGGCCGCACGAGCGGTCCAATTGGGCGCACGTGCGGCCAACCCTGTTTCAGCTTATACCTGGTAACTTTGAATAAGCATATCTTTTGTATCCAGACTCTGTTTTAAGTGATTCTTGAGCCTACAATCAAGCTCCGGAAGTCTAGTTTCCAATGGTGGTGGTCTCACTTCCAAATTCCAAGTATAGAAATAGTTATGCCTAAATTAGTGACGACTGTTCACTTTCTGTTTATTGGGTTTGTACCATTTCTTCGTCTGAACCTTTCTTCTATCGATTCCTTCTATCTTATGAGGCATGGATTATAACCTATGGAGGACTAATGAATTTAGAACCACCATAGCTATTGATTAAGGAATAAAAAGAGATTGGTTTTAGTCTTATGATCTGCTATGTGCATTTTGTTTGTAGGTCAAGACGAGGACATCGTTCCACCGCTGTCAAAGACCTATCACTGTGAGTAATAGTACTGTAGTAGTACATTTGCTTATTGTTAATAATTATTATTAACGCTCTGTCATTCGCAAATTGACTATGCTAACCTTTATGAACGAATGGAAAATTCTATGTACATCTGTACAACTCTGGAATCATTCTGCTTTGTTGGTATCTGGGCCAGAGGCTGTTCTGTATTATATATAGGCCCGAGGCCGTTCTGTATTACATGTGGGCCTGAGACCATTTTAAAAAATGATTATGTATAAGATCTGTGTATGGTTTGATATGCATATTTGCATTCCTTATATTGCTATTATTCACTGAGCCTTGCTCACTCTGTTTTTATGTATGTTATGTAGGTGAGCCATCGGAGATTGACACTAGAATTGTATTGAGGTCAACCTGTTTGCCAAGCTGCCTAGGGTACGCCTCCGTGTTGAGGCCTTAATTTTGATTACTGGGAGTTATGTAATTTTTGGAGTCTTATTTAAGTATGTGTGAGATCTGCATAATTCTGTGATTGTATATGTAATTATGGGAATATATTTAAATGCTTAAATTAATTAAGCCATCATGTATGCACAAGCTCAATGGATGTTGTCTGTTATTGTTATTGCTTCCGCTTAAGGCCCTGCATGTGGTTAAATATTATTGTAAAATTTCTGTTTTAAAGCCTATGTACAGGCCGGTCATGGACCAAACTTTTAGGGGCGGGTTTGGGTCATAACACACTGTCCACCTCCTATGACCCCAGTATCTATATTACCCCCTCTTACCTACCAAAACCGATGTTGTTCATTCATGAGGGCATAGACTTGTGCGTGATGGACACATCCAACCTACAAACTAAGCCTCAAAGATCAGTGGTGACAACACCTGCAGTAAAAAAGGTGTTGACCTAGGGGGGAGGTACTAGTTTGTCATCGAAATGTCCCGGGGACTCATCTGAAAGAGAATATGACCCGAGCCATTACATTGTTCATACCACTCAACTCAAGCCTGAGGTGGTGTTGTCGACTTCAGGAGACATTAATGTGGCAGAAAGGATGGCCCAAACCAGGGGTTGGACGATCTGGCGGACCTATAAGAAGATCTAGACAACCTGCAGTTCTTCAATGAACAAGACCAGGGTGATGTGCAGATCGGGTGGTTTAATTTGAACAAGTCAACTGATAATACATGGTGGTTGAGTGATGAAATCAACAATAAAGAAGAAACTGGGGATAAACTGGAGAAAAAGAAAGCCGAGGTAGTTGTGGTAGCCGAGAAGGCTGATGAGAAAGGAAAACTGCCAGAGAGCACATGTGCAAGAAAATCAACCCAAAAAGTGGGTGTTGTGAAGACCATAGATACTGAACAGGAAGCTGCGCTGAAGCAATTTGAGAAATAAAGAATTGAAGACAACTAAAAAACCGCAACAGCGTGTCACCCTGACAGGGACACTTATACTGTAAAGATGATTCAAGTAGAGTCAGACAACTGTTTGTCGGCAACTGATGGCGAGTGGTAGGATGATGTGATCTGCAGCTGGCTCATACTGATGAAGACTGGGGAGACTGTATCCCGGATAAAACATGGTATTCTGAGGAGATAGACCATCTCACTAGAAGCGGATGATATTTTAAACCTCCACACTTAGATCAAGTAAAGCCATTAGGAAAGGACTGGGAGGTCGAGAAAGAGAAGGAGAAGCAACTGGAAGAAGAGCTAGTTTTGAAGCCACTCAAGAAGATCCAAGTCGATATCTCTATCTGGGGACTCCTTATTGCTTCACGAGTGCACTGACAAGCAATGTTGTTGGCAATGTATAAAGCTAAATTGTCCATTGCTACTATACTTGAGCAACTTATGGGCCTGGTCTTTCCAAGTGGAGCTAAGCTAATGCTCACTTTCTTTGACAAAGAGCTGTCGCCGGAAGGATTGGCTCACAACAAGCCATTATACATATTCGTGGAGTGTAGAGAGAAGTGACACCGGTTCTGCCATTAATGTCTGTCCTTCCCGCACTGCCTATGCGATAGGTCTCAAACCGGCAGACTTCGTCCCCACAACTTAGGTGATACGGGCGTATGACAACACAAGCAGGGAAGTCATGGGGATAGTGAAAGTGCGAGTCTAGGTGGGCCCATATGAGTAAGAGATCGAGTTCCACGTACTGGATGTGCCAGCTACCTTTAACTTGTTGTTAGAAAGGCCTTGGTTACATCATATGAAGGCTGTGTCCTCCACCCTTTATCAAAGGTTGAAGTATCCTCATGAGGGAGGAGTAACAACCATTTTTTGGAACTCATCCATACATCCACCGCCAGAGGTGACTACACCATTGCTAGAGATCAATCATAGTGATGAGGATGTATTCCTCTCGGGATTCACTCTAGCGGAAGCTTGAGTAGTGCATACAATATTAGCCGCGGACGAAGACATGTACGTCAGTGCCCAGTCCATCTACTTCATGAACAAGCTGCGGCATATTCTGGAAATGGGGCTCGGAAGGAGCGAACAAAAATGTGTTGTAGCACTAGCACAGATGCCACACAACTTGCATGCCCTTGGGTTGGGCTATATGCCCACCAAAGAGGACTGGATAAGAAATGGGGAAGAAATGAGGTATAGAGCCAAGGCCAGGAAAGCTGGGAAGCACTATGAGCTCGTCCACAGGTTAATTTGGAAAGCTTTGAATGGGCATTTTGTTAGAGAGGGAGAGGATTTCCCCTTTTATGGCTTTCTCGAGCCTTGGATGGATTCCTTAAAGAAGCGTGTCTCCAAGTTTGAGATCTTCTTTGATCATTAGTTGCAAGACAATGATAAAGAAAGAGCTGAACCAAGCATCAACGCTAGCCGGAGCAAAGAAAATGACTCAGACAACAGGGAGGCTAAAGTAGGGACATAATTGGCTAATCTTCTGACAGATCTTGAGACCAACATGAAGAACTTGGGAGATAACTTTATCGAAGAGAAATTGGGTGTGGATTCCACTAGTGGTATTCTGGATGCATCAAGGGCACCATGTTTTACTTGGCAGCTGGAGAAAGGCTTCCTTTCCAATTTTGAATTAGGTAATGAGCCAGAATTTAATTCCACTAAGTCTGTAAGGTCAGAATTAGATTGAAATTAGTCTAGGGAGTCTGAGTCTAGCATTCCTGGGGGTGGCAACCCGGATGCCAAGGTCCTGTTGAAGTCCCATTTTTCTTTCTATTTTGAGTCTATTGTAACCAAAGAGCCGAAACTTATGAATGAAAACACTACAGATTCTGTGTACTTCTCTGTGCCGTTGATTCATTGCATTGACCAAGATTTTTAGAATTTTAATAAAAATGAAGATGAAGAAATTCCTTTAGCTTTGAAAAACTTGATTAATTGAGAGGAGGTGAGGCGTGCTAAGCCCTGTATTGATGAAATCATTGCCATTAATGTGGGTACTAGAAAGATCCACGCTTAGTTTAGATCGGGTCCACGTTATCTTCGGAGGAATGCGAGTGTTTAATCGCTTTGTTAAAAGATTCCAAAGATGTTTTCGCGTGGTCCTACGAAGACATGCCTGGAATCGACTTTGAGATTGTACAGCATCGGATCCCTCTTGACCCTAAGGCCCGACCAGTCAAAAAGAAATTGCGCAAAATCCGTCTGGATTGGGCACTGAAAATCAAGGAAGAGGTCACCAAAAAGATTGATGCAGGATTCTTGTTAGTGTCCGAGTATCCGACTTGGTTGGCCAATATTGTCCTAGTTCCGAAAAAGGATAGCAGAATCAGGATTTGTGTCGACTTCCAGGATTTGAACAAAGCAGCCCGAAAGACGACTTTCCACTGTCACACATCGATGAGTTGGTAGACTTCACTTCTGGCCATGCTTTACTTTCGTTTATGGATGGGTTTTCTGGGTACAATCAGATTTTGATGGCACCGGAAACAGAGAAAATACTGCTCTTGCTACGCTGTGGGGTATCTACTGCTACCAAGTCATGCCTTTTGGGTTGAAAAATGCTAGGGCCACATATCAAAGGGCTGCGACCACCATTCTACACGATATGATACACAAAGAGGTTGAGGAGTATGTAGATGATATGATTGTCAAGTCCAAAGAGCGAGAAGGCCACTGCATCGTATTGGAAAAATTCTTTTAACGGATCAGGGAATACAGATTGAGGTTGAACCCACAGAAATGCACCTTTGGGGTGACTATAGGAAAAATGCTAGCATTTCTGATCACAAAGAGGGGAATTGAAGTAGATCCTTCCAAAATAAAGGTCATCTTAGAAATGCCACTACCAAGGATTGAAAAAGAGGTGCGCAATTTTCTCGGTAAAGTGCAATTCATAAGACGATTTATCTCAAAATTAACCTTGACTTGTGAACCACTGTTTGGTCTCCTGCAGAAAGGGAAGAAGTTCCAATGGGATGATCGATGTCAGTTCGCCTTTGAACAGGTCAAACAGTACCTTCAGAATCCACCTGTGTTGTTGCTGCTAGAGCCGGGAAAGCCTTTGATTTTGTATTTGTTGGTAACAGATTCGACCATGGGGTGCATGCTAGCTCAAGAATCTAAAGATAAGGTGGAAAAGGCCATCTACTACTTGAGCAAGAAGATGCTGGACTATGAAACCTGCTACACTCCCCTAGAGAAAGCTTTCTTAGCCTTGGTATGGGCTACTAGGAAGTTAAGGCACTACTTGTTAGCTCACTTTGTAATTCTGGTTTCGAGATTAGATCCCATCAAATATCGTTTTGAGAAACCTGCGCTTACAGGTAGGCTAACTCGTTGGTTGCTTCTTTTCTCCGAGTTTGACCTCAAGTATGTTATGCGGAAATCAGTTAAAGGGAGAGCTGTAGTAGAATTCTTGGTAGACCACCTAGTGGAAGGAGATGAAGCAGTGGAGTATCTGTTCCTAGATGAAGACATTCTGCAGGTAAAAGAGGAAACATGAACAATGTACTTTGATGGGGCATCCTATCAATACGGTTATGGGATAGGTGTATTGCTGATAGCACCCGATGATTCCCATATACCCCTAGCTTTCAAACTTCGGTTCAAAGTGTCCAACAATGAAGCAGAATATGAGGCGTGTATTGCTGGTTTGGAAGCTGCCCTAGAACTAGGTGCAATAAGGTTGGACGTTATCAGAGACTCGAATTTGGTTGTTTCTCAAGCTAACAGAGACTGGAAAGTCAAAGAGGAGAAAATGAAGGTTATCATTAGACTCTGGATATTCTGATTCCAAGGTTTGAAAAACTAACGTTTAAGCATTTGTTGAGAGAGAACAATCGGTTTGCTGATGCGCTATCAACTTTATCTTCTATGGTAGACATTCCGCTAGGAGTGAAGATGCATCCAATCATCATCGAACAGAAATATACACCTACTTATGAGACTATTCCCGCAATAGATGAGGTTCAAGACAAGAACCCCTAGTATTACGACATTTGGAATTTTCTAGAAAAAGATACGTATCCACCGGGGGCAAATGCTAAGGATAAACGGGGAATACGGCGTCTGACCGTCCAGTTCATTATCTGTGGGGATAAGCTATAGAAGAGAGGTCATCTGGGAATGTACAAGCTTAGCGTTGAAGAAGAGGAGTCGAAACGTCTCATGGAGGCCATCCACGGAGGAGAGTGTGGAGTACACATGAATGGTGTGATGCTGGCCAGGAAAATTCTCAGACAAGGTTATTATTGGTCAACTATGGAGGAGGATTGTATTAGTTTTGTACGGTGATGCCACAAATGTCAAATCCATGCCTATCGCATGAATATCCCATTATCAAAGCTCTACAACATGACTTCGCCATGCCTTTGTTAGTTTGGAGAATCGACGTTATCGGCTCAGTCTCACCAAGGGGTTCAAATGGACATGAGTTTATCTTGGTGGCGATTGACTATTTTATTGAGTAGGTAGAAGCTCAGTCTTACTCTGTGTTGAAGGCGTCGCATGTGGCCAAGTTTATTAGAAACAACATCATTTGCCGGTATGGGGTTCTGAATGAGATCATATCAGATAACGGCTTACACTTCAAGAAAGAGGTAGTGGATCTGCTTGAGAAATATAACGTGGCTTTTCACAAGTCATCAACATATAGACCACAGACCAACGGAGCTATTGAGGCCGCTAACAAGAATGCCAAGAACATCCTGTGGAAGTTGGTGGAAACTTACAGGGACTGGTCGGATAAACTGTTATTTGCACTCTGGGGCTACAGAACGTCAATCCAGACATCCACAGAGGCAACCCCCTATTCTCTAGTGTATAGAATGGAAGTTGTTCTGCCAATTGAGATTGAAGTATCGTCGTTGAGAATTATGGCTGAGTGTCAGATAGCGGAGGCAGATTGACAGCAGAGCAGATTCGAAGAATTGATGTTGTTTGATGAGAGAAGGTTGAAGGCATTGTATCGCATCCAGGGCTACCAGCGTAGAATTGCTAGGGCTTTTAACAAGAAGTTTAAGTCTAGGAATCTCAAGGAAGGAGATATGGTGCACAAAGACAACCGAGCTCCCATCCAGGACTCTAGGGGCAAGTTCAGGCCCAATTGGACTGATTCTTACATCATCAAAGCTATCTGGTCAGGAGGAGTGATTATTCTTATGGATTTAGACCTCCTGGAGTTTTCATAACTGATTAATATGGACAAGTTGAAGAAATACTACCCCTGATAGGCTCGCTAGGCCAAAAATCTGAAAGGGTGACCTAGGAAAAAGTTAGAGCATGAAAAATTAGAAACAAAGAAAAACAAAGCTCGTAAGGTCAAAAACCCGAAAGGGCGGCTTTGGCAAAAGTTAGAGTGCAAAATGAGAGAGTTAATACTTGAGTGCACCAGAACCAAACTACGTAAGGCTTGATTCTCACCTTTGGGATATATAGGCAACTTTATCTCGAAGTTTGGTCGTAACCATCTCCAACTCAACTGTCCTATCCATTTGTTTGATTGGGCCATCTTTGTCTGTCGTCTGTGCTTGGTTGTGTTATCTTCATTTTGGCATAAGGGCCAGTTGCAATGGAGAGCAGTGATGATGAATGCAATTGTGAACAGTTATGATCTTTTGATTCAGGGTTGTGCATCTTGAGGACTAATTCCATGTGTGTTAGGTAGTGACCGTTTCTGCAAATTATTTGGAAAAGTTTTAACGAATTGATTTTCTCAAAATTTTACCTTTTATAACTTAGACCATTTTGGGACCAAAAAGGAAAATTTTTAGTGCTCACAACTTTAATTCCATTGATTTCAACACAAGTACATTCTCCAACTTTCTGATTAAATCAAAGTTGCTTTTTACATCATACAAACTTGAAAAGAAAAGACAAAGCAATAAACTTGGGGCACAGATAAGTCAAGTGGTCCTATGTCTTCTACTCGCATTTGTGGAGGTCTCTGCAGCTAAAGATGGTCCAACCTATGCCTCGTCTTCGAACCAAGTCAAGCACTCGCTGGAAAGGGTGTAATTGAAGCTAGGGGCAAGGGCCAGAAGCTCTCTCGTCCTCCAAGCAGTGAGGTACCGAGTCAAGTGCGAACCACAAACGGGAAATGGAGCCGTGTATTCCACCCCTTCTGTCGGACAAGTCTAATTATGTCCAAACTAGCATATGAACCTGAATAGAAAATAGAACACGCAGTGCGTGAGGCCAATCAACTGTATACCCGGTTGTCAGGACGTACTGTAGCTCATTTCAGTTAAATTAAGCCAAGGGCAACGCCAAGCTACGTCGGCTGTAGATCTGCTGCACATCCAGTTACACTACCATCCCTCTGAGGGAAAGTCCACTAGTCGCTGACGGAAGAAGTAGGCTCGGCAGAATACTTGGGGCAAGGGTCCACCATTTTCAGTTTATCCATTAACCATATCTGGGAAGGGATGAAAAATAAGAGAGATTAAAAATACAGAGATGTGCGTGGAAAGAAAAAGTACGAAAGGGGCTTGAGAGAAGAATAAAAATGAGTGCTGAGCGATGTGAGAATCAAAAATAAGAAAGGGTGGGAAACAATACCTGGAGAAGCAGTGGACTCCCTACGAACCAAGTAGTCTCTCGCTGATGAAAAGCATCCAAACCCATCAGGGTTTCGGCCAGTGCCAAACCAGTGCAGCTCTTACCTTCTTTCAAGCATTGAGCCACATCGATCAACCTAATACTGGCTCCATTGTAATTAGAGGCAGGAAGAAAGTGTGTGAGCATACATAAATAGAGGATATGTTGCCAGTAACCTCGCCAAAGAAGGTCACCTCTGTCCCTAATGTCGAAAATTGATGAATCAACCCGGGTATATCTAGCTCCCCGTCATGAGCCAAAGATCGAGTTTCGTGCAAAGTGAGCCCACACATCCGTTTCAAATCCTGTGCATGGCCAAAACGGGGTAGGGGCATGATTTCCTTATCATTCCGGGATTTCATCAATGCTTGAAACTCTTCAAGAGTCAAACACATTTCTTGTGCTTCGAAGTGAAATAAATGTGTAACCGGGTCTCAACATTGGACTGCCGCATGGAGGAACGGAAAACAAAGTGGAGTACGGCTCAATGAAAAAAGTGCGTTTATGTTGAAACCCCGAAAATTTACCTTTTTCGTGTCGTCCAAAATAGCTATCCAATCCTTGAGCTTCTTGACAAGGAATATCTCTATTTTGAGAAGAAACTACAGTAAAAATGAAGTTTTGTCGAAGAAGCAGCGAAGGAAGACCTTTTGTGGAGGATAAGGTTGTGTGAGTGGATGCCAGCTGCCAGCTAGCTACCCAGCCACAACACTTGGCTGGCCGGCCACCTCTCTTGGCCGGCCGTTCCCTTTAGTGGTCGGCTGACCACTTTTGTTGGCCTGGTAGTTGGGCAGTGTGGTTTTGTTCCAGTCTTTGTGCTTTGAGGTCTTGTTTTGAGTCTTTTGTTTTTAGCAAGTGTAAATAGCTATGTTTAGGTTCTTTTTACTTTGTTTTCTATTTATCGAGTTGTATTTTGTATTTTAGTCGGTTGTTGGCTCAATACCCGGTTAAGAACATTATTCCAATACAAGTGTTTTCAATTTCAATTCAATTCCATTTTTGCTTTTATGTGAGTATGGTGCTCATGATGTAAAACAAAACTCCTTTCATAAAACTGCAGGGTTTTTTTCTCGATCATAGTTTTTACAAAAAAGGGAATACAAGTTTTTAAAAAACAAAAGTAAAGACCTATTTGAAGCTATACAAGTGCTAAGCTACTGAAACAAAAGAAAATAAGCAAAAGAGTACAAAAATCTGTGCGATCACATCAAGCTCGAGAGGCCCTCTTCGTCATTTTCCTCGGAAGGGACTCAGGAGCACTATCTCTGTCGGCACCACTACCAGCAGAAGAATTGGACTCCGAACCAGAGCTCTCATTGCCATCTCCACTCCCTAACTCAGAGATGGTCTTGGTATCCTCCTCACTCCTTGACCTCGAGCTAGCATCATCGTCCTCGCTCTCAGATGCAGAGCATCGGCTCATTGCCTCTTCGGTGCTGCTGGTCTCAGCGTCATCTCCACTCAGAGTCGGCTTTGAAGAGGAGGTGGCCATCTCTGTCTGGGACTTGCTACTCTTGAACCCGAGCACCCCTATCTCTACTCCGACCTTGGTGCTCATCCTAGATGCGTGCTGGGGCTTGTCTGTCTCTCCTCTCCGCCGTTGAAAGAGGTGTCGCCGATGTCGCTAGTGTCATCGGTACAGGTGGAGTCTGAAAACAAGTATCGGATTATCAGGTGCTGTATGAGTATGTTGCAGAGTGTAGTATGCAGTATGAGTCTGTTGCAGAGTGTAGTATACAATATGAGTATGATGTAGAAGGCATATTTAGCCTAAAGTGCAGTGTGTCAGTGTAGTGTAAGGCAATATCAGAATGCATGACAGTATACAGTGTGAGTATTACATATCGGTGTAGTGTGGTGCACAACAGTACGAGTAAGCAATGAAATGCATAAGAAGAAGGAGAATACCTGGATACCGTGGAGTGCAAGCAACATCTCTCTTTTTTGCACCATGTGAACTAGGGAGGCAAGCTGCTGGAGAAGACCGTCTGTGTACTCTATAGGTGCTTGCAGGTGAAGTTGAATAATCTATATCCAAAAGGGAAAAATGCGGGACGTAAGTTGTAAAGCGCAGTCCATGCCTACGGTGTGCCTGAAGCCCTGACATATCCATGCTCCACCTCCGATGGCTCTGTTGGGATTTGATAGGCCATCCCACTCGGCCACTAGTAGGGAATTGCGATAGGAATCACTGGCCCACCGACTACATGCACAGTAGGAGGGGCCTCTCCAATATCATCCTCGGCCTCATGAGTAGCCTCTCCAGCCAAAAGAGCACCTGCAGCATCGCCCACACGAACTCCGGTCAAGGGCAGCATGAGATGAGTTCGGATAAAGGTCGCGTAATCTCCCTCTCTCTGAAGAAATCAGCATCCAGCCCCACCATATACTAAACGATAGCCTCAACTGGAAGGCTATTAGCTGTCCTCATAGATGTTGGAGGCGGAGCATGAACAACCGGAGTAGGTAGGCCCAAGGTCTGGCGCGTGAACTGCTCACCCAAAAATCATGCTCGGCAAAATGGACCCTCTAGTAGGATCCGATACGGGGATGTAGCCCAAGATCCAGCATACTGGTCCTATACTCCAGCCGGCATCATCGCCCAAGGCTACCAATCGATTTGTAAATGGGGAATTCATAGTTGTTAGTTACTGTCAGTTGTCAGAGTATCGACCAGAGCAGTAGTAATGGAAATAAAGTAAAAATGAATGAGTTTCGGATTACCTCACGAGTCACCACCGTGTCGAAATATTGGCGGTAGTAGGCGAAGATGGTGTCGTCACGGCGTCTGCGACGACATGTACCATCGTATTGTCGAGAGTAGGATACGGTTAGTGCTATCTCGTCTACCGGGGCACTAGGGCAAGGGTAGGGAAATAGGCGTAAACCCTAAAGAGGATAACAGTCCAAGTGTTGGTAATAATCCAATTAGTAAGGCTAGTGTCTCTGCAAGGGGTAAAAGGCCTATGGATAGGAAATCTGCAAAAGAATTGCTTCGAAAAAGTCAAGGTGTTGAAGTTGAAGTTTACAAATTTAATAATTGTTGGAGACATTTAACCAATACCTTACTAAGAAGGAAATGAAAAAAACTGAAAGAGAATAAAAAAGAGTTCAAGTAGTGCAGAAGATGAAAGAACTTGAGATCAAAAAGGAAAAACATTTGCAAAAGATGAAAGAACTTGAGATAAAAAAGAAAGAACATTTGATAATGATTATGGATATTTTTCATTTGGACCCTTAGACGAGAGTATATTACATAATACACAAAAATAAGATTTTCGCAAAGTGGTCTACACATGTCAGCAACTCAAATTACTATTTTTTTCTGCTTCCTGATGAATAATTACGAAAAAATATATTTTTTAATTTTGCAATGTCATTTATTTGTTAATGTATTTTTATTATTTTTTTAAATATAATTATTATTTTGCAATGTAATGTAGTGGTCTATGTAATTTTAATGTAGTTAATAAATTATTATTAATTTTTTTTTTTTAAATTTTGTAGTTTGGTGTTTTGTTTTGTTTTTTTTTTTTGAGGTGAATTATATAAAAAAAAAATTCAATTTTTTTAATTTTTTATATTTGTCTAGTAGGGTACAATGTAAATATTTAAATATTTTAATTTTTTTTAAAAGGTTACAAAAGACAAAAATAAAAATAAAAATAAAAAATCACTAAAAAATCTATATCCAAATAACACCTACAAAATTAAAGGAAAAATTGGTTGAGATTTGCCAAAATAACATGTGACCATTAGAGTACTATTGCTATAATTTGACAATTTACTACTATTCATTGTCAAATTATAGCAATGATAATACTATAATAGCAAATATCATCAGAGATGCACTAAGGCTCCGTTTGTTTTCAGTAATAAATGGAGAGGATTGATAGCGAGGGAATTGATAGTGATGGGGTTAAGTAAATTGTATTTGTTTTGATGATAGTTATTAATGTGTGACTTGTTAAATTATTACCCTATAAAAAAAATATAAAATATTAAAATAAATAAAATTATGATTTTTACTTCACAAAAAATATAAAAATATTAAATATTAATGTTAAAAAAAAATGCCCAGCATTTAAAAAAAAAATAAAAAAAAAATACCTAAGCCGAAGGACTAAATACCTAATACCACCTCCACCTCCACCTCCACCTCCTCCATCTTAATCCCCCTTCCAAGCCCCATCCTAATTCGGACCTCTATCTCAATCCCTTTTCTATCTCTCAAAACAAACACAATATTAATGGATCCCATCTCCACCTCCAAAACAAACAGGACCTAAGATGCTTAGTTGTGTGATATCAAAAAGAACAATTTTTATTGAGGGATAGAATTGTAATTTTAAAAAATAAATAAATAAGTGGTGTAGAGGGAGGGTCATTCTATTTACACACCACTTTCCTTCTCAAGGCTAACCATTAATTAATTTATTTTTATTACAATTTTAATCTTAAGTGAAATGACTATAGAGGACAAGTTATGATACACACCATTTGTGTATTTACCATAAAGGACAAGAATCAATATAATATAATTCATCATTTTCAAATTTGTTCCTTACATATCTTCTCTGTCAAGAATCCAAAAACCCTAAAACCAAAATCAAAAACCTTTCAGCAAATAATCAAAAATATAGTATTATTGAAGATTTTGATTGGATTCAATGAAGGATGCATCTGACAATTTTCATTCGGAATAATGGAGCAATGAAAATGTTATTTTTTTGTTGTTTTTGTCTTCGTTTTCGTGTATGAGTGGTAAATTGTTATTCGGTTAACTAGAGGTGAATAATATATCATTGTTTGACAAACTACAATTGAACAAATTACATATGTTCAACAAACTACAATCGAACAACTTACATATGTTCAACAAACTACAATCGAACAACTTACATATGTTCAACAGACTATAATTGAACAAATTACATATGATCAACAGACTACAATCGAACATATTCAATTTGTTCGACTATCTAAAACCAAACAAATGCAATTTGTGCGGATTACTAAGGTCGAACTATTTCATTTAATTCAACTCTGTACTGTTGAACAATTATAATTTTTTTTTTCAGAACTGTGCATCCATGGAATGCAGTAATGTTGGATCTGGGGGTCTTGTTGAGCACCAACGACGTCTTCACCTGTCACGCCCCAAAATTTGGACAATTAAATATTAACTTAGAATTAAACTCCAATCAATATTCCATCATCCAAATCCTAGGGGTGAAACAAAAAAACTAAACACAAACTAAACCATTCACCATAATTCTATAACTAACCAGTACCTTCAACATTAAAGTAACAATAAATACTTCAAAACAACTTAAATAATGTAAGGTTACAACCCATGCCAAATTTTTAAAATACTAAGGTCATAAAAGAAAATAAAAATACATAAACTACTAACAATCATAAACATGAGAAAACAAAAGAAGTCCAATCGACATGTCCTACGATCATAGTTATTTCTTGTCACCACCAAAGCCTCTACTAATCCTGCAAAGGAAGCTCAGCTGCGCTCAAACAGAACGCACCCGAGTTGTCAAGAGACAAAACGGGTCAGTATACAGGTATACTGGTATGAGTACAAGAATCAACACCCACGTGTCCACCAGACACAAACAAAAATACATTAAATTCTTATTACTAGACAAGACAAGTAGTTCCAACCGCACCGAGACGAATGAGTAGTTTCTCGAGATACGGTGGCATTTAGTTTCTTGTCCGTACACAACGAAATATAAATTGATTATAAAATAAACAAAAATAGAAATAGAAATAGAAATAGAAATATGGTGGGTCAGCCCTGCATAAAAAGTTAGTAAGACCCACCATCCTGCAAAAGAAAATAATGTTAGTATAAATTAATCATAAGTAACTTACTGAAGAAGTATAAAAATATACCGTTTCATGCTTAAATAATTCGAATTGACGAAAACTTAAAGAACGAAAGTTATACAGAATCAAATTTTATAAAAGACAGCGCGGACGAATTTGACAGAAACTGAACAGGTTAAGAGGAAAGCTTGATCTAAAATTCTAGACGGAATTCAATCGAAAAATCTGAAACTGAAAATGAACAAAAACTGCTCTAAGATGATTTTTTTCGAAAAAGTTCAAAACATGAAAAATGTGCAGAATAATTTTTTACTTCATTTTACGCGAAACCAATAAAAATAAGCTCGTTTCGTGGGTTAAAACAGTCTATAAAATCTGCATTACCAAAATGAATCAAACCGACAATAACCAAGGTCATCCGATTATAAGTTCTAATCTATCTTTTTAATAAAAAGCTACAACACAAAAGTTGTCCAAAATCACGTATACATACCTCTACTCAAATTTCATAATTTATTGAGGCCGATTACTATTTTTCAAGATGTATAAATCAATAAACTCATAATTCAATTTTTGTACCTTAACTCCATCAATATAATTCGAACTATACATATAAGTTCATAATTACTACTTTGTACCTTGACTCAATTAAGACAATTCGAACTAACATACAAGTTCATAATTAATTCTTTGTACCTTGACTCCACCACTTCGGCCCTCCCCTTCGAACCTACACATATATCCCATGTGCCTCCGTATACCTAACCCACTCTGAAGCCAAACTTGCACGGGGATATCGTCCCGAGTTTGACTCACACTCCCCGGATGGTTAGCATATACGTACGCGCGCAAATCAAAGCACTCGTCTACTCATGAGAACGAGGCAACAATATATATAAACATCTCATCGACATCATGAGACAAATATAACAATGCCGGGCATAAGGCATCAAACAACTCTCATAATCCTCACCTTTTTTTTATACACTCTTTCTCACCATCACTCAAATAAAATAACAATCCATGGAGTCATGGTGGAGTATAAGGAATTTATCTACGGGTTCTAATTAATTTTAGTTTCATATATTCGGGAGTGTGATTATAATCATAAAATAAATACATATAAAAAACATAAACATTACATATACATCTAACCAAATAATGAAATCAATCCATCATCTACATGCAAATACAAAATCAAACCAACATCAAATAAATAAATACCAACAACAAACCAATCCATCCTCTAACCAATATCTATGGATTCTAAGTTTATTCCAATATCATATAATTATGAGTGTGATTAAATCCATAAAATAAATACATAAAAAAAAAACATAAACCTTGCATACACAACTAATTAAAATAATTGAAATCAATCAATCATCTAAAAATCCTAAACTTTACATATACAACTAATCAAAATAATTAAAATCAATTAATCATCTAAAAATCCTAAATCTTACATACACAACTAATAAAAATAATTAAAATTAATTAATCATCTAAAAACCCTAAACTTTACCTACACAACTAATCAAAGTAATTAAAATCAATCACTTATCTAAGAACCCTAAACCTTGCACGTACCACTAGTCAAATTAATTAAAATTAATCAAACCTCTAAGAACTCTAAACATTGCACGTACCACTAGTCAAATTAATTAAAATAAATTAATCATCTAAGAACTCTAAATATCGCATAAACACTAATCAAAATAATTAGATTAATCAATCATCTAAAAAAAAATAAAAATAAAATCAATAATCATTTAAACACCCTAAACCTTATATATATCACTAATCAAATTAATTAAAATAAATCAATCATCTGAGAATTCTAAATTTTACACGTTCCACTAATCAAATTAAATAAAATTAATTACTCATCTAAAAACCCTAAACATCTCATAGACACTAATCAAAATAATTAAGTTAATTCATCCTCTACATCCACATACAAAAATATCAAATTACATCAATCTAATAAAATAAATAAATAAAAAAACTAACGAATCAAACATAATCAAGGAAAATAGGGTTTGTACTCACAATTATTTTTGAAGGTTGAAGCAAGACCAAGAGGATTAATTGTGTCACGACCCAAAACCCGCCCCTAAAGGTTTGGGCATGACCCATTCAAAATCAGACACTAAACCTGTTATACATATAATACGAGGCCTGAACGGAAGCATTTAATGATATAAAATACATAAAATAACATCCATTGAGCTATTACTAACATGCCAGGATCACATACACGTACTCAGCTCCTTTATTGAGCGTATAACTAAACATTATTAAAGAATATGGGTCATATACATACATTCTCACTTGGATAGACAATAACCAAATATTCTAACAAAATCATTACAGAGATGCATGGGCTTGGTCTGGGTGCCTGGACACACTGAGGTTGACAAATGAAAGGCGAGTACCAAGGGTTAAGACTGACCTCCAAGGTGACCACCTACAGAACAGACATAACACAAAGTAAGCCAGGCTCAGTGAATAATAGTACATAACAAAACGATGTTTAACTTGAAACATAATGTATCAATGAGTGTGAAATTACAGAGTTCACATAGTTAGTCTGATTCTGTACTAATTTCATATGACCTTAGGCCCAGTCTTAAAACATAATAGCTTGAGACATAATAGCTTGAATCATAACGGCTTTAAGCCCTTGAATATCATAGCATTAAACTTTTAAACATGTTGGCATATAGCCCTTGAAACATATGGCATAAAGCCCTTGAACATGTGGCATAAAGCCCTTGAACATGTGGCACAAAGCCCTTGTAGCTTGTAATGGCATAAAGCCCTTGTAACTTGTAATGGCATAAAAGCCTCATAACTTGTAATGGCATAAAGCCCTTGTAACTTGTAATGGCATAAAAGCCTCATAACTTGTAATGGCATAAAGCCCTTGTAAACATGTTGGCATTAAAGCCCTTGAAAATGGCATGAAGCCCTTGTAAACATGTTGGCATTAAAGCCCTTGAAAATGGCATGAAGCCCTTGAAAATGTATCTAACTTTGTAGCATACTTAGACTTGTAACATATTTAAAATACACCTGAAACATGCTTGAGCTCGTAACTTACTTGAAGCATACCTGTAACATACTTGAATTTGTAATATACTGGGAACCATACTTGAAACATGTTTGAACTATACTTGAAACCATACTTGAACTATCCTTGAAATATACTTGAAACCATACTTGAACTTGCAACATGCGTGACTTAGAACATACATGAACTTGTATCATACATAAACTTGTAACATATTTAAGCTTGTATCGTACTTAAACTTGTAATATACTTGAATTTCTAACATACGTGAACTTGTAACATACATGAGCTTGTAACATACGTAAAACTCGTAACATACTTTAACTTGTATATACTTGAACTTGTAAATTTACTTAAACTTGTATGTACTTGAATTTGCCACATAAATAAACTTGTAACGTTCTTGAGCTTATAGCATATGTAAACTTGTAACGGACTTAACTTATAAACTTGTAACACAACAAAATAACTTCCAATTCACATGGAGTCACATAACTTTCCAATTTTCATAATATTCGTAGAACACTCACAAAGAACAGAGCATTAATGACAATAATTATCAACAATAAATAACATGTGCATTTTTGTACTACTACTCACAGTATTTAGATGCTAGGTCCGTCCCTGCAGATAACCCTACACAATTCAATTCAACAACATTTAACACAATTCGACATAATCGATATAACCCCACATAATTATCACTATCCAATATAATCCACACTATTTAACATTATTTAACTCAATACTACCAATATAATTCCACATAAATCAAATTAAATTGCTAAGACTCAATTCAATATTCCGTAGCCAAGTTTACATCATACAACATCGTCAACAAACCCTTCCCCCCCAATCTCCTTTCTCATTAAGACATGATTCCCAGTGCTCATAACAAAGTTCATTCGCAAATTCTAAACATAATTTCCAAGTATCTCCAAATTCCAATTAAACTTGTATATACATAATTCAATACCTCAATTTTATTATTTTACTTTCAATTTGGGTTAAATTTTTGGTTATCATCTTTAATCAACTTAGGGTTTCAAGAAAATATGGAGATTTCAAGAAATAAACAAACTTATTAACCCAACACTTTTATTCCAACTTTTCCATTGATTATACACCTAGGACTCATAATTCACCATTTTAACCCATTAATTAACTCCCAACATTTTCAAACCATAAAACCCCCAATGTTCAAACCCAAAATTCCCAAAATCTCATAATTTCTTCTATATACATAACATGGATGAAAATTGTACCATCATACAATGAAAATACCTCAAATCTATCTATGGATGTAAATATTGAAGAGTATTAAAACCCTTACCTCCATAATCTTGCAAAAGGGTGAGCTTGAGAAGAAGCCTTCACAAATCCAAGTTCTAATCGGGTAAAGACATTGATCCTCCCTTGTTCTCCATCCTTGATGCCAAAAACCATGGTGGATCGTGATCAAAGTAAAGGAATTCAAGGGTTTGGGGCTAGGGTTTCGGACTTAGGTGAAGAGGAAGGAAGAGGGAAGAAGAAAAATATGAGAAATGATCCAAAATCCCGTTTTTAAAGCTGCTGTCCCATAATTCCCGCTCGAGCGGAGGAATTCCCGCTCGAGCGTACCTGTTTTCAGCACAGACTTCGAAACTTTGAACAGGTATAACCCTCCCATCCGGACTCCGTTTTAGGTCGTTCTTGTGTCCAAATTGAAGCTCCGGAAATAAGCTTTCCAATGGTTCCAACCCCACATTCAAATTCAAACTGTGGACAAAGATATGGGCAAAAGAGTGACGGCTGATCATAAAATAACTATCCGAATTACATTCTAGGGTCCAACCTTACTTTACCATCAAATTACCACCTCAAGTAACATCCCAAAATAAAATGAGGAGGTTCTAAACATACCAATAAAAATATCAAAACGAGCCCACGAGCCCCAAAAATTCAACTCAACTTGGTGACCCGCTCGAGCGTCCAACTTTGCGCTCGAGCGCTCAGACCAACAAAGCCTTCCGCTCGAGCGTTGAATCCCCCGCTCGAGCGGAAAAACACAACTCCTGAATCTCGTGGTCGCAAAATTTGGGAACCCCAAAAGTCCGCTCGAGCGTCAACTCCTCCGCTCGAGCGGAGGGAAAAATTCTGGGTCGTCACAAATTGACCCACCAAAGTAAACCCAAAACCCTTTCTTTTTTTTCTTTACTTTTCTTTTCTTTTTCTTTTTCTTTATTTTCTCCACTCCACTGATGCTCTCCCCCTGCTCTCTCTCTCTCTTCCTCTCACGCGGCTGCTTTCCTATGCGGCTGCCTCTGTTTTTCTTTTTTTTTTTCTTACCAACTCCTAAACCTAATTGATTACATATCATATTATATATATACATAAAATAATAACCTAATTTCCTATTCTAATCTAATATGATTATTATATAATATTATATAATATAATACACATGATTATAATATATATAAATATAAGATTATATATATATATATATAACACCTTTTTTTTTTATATAACAAACATAAATATTTAAAGATTTGGATTAATTATATATAATTAAATAACACATTAAATTAATTAATCACCACATTAAATTCATTAAATATCACAATAAATTCTCATGTAACCCACACAATTAATAATTACAACATTAAATCCATTAAATATTACATTAACTCTCATGTGACCACACAATTAATAAAGTCAAAAATAAAATAAGATAATAATAACCATAATAATAATAATAAATAATGACTAAAGAAAATTAGGGTCGCTACATCACCACTGCTTAACTCTGTGTTGAGCACCAATACAGTGTTCACCGCTTGAAACTGAGAAGATGGACGAAGGTGGGTGTGTGGAGGTGTGTGAGTGAGTGAGGGTAAATATGGGAGTTTGTGTGTACATTGTTGTGGATGGGTGTGTGAGTAAGGACAAATATATAAATTTATGGTGTGTGATGAGCAAAATATATATTTACTAAATTATTAAAGATGTACTTTTAAAAATAATTTGCCTTGAGATAATTTATGGTCTGTAAATAGAGACACCCGTAGAGGGGGCCTTGTGTAAATTGATTTTTCCAGAATATAAATAACTCCACAACCCTAGATCCAGAGAAGTGAAGAAGAGCCGCTCATAGATCGCCGCGGAAGAGAAGAGGAGAGGTTGAATCTGCTGAAGTCGGGCATGATGTCCTGCCGAAGCTCCTTCGATCTTCAATCTCCATCGTTTTATGTCACAGGTAAGTTTGGCATCCGCTTGAAATTCGTTTCATCTCGTCCGTTTGTTTCCTGAGAAAATTGAGGGGAAAAAAAGCAACCAAGCGGAAAAAATAAAATATAACCAAACAAATTTGCATAAAAAAATAAAATATAACCAAAATTTTTTGCATAAAATATTAAAAAAATTTAGTAAAAACAAAAAAACATGAAAAATTAAAAAGTATAATTTTCTGAAAACTGTTTTTAGAAAAACATAACCAAACATGCTGAATCTTTTTTCTCGGCAACCAAGCGGAAATGATTTTGGAGTGGGGTGCCAATTATCTGCGACACAAACTAATGGAGATCAGAGGCGTTTTAGGCAAAGCATTGTGAATGACTTCAGCAGGATCTCTCTCTCTCTCTCTCTCTCTCTCTCTCTCTTAACTTTTTCATTGAAGATATAGATGTATCAGGTAATTTCAGGTAGTCTAATTTGTCTATGATGCTCATCTATTTTTTTTAGGACTTAAATATGCTTCAAATTTTCTACTTAACATTTTATATTCATACATATCTGTGCTGTTCCAAAAACTTGGAATCGATCATAATTGGATTTCAAATTTAGTGCTAATCCGAACCAAACTAACGCATGGACACCCTTATTATTAATGAGAATATACTATTTATGTTTTCTAAGTGAAAAAACCATGCCTCATAAAAAAAGTTATGAAAAAGATCAAAGAAGAAAGAAAAAGATGCAAAGAGTAACCAAAAAACAAGTTGAAGGCATTACAAACAATGCTTGCGAGAAGTGAGAAACAAAAAATTGACAATATTATCACTACAAAATAACTTAGCAAGATACTTTGTTCCCACTACGCTTTCCTTTGATATTAAGAAAAAGAAGGAATTATAGAATTTGACCAAAAAAAATATGGGATAATTTACAAATGCTGCATTGGGGACAAGCAAGTGGGAGATTGGCTCTAGTTAAACTAAGGTTGTGCCATCATTGGGGACAAGCAATTGGCTGTGGGATCTAGAGAGTGGGTTGCTGCCCTTTCCATGGTAGATAGCGATACCAAGTATAATGTTCTATTAGACACAGATTGGATTTATACCAACAAAAAATGTGTAATTCATTAACTTGTCCTCTCGTCATCAGAAGTTAGTGATGACATTAGTAGATGTAGAGACAAGGGTAATTGGTGTGAATCCAAAGTTGCACATTCATTAACACTTTGTTTAGTTAGGGATTTGAGAATGAATTTGAAAACAAAAATATGAAAGGTGTGTGAAGTAAAGTGATATTTCACTTTTTTTTTTCTTTTTCAAATCTATTAACCAAATAGAGCGTAACTGTCACGCCGCAAACCCGCCCCTACAAGTTTGGGCATGACTACCTCAGACACAGACATAAAAACCGACATATGTAATATAAGGGGCCTGAACGGAAGCATTAATAATATAAAATAACATAAATCATCATCCATTGAGCTACCACTACCATGCTAGGATCACAAACATCACATTAGGTAAATGATGTACAGAGAACATGCACCCAAGTATTCACATGCGAGCACACACTCAGGGCCAGCCCCCCCAATTGGGCGCATAATAAAAACATTAATAAAGAAGGGATCACATACAGTCAACCATAAATAGACAACCAAAGCATAAATTAAAACTTAGCAAAATGCACGGGCTTCATCTAAGTGCCTGGACACACTGGGGTTGACAAGAGAGACGAGTCTTAAGGATTAGGACTGGCCTCCCGGTTGACTACCTACAGAAACAGACAAAATACAGAGTGAGTAAAACTCAGTGAATAATAGTACATAAATAATGTAATGGTTAACTTGAATGATAGAGCATATAACTGCAGAGATATATGTCTAACTACATTCCGTAATTATTTCCAGAACAGCCATGGGTCCAGTTTTCTTAACAGAGTGGCTTTTAGCCCAGTAATGTACAGAACGACCATAGGCCCAGAAATAACAGAACGGCCTAACGACAAAAAAAAAAAAAAAACAGAATGGCCTAGCGGCCCAAAAATAACAGAACGGCCTAGCGGCCGAGAAATAACAGAACGGCCTAACGGCCCAGAAATAACAGAACAGCCTAATGGCCCAGAAATAACAGAACGGCCTAGCGGCCCAGAAATAACAGAACAACCTAGTGGCCCAGAAATAACATATGTATGGACTTAAGAGGTGGCTCGTACGGATTCTAGAGGTGGCTCCCACTAAAGTGTAGCACTTAGTTTCGTACAGCACTTTGTTCCATACCAGAAATGAATAAGTCTCATCATGTCATAATATAAACAAAACGAACATCATAACGGAATAACCATAGATATCATCAGAACAGACTAGTCTTATAGTCATACAAAGGCACATAGATTATTCCAATCATTTACATGAGTTAACGTAGTTAGTTTACGTGTAACAGAATACCAATGGTAATCATTAGCAATATGTATTACGTATCTCACAAATTGCATATGTGCCATCACAATGCTATTTGTAGGGACAAAATAATTACCTTATAACAGTCTTAAACCATCCTTGATAAAACTGAATAGTTCGGGATACATAAGCATCATTGTTCCATTTGTTTACCATGAATCATTAAGGTTAATCTACGGATAACAGAATGTTAATAATGTCTTTTAACAGTAATAATACACTACTATAGTATTATCCAATTCTGTTAATCCTCTTTAGACAGATATCTACGTCACAAGACATGTGTTGAACCAAATAGATGGTAGGAGTCTTCGATAGAACTTTCAAGCTATTATGTTCCCATTTCAAATATCAAGTTCCCGGTAACAGAGATTACTTTCACAAACTTTTTCTGTTAACCATTCTCATGGTTTCATAGCTTGTATGCAGTTCTTATGCGGAATCATGGGTAATTTATAGATTATAGCACATTACCGATAACCATTAATCGTAGGCGGAATACAGAATAGTTTCAGAGTCATATCAATGGATGCCAAATCCTTCAATGTTCACACCAATTCTCAAATACAAACATGTTAACATAATTGCCATGGAAAAACAGAATGTTAATAATAATAATAATTATTATTAACGGTAATTGATGTACATTTATAGTACTATTACTCACAGTGGTAGGTCTCTGATAGCGGTGGAACGATGTCCTCGTCTTGACCTACAAACACAATGCACATAACAGAATATGAGGATAAAACCAATCTCTTTCTTATTCTTTAACCAATAGCCATGGTGGTTCTAGCTTCATTATCCCTCCCTAGGTTATAATCCATGTTTCAGAAAATAGGAGAAATCGATGGGAAATGGTTTAGGTGAAGAAATGGTACAAAATCGGTTGATAGAAGGTGAACAGTCGTCACCAATTTGGGCATAACTATTTCTGTATTTAGAATTTGGGAGTGAGACCACCGCCATTGGAAACTAGACTTCCGGGGCTTGATTTTAGGCTCAAGAATCACTCAAAACGGAGTCCGAATGGAAAAGATATGCTTGTTCAAAGTTGGCTAGACAGAGTTGTCTCCAAGACGTGCGGGGAACAAGCACGTTTGCCTACTCGATTGTAGTCCGAAAATGGCTGCAAAATTGGGACTTCTCATTTTCAAAATCAAACCTCAATTCCATGTAAATCAAATGCCAAAACCCTTTAATACATAACAAATTTCATATATTTAATCTCCATCAAACATCATAACCTCAAAATATTATTCAATTCCCAAACACAAGAACACAAGAGCACCAACTAGCCATAGTTGGGGTTCAAAGTTCACATCTTCCATATCAATCCTTGATTTCATGTAATTGATGCTTTAAACCTAAGGATTCAAGATAGATGATCATACCTTAGTTTCATCCTTGTCTTTCTCTTAGCTTTCTTCAATTTCTCCCAAGCTTCCCATGGATGATCTTCTTTTTCTTTCTTCAACCCCCTTCAAGCATCTTCAAAACTCCATGAGTGTTGATTAGAGGAGCTTGCCTCTTCTTCCCTATCTCTCTCTCACGGTTCTCTTCTCTCTCCCCCAAATATTTTATTTGACTTCCAAATGATAAGCTCACCACTCACATAGCATAACCATATATACATATAACCAACACCTAAGCTTTTAACAGTAGGAATAGCCAAACACACCCTTACGAATCGCGAAAAATCAAATTTCAATTAAACGTCCCAGATGACTATAAAAATTGTGCTGAGCATAAATATGTCCCATGTTCTGGTTTCTGAAGCCTCTGGGGCCTTCAATTTGCAGTATAAAGTTAACCACCCAAACGTGCATTAACGAATCAGATAAAATAGATTTCCAATTAATTTTTCCCAAATAGTTCTAAAATTCCCATTAACATACCTTAATATGTAATTTTGATTTTTGAACCCATAAAGGTCGATAATTTCCATTTTAAGTCCGTAACTTAACTGATAGTGCTTCAATTCTAATAGATATAATTAAATTAAACCACATCATTTCATAGGAAAATAAAGATGATTTCTTATCCGCATTTTGGGGTCATTACAGTAACGGTTTATGTCCATAGGATTCCAAAATTGCATTTTTTTGTAGATGTTCATTGAACTTTGTGTTTCTGCAGCCACTAATTGCCTTTAATGCACTCTAGTTAGGATTTTTTTGGGGACAGTTTTACACAAATGTTACTTAACTATTAATATTTACTTAAATATATTAAAAATAAGTAAATAAATAATTTTTTTTAAAGTCTATCGTATTAAGATTTTATTATATAGAAGATATGAAATATTTTTATAATATTGGGGTTACTCAAATTTTTACAGAGAAATTTTGATTCAGAAAAATTTCAAAACACTAATAAAATTTTTAAAATTTTTTGGTTTGCTCATAATTTTGTTTTGTTTTGACAAATTTTATCTGATTTGTTCATAATTTTCTTTATATTTTGAACAAATCAGAGAAAATTGAACTATGCACAAACTAATTTTTCTATAATTTTTATAAGAAAACACCATGCTAAGTTCATCAAAAAACTTAAAATACAAAATCTAATTACAGTTTTATAAACAGCAAACAATACATATTCCAAAAGATCAAAAATAAAATTCGAAATTAGAAATTCAGTGAAAATCAAACAAGCAATATAAATTAGTAGGAGTTTAATGTGGGTAAGAAAAATTCAAATGTTAGAGAAAATTCAAGATAAAATCAAAGAGATAACTAGCCAGAGAAAATTAAGCAAGGCACAGAAAGAAAGAGATTCTAATGTGTTCAGAGAAAATTAATCTTAAGGGGATATTTTAGTGCTAGAGAAAATTCATCTCAGAGGGAAAATTACACAAAAGAAGATAACTAATTAGTAAAAATCAAACAAATAACCTAAATTAGTGAGATTTTAATGTTTTTAGGAAAAATTCAAATGCCAGACTTAGAGAAATTTTGATCCAACTCAGAGAAATTTCGCCTGACTTAGAGAAATTTTGGCCAAACTCAGAGAAATTCAAAGAAATTTTGACTCTGAGAAATTCAAAGAATTTTTTTGGATATTCTTTGTGTTTTGAAAATTTCTCTAGTTTGAAGAAATTTCTCTCTATATTATACAAAGAAAAGAGAAAAAGAAAAAAATGGAATAGTTTCTTGTCAATCCTTTAATTCTTCCCTCTATAAGGGAAGTAATTCAATAAGTGATGCAAATATGTGTCTTACAAAGATATATATGTATATATATCTTTTGTACAGAAAATAGGGACATGATCATCTATATTTGTCATTCAACTCTATATTCATTTTTAAGTACACTAGAGTTGAGAAAAAATATACACCCAGACAGCTATGGAAGCTTGAGGATGTCGAATTGTAGCAGGAGAGACAGATAGTAGAGATATTATCCACTGCCATACCTAATTTATTATGTTTTCAAGCACAAACCGCGTGTTGGACTAATCTTTTAGCCAATTCTTCCCGAAACACCACCACAAACATTAATCTCTTTTATATATATAAGTCAGCTTTTAACCCATTTTGGGTTATATCACTTTTCCCATTTTTTACATGTTTTTTAAAAAAAAAAAAAAAAAGTCAAAAAGTCAACTTTTAACCATCTTTCCAAAACATCCTAAAGAAAGAGAGAGAGTGTATGAAAGCCCTAATCAAAGATTTGCAGTGTGGACCAAAATTCATATAGAGAGAGAGAGAATACAGAGATGAAAGAGAGAGAAGAGACTGAAGAGAGAGGAATAGAGGTTAGGTATATGCATAAATATATATAGAGAGAGAGGGTGTGATATATGCGTGTAGGTGAGGGGTTTTAGGCTACAAAAAAAATATAATCTCATTACTAAAAGTTAGAGAGAGACGTTAAACTAATTTTTCTAAAAAAAAATTATAATAAAAGAAATGAACAAAATAATCCGAGATCAATGGCTAAAAATTGAAAAAATTATAACAAAATATTACTATCACCATTCTTACATTTTAATTACAAAATCGTTGACAGAAAATAATATTTAATCAACTTTAAATTCGAAAAGATTATTGTAACTGTAATTAGTATAATTAATTGTATTATATGCACAATTCATGTATTTAAAAAACAGCTCTACATTAATTTTAAATAACCCACAACATCAATTGATTTTTTTAATTTTTTTTTCCATTAAAAATAATTATTTATTAGTTGAAATGATTCATTACATCAACCATATTGTAGTTTTAAATTTTCACCGAATTTTGTAAGCTTTTTAGTGGTACTTTTGAAATTCAAATGTTTTTTTTTTTTAAATATAAATTAATATAATAGCTATAAAAAAAAAAATAATCTGAAACTCTTCTTTTTACTCATTTTTTGGAAGTCCAAAGTGGCCGCTTTAGTTGTTTATCAACATCTTTCCAACTTTACTTGGAGCTAAGGCTATGTTTGGTAATTAAATATTTTAGGTAAGAAGTTTAAAAAAAAATAAATTCAGTGGATTAAATAGGTGGCATGGAACCAACAAATGGAGATAAAAAATTGGATAAATCAGTGGTCCATCACTCAGTCAATGCAATGGTCCAACCAATCAGTCAATGCAGTGGTCTATCAATAGAGATAAAAAAATTTCATAAAGGATCGAAGACATTAAAGTAACTAACACACATACCCATGCAATAAAGTAATATACAAACACAAAGTTTGCTATTACTTTATTCACAGAATCAAAAAAAGAAAAAACAAAACTTCATATACAAATTACAAGAAGAAAAAAACAAAAGAAATTGTATAAATCACTCAACACTCCAAGTAACAATAGCCAACAGCACTTCAAACCTGGTCCATATTTTCTTTCAAATCGCAACAAACCCTACCTCTTATTTCAATTCTCTCTCTCTCTCTCTCTATATATATATATATATATATTTACCTTATTAGCAATTATTGGAGTAATAATTAGAGTTCATTAGTTAATTCAGTCAGAATTGCTAGTTTATAATTAACCCTTGGATTGAAGGAAAAATCGGACTTAATTTTGATTCGGTGTGTCAAAAATGCTGTGTTTGATTTACAAAATAATGTGAACTTTCAACAATTTTGACTTTGGTTCTGAAATCAAATCAAACTAAAATTTGATGACAAACCCGACATTTAGATCTAGTTTGTTGGTGATGCAAGTGGAGTTGAGACAGAAATTTTAGGATATTCTTTATTTTGATGTAGACCTCTGTTTCAAGTTGCAAATTTTACAAATTATGCTAGCACTGGTTGAAGGAGCCAGGGTGCAGGAGCAAGTATTAAGAATCAGCATAGCATGAAACAGTCAAACCGATTAGAAAATTTAGCAACAAAAATAGCAAGAAAACCTGTGTATTTTCTTGACTTAGAAGAGATGTTTAAGATTTTTGGACCAGAATACACCAATGAAACTGGAAGTGAATGACTTTGTTTACTGTAACGTTTAAACATTCTCATTAATCGACAATTGAAATGGTCTTTATTAACCTCAAAGGCAGTAATCAAGCCATTTCTTGGTCTGGTTCTTGGCTCAAACATTCATAATTGCTTCCCCTTGTGTCAATAAAGGGTTAAGCTTAGTTATTAAGTGCCTAACACTTGTAAGGCTTCCTAACTTTGGTGGTCGTGTTGGGCTAGAGTGAGGCCCATACACATGAACCTGTCTGACCAATCAAGGTTTTGACGGTCTAGCTAAAAGCTTTGAAATGGGATGAATTCAACTGCAGACCACGATGAGGGCACAATGGTATGCACTGTGCTTTCTTGAACTTGATAATTTTGAATGACTTCAATCGATACCCCTTGAGATTGTAATTTGACTTAGAAATCTTTTTATGCACTGTGCTTTCCAGTCTATCATTATACATGAATCTATACAAGTACAATTTATAATACATGAATACATACAACTCATGTTGATTATTGCTTACAACACAATGAAAGCTGTAGATGATAAGAAGTTCGAGGGCAATGCTTCTCAAGCAAATGGAACATATTGTCTAAAGTAATATTGAAGGAGCATCGCCAAGGAAGGGCATGCTTCTCTGCAGAAGTATTTGGCATTCCTCTGGCTTTGCTATCATTGGATCAAATGGGTTGCGATCAGAAAGAACTAAACCTTGTTTGATGCGACCCACATACCGAGAATGCAGTACTTGCTTCGAAACAACTGGAAGCCGTATGGACTGAAATTCTCCGAGCGCTGAATGCAGATTTTCTGCTCCCCGCTTCTCAAGGCACTTGCCTAAAACTGTTGCGTCTAATATTGTCATGTTTGTGCTCCTTGAGCTGTGCGGGGTTATTGGATGAGCAGCATCTCCAACTAATACAACATTGTCCCAAACTATTTGTTCTAAAGGATCACAATCATATATGACATTTATGAAAGGTTCCTTTGTTTCTTTCATGAGTTTAACCATTTCAGGAACCCAAACCTTCTCTGCTTCTTCATACATTTCCTTGATCATGTCGCTGCTTACTTTCATGGTTACTGGTTCCTCTGCATTCACATTTTCCACTAGTCAGTTCAAATTGGTTAAACAAGACCAGAGTCTGCGGATGAAACTTAAGGAATTGAAAAAAGGCAGTCTCCCAGTGCCTGAGGCTCGCTCTACCACGGGATTTGGGGAGGGTCAAATTTACACAGCCTTATCTTCCCATGCAGAGGTTGTTTCTGTGGATTGAATTCATGACTCCGAAGTCCTAATTGAGCAACATGACCATTTTGTCAAAGCTTGCCCTCTTAAGTAAAGGAATTGTTTAAATTTATTTTTGAATTGATCCAACATCCTTAAACTGTCTTTTCTTCTCGAAATGAGTCAATAACCAATTTGTTTTTTAATATCCTTACACTGTCTAACCAATTTGTTTTTCAAAACACTAATCTATGTCTGGCTGTCTTTCCAGGTCAAATTTCCTATAAATTTCTAGCCTATCCAGCAACAGTTACAGAAGACTGTGGAGATCAGCCCAGTGTGCCGCTATAAAATTTAAGTTTTCATCTCTTGCAAGTTTCCATCTGATATTCTTGTCACCATCTGTTGCTTCATTCTATTGGCAAACAGAAACTTAAAATGAAAAAGAGAAATGAGGGAAAGTTACTGACCTTATTGTGTTTGAATTTAACGAGGGCTGTCTACAAACCTGTGGCATGCCGAGAAACTCTTGGAAGAAAAAGAAAACTTAAAATTTGACTGTTTGATAATATGGTCAAAAAGCCATTTCGATGACCATCTCTTCAGGAGCCAATACCACAAAGATCTCATGCAGGTGATACCATTTTTTTTACAGTTTACTTGATATAAAGGTGTACACAGAGGTTCAAATTTGGTAAAAGTATTTTTTAAGGGGCCAAGGTTGGGTGCAGATCAGGAAGCCACAACTCGTTTAAATTGTTCGAGTATATCCTCAACACGCTCCCACACATGTTGGACATAAAAACGTGAAAATATTATAATTTTCACATAGATAACGATGTTCGAATACATGACATATTAGAGCATCTCCAACGCTTCACTTATTTTTTCACCAAATTTGAGTCGAAAAAATGACTTTTCACCAAATCTGATACTCAGTGCTCCAACCCTTGATTTTCATCAAATTTTCATCCGGGACAACCGGGTGGTCGACCGGTTAAGCCAAAAAAAAAAATTTTATTTTTAATTTTTTATTTTTTTATTTTTTTGAACTTTTTGAACCTTTTAGTGGTCGACCGGTTAGCCAAAAAAAAAAATTTTTTTTTTTTCAATGTTTTGAACTTTTTTTTTTGAACTTTTTGAACCTTTAGCTGGTCGACCGGTTGGTCAACCGGCTGGTCGACCGGTTCATCTTTTCCAACGGTCATCAACAGTGTTTTAGTGAAATGCGGAGCCCGTATCAAATTTGGTGAAACGTTTGATGAAATTTCTATTTGATATCGATTTGGTGAAAGGGTTGGAGCATGAAACAGTGTTTTTTTCACCAAATTTTAAATTTGGTGAAAGGTTTGATTCAGGGTTGGAGATGGTCTTACATGCTCTGATCTTGATTATGTTAAAATTTGGGAGACGTCCAACCCAAGCTTGAGTGACTTAGGGCATCTCCAGCCCTTACCTTTTACCCATATCAAATTTATTAAATTCGAGTAAAAAACTACCAAAACATTCATCTCCACTCCTTTACTCAAATCAAATGACATTCAAATGTTTACTCAAAATTTTCGAAGTTATTTTGTGACTTTGAAATTTATCACTCAGCATTACTAAAGCTTTTACACAGATACATGCTTAAATAAGAGCTTGTCTCTTGGAGTGATTCATATCAAATAAACCTTTTATTCAAAAATTTTACTCAAGCATAGTTTTGAGTAATATACTACAATATTTATCTAAATAATCCTCTGTATCCTACAGTTACTTCTGATAACATCATACACATAGGTTGTTAGTCTCTGGTAGATTTTGCCCCAAATAGCAATTACCAAAAGCTAATGCTACAAAAAGTATAAACAAACTCTAGAAATGAACCAGTACAACTTAGGGTAAATACATTTGAGAGAGAGAGAGAGAGAGGAGAAAGTTATACCAGATCAATGGAGAGAGGCAAGGTGGAGGTTTGGAGAAGGTGGGGATGACGGAGCCAGGAGTTGACGATTTTTTGAGAGACGGTGTCGAGGCTGAGTCCGGCTCCTGTTGGGCTTCTAGTTGCTGGTGCGATTGATTTCTCCACCACCACCTCCTCCCACCCTACTCTTAGAACATCCACATCAAAGTAGCTGAAATCGTTTTTTTAGCTAAATTAGTGATATTCTCCATAAAAAAATAGACGTGCATCAGCCTCGCTATTGTTCATCGCTACAACAAGTGAGGTACTGTTTATCGTTACAACACGGAGGTATTGTTCATCGTTACAACACGAAGATTAATATTATCGGATGTCCGTTCAGACATCCGGCCGGTCAACTGGGCAGTCAATCGGTTAATGGCCAATTTTTATTTTTTATTTTTTTAAAGAATTGTTTAGTTGGTAACTTATTAATTTAATAAAAAAAGAAAAATAACAAACCCAATAAGAAAATAATATTTTAATAATTAGAATAGAGAGTTTGATATAGGCACGAAAGAGGTGCTAACTAAAATAGTAAAATAACTTTTTTAGCTATAATTTGACTAAAATTTTGAAGAAACTGGTGTGGATGCTCTTATATATTTTAAAAATAGGATAAATTACAAATACATCTCCTGAGATTTGCTTAAAATACAGATTGTTTCTTGTGGTTTGAAAAATTATAAATACCCCCTTATTAAAAAAATTTATTTAACAAAATTAACTAAAAAAATAACCTTGCCTCCTATACAATAATAAAATTACTTAAATTATTAATTGAAACATATTTTTACCATGATTAAAAACTATTAATTGACTTAATAATTTATTAATAAAATAGACGATTTGTTATTAAATTAAAAACCTCTGGAGGTGAAATGTAATTTTCAAAATCATATAAAACAGTTTGTATTTTAATCAAATTTCAGATGATGTATTTATAATTTATCCTTTAAAATATCATGATTTTAATGAATAAATTTTAAAAAATCTACTATTACCTACCTGTCAATTTCCAATGAGGTATATGTGTAAAAAGTACTGAAATAAATATCAATATCAATACCAGTAAATGACTCCCAAAGCATATTGACATCCCATCAAAGGGGAGAAAATAATCAACACTTTTTTTCTCCTGGTATTTGAATCCAGATACTCATACCCTTGTATTATAACAACAACAACAAAAACAAAAAATAAAAAACAAAAAACAAAAACAAAAACAAAAAAAAAAAAACAAAACAAAAAACAAAAAACAAAAAACAAAAAAAACAAAAATCAGCATGTGTAATGAGTTCATATAATCTGAAGTCAAGGGAAACAAAAGTCACCCACATCAGACAATCTATTACAGTGTTATAATTCAGAAAAACAAATATTCGTAAATTCTTCAATTCCAGTCCATCATCATACATGAACATATATACAAGTACAAATTAATACAGAATACACACAATTCATGCTGATTATTGGTTGTGACACAAAAATACAATTCATTCATAAACAAGGTGGAGGATTGGATTCACAGGGAAATAGAAGATATCATCTACTCCAGTAGTATTGAAGGAACATCACCAAAGAAAGGCATGTTTTTCTGCTGAAGCGCTTCGCATTCCTGACGACTCACCATCTTCGGATCAAAAGGGTTGCAATCAGAAACAACTAAACCTCGTTTGATGCGACCCATTTTCCACGAATGTAGTACTTGCTTCGAAGTGACTGGAAGCCTTATAGACTGAAATTCTCCGAGTGAAGAATGTAGATTTTCTGTTCCCCACTTCTCAAGGCACTTGCCCAAAACTGCCACGTCTAATATTGTCATGTTTGTGCTCCTTAAGCCATGAGGGGTTGTTGTATGAGCAGCATCTCCAACTAATACCACATTGTCCCAAAATATTTGTTCTAAAGGATCACAATCATATATGGCGTTTATGAAAGGTTCCTTTGTTTCTTTCATGGCTCTAACCAATTCTGGAACCCAAACCTTCTCTGCTTCTTCATGCATTTTCTTGATCATGTCGCTGCTTACTTTCATGGTCACTGAATTTTCCTGCATTCACTTTTTTCATTAGTCGGTTCAAACTGGTTAGACAACAGTTCAGTCTCTATGTTAAGCAGAAGGAATTGCATTAATTTATTATCAAATCAATCCAACATCCTCACACTGTATTTGTCATACCCCAAACCCGTTCCTAAAAATTTGGGCATGACCCGTTCGAAAACGAACACTTAACCTGTTGTAAATAACATACGGGGCCTCATCGGAAGCATAAAGTAAGAAAATAACTATACATATAAATTCCATTGAGCTACATCTACATGCCAGGACCTCTTATACATCACATTCATCATGGAAAATAGATAAAGCTCCAAACCATATTCTGTAGCATCGGTGATAAACAAACATACGTATAGACCTAGCCCCATCATTGGGTTTATACAAAAATTATTGAAGTTCTACGTCTTCAACCTTAAATGGGTAATCAAAATTAAGCCAACATTTCAATAGACTTTACAAAAATAAATGGCTTGCGAAAGGCTCGAACCCACGAAGGTTGACAAAGAAAACGGGTGTCATGACTAGGACTGACCACCGTTGGTTACCTCTGTAAATGACATTAAACAGAGTGAGCCAAGCTCAGTGAATAGTAATACATAAATAAAACGATGCTTAACTTGAAACATAACACATAGCAATGCATATAAAGATGTAGAGTTCACATAGTTAGTCTGATTCTGTGCTAAGTACATAACGGCCTTAGGTTCAATCTTGCAACATAAACATGGTGGCTATAAGCCCTTGAAACATGGTGGCTATAAACCCTTGAAACATGGTGGCACGAGGCCCTTGAAACATGGTGGCTATAAGCCCTTGAAACATGGTGGCACGAGGCCCTTGAAATATGGTGGCTATAAGCCCTTGAAACTTGTGGCATAAAGCCCTTGTAACATATGGCACTAAGGCCCTTGAAACATGCGGCATAAAGCCCTTGTAACATATGGCACTAAGGCCCTTGAAACATATGGCATGAAAGCCCTTGAAAAGTTGGCATGAAGCCCTTGAAAGATTGGCATTAAGCCCTTGAAAAGTTGGCATGAAGCCCTTGATACAAAGAACTTGTAACATCCTTGAACTTGTAACATACATAAACTTGTAACAACATAAACTTGTAACATACATAAGCTTGTAACAGACTTAAACTTGTAACATATACTTGAAACATACCTGAACATACTTGAACTTGTAACATACTGGAAACATGCTTGAACATCATTCATTAATTCAAACGGAACATATCATAACTAGAGCATTTCTTGTTGTATCATGTCATTATCGTACGCTTAACAATGAGAGACTAATTCACATTCTCATGAGGGTCACACAATGATGCTAAACTTTGCACTTATATCGTAGATTCTGGATAACTTCCAATTCATAAGCAACATAGCAAAATAACTTCAATTCATCTGGATACACATAGCTACTCTTATATTTACTCAGAATCCATTCTTCAAGAATGAACATAAATTCTTTTGGGTAAATGACTTACTTCACATGCTCTATTAATCAATAGCATACACCTTTGTTTAATCATTCTTTTATGTTAACATAGTTGCCTTGCCTTGTAATTAACAGAGTCCTAATGGTAACCGTTACAGCATTCCCATGAGTTGACATAATTAACGTAAAGTTAATAGGACATTCCTGATAATTAGTAACGAAAAGTAAGTACATTTTCATTAGATTATAGATAACTTTATTGGTTTCACAATTTCACAGCTCGGCCCTTGGCCTGAGGGGTTCACACATTCACAATAGCCTTTGGGTTTCATAGATTTACAATTTATCACATCGGCCTTCGGCCCTTTGGATTCACAAGTTCACAAGTTTGGCCCTTGGCCTCATAGCTTCATAAGTCACAAGTCGGCCCTTGGCCACATAGGTTTGATCTTCACGAGTTCTTTTGATGTTTTCATAATTTCATAATGTTTCTCACCTAACATACATAACTTCACAAACTCTTTTGAAGTTTCCATAATGTCACAGTATTTCTCACATAACATACATAACATTTATGTCAACATAATTCTTACGACGAAGATTTAACATCAATAACGATAAACGGTTAAAGGTACATCAAAGTACTACTACTTACAGCGTTCAGGTGCTTGATCCGTCCCTGTAGCTGACCCTACAAAATTCACATAATTCAAACATAATTCATCATAGTACAACACCAATCAATTCACTATGAGTCAACACAACATAATCCAACAAAGTCAATATCACTTAGTTCATCAACACCATTTGTAATTTAACATAATTCAAAATAAATTCTTGAATCCCATTTCAACATTCCAAAACCAAGTTCATATCATTCATACCATTAATAGATTATTTCCCCAATTTTCCCTTCACATGATAGCATGAATTCTAATATTCATAACAAAGTTCATTCGCAAATTTTAAACATAATTTTCAAACATTTCCAAATTCTAATTAAACTTGAAGACATATAATTCAATACCTCAATTTCATTATTCTACTTTCAGTTTGGGCCAAAACATTGGGTATCATCATTAATCAACCTAGGGTTTCAAGAAAAATGAGGATTTTTAACAAAAATTCACACTTCTTAAATCACCACTTTTAATTCCAATTTTCCCAATGATTCTACATCTAGGATTCACAATTCATCATTTTAACCCACCAATTTAACTTCCAACATCTCAAACTCTAAATCCCCAAATCTCATAATATGCCCTAGATGATAAAAATGAAGATTTTTACATTAATATACTGAAGTCACCATAAATCTATCCATAGATGTAAGTATTGAGGAGATCTAGAACCCCTACCTCGAAGAACAAACAAAGGAGCGAGCTTGGATGAGATTCCACCTCAATTTCGAAATTCAATTGGTTGGAAATGTTGACCCGTTCTTGTTTTCCATCCTTGATACAAGATCCATGGAGGATTTGTTGATAAAAGTGGAGGAAATCAAGGTTTTGAAAGCTAGGGTTTCGGACATGGAAGAGGGGAGAAGAAGAGAGGAAAAGAAATTGCAAGGAATGGTCCAAAAATCCCGTTTTTGAGCTGCTGTCCCGCACGTGCGGCGCTATTCCCCGCACGTGCGGCTCTACTTCCAGCACAGATGTGAAAACTTCAAACGAGTATAACTCTCTCATCGGGACTCCGTTCTAGATTGTTCTTGTGTCCAAATCGAAGCCCCGGAAATAAACTTTCCAATGGTTCTAACCTCACATTCAAATTCAAAGTGTGGAAAAAGAAAAGGACAAATGAATGACGGCTGATCGTAGGTTAATTATTCGAATTAAACTCGTTGGTCCAATCTTACTTTACCATCATACCACCACCTCAAACAATACCCCAAAATAAGGTAAGAACATTCCAAATACACTATTTAGAATGTCAAAAATGAGCCCATGCTCGAGCGGAGGGTAAAAAAATTTCAAGCCAATACAATAAAGGTCGCCATAACTCAGCAGATAATTCTTTAATTCCAATAGATATAGTTGAATTAAAACACATTAACCCCTAATTAAATAAGGATGACTTTCTATACGCATTTTGGGGTCATTACAGTATTTTCCTATGAAATTGGGTCAATAACCTTGTCGTCTTTGCACATCTATGCAAACTCTAAAACATTTCCTTTATGCACAAAACTTGCTTTCTATTTTCATCCTACTCAACCCTCTCAGAGATTTCACCCGGGCGATAATAAAACGAGGTTCTTTTATGTTTTGGAGAGCATTCAATCATAATAGGATAAAAAGTAAGATCTTTGCATGTGATAAGATAAAAATAAAGAATCACCTTAAGGTCTGGCTCTGGTTGGTTGATATACCAAATCCAGTTGAACTTCTTGTTCAAAAGTTCTAAAACACGCTGTGTGTCTTGTAACCTGTCACGCCCCAAACCCGCCCCTAAAGGTTTCGGGCATGACCTATTCAGAAACGGACAAGTAGTCTAATATACATAACATACAGGGCCTTGGCGGAAGTATTAAAATTTAAACACAATAACAAACTCCATTGAGCTACCTCTAATATGCCAGGATCACATGCATCACATACATCATAATAACCAGTCACAGGCCAAAATTTTACAGTGAGCCTCAATCATATAGATATACATGTACAGTCCTAACTCTAAGATTGGGCATCTAAGAAAAAACATTTAAATCTTGTACGCTTAACCTTAAATGAGACTCAAAATACAAGATAACATCTTAATAAAGCTTCACAGAGCTGAGTGGTCTTGCCTAGTGCCTGGACTCTTAAAGGTGGACAAAAAGGAATGGACGTCTTGGGTTATGACTGACCTTCTGATTGGTACCTACAGAAACAACATATAGAGGGTGAGCCAAGCTCAGTGAATAGCAATACGTGAATAAAGCAATCTTAACTTAAAATATTGTAATAATAGAAATACTCATGCTTGAACTTGTAATATACTTAACATGCATAGACTTGTATTATACTTGTAATCTTATCTTAACATGCATAGACTTGTAATATACTTGAACTTCAACTATGCGTATACTTATAACATGCTTGAACTTGTAATGGACATGACCTTGTAACATGCGTATACTTGAAGACTTGTAGACTTGAAACATACATGAACTTGTATATACTTAGAACCATACTTGAAACATTTACATATTTGCATAACATTCTTTCCATACTTTAAACATGGACATAATTGCATAACATTTTCATGGTTACTTTACATTTCTCGAAACATACCGTAATTATATAACATTCAACCCATTACTTCCTTACATGGTATTTCCTTCGTTTTATTATTTCTTTACATAAGTAACTTCATTCATGTAGAAACATAAAATCAAACATTAAAGCTAAGCGGCCTTAGGCCCGAGTCTTACAAAATGGAAGGATTTCATCTTCCCCCTTTCTTATTTCCATACGGTAGTACATGAACATCATTACATATTATCCATGTACAAAATGATAGTGACAATTATTAACTGCATATGAAACATTCCATTACCTCTTTACTTACTGAAGGTATTTCATTCATTCCATCGTTCCGTTACGTAATTAACTTCTTTCACTTAGTGACATAGAAATCATGTGTTCATAAGTCGCTAATGACAATCTTTAGCTAGATATAAAACATATCACTACTCACAATGCTATAACGGCGTTTGTCTTTGTCGGGTTATGTCCGCACATGTACACAACTTATACATTAAGGCATCAAACACAATTCAATATAGGCAACATGATTCAACTCAACATTATTAAATATAAACCAACATATTTTAAAAGGAATTCCATTTCAACATTCCATAACCGAATTTACATCATTCAAATCATCAACAACTCTTTTCCCCAATTTCCCTTTTATTAAAACATAATTTACAATGCATTTAACAAGGTTCAATCGCAAATTTTAAACATAACTTTCAAACATAACCAAATTCCAATTAAACTTGAACACATTTAATTCAACCTACCACTTTCATGATTCAACTGTCAATTTGGGCTAAATCATTGATTATCATCAAAATCCACTTAGGGTTTCCAAGAAATCTACAAATTTCCAATAAAATTTAAATCTTCTTAACCCATCACTTTTATTTCAAATCTTCTCATTTATTAGGCACCCTAGGTCCATAATCTATAAACCATAATCTAATCCCATAATAGAATCCCAACATACCTCCAAAATCAAACAAGGAGTGAAGCTTTGAGACGAATCCCTCAAATTCCGAAATTTCAATCGGTTGAAAATGTTTACCCTCTTGCCTTCTTCATATCTTGGTGAAAGATCTTGCTCAAACCTAAGGGAAATGGAAGTATTTGGGGATCAAAACCCTAGGGTTTTCGAACCTAGGGAGAGGAGAGAAGAAGGGAAAAGGAAAATGGAAGAAATGATCCAAAAATTCGTGTTTAAAGCTGCTGTCCCGTAATTCCCGCTCGAGCGTCCATTTTCCCGCTCGAGCGGACCTGCACTCAGCACAGTTTTCGAAACTTTGAACAGGTATAATTCTTCCATCCGGACTCCGTTTTAGGTCGTTCTTGTGTCCAAATTGAAGCCCCGGAAATAAGCTTTCCAATGGTTCTAACCTCACATCCAAACTCAAAGTGTGGAAAGAGAAAAGGGCAAATGAGTGACGGTTGGTTAGAAATTCAAACTCAAATTTGGAACTTTTTATCTAATCTTATCTATATATCTTCTTAAGGCTTCAATCAAGGTTCCAAACATTATCCAAGGGTCCTCAATCATACTATTTAAAGTTCACTTGCCAACCCATCAATATCAAGAGTCCAACAACCATACAAGGTTTAAGGTGACAGGCACCACTATACATCAATCCGATGTGAATTTAAAATTCGGGTCGTTACATAACCTAAGTTGAAGTATAAGCATTTCCCAAGATGTGGATATGCTTCTCTGATGCCTTTGATGGCTTCTGAATACTTATTATCTGAAAAATCTAGTACTCCTCTCCATGCACAATAACCCGAGTACCTGCACACGTTAACGACAATGATTTAACAAATTAAAATATCACAGAACACCTCACAATCCATAAACAATAATTTCAGAGTGAAAAAAAAAACCTAAATTTGCATTTTTGTGTCAATTTACAAACCTCAACTTGAATTGTGGAATAAAACTTCTTCTGATTGAAGAAAGACACCCATCTGCTGCAATGAGCAAATCACCAACTATTTCGGTGATTTCACCGGTTTGAAGGATTTTAGTCTTGACTTTAACATTAGACTTGTCATTAGAAACGTAGAAAGAGAGGTACAAGTGGCTCCAGAGAAAAATATCCGGTGGTAGAGCATTGTGCAGAAGACTGTGGAGATCAGCCCAATGTGCTGCTCTAAAATTGAAAATTTCATCTCTAGTAAGTGTCCAGCTGATCTTCTTCTCACCATCTGTGGCTTGATTCTATAGACCAACAGAAACTTAAAATGAAAAGCGAAAAATCACTTGACTGCTGAAAATGAATTTTGCTACATCCTAAATTAATTATCCAACTATTTGCTTTGCCAAACAAGGGTAGCGCAATGTACCGCTGAGGTACCTTTCAAAATTTATGTTTTTCTCGTTAAATTGTTGATCTTCAACTCACCTAAAAGTTCAAATTGTTAAGGGCAAGCTCATAAGCAGATATATGTATTATAATTATCAAGTAGCCACGGTATATATTACCTTGTTTGATATGATACCATGTGTTGGCACTAAAATTTATCTTCTTTGTTGAATAAGCATAACAAATATAGAGAGTTGATCCAGTGGATGCTAGGAGTAAAGATCACGAATTTACAGTGGGAGGTGGATCCCAAAATGCAAAGCAAGTGGTAGAAGTGAAACAGTTAAAGGAGCAGATGTAGCAGTTGCAGTTTTTTCTTGTCGATTTATTTAGTAATGCAATAGGATGTGGCCAAACGTGGCCCAGGTGTGAAGCCATGAAGATAGGCATGCAAGGGATGTAGGATACGTGTCTTATTTGCAAGAGAAAGAGGATGCTGCAGCAGAGAAGTAGGTACCAACGGTTATGAAGATCATGAGCAATTATACAGGAAGTGGAGGTAACTTGCTCCAGGATGGGACACGTGGTAGCAAAGAAGTAGCAAGACTAGCAACATAAAGGTTGGAAATTTTCACAACCCATGTGGAATTAGGAGTAATTTAACGTAGTTAGCAATAGCTTCTGTACTTAGGAATAGTTTGTTTGTAATCTAGCCTCTGTGGCTAAGTTTTCCTTTGTCGATTGTTATGTTCATTAAACTTGAAATTTAATTCTTGTAATTAAGTGGCAAGTTTATTTGTTCTTCAATTGATTTTCAATCTATTCATACTTGTTTCTTCACATTACAACCTCCAAAGAAGTCCTTGTGTCTATCAAGGCATAGGACACCAACCACAATTGCTTGATTTGTTGTTGTGTGTGAAATTTTGGTTATTTTGTCGAATCTCCTCTTTCAATTTGACCCAAACCAGATTTTTGCTAACATATTTTGGCTTGCCCAGTGGGACCTGTCTAATTTGGAGTGATGGTTAGGAAGAAACAGCACGAAGTCTTTGAAGACCATGAGAAAAAGGTTGAAGATGGAGAAGAGACTTAACCGATGGCCATTCAGTGGCCAGACAGGAGATAGGTTAGGGAATATTTTCATGCTATTGAGGAGCCACAAGAAGTATAGGTTGTGCTTTATTTATCTGAGTCTCATCCCCAATCCTTCTTGATTGGCTGGGCTTGATGTTGGCTTTTTCAAACAAAGCTAACAAGTCATCAATCATCACTTGGTTCTCATATGCAGACATGGAACCAATTGCTTGCTGAGTGTGCAGCAGAAGAGCCCTTCTTGGATCAACAGGAGGGCAACTGGATTGGCTAGTTTTGGCCATATTTTGGCCATTTCCCACACTCCAAGAGAGATATGAGAAGGGAATGACCATAAATCCTGTGTTTGAGAGGGAGTACCCCACAAATTCATTGTTTAATCACAACTTAAATAATATGGGAATGAGACCTGGAGGGCAACTAAGGCCACAAATGTATAGTACTCCTGTATATGGTATTCTTGCATTTAATGGGCCTAGTTATCAGGCTATGGCAGAACAAAGAAATAGGCCAATTAATCAAGTGAGGCCTCAGAATGCACGAGATCATGCCATGCAACAACCATATTTTGAACCCAACATGATGCATCCAAGGCCTAGGGGGCCTTGCCCTCCCTTTTCCTTACTTCCAGCCATAAGTTCAAGAAGGGGGACAACAACAGTAATACTTAGACCCCCAGATTAATAATAGGCAGCAAATCACGAACATCATACAAGAAATGTATGGTCCAGGCTTGAGAAGGCCAAATAGACCAACATTTAGATGTCCTTATCCTCCATGGATAAAAACAACCCCCATTCCAAGAAATTATAGGATTCCTGAGTTTACTTTATTTACAGGGAAAGAGAGACAATCAACCATAGAGCATGCAGGCAGGTTCATACTCCAGTGTGGAGAACCTGGCTATGATAACAATTTAAAATTAAAACTCTTTCCTCATTCTCTGTCAAAAGTGGCATTCACATGGTTTATTAACTTGCCAAAAAATTCTGTTCATACTTGGTAAGAATAGAGAGTCAGTTTCATGCCCAGTTCTTCAGAACTGAGCTTGAAGTGACAATAGTGGATTTGTCAAAATTTAAACAAAGCCAAGAAGAAAGTGCAGAACAATACATCGACAGGTTTAAGAAAGCAAAAAACAGATGTCATGTGTATATGCCTGAAATAGAAGTTATAAGACTAGCCTAGAATGGTTTAGATTTTGAACTTAGGAAAAAATTTGAAGACATGATGTTTAGGGACCTATTTGAGTTGTCTTCAAGGGCAACTAGTTATGAGGCCATTCTCAGAAAAGAACAACAGAGAAATGCAGCCTCATTAGGGACTTATTACCAAAAGGTTGAGTTTGACATGGATATCGACATAGATGTTGCTCAAGTAATAGGTAAAAAACTTGTGATTTGTGAAACATTAAGGAAAGCTGACAAACCTATGAGCATGCCAGCAACACAGCCAGCCAAAAAGAATGTAGTTGTGTCACATAGGCAATACTCTTTCGACTTATCAAAAGTAGATGCATTATTCGATGAGTTGTTAGCAAACAAGTTTTTAACTTTGATTCCTTGCTACAACATTACCGGCAATGAGTACTGTAAGTGACATAATTCTTTCAAGCATTCTACTAATAATTGTGTTACGTTTCAAAATTGTGTGCATGACTTAATTCAAGAAGGAATGTTGAAATATGCTGAAAAAGATAAAGGGGTCATGGCAATCGACAGTGACCCATTCCCAAGCATGGTGGAAATCAATATGGTAGCAACTGACTTACAATTGAGTGATCAAAAGAAGGAGGGGAAAAACCCTAGAGTTCTCTTGGTAGAGTTAGAAAAGCTTCACAAAGAGAGAATGGAGAAAATGGCAAAAGAAGCAAAAGGGGAAAAAGTCCAGGAAAAACCTAGCAAGAGGTTCATTTGTTTCAGATGTGGTACTGAGAAAGAAAAAACCAAGGCCATTGTGATTGATGGAATTCAAAAAATTGGAAAGAATGTTGGCCTGAGGTTCAACACTATGGGTAGTGGCGACCTGTAGATTTTTGACAATGAATGTCTGTTCTATGATGGGATAAACCCATGAATATTTGGTCCTGCAGAGAACTAAGGTAAGGATGATGCTCCGTTCTTGTTCCAAGGAGCTCTTGTTTATCCATGCTTTGGTGGATCAAGTAACGTGAGGGCTATGCTCAAACAACACAAGGGTTTTAAGCCCTATGGAAGTCCAAGGGTTCTGACTAGGCCATACAGTGGCCAGCAACAGCAATTTGGTGCATCACATAGTGGCCATCAACAGACTGGAAGGCCATATGGGGGGCAACAATAGTTTGTGAGACCATTTGGGGGATTTCAACAGCAGTATTATGGCCCAAGAGTGAGGCCAGAAATGTAATTAGTTTAGGCAAGGATGGTGAAGCCTCCAGTACCATCTCATCTAGGGTGGTAACGAGTGTCTCACCAAAAGTTCCCCATGAATGGTTGGAGACCAATGGGAGAAACAAGAACTCAGAAAATGAGAGAACAAAGAAGGTTCCATGCTATGATGCCTATAGCAGCAGGGGATAGGCCAGTTGGAAGGCAGGATCTAGTATGGACCAGAGATGGATTGGTTCCTGTTGTTGGAGGGAAGGGTGCAATTTCTAGAGCTCATCCAGTACAACCAGTTCAGATTTTGAAAAGGAAAATGGAGCCAGAAAAGGCAGATGACAAACCTGTCTGGCCATTTCTGAGAAGGCTTTGTTGAGGCATAAGCTAAAAGAGTTAGAGAAGGATCTAATGTCTGATGTAGATGACAGTAATGAGAAAGATATGACAATGAAGGATGATCAGGACCAGGAAATGGTCACTAATAGCATGAATGTTAATGAAGAAGTTAGAGAAGATGAAGCTAAATCAGATAGTTTTGGCGATGACTTTGGAGAGAAGTTGGCTTCCATTCACTTTGGTTCTTTACCTTCATCTAAGGAGTGCAATATGATTATGGCCATTCCTCAGAGGTTTAAGGCGAAGCCAAATTAGCCAGATAAGTTAGCAGGTGATGTTGAAGATTTGACTCAACCGACAGTTCAGATAGCAATGGTTGAGACACAAGCCAAGCCCCTGAGATCAATTGAGGTGGTTAGGTCTGTCAATGTAGAAAAGGTTGTGCTACAAAAGCTAGAAGACAAGATCATCAGGCATCTAAGGCCTTTATATGTCAAAGCTTATTTAGATGGGGTGCTAGTGGAAAGGGTGTTGGTTGATAATGGAGCCATTGTCAACATTGTTCCTTCTAAGACACTGAAAGCTATTAGGAAATCTGTCGATGACTTGCTTCCTACTGATGTGAACATAAGTGATTTTGCTGGTGGATCATCTGAGGAGAGGAGTAGTGGCTTTACAACTTCAGGTTGGTTCCAGGTCAATGGGAACAACTTTCTTTGTAATAGACTCCATTTCTAACTATAATGTGCTACTAGGTAGAGATTGGATACACCTTAATGGTTGTGTACCCTCTTCTCTGCATCAAGCATTGATCTTTTTAACTAGTGGTGGTAAGGGAGGGATGGAGGTTTACTGGGCAGATGCAAATCCCTTTGTTGCTGATGTTAATAACGTAGAAGCTGTGCTGTATGATGAGGATTTGGGTCCAATTGTGATTGATGAGGAAGAAGTTAAGTCCCAGGGAAAAAGTTTGACAAATGAGGAGTTTAAGGCCTTTGTTGAGGAAGGTTTTAAGAAGATGGGGCAAGAATTGGCCAAACCAAGCCTGATGCGGAAGCAGAAAAGGTTTGTGACAAAAAAGGTTTGTGATAGAAGAGATTGCTGAAGATCAAGAGTAATGCAAGTACAAGTGATAGAAGAAGACAAGCTGGATGAGACAGCTAATGTAATTAGAACTACTTTTTCTAGGCTCTTTTATTTCTTTTTAGAGAGTAAGCTTAGCCCTAAATGTTTGCCCAATTGTTCTTGGGCAGAATGTGTTATGGACAGTAGCCGTCTGAGTTATAAGGAGGTGCAACTGGAACATTTGAATGATGACCTCAAGACAGATGTGCAGGATCCTTTGGAAGAATATAACTTAGGGAGTAAGGCCTGTAAGAGGCCCATCTATGTAAATGCTAAGATATCTAATGAATGTAAGAGCAAACTAGTTGGTTTGCTTTTTGAGTATATGGATTGCTTTGCATGGAATTATGAAGAAATACTTGGATTAGATAGAACATTGGTAGAGCATAGTCTCCCAATTAAAGGAAATTTTCTTCTCCATAAGCAACCACCAAGAAGGATGACTAATGAAGTCACCTTATTGGTCAATGAGGAAATTGAAAGGTTGCTCAAAGCCGGTTTTATTAGAACAAACAGGTATGTTGAATGGCTGTCTAATATTATCGATGTTATGAAGAAAAATGGCAAGTTAAGAGTGTGTATAGACTTCAAAAATCTGAATCTAGTAACTCCCAAGGATGAATATCCTATACCGGTGGCTGACTTATTAGTAGACTCAGCAGCCAAGAGTAAGATTTTGTCTTTTATGGATGGTCATGCTGGGTATAATTAGATTTTTATTAACCTAGAGGATACACACGAAACAACATTCAAGTGTCCTGGTGCTTTAGGGACATTTGAATGGGTAGTCATGCCTTTTGGATTAAAAAATGCAGGAGCAACATACTAGAGGGCAATGAATTTTATTCTCCTTGATTTGATTGGAAAATATTTAGAAGTCTACATAGATGATGTAGCCATCAAATCTGGCAGTTTTGATGAACATTTGGAACATTTGCAGTAGACATTTCAAAGAATGAGAACTTACAAACTCAAAATGAATCCCCTAAAGTGTGCATTTAGGGTATCTACTGGAAATTTTCTGGGCTTTTTAGTAGACCACAAAGGGATAAAAGTGGATGCTAATACGGCCAAAGCAATTTTAGAGGCAAAACCCCTAACCAACAAAAAAGAGCTGCAAAGTTTTCTTGGAAAGATTAATTTTTTGAGAAGGTTCATAGCCAATTTAGCTAAGAAAACTTTAGCATTTTCCCAGTTGATAAAAATCAAGTTAGATCATGAATTTAAGTGGGAAGCATGCCATCAAGAAGCTTTTGATTTACTCAAAAAGTACTTGGCAAACCCTCCAGTGCTTATGCCCCAAATGGCAGGAAAGCCTTTGAAGTTGTACATCTCAACTTCTGACCTATCAATTGGTTGTTTATTAGCTCAAGAAAATGATATGGGTCATGAACAAGCCATTTACTACTTAAGTAGAAGGTTAAATGATGCCAAGACTAGGTATAACTTTGTCAAAAAACTATGTTTGGCACTTTACTTTGCAGCCATTAAACTGAGGCATTATATGTTGCCCACAGAAGTGTTTGTGATAGCACAAACATATGTTATTAAGTATATATTGTCTAAACCAATCTTGAGAGGAAGACAGGGTAAATGGATCTTGGCATTAATTGAATAATGTCTCAAGTATGTGTCACAAAAAGTAGTCAAAGGGCAAGCCTTGGTTGATTTTCTAACAGAACACCCTTGCACATCTGTCAATTTAGACTTATATGAAATCAATATGGTGGAAAATGAACCTTGGAAGTTGATGTTTGATGGTTCAAAGACAGGTGACGAAGTGGGAGCAGGTATTGTGTTGATTGCACCAAATAAGCAAATGTACCAATTTGCACATCAGTTGGAAGCACAACATATTCAGTCTTGTAATCAAGCTGAATATGAAGCTTTGATAATTGGCCTAGAGTTGGCCATAGAGTTCAAAATTAGAAGTCTTCAAGCTTTTGGGGATTCATAGTTGATCATCAAGCAAGTCTTGGGAGAATTCAAGTGTGTAAGTGGTGCTTTGGAGGAGTATCTAACTGAGGTCAAATGGCTAATTAGTTTCTTTGACCATGTGTAGACGTCCCCGAACGCCCCGGGAGGGTGAGGTCCCGTTCCGTTCGTATTGGGGTCACTACAGTTCGGACTCGATTTGTGTCACGGTTCTAAATCTTGAACCAAAGAGTCCAAATCCGGCAAATCGTTTGAGAAAACAGATTTTTGAAAAGTAGTGCCAAACATGGACTGCTTTGCCAGATTACAGAGTCGCCACCTAAATATTTTAAAACGGGAAATTTAGGAAACCCTGACTCGGTGCCGAAGGCCACATGTCCGTCATCACCAAAGTGGTCTTGGCTCGGGAGTTTGGGTACGATCGGGGAAGGTCAACTATGAGCACCCCCTTTCGCCCGGTCCGAAGACCGGCCTCTACTAACCGTGATATCCGATTTTGAAAACTTTATGCGTTCTTATTCCGGTTGTTAGCCTAGAATTACTATGTTATGCGCACAGCAAACAAGTATAGACTAGATCGCCTAATTTGGAAACAAACATTGCATATCCATTCGTTTTGAAAATAGTTTGAAATTGCTACTCACAAGTAGGCTAAAACACGGATTTCAATGAGTTATTCCAACTCAAGCAATCCAACCTCCACCCACAGGCATTCAAACAGTTTATCTCACATAAGCATTTAGCCGCATGGTAAGCATACTGTCATGGCAACATTCACACGCATGTGGTATGCTAAAGCGTAAAATACTTACATCGTACTCCGTGCCAAAACGATAAACTAGTTAGCAAACATGCATGTCCTAGTGTATGTTAAGTGGCTAATGCAACACAGGCATAGATGCAATCTAGAGTAGGCTCGGCTAACCCTAAACATGGCATGCGAAATGCGCGAGTAGCACGTATTCAATTTGGAATTGAAAATTGCAATGCAGTTTGTATGATGTACCGAGCCCGGTGCATGTAAACAAATGCATGAATGCACGCATGCATTGCATAAGGTATGCTAAAATAAGTGTGCCCTAATCTACCATCGTAAGCGGGTAAATAAAAGGGATAGAAGGAAGTGGGGATTGGAAGACATGCACCCACTCACACACACTTATTACATTTTTGCCCTCACTCGGAGAGATCAAAATAATAATACAGACCGAATAGATAATTAACTACCCTAGCTAATTAAATATTACAAATCAACTAAATTAATTAAATAAATTAACTAATCTAATTAAACAGTAAATCGCCTCGGGATGAGGGCCAAAAGCGTGTAGCCTTCAGGGTGCCTCTGTTTCCTCTGCTCTCCTCTTCAGAAAGTTACCAAAATCCCAGGAGTGCCTCTCAGAGCACTGGGGAGTACCACCGGCTGGGGCAGAGAACCACCGGCTGAAGGAGGAGGCCACCGGCACTGAATTCACTCATCGGCTGCCGATTGACTGCCGGTCGGCACAAAATTCTCAGAACACGCAACTCACAAAGAGAGAGGGAAATGCAAAGATGCAATTCAAGCCATTTATGCACCAAACACACCCCCTATCATGTTATTTACTCGAGGGGGCATGCGCCTCGGTTCCCGGACCACCAATCGCGCATTTCCATGCATGATGGCCCTAAGAACCAAGAGTGCATCTTTGATGTCAAAATGCATGCAATGAAATCAATCAAACAATGGTGCTAAAAACTCCATCATGACTTAGTCAAGAGGTAGAGCATGCATGCCCATATGATGCGATCCTAGACATGTCAAACTAGTATGCAATATGGGCAATGTGATGCACTCATGCAAGCATACAAGTAAGCATTCAAGACAAGCATGCAAACCAATGAAATGGTGGATTTAGACATGAATTAAGCATCTCAAATGGGCCCAAAATCAGTGGCCAAAGTGCCTAGAAATGGAGACTAAACAAACTCACACACATGCAAGTGTTAAGATCTAAACCCAAGGCATACAAAAGCAACTCTCATGCACACTTAAGAGGCACAAACATGGGCTAATAGCATGCATGAAAAGCTCTGAAATCCATGTCAAACATGATGCCAAATCATGCAATGAAGCATGCCAAACAAAGCATGCAAATGGCCTAGGCTTAAAGCAAGTCAATAGGGCATTAAACCACACTTAGCACAAACACATATGGCATGCATCAAACAACCAAAAACAGATTTTTAGCATGTCAAATTAGGCCCAAAGGACCACTTAGATGGCATCCAAGGGACATGGAATCTAAGGCATGCAATAAGGCCTAAACATGGAGCATATAACACAAGCTTAAGAAGTCACGAAGGAGCATGCAAGGTAAGCATACAAGCAACTCTAAGGGACTGAAATAGCATGCTAGATGGTTCCAAACCATCAAAAACATTGTAAGCAAAGCATTCTACACTCACATGCTCTTAAGGCCAACAAGCCATATGCAAAGGGGCTATATTAAACATGCCAAGATTGACCAAAATACTTATGGACAGACCTAAAACATGGTAATATGAGCACAAAATCTTCACAAACACAAGTCTAAAACATGCTAGAAATGAAGGCATACCACCTAAGCATGTTAAGACATAAAGAGGCATTACAAGGCAACTATACTAAGCATGCATAGGAGACCAAAACCAACTTGAAAACATGTTATATCATGGCAATATAAGCATGAAAGACAACCAAGGCATGCTCAACACACACTCAAACATGGTGCTCCTTTGGAAGCCAAAACTTGCCCTTTTCAAGGACACCAAGGAGAGGGGGTGGCCCTCTCCTTCTTGAGACTTCAAGGCATGCTCTTCACCACTGAAATCCCTCAAGATTTCAGTGGTGAAGAGATCCTATCACCAAAATCTCGGATCTCTCACAAAATAGCACAAAAAGTGCCATTTTCAAGGCCTAAGGGTGGTCAAACCTACCCAAACCACTAAACACTCTTAATATACAATAAAGAGGGTCAAAAATCAGAACTTTTATGTGCCAAACACTAAGCCCAAAAACTATTTTAAACCAAGTAAAAACAAGGTACAAGAATGGGAAAAAAGAGAACTAGTGGCTCACCCTTGTAGACCTCTTCACAAAGCTTGGTGTTGTGTCTTCTTTGAGCTCAAAATCAGCCAAGAATTATCAAAAACCAACCTCTAGAACCTCTGTCCCAAGAGAAAGGTGAAGCACTAGGTGCTAGTGTGCAAAAGTAAGGCACAAAACACCTAGTTTAACAAGAGAAGGATAGATATAGGATAGATATATATTTTCTAACCTAAACCAGAGCTCCCTCTCTGTCTAAAAATGGCTGAAAATCTCTCAAGAAATCCAACCTCTAGCCAAGAAGAAGAGCCCTCTCTCTTATAGAACTTGTAAGACTTACAAGCTAAGCAACCAAGGGCTCATCCCTCCATACACGTGTATGGAGGGGAAGCAAATTGCACACAGCTGTCTGAAAATATCTCAGAAAGCAAGTGCACAGTGCCCGGCCGGCAGAAAATGTCATTTTGACAAAATTGAGTGCCGACCGGCACAAAAGAGTGCCGACCGGCACAATAAAGTGCCGGTGGCAACTCTAGCCAGCCGGTGGCCTCTAGCCCCAGCCGGTGGTGTGTGGGGATGCCTCACAAGGCATTCCCTGCCCTTCCAAGGCAAAACACAAGTGTTTGGTACAAAACCAAACACAAAACGGTCAAGTTCGGAGGTCCTGAGGCAAGGCGCGCGAGCCGAGAACTCCGGGAACTCCAAACGAACACGAACATGGATGATCACCGAGTGTTCAAGTGGTGACGTCCAAGTCTTGAGGACGGTCAAAAATGGGGTGTCTACACCATGTCACATTCACACACATATATAGATTAGAGAATAAAGAGGCCAATGAGATGGCTCAAGTAGCTTCTGGGTTAAAAATACCTAAGGGAGCTCAGGAAAGGGTGATTTGTATTAAAAGAAGAAACTTTTCTGCACTTAGGAATAGGTGTAGAAATTTCTTGCCTATTTTTACTTTGAAAGTAACAGAGGAAGATTGAAGGTTTCCTTTAATAAGATACCTGTCGAATCCTAGTGAAGGGAGTAATAGACAAGTAAGGTATCCAACCCTAAATTATATTGTCATAGGAGATGACTTATTTAGGAAGGCCCATGATGGTTTGACTTTACTTTGTATTGGTAAGTTAGACCAAATGAAAGCCATGGCTGAAGCACACAAGGGAATCTGTGGAGCCCATCAGGTTGGTGATAAAATGAGATGGTTGATTAATAGGTATGGTTATTTTGGGCCATCCAATAGAAAAGATTGCATAATGTATGCAAACAGATGTTAGAATTGCCAGAAGCATGGCAATATTCAAAGAGTTCCAACCATAAATCTTCATTCAGTAGTGAAATCTTGGCCTTTCAGAGGATGGGCCATGGACTTGATAGGGAAAATTTTTCCAACCTCTACAAAAGCACATTTTTACTTATTGGTGGCTACTGATTACTTTATCAAATGGGTAGAAGTAGTACCTTTAAAAGTAGTGACACAGACTCAAGTGATTGAGTTCTTAAAAAATAATGTGATCCATAGGTTTGGTTTACCCCAATCCATTACTGTTGATCAAGGCACAGTGTTCAATGGGGATGAGATTAAGGAGTTTGCCATAGAATATGGCATTCAAATTTTAAACTCCTCACCCTATTATGCTTAGGCAAATGGGCAAGCTGAGGCAACAGACAAAATTATTAAGAACACTTTGGAAAGGATGATTGAGGATAATCATAGGGATTGGCATAATCTCCTGTCAGAAGTACTTTAGGCTTACAAAAACTCAAAAAGAAATAGCATAGGAAAAACTCCATATGAGTTAGTGTATGGGCATAATGTTGTGTTGCCTCTAAAAGTAACAGTGAGGTCCAATCGATTGGCCAGGCATTTGGATATTCCTATGGATGAATATGCAGAAGCCATGTTGATTGAGTTGCAAGACTTAGAGAAAAAAAGAATTATGGCCTTTAATCACTTGATAACTCAGAAAAAGAAAGTGAAAAGTAAGGTGTTTTCTAAAGAAGAATTAGTGTGGAAAACCATTTTACCAATTGGTTTAAAAAGCCCATAATATGGCAAGTGGTCTCTAAATTGGAAAGGTCCATTTAAAATACATAAGGTCCTTAGAGGAGTAGCTTATCATCTTGCTTCTTTGGAAGGTGAACCACACAGGAGAGTTATTAATGGTAAATACCTAAAGAAATACTGTCCAACTATGTAGGAATGCTTGAATAAGTCATACAAGCATAAGAGTGAGTATATGTGACAAGCCAAAAGAAACCAGAGTAACTAGAAGAGATCTTTCATTAAAGATTGTGTCAAGAGTACAATCAAAATAAATACATTTGGCCTAATCTTTTTGAAAGTACATTGAAAGTCTACTCTAGGCTTGAAGGGCAGTTTGGTGCCTAATTTTATTTTGCCTAAGTTTGGCTTGAGCCTGTTTAATGACAAGTGGGCCACCTTCTACTTGAACAAGAAGAGTTGAAATTTGTTGAGAAAGGTTGGCTTGTTCTTGTTCAGCAATAGTTTTCTGAGCCCTCACAAGTGCTAGTTGAGCTTCCAGTTGGGCCTCTTCTGCTGTGAGATTAGCAAGTTGAAGACTAAGGGCTTGTGATCTGGTGGAGGCTTCAGTCAGAGTAGTGACCGCTTTTTTCATTTGATCCATTCGAGTTTCAGTAGTTTTTGGCTCAAAGTGAAATAAATTGATAGATGTTAAGTATTGTGGAAGTTCTGAAAGGAAGTTCTGGAAAGCTTGTACTTGGTCTGGATCAAAGAGCTAAGGCACTAGAGGTGTAATGGCCTCCAGGCAGTCAGTCAGAACTGTGGTGTGAGAAAGAGCGAGATCATCCAAGGGTTGGTCAAGTAATTTGAAGAACTGATCCACCAATTTTTGATCTTCACTAGTCAATTGTTTTACTCTTTATTCAACAGAAAGATTGGCAACAGTTTCTTATACAGCAGAAATGCCAAGAAGCCAGTCTTTAATTGTGGAAGGAGAGACAACTGCAGGCTGTAATAGTAATAAAGTGAAGTTAACAATTGGTGTAAATTTAAAAGAACAAAAAGTAGCATACAATATAAAATAGAAACTAATTTGTGGTGTTGTTACTTCTGTCGATGGTATGGTAGCAGCTCCAATGTGGGGAAGGATGGAGACAGTCAAGGCCTCCCTTGAAGAATTTTAGGTTGGTGTGGTTTGCACCCTCATTTCAGCAGTCAGTGATATCTAGGAAAATATACTTGCAAGACAGTATAAAGAAAGATTATTAGGCCACATAGAAAATATGAGAAGATAAGATGTATATTTGTGAGAAAAGTATTACCTGTATTGGTAATGTCTGAGTAGTGGAAGTATTGGTGGCTAGGACATCTGGGTTTGTCTCTCTGATAGGACCATGAATGTGAGAAGTTTGAGCCCCCATGTCCATAGTGATTGGTTTGGGCAAGACCCCTTGACTCATAGGAATTTCAGTATGGACTGGTAAAGGGGCATCTACTGGTGAAAGTGGATAGAATGAAGGTATTTGGATAGAGGTAGTGGGGGAGTGAACGGGTTGTGTAAGCACCTCATGAGGAGTTCTCATGTCACTTGAAGTTGATTCATTGTGCAATACCTTAGTGTCAACTCTGTCAGCCTCATTCTCTTGGTTGTAGAATGAAACATGATTGTTTTGATGAATGTTATCATTTTGTTCAGAGACAGGGTCATGGACAGGGGAACTTCTGTCAACAGGAGCTATATGGTTGTCAGGGTTGTCAGTTAAATCAATGAGAGACTCTTTGACATGGCCCAAGTCTGCTGGAGTTTTTCTAGTATGGCCAAGGGTTTCTGATTCTTCTAAGGAGGAAGAGGCCACACCAGGGAAATTAATTCATTGGTTCCATGGCGCACCCCTCTGAGAGGGATGGCCATTAAACCTCCTAAACCTATTCCTTGAGGAATATCAGACATAATTTGGGCTAGTTCAGGAGCCAATTCTCTTAGGCCTACTCTCTCTTGACTAATTTGTTCTTCATGATAGGGATGTTGGTGTTCTGGGTTTGGTTGAGGAGAGGGTAGTTTGGTCTGGTCTGCAAGCATAAAAAGGGGATTAATCTAAGTTTCAAGAAACTCTTCATTCTCAGGCAAAGAAATGGATAGATTGGTTAGGGTTTCTGGCAATTCCTCATGAGAAAAAGGAGATGCAGTTGGAGAGAGAAGCCTTTTCCTCTTATATGTCTGAAAGTATATCTAAAAGAGAGAAAGGAATGTGGAATAGAGTGTCAGTACATTAAACATAATGTGTAGTGGTTTAACAAAAGCTTGAATGAAAATTATACCATTATAGGAAGGGAGGAAGAACTGCTAGAAGAGGAAGAGGCTGGTGCAGCAAGAGTAGTGGCTTGAGGAAGAACTGGTTGTTCTTGTTTTCTTTTTGACCTCCTCTCAAGGGTTGCACCTCCCTCCAATCGTGGCTGAGAGGACAGAATATACTGAATTTTCTCTTGTCTATTCTTAGTCCTCCTTTCAATCTTAACACCTTGGTTGTAAGGTGTGAACCCTTCACTGCTAGTTATGTTCAAAGGATTGCCTTTGGGTTTCTTTGATGGGTTCATTGGAGCCTTGCCTTTTTCTCTAGGAGCTAGAACAGCTTGAGTAGACGTCTCTATAGCCAAAGGAGTGACCTTGACAGGAGACTTGGTTGCATGAGAAACATGGCATATCAATACCACTACACACCCAAGGAAAACAATTTTAATAACAAGTATAAGTAAAAAAGGAGCACAAATATTTACCAATGCTCATTTCCACTCCTTTCCTGTTGTCAGGATGCACATTCCAGAGGCAGACTTGAACTTCTTTGTCAAAAATTATTGCACTCATGAGAAGCAACCGTTCTTTGAATCTTGTAGTGAGGTAAGGTGTGGAGTTGCAGTAGTAGAAGCTAAAGTGATCAAATAATTTTTGATTCTCAGCTAAGAGAGCCTCCACATCTGAATGTTCTTTAAATTGAAGTCTGACCCCAACTTGTTCATGAATTGTAGGGTGGAAATAGGGGCAAGGAATTGTTTGATATAAATCCATTTGCCTGGCCCATTGGCAAGGGTTATAGCTCTCAAAGCTGCAGTTTGAGACTTTTCTGGTGGAGATAGACCCTCCCACTAGAACATATCTAGAAGTAAGGATTTGAGCCAAAAAGCTTCTTTTTTTTTTTGTCTCCAGTCATCATCTAGGGTATGGGGTTTAGCATTAATATGTGTGAGTCTAGATGAAGTGAAATGGAAATGTTGGAAATGGATGAAAAGATGAGGATCTTTATCAATAAGTAGTTCATAGAGAGTGGTGAACACCTTGGTGGAGGAATTGGAGGTAGCTGGTCTAAATGAGAGAAAAAATTCAGCGTAACTTTCACATACTAAGAGGTATGGAGTTTAGGTGGTGGGCCTGATTTCAGGAAAATAGGCATAAAGCCAGGCTTGGAAAAGCTAGAAGGGGCCAACACATTTATGATCAATTTCCTTATCAACTAAGGAGAATAGACCTCTGTACAAGGTACCTAAAAGAAAAAGAGCAAAGGCCAATTCTATGCCTTCTTGAATACATGTGGCAAGAGCAAGTATTCCTGGGTAATTTTAAAACCAGGAACACACAAGAAGTGTTGAGAAAGCCACAATAGGAAAAAGGCTGTTCTTTCTTCATCTGAGGGTTCAAGGCCAAACTTTTGATATTTAGCCTGGAATTTTTCATAACTAAGGTCAGTATCAAGTTTGATAGGTGCCTTTGGGGTTAAAAGTGCACTGATATGTTGGCCAGAAGTAGGAAGGCCAGTTAAATGAACGACATCAAGAATCGTGGGAGAAATCATACCACACCTCAGGATAAGGGAGTTACAGGAGACAAACCAAAAGCAGGCAGCAGCACTGATGGCCCATTTGTCCATGTCTAGGGAAAAGGTTGACAATCTAATGGCATCATAAATACCTAAAGCCCTCCAAAGATCAATATCATATACCATTATTCGCTTGACCCAAAGTCTCCAATCAAGGTTAGGTTTTTGCCATGAGTAGAGAGGGTTAGGGCTTGAGTCCAAAGGATGTTAGGCCAGCTTTGCCTTATTGAAGAGCATCATTTCGGTGTCTGCAATAGGATAATAATGAGAAAGTTCATCAGGAATGGTTGCAGTGAAAGTGGGGCCCAATTCCCCTTGTGCAAAACTATCGCGGCGAGGAATAATGCAGTTGTTGAAGATGTGTTGACGGAGTAGCTGTTGGAACTCAGTTGGGAAACGTTACACAGGTAACGTTACACAGGTAACATTTTTGCTTATTTCTTTTCTTTAGTTTGAGCTCATTTGGGTGCCATTGGAGTGTATGAGCAAAAAAAGGTTTCGAAGCAGGAGGTTTGAAGAGGCAAAGAACAAAGTAAGGCAAAGGGAATGAGAGTAGTGAAGTGATGATTTGAATTCTGACGTTCAAATAGCTTATGGTGGACCCTCCTGATTGAGTTTGGGCCTGTTGACAATTGGGCTTAATAGTTAGGCCTATTTAATTCGTGTTTTGGATCAATTTTAGCATCTGGATGTTATTATAAGTATTTGGGCTTTAATACGTGGGTTTATTTTTGTAAGCGTAAATGAATTGCCCAAATATATAAGTGTCCAAACCTTATTTTGTTCTTTCTGACATTCATTCAAAACAAAAACATCTTTTTGTCTAAAATGAGGGGGGCGTTATTGGCACTAAAATTTATCTTCTCTGTCGAATAAGCATAACAAATACAGAGAGTTGATCTAGTGGATGCTAGGAGTAAAGATCACGAATTTACAGTGGGAGGTGAATCCCAGAATGTAGAGCAAGTGGCAGAAGTGAAACAGTTAAAGGAGCAGATGTAGCAGTTGCAATTAATGGAGTTCCCTATCATAAGATTGTAGGCATGAAAAATTACATTTTTATTTATCTCAAGATTCATATCCACATTTACGGTTAAATTTAATTTCTCCATCATTTTGAAAATTTTACATATGATTAAAAAGTCAAAAAGAAAATTCAAAAAGCCAAATGATAATTTTTGTTTTTACCCAAACAAAAATGATCTGTTTTTTTTTTTTTAGTGTAGGGAGAATCCTAGTTCTCAAGGAGAAATGAATGAGTTTCTTACCTGCCAATCAAATCCTAGGAGGGTCCTCCTCTGCTAGTAAAGTTTGGGGGAGAAGTTATACAAAATGTCACAAGGTTGGCAAAAAATAAATTCAATCCTTTATTGTCAAAGTCTAGAAGTCAACATTTGTTTCCGAAGTGCTGCATGCACAATTAATGGAGTTCCCTATCATAACTACTATAATTTCATATTGTCATGCCATTTTTTTCCCTTTCAAATCACTTACGTTTTGATAATTTCAAATAAAAAGAAAATTAGATGTTCCACCTTGTGTGGTTTGAAATATCGGTTGATACGTATAGTATCTATCAATATATTGAGTTTTTGTCCTTTTAATACTAATAAATTTAATATACTGATTGGGATGAAAATTACAAATATATTTGTTAGGTTTTTGTTTTTGGCAATCTCGTTTGACAAAATTCCTTTTAGTTGTAATTTTATTCGTTCTTTTATTTTAGTAAGGCTATGAGTATTAAGATACGAATCCAACCCAAATTGTGCCTATGCAGAGGAGTATGTGATTCTAATCCAATCACGTTGCCACTTCACTAACTATGTCGGAGATCGAGCTTCCCGGTCAGCTCGCGGGGGTCTAGGGGGCAACGCCCCTTGGGGGGTCCAAGGCAGCGCCTGGGCGAGGTTATTTTTCCGCTTGAGTGACCATTCCTGCCACTACAAGAAATTGCACTTTTGGTGACTAAATTTTAGTCACCAAAAGTAAGGTTTTTAGTCGCCGAAATATTTTCCCGACTAAATATTTTGGTCGCTAGATTTGTCACGGGAAGATTGTCGAGGAAGGTATTGGCGACTAAAAAAAATTTAGTCACCAAAAGTCCTACAAAATGGTGACTAACGTTTTAGTGGGCAAAAGTGAAAGGTATTCGCGACAAAATAGCTTCAGTCACTGATGAGGCAAGTTGGCAACTAAACTATTAGTTGCCCAAAGGATACTAATTTAATTTAATTTAAATCACATCTTCAGCTACTAAATTTTCTGTCGCCAAAACTTCAAGTATGTACGGCGACCAAATTTTTAGTCGCCAATAGTGTTGTTTTAGCTACTAAATGTTTAGTCGCGGAAAGTCCGATTTCTTGTTTAGCTACTACACAGTTTAGTCAGCGAAAGTTTAATTTTTTTTAGCTACCAAAGGTTTTGTCGCCTATGATACAATTATTATGTTTTTGGCGACTAAATTTTTGGTCGCCAAAAGTGTTTTTCTTTTTAGCTACTAAATAATTAGTCGCCTAAACTGTTTTCAATTCTTTTTGGCTACTGAATATTTAGTCGCCAAAAGATTTAATTCTTTTTTCACTACTAACTTTTTAGTCACTAAAAATATTTCCATTTTTGGCTACCAACTGTTTTGTTGTCAAAACCATCATTTTATGTTTTCATTTTTTTTTTCATTTTAGTATATTTTTCCACAACTTGTATGTATCCATCGCAACCTGTAATAGGTATACAAACAAAACAATATATATATTATCACCTATTCCATAACGCATATTTTACTTACAACCATCAAACAAAAAAGAATACCTTTTAATGTAAACTTATAGACAAACCAACTATATATATATATATATTCCAATTACAAATAATAATGTCATACATAACAAATACATTATCAAAACATTGTCCTCCGTACACAAAAAATATTTTTACTATACTATGCATTGCAATGACCATTTGGCATGGTACGAATTACCATGGTAATATGTACCACGACAAAAGGTAATCTATATATACCACGGCAATAAAAACAAGTTCCATGTCAAAAGCATTATGTACCTCGCCAAAAAATCTATGTACGATTCATCCAAATTCCATACAAAAAGCAGAGGATGACAAAAAACTTCCCAATTGTTCAAAAGTGTGAATTATCCTCCGTACAAAAAAATGGAAGATTCACATGTCAATGCCAAAAGGCATCTACAAAACAAAAATTACACCCATTAGTTCCATTGTAAACAAAAATTACAGCCATCTACAAAACAAAAATTGCAAGAATGTCAATTGTAATTGAAATTGTATTTAAATATAGTTTGAAATAAGGAAGTAATGGTTAAAATTTTTTAACTTCTCAAACTAGGACACATAAAATGAATTTTCAAAAATGGGGAGTTGGAAACATAAAATGAGATGGAGAGAGTATTATAAAATTTTAATTATCATTTTGTGGACAAAACATCTATTTTTCTTGCATCCTAATTTAAATTATTGTAAACAGAGAATAATGCTTTGGTGTTTTCCACTTTTGAAGTCTTGTCAATTTTCAATTTTCCTCACAATAAAATTGTCTCAATTAAATTATTTGGATTATTGCTTCTGTAAGTTGCTTTATCGGGTTTGTAATCAACTATATTTTTTAACTTCAGCTCCTATTTTGTTGCAAATAGAGAGAAGTTGGGTATTAGTAACTATGAAGAAGGAAAAAGGATATTCCAACTCGAGAAAGAACAAACTGACCTTATAATCAAACTCTTGCGGTCATTTTCTATTCTAGGATGGAGGTGAAGTCAGAAATATATATATATATATATCTCAAACCAGCAATACGTGTAGAAAATAAATTCAAAGCCTTCTATTTTGGTACTTGCTTCATGTCTTCATTTGTTCGAGATTCACTTGTTTGTAGGTTTCTACCAACAAAGACAAACAGGAAGATACAAACAAATTGTGAAGACATGACTCATTTACACCCCTAAACATCCAATGAGGCTGGTGCCATAAGTATGATTTCTAAGTTGGCAACAACTACAACCACTAACCATCATTGAAACAAGAGCTAGTTTGTTCTGGCAGCCATTGGCGGCCGCTCACAACCATTCAAAAACTGCCATTATCTAGTTCCTCTCTCTAAAATCTGTCTCTCCTATGTAAACCTATCCCAAAAGCCTAGCATTTCACATTTGAAAGATGTTTTTTTTTTTCATTATCATTATCGGACACTAAAAAGTACCAAGAAAAATAGTGTGCTTTAAATTCAACTCTAATATGGTGAGGCCCACATTTAAAATGAATATGAATCACATATTATTTTTTCTTTTTTGTCTGAATTCTTGATTTTTGACATTATTGTAAAATTTAATGTGCTTCTAAACTTTTGGAATTCAATGCAAAGCTATATGCATAACATTTATATCGAATGGACTTACATAGAATAGAACTTAAAGACAAAAGTTTAGTTAAATGCATTGGTATGGTTTCTCACAATCAAACGATACTCAATGCATAGATATATTATTTGAGAGTTTGCATTCACACCTCAGAAAAGTAATCTGACCAAAGCACATAGTTTAGCTACACCATTGAAATATTCATTTACTCCCTAAATTAATAAGTACTTAACACACAAAATTAGGTGCTATTTTTATCATTTTTTGTCAGTTAATCCACAATTTTAGTTATTCCATTGTTAGACTTAGGAAAGTCTCAAATAGGTTACAATTCAGATGGGTTTGGTTGAGTTGAGAGTTTATTCAAGTTTAGTCTAAAGTGTAAAGAAATTTCCCAAGTCAGGCATGAGCCCTAAGTCAAGTTTAGTCTAAAGTGTAAACATATATATATATATATTTTATTCATAAAACTACATATGTAGACGTGCTTCTAGAAAATATATATTTATAAGCTTTATGGCATTTTTCACGCTAACTCCCAACGTACGCATGTTAATTACATTCCGTCTGACCCACAGGTCCTATTTGATATGAGGAAGCTACCTATGGCGTCCATAGAGTGGTTCGGGGACTGCTTGAATTTCCGGCCCCGAAAGGCATTTTTCGGCTAAGTTTATGGTGTTTTTCACGCCAACTCCCAATGTACGTGTGCTAATTACCTCTCGTCTATTCCCATAGGTCCTACTTGACACAAGGAAGCTACCCGTGGCATTAATAGAGTGGCTTGGGGGTTGATTTGAATTTTTGGCCCCCAAAGTCTTTTTTCGGCTAAGTTTTTGGCGTTTTTCATGCCAACTCCCAATGTACGCATGCTAATTACGTCCCGTCTGACCCCACAGGTCCTATTTGACATGAGGAAGCTACCCGTGGCATCCATAGAGTGTAAGGGGGATGCTTTCAATTTCCGGCCCCGAAAGGCCTTTTTCGGCTAAGTTTATGGCGTTTTTCACGCCAACTCCCAACGTACGTGTGCCAATTACGATCCGTCTATCTCCACAAGTCCTATTTGACACAAGGAAGCTACCCGTGGCATCCATAAAGTGGTTCGGGGGCTGATTTGAATTTTCGGCCCTCAAAGGCCTTTTCGGCTAAGTTTATGGCATTTTTCATGCCAACTCCCAACGTACGCGTGCTAATTATGTCCCGTTTGACCCTGCAGGTCTTATTTGACATGAGGAAGCTACCCGTGGCATCCATAGAGTGGTTCGGGCACTGCTTTGAATTTTTGCAACATAGGTCTCTTCTATTGAACCTAGTATTCAATATCTATCATGCAGAATGAAAGTAGCTGCAGGCACATAGGAAATTTGACAAAGGTTTATCTCCCTTAATGGGTATAGCTCACCTTATTGGCAACTAGCCAAATGAAATATGTACTGGAACCATGGCAAAGGCACTCAATAAGCTTCATTAGTTGGATTTTGGAAAAATAGACAAGAAGATAATCCTTGCCACATGAACCCAAAGCTAGAATTGCATAACTATCCACTAAGGAATTTCAGCCAACAAATCATGTTGCTACATTTGGGATTTTTAATTAAGTATTGAAAATTATCAAATCTTCTCCTGGATAAACTTGTATTTCTCAAATAATTTGATCAAAGCAGGCTTCCTTTTCATCCTGTAGTTTCTACATTTGGGGTTTTTAATTAATATGTCATAGGCCAAAACAGCACATTTGGTTGATGCTCTCGTAAAAGCTCATGTTGTCAAGTGTAAAGATGTGGGTTTGTATCAGTGGCAGCCATTTTGTCTTTCTTAGGTCTGTACCCTGTGAAGCCCTTTCAGCACCACAAATTGACTGGGCCAACACTGGGTAGTGACCTTCATTTTTGTATGGCTATGAGAGTGGTAGTTCAGAAAGCAAATCTGATTTGATCCAAGTCCATTAGGGCCATTAGGGTTTAATTATAGATTGAACATAAGAGCATTGCATAATTACAATGTGTTAAACTGTCTACAGATACATATATTTCCATATTGATTTTTTTTGATTGCATAGAATCATGAATGTATTAGAGTTTGGCTATTAATTTCTTTTGGAATATATTAGGAATAATGGACTACTTTTAACTTCTTCACATTTTCCCCAACAGTCTTACATATCTTATTTTTCTGTAGTAGATAAAGAAAATGATTAGACATACATTGAACAGATAACAATTTAATCTGTTTATAACCCTAGATGGAAACATTGTTTGCCCTTTATGAGAGGGGTTGATAATAGTTGGGTTTTAGGTACTCTTAATGATAAAATTTTCATCCTTATTGATTAAATGCATCCTGATTTTTTGCCATTGCAGGGTCAATATAGGTCCACATTAGTGTGTCCTGTTTGCCGAAAGGTCTCTGTTATCTTTGATCCATTCATGTATCTCTCATTACCATTACCATCAATGATGATACGGACAATGACTTTGACAGTCATAAGCACTGATGAAGACACTCCACCATCCCCAATAACTATTATTGTGCCCAAGCATGGAAAATTTGAAGATCTTATGCAGGCTTTAAGCACTGCTTGTTCTTTAGGGGTTGATGAGACCCTTTGGTGGTTGTGGTATATTGTAGTAATTGTAACTTCACTATGAATCAATAATGGCTTCCATGCACATTAAATTAGTCCAGTTGTACTAGGTATATTGTAGTAATTGTAAATTCATTCCAAGTTCACTTGGTTAATTCAATTAGTCTGAAATCTCAAATGACATTCAATTGGATGGGGCTTTATTTAGTAACTGTCCTCATATTCGGAAGCTCATTGTACCCAATTCTGGGAAACTTAATATTTCATTGAAATCATGTGGTTACCTTATGGAAATCAGAATGAAGTCCTTTGCGTAATGTATCGAGACACCATGTCGTCTGTTGCAAAGTCTACTTACATTATCCCTCAAAACCTATTAGGGGAAAAAAAATAAAAATTAGCACAATCCCGATTATCAATGTTCTAATAGGTTTGAATAGCAACTTAAGAAAACAATTGTATGTCAATATGATCTATATTTTTGTAGAACTTGCAGTAGCTTATCAATAAAATTCTTCTTACCGAATAGTAGGATGACCATCTGAACCTTGCAAGAGGGTTGTGAGCCGTGACCCTACGTCGTTCAGATGATTGAGTTGTACTTATTGTGTCTCTCATGCTTTTTTTTCTTCTTCGACTTGTTTCATCATCTCCTCTCTTTCCCTCATAATTTCCTCACGATCTCTTTGGCGTTTCTCTTTCTCCTTGAGCAACTCTTCGTGATCTCTTTGACGCTCCTTTTTCTCCTTCAACATCTCCTCGTGATCTCTTTGGCACTCCTTTTTCTCCTTCAGCAACTCCTTGTGATCTCTTTGATGCTCCTCATGAAGAACCTCAAGTTTTGCTCTCATTGACTCCATATGTTTATCACGTGCTCGTGTCGCACTATAAGCTGTGGAAGAGGGTTGTGTGCCTATCCCAAATCCACACAAGTAATTTTTTTTGCCCCGAGCACTTGCCTTGATAGTTCTTCATGGGTCAATGGCTACCCCGCATCGGTGGCTACCACTTGTAGATTCACCATATCATCCTATCGTGGAAAAAAAAACAAGTAAGTATTTGCCAAAAGGAATTTAAAACAACTTTACTAATTGATATGCAGCAGAATTGGTTTCAACATTCAATACTCACATGTAGCTCACCACATTTGGGGTCAATCTAGTCTCCTGTCTTCTTGGACTAGTGTGATTTCTTATAAAATTCAGGAAAATCTATATCTCCATCCTCATTTGCCTGTTAGGTTTGAAAAAAAAAAACAATGACGAACTAGATAAAGTAATATTCAAAATCAAGAAAAAGTAATCATCCATAACATTACTAAATTAACAACTTCTCACCATAAGTGACATTGCTATAAGAAATGATCGCGATCCACTTGTATGATTATACGGTAGCATACCCTTATTTGCTTTGCCAACTTTAGAGCATTTCTGGGGAAAAAAAATAAAAAAAGAAGAAGAAGAATTATTGAAGAATTTTTACATATTAACACATAAATTAATTTCAAGAATGGGGTTTCTAATTATTTTGCTACCAAGTGAGATTCATCTTTCCAAGCCACATCAATCACATATTTCCAGTCCTCCAAGCTCACTCCACTAGGCGGATAACTATAGGGGTCATCAACACCCGTTTCCTCAAGTTCAAGGAACTCTTGCTTTAGATTGTATCTCCAATCCATGTATAGAAAATATGCCTTTCTATCGAGGATTTGTTGAGTTTGTTCATCATTATCGAAATCCTCGCCGATAACAAACTTGTCCTACAAACATAATAAGAGAATTAGTACATCACTTAATTTCAGTAATTACAAATAACATAAATTATCGCAAGATGAATCTTATACTAGCATCATTTGGGCGACCGCATCTTTGGTACTCTGATCGATTTTTCTCCATGACTGCACGTTCTGAAGAGGGCACAACTGTCTAATTTGCAATTCCAACTCATTCGTTGCTGGGGTCACATTCCCTCATGTGATTGCGTTCAACACCCAATTGACATAGACATGTAATTTCTCTCATTTTTTCCTAGCTATTTTTTTCTGCACTCCTTTGCCTAATGTAGGTCCTCGTACATGAGTTGACCTTGTTCGCCCTGGTATAAAAGGGGAAGCAAGTCACAAATTACAAACATTGCTAATAACTAAAAAAAAATAAATGTTAGTCTGGTAGCAACTGTTGTTGCCGGGTCGCCATCTTGTTTGGCTACGTAAAGTGTTGGTAAATTTTGCTACAGCTTGAATTTGGCTGCTATCGATGTAGCTGGCTGCTATCGATGATTAACTTTTGTTTCTGTTTTTCTTTGTTGTGTAAGTTTCCTTGTTTTGTGTAAAGTAATGTTTGTTTTTGTTTTTCTTTGTCGTTATTGGGTTTTCATTGTCTTACTTTATGACTTATGCATCACAAAAAAAAAAAAAAAAAAACAAAAAAAAAACAAAACAAAACAAAAAAAAACAAAAAAAGCCATAAACAATTAAGTTCAATGCTCTTACCCATGCCACCTGGTTGTGTCTCCTCGACAACTGTTTATATATCATCTGGTGGCTGCGTCTCATTAGAGAAAGTCAGCGGGGTGCCAATCTCCTGTGGACATGCTTTAGAGGCTGATAATACGCTGTCACTTGTTGCTTGCTTACACTGCCCCGTCTTGATTCCAAGAACCATGCTACCTACAATAAGTAACTAATTACATGAATAATAAACCTCATATACATGAATAACAAACATGGATTATTTACAAAAGTTAATCATTAACAATATTAACATATAACACAATACAAAAAAAAATTATTCTGTTCACTTGTCACAGAATTAAGGAAGTACATAAACCAAGATGAAGCATGAAATTCAAATTAACAGGTTCATCAATTTAAGAGGTTGAACATTGCACAAAATTAAGGAATTGTACATAACATCTGACTATGTAATACAAGAAGAACAAAAACCTGATTCTTAATTTCCCCCATTACATTAACAAAACAAGCAGGACAAAGAAACAAACTTCATCATCAATCTACTTAGAGAACACATATCAGGATTTTGAACTCGTACGTTAAAACTCTATGTCCGTATCTGTATAAAATCACTTTCTATCTCATCTTCTTCTTTTCATCACCCGCGATTGTTAGTTCATCATCGTCATCACAGATGAAAGCATCATCCATAACACCCTCAGGTTGTACAGGCTTATTGGACTAAGAAACTTCCATTGAAATAATTTCAGGTTCAATGTCATCGCGATGCAAAACAACATCATCATCAATAGGCTCAGTTGATACAACAGTAGTGGTTTCATCTTCTTGCAACACTTCATCAAATTCTAGCACATCCATCTCTAGCACATCCCAAATTCGTTGATGTTGAAAAATTTCTACGACTCGCCAATTCACCCCTAACTTCGTATCAAGAACATAGAAAACTTGTTGAACTTGGCTTGGGAACACAAACGAGTCATGTTTATACCAGTGACTTCTTACATCAACAGTTGTCACATGTGGTTCGACACGCAAAGTTCGGCTATTACCAGTGTCATACCATTCACACTGGAACAAAACAACCCGATGTCCAAACAAATATGTCATTTCCCACACTTTACAAAGGTAGACGTAGAACATTATCAATTGGCCCTGGTGGTCCCCTTCTACTACCAACCCACTATTTTGACATTTACAACGGTTATCACAATCAATAGTATGGAATTGGACACCATTAGAAATGCATCCCGAATATGTGCTCACTAAGGCATTAGGACCATTAGCTAATGACCACATCTTGTTGGTTACTTCAGGTGACTTTTGATTTCGCAATTGGTTCATCTACACAACAAAGTATGTCATGTTAATTCCAACTTAGAATAATTTAACGTTATCTGCAAACTATACACTAACAAATTTTAGATTATGCGATCTTTGAACCATTTAGGAAATTCTTTGCATTGTCGAGTTGCAATGTTGCATGAACTTCCATGTTTTTGTTGAAACAAGAGCTTGTGTTCCCTAGTTAATACAATGTAATTCATAAGTAATTGGAATAATAAAGACTTCAAAAAATAAAAAAACATTTACAAAATGTATGGTGCAAATTTTATGAGGAATCATACTCTAGATATTCGTCCACTTCCAAACTATTGCATAGGACAAACCAATGAGCCAATTCGCGGTCAGCTTTGGACATATCAATTGCCCTTGGGAGTTGACCAAAAGGACGAACATTTTGAGTGAAATTCACCGACCCCGGGCCATTGTCACCCCCATCATAGTTCTTTTCTTCTCGGATAAACACCATTTCAACTGCATCCAAATACATTGAACAAAACATCGTGCACTCTTTTGATATGTAGCCCTCCGCAATGGAACCTTCTGGCTGAGCTTTATTGCCCACAAATCCTTTAAGAAGTCCGAGCATCCTAGATGTAAACATCAGCTTGTTTGTCAGTATGGTCATATTAAACTATATTTAAGAAAAAAGTTCTGACTCGTAGTTATACCTCTCAATAGGATACATCCATCGATATTACACAGGCCCTCCAAGCATAGCCTCGTAAGGCAAATGGATTTCCAAGTGGACCATGATATCAAAAAAAGCAGGAGGAAAAATCTTCTCAAGCTTACAAAGTATAAGTGTGATTTGTTCTTGTAGTTTCTCCAAATCAATCACCCTCAATGTCTTTGCGCATAACTATTTGAAAAATGTTCCCAACTCAAACAATGTGGTCCTAGTCTCGGTAGGAAGGTGTCATCGCATCCCAATTGGAAGAAGTCGTTGTAAAAGGACACGGTAGTCATAACTCTTGAGGCCAACTAACTTACCACCATTCGGAGTGACACAATTGGATATATTTGCCGCATAGCCATCAGGATACTTAATTGATTTCAAGAAATCAAAAAACCCTTGTCTCTCTACAGAGGACAATGTGTACAATGCCGGAGGCTTCTCGAACGTGGTAGGAAGTTCACCCAAATATTCGTGATTGGCTGTCATTCTAGCTCCATTGCTTTCAGTATCATCGTTTCGCATGGTAGATGATCATGCAACATGGGAACATGTTCCCCGTGGTGCACCCAAGTTCGATAAAAAGATGCGATTCCTCTTCGAATCAAGTGCAACCGTATAACTTGTTGACTAAATTTTGTGCCATTCAAGCAATCAACACCCGGACAACGAATTTCATCCTACGGCCCCTAAATTCTTCGTAGCAAACTCAATAAATGACTGAACACCTTCTAGATACTCTTTACTTTTCAGCCTATCTTTTATCATCATCCAACTCTTGTCAATTATTCGAACCGCATACATCAAGCAAAGATGAACATGGGAATGGACAACATATGGAAAACTAGTCTATAATGGAAGAGAGCTTAAGTAAGTTTAGGGGTTCAATTATCATTGCTTTTTTAAGTAAACAAAAATAGTAATAACCGATCGGGATGTTTTGCTTATTTGTCGATTGCAAATAGTTGGATAATTTGACTAGTAACTTGGCATTTATTCATACGCAAATGTCATATACATGAACAATTCTATGTGAAATCATATTAGAGGGAGAGATATTATTGTAACCCTCAGACAGGGAAATTAAATTTGATATTCACTATAGATTGCACTTGAATAGATCTCAGCAAATACATTTTGTAAACATAAATTTTATGAAAATCAGATGTGTAAAACAAAAGTAATGAGATTTTACAGTTATGAAACATTGAAAAAAATAAAATAATTGCTTTATACATTAATTTGGTTGTTATGCACAAATCACAAAGAACAATGACCCAAAAAAAAAAAAAAATTTACGGTTAAATAGGCGAGGGACTAACAAATACACAAAAACTAGATAGCAGATCTAGTAGATACACAGCACAAAGGCACAAAGTGAAGCAGAGTTTGCTCCCAACCAGCGGTGGTAGACCTGAAGATGTTACGCAAACCAGCAAAGCAAGATAGATAGATAGAAACACAGACATGACTGAGGAAGGTGTAGCCCAAGTTAGCATACTAGCACTGAGACAGATAGATACACAGCTAGCACTGGAACAGGTAATACCCAAGCCTACAAACTAGCACACCAGTAGACTCCAAAAGCCACCCAAAACACCAAAACAGCAACCAGCCAATGACAGAACAGGTCACCGCAAATGATGGCAGACCAAGGTACCAACTAGTTATTAGCCCTTAACTACAGACCTTAGACTGCTCCAGATATAGGAATACACAACAGCAGAGCTCGTACAAACACAGTACAACATAGCTATGAAGATAGCAGTGCTGTAGTAGAACAATCAGCACTACTGTAGTTAGAGTAGGTGCACCAGAGCAAGTATAGCGACCCCGGTCTTTTTTCCATTTGATTATTGTATCCGGACTTACGTTCCGCGGATTCTGTTGTTATATTTGTTGTTCTCTAATTCCTCAATCGAGTTATAGGAGGTGTTGGGCAGGTTTGTTTCAGGTTGGTTGGGTTAGGAAATCAAATCTTGCTGTCCAGTTTTTGAGTTGGTCGCTCGAGCGAGGGTTTGGTCGCTCGAGCGAGGGTTGAGTTTTGTTTCTAGTGGCTCGAGCCAGGATTTCTTCGCTCGAGCGAGAGATTGCGTCTAGTATAGACCAGAGAGCAGAGTGTTTTCGCCGAAGCGAAGCTTTCTTCGCCGAGCGAGCGAAGTTATGTTTTGAAGTTTTTCGCCGAGCGAGCATTCTGTCGCCGAGCATGCTTCGCTGCGCACTGAAGCATCGAGTTCTTGGCTCGAGCGAGCTTTTCTTCGCTCGAGCGAGTATTTCTTGTGTCTGGTTGCTCGAGCGACCATGTCTTCGCCCGAGCGGGCCTTGTCAGTATTTTAACCACGCAGCAGTTTTTAAAACGTCGTTTTTCACATTTTTGATCCAAAACCCTAGTTCCGAAGTTTCTTCTTTCTCAACTCATCTTTTCCTTGGGTTTGATCTATCTAGGGGGCGTTTCTAACCTAGTTCCTTCATTAAAAAGGTAGAGGAGAGTGAGGGCTTTCATTTAATCGGAGCATTGTTGGATTTGGAGCACTTTAACATTTGGGCAAACATCTTCATCTTCTTCTATTGGGTTCATTGCTTTGAGGTAGGGATTTCCTACTCCTTGTATACGTTTTAATCCTAAGTGTTGGTGTTCTGGTATATGGGAGGGGGTGGTTTAGTAATTCTGGGAGAAATCTTAGGGTTTTGTCATAGATTAATTCATGTAATTAATTTAAAAAGGGGAATTGTGTATTGGGTTAAATTCATGAGATTTGAGAAATTGAGATTGGTTGATGTAATTGAATATTAAATCACTCATATGTGGATTTGATAATGTATATACATTGTGATATTTATTTCTCGCTTAGAAATAACTGTTTTGGGCTATCGGTGGAGGATAGCCATTGATTGTTGTAGACCTTGCATGCTGCTTAGGTATAACTGGAATTAAGTCACATATGTTGACTGTTGAATTAATACAGAACATTACTTGTATTGATTGTGTGTTGCATATGGCAATTTGTATGTTTCATTGCATATGCATGATGTTTGGAGGAGATAGGGATGAACTCCACGGTTTAGGGAAGATAGGGATGGACCTCTAAACCGGATTTGTTTGGAGGAGATAGGGATGAACTCCACGGTTTAGGGAAGATAGGGATGGACCTCTAAACCGGATTTTTGTTTGGGAGGAGATAGGATGGACTCCATTAGCATCACTTTTATGTGTGCTTATTTATATTGAAGTGTTTTATTGATACAAAGACAAAAATGTGTGTCAATTGGGAAGTATGGAAGTGAATTGATTATGATTGATATAATACCAACTCGTGTATTTGTTATGATTAGGTTTAATTTGAATTGTTATTCTGTGGAATTGGAAGTTTTGTTAATAAAAGATGAAACCCGTTGAGTTATTTGGCCGTGTTCTCGAGCCATAGAAGAAAAGTAAGATGTGCCATAGACAATGTGTCATAGGCAATATAGACATTCATGTCTTAAAAAGTGTAATCGATTATAGCGTGTTAACCATGTATTAGATGCTAATACTTTAGTTAATTCTTATGCTTGGTTTAGTATTTCTCTATTGGGGTGGCTCACCCTATATGGGAACTTCATTTTTCAGGTACAGGTGGTTCACTACCTCCAAGGACTTAGCTTGTGAGGAATTGAATTGGAAGACTTGTTTTATTTTGTTTTATTTATTTTATTTGAACAATGTAAACTTTCAAGCCTAGGGCTTTATTTGTTTTGAGTTAGAACTCATGAATTTGTGTCCAAGTGTTGGCTTGGCAAGATGTAAGCTCATAGGGCATTTATTTGATGTTTTATTCCATATTACTTTGGTGACTTAAATAATATACTGTTTTTTCTTTTAGTAATGCATGTCATGTTTCGGGTTTAATTTTGAGGGCGTTACAACTTGGTATCAGAGCGTACCGGGTTTGAATACTTTGGGTACGTGGGAAGTGATTAGAATCACAATGGGTTCGTCTCGTTTGATAGAGACTTAGTGTAATGATTGCATGCTTATATGATAACATGTTTATGTGACTATGTGGGTATGGAATGTAGTTTCGGATGTTGATTGGACCCTTGAGTCTCTCGAATGTCTTGTTGGAAAGGCACTTGATCAATGTTGTTTCCAACCGAACTTTAGCGACGCCTCGACCGGCTATTATCCAGAATGAAATTGTGAGGTGCTTATGTGATTATGTGCTTACGTGGTGTGATTTATTGTTGTCCAATGTATTAGGACGCAAGTGTTATAGTTTTGGCACATTATTTAGAGTGCTAACGCCTTTGTTTCCTTCATTAGGATGTCGTGACGAGGACGAGGTCGCGGTAGGCGTGGTAGGCGTGCTAGGCAGAAGTGCCTATACCGGAGGAGATACCTAGCTCAGAGGGTGTTGGCTAAGCCAATGTGGCCGAGCCAAGAGCTGAAGAAGGTATGGGCGCTGGCCCAAGAGATAGCCGGAGCTTTTAGGGAGTCGGGCATTCTTAGGGCTCGTAATCGTGCTCGTAGTTGTGGCGTATGCAGGCCTTCTCTTCTGAAGAGGGAATTCTTCCAGCCTCAATCGGACGAGCTTGTAGGTGATCCTAGCGAGCCGCTTAAGGCGCATTTAATGGCTCGAATGCACAACTAAAACGCTTGAGATGCTTGGCATCGAAGACGAGGGGTTGAAGGTGACCTTGGCATCGCTCCACCAAGGAGATGCGGTCAAGGGTGGAAGTTCACCAAGGGTCGATTGGAGGTACGTGGAAGGCTTTTGTTGATGCTTTTCAGAGAAGTACTTGTCTCCACTGCTCAGAGAAGTTGAGAGATCGGCCCGCCATCTTGAGCGTAACGCTTTATCGCTGGGTCGAGTTTGAAGCGGCATTCACTAGTTTGGCCAGGTTTGCACCTGACTTGGTGGCAACTGAGGAGCGCCGCTGCATTGAGTTTGAGAAGAAGTTGAGGCGTGGCCTCATGCTGAGAGTTGTTGGGTCTATGATTAGGATTTCGGCGATTGGTTGATGCAGAAATTTCACACCGAGATTATGATGCAGAAGAGGGGAAAGGCGTAAAGGCTCCAAGAGGAGTCGATGGCCAGAGTGATGGCAGGAGGCAGAGAGGTTTCACCTCGCCAGCCTCAGAGTAGTTTTTCTAGATCCACTTTTCCAAAGGCCGAGTGCTAGTTCTGGGAAAGGCAACAGGAGACATTACCTGCTTAAGTGTGGTCACCGGGCCACAAGTCTCCGCTTTGTCCTCAGAGGGAGGAGTTCAGAGGGCAAGATCTTCTTCGGCCGATCTCGAGCGAGTCGAGTAGAGGTCACCGCCCTCTTGTTTTCAAGGTCACCAGGCACATGAAGAGGTTTTGCCCACAGCTTGGGTGGCACACCCGTGCATCGGGTTCGAGGCGCACTCAGAGTCGATGCCTACTCCGGGCTCAGCCTCGAGGGCCAACCAGGGGCTTCTTCGTCCCAATCAGGCAATGCCTTTTTGCCCGAGGGGAGAGCAGTTGATCGAGGTCATCTGGGCGCTGTATGCCGTTATCACAGCAGATCTTATACCACTCCATCTGTGGTTAGAGGTACCTTCTTGTTTTGCAATTCGCTTGTTAGTGTATTGATCGACACGGTGCCTCTCATTCCTTTGTGTCTCACGATTTGCATCTATTTTGGAGTTGGAGTTAGCTCGCTTAGCATCTCCTATTTGTGTAGTGTCGCCTTGGGGGTGAGTTGATTTTGAAACAAGGTGTTAGGGTTGTGATATAGAGGTCGATGATCATAGAATCCCTTTCTTTTGTAGTGATGCCCATGAAGGGCTTCGATGTTATTTTGGGTATGGATCGTTATCATCATACCGGCATTTATTGATTGCTACCGCCGAGGGTAACTTGTTGTACAAAGGAGCGGAGAACGCTTTCATTTTCTCGGGGACAGGTTGGTAGTGTTTTGCCATCGAGGTATGATCCGCGAGGGCGGAGTGAGCTTAGTAGTTTACTTGCTAGTCTTGGCGATTAGTGAGGATGTTGAGACTCGATTGTGTTACCAAGGGTGGTTTGTGAGTACTCGGACGCTTTTCCCGAGGATCCGTCGGCTTTACCACCGCATCGAGAGATTGAGTTCTCTATTGACTTAGTGCCCAGACGGCGCCGATTTCTATAGCACCTTATCGCTTTTGCCCCGCCGAGCTAGTTGAATTGAAGATTCACCTGTGAGTTGTTAGATAAGGGTTATATCCGCCCTAGTGTTTCACCGTGGGGAGCGCCAAATTTTTCGTTAAAAAAGAAAGGTGGTGCTTTGAGACTTTGTATAGATTACCGAAGTTGAATCGGGTGACGGTTAAGAATAAGCACCGATGCCTCAGATAGATGATTTGTTCGATCGCTTGAAGGGTTCCCGTTGTTTCTCTAAGATAGACTTGAGATCGGGTTATCATCGCTTGAGAGTCAGGGAGGAGGATATTCCAAAGACGGCATTCCGTACGCGGTATGGCCACTACGAGTTTTTGGTGATGCCGTTTGGGCTCACCAATGCACCAGCGGTGTTTATGGATTTGATGGACCGGATCTTCCGAGCATTTTTGGATCGCTTTTGTGGTCGCCTTCGTGACGACATTTTGATTTATTCACCTTCAGAGGAAGAGCACGAGGAACACTTGTGAGTGGTGCTAGAATTACTTAGAACCCATATGCTTTATGCTAAGTTTGGGAAGTGTGAGTTCTGGCTAGAAGAGGTGGAGGTCTTTGTGCATGTGGTTTCCGGGAAGGGTGTCTGCTGATACATCCAAGACGGAGGCAAAGGCAAGATTGGGCACAACCTAAGAGTGTATTTGAGATCCGCAGCTCGGGATTAGCTGGGTATTACCGCCGGTTTGTGAAGGATTTCTCCGTGTTAGCTTCACTGTTGACTAGATTGACTCGAAGGAGTCAAATTTGTTTGGAGGAGACTTGTGAAAGGTCATTTCAGAGTTGAAAGTTAGATTGACCACCGCCTCCTGCTTTTGATTATTCCGAGAGAGGGTTGGGTTATTCGGTTTATTGTGACGCCTCACGAGAGGGTCTAGGTTGTGTGTTGATGCAAGAGGGGAAAGTGGTTGCCTATGGCTCACGCCGCTTGAAAATTCACGAGAAGAATTACCCCACGATGATCTAGAGCTAGCAAATGTGATATTTGCCCTAAAAATTTGGAGACATTATTTGTATGGTGAGAAATTTGAGGTATTCTCCCACCATAAGAGTTTAAAATATTTGTTCACTCGTATGACTTGAATTTGAGGCAGAGGAGGTGGATGGAGTTCATTGAGGATTATGACTTCGAGTTGCACTATCATCCGTGGAAGGCCAATGTTGTGGCCGATGCCCTTAGCGTAAAATCATGGTGACGCTGCAAGATAGCCATCCCGGAGTGGGAGATGTTGGGTACCGTTGGGGAGTTTGATTTGCATTTGGGCGAATCCGCTGAGGTCATGGGCCTTGTTTTCAGCTTGTTGCACGCCCTACACTTGTGACTCGAAAGTGTTAGAGGCTCGAGGGGTGATCTTGAGGTAGAATCTCTCCGAGAAAAGATTTTCATTGGGAAGGTTGAGAAGGGTTTGACGGTGTATCCCGACCTGAGCGTGAGATACCGAGACCGTCTGTTTGTACCGGAGTCTTGCCGTGAGGAGGTACTCCGAGAGATTCATCATTCACGCCATGCGGTGCATCCGGGAGGTACTAAGATGTATCGATTTGGGCCGCCAGCTTTGGTGGCGGGGTATGAAGAGAGATGTGGCGCCAGATCTAAGTGCCTTACTTGTCGCCAAGTGAAGGTCGAGCATCGAGGCCGGGTTTGTTGCAACCCTTGCCTATTGCCGAGTGGAAGTGGGAGCATGTCACTATGGACTTCGTGGTGGGTCTTCCAAGACTCACGCCGAGGTAGTGATGCTATTTGGGTTGTGGTAGACCGTTGACGAAGTCAACGACTTCATTCCTATGCGTGTTAGAGATTCGGAGATCATCTTGCCGATTTGTATGTTCGGGACATAGTGAGGTTGCACGGGTCCCAAAGTGACGATTGTTTCAGATAGAGATCTCGCTTCACCGCCAAAGTTGTGGCGTAGTTTGCAGAGTGCTTTAGGCACTAAGTTGACCCTTAGTACGGCTTATCATCCTCAGACTGACGGGCAGTCCGAGCGTACTATTCAGATCCTGGAGGATATGCTTCGAGGTTGTGTTCTCAACCTTAATGGGTCGTGGGAGAAGCACTTGCCATTAGTGGAGTTTGCTTACAACAATAGCTTTCGCCTAGTATCGGTATGGCACCGCTTGAGGCCTTATATGGCCAATCGTAGATCTCCGCTTTGTTGGGCCGAGGTGGGTGACGACCTTTGTTGGGTCCGAGTTGGTAAGGGAAACCACGGAGAAAGTTGAGCTTATCCGAAGAGGTCGGTTATAAAGACGTAGTCGCCGTAAATCTTATGCCGAATCGTAGGAGGAGACCTTTGGTGTTTGAGGTAGGTGATCATGTCTTTCTCGAAAATATCACCTAGGCGAGGTTTGATGAGATTTGGGAAGAGCGGAAGTTGTCCCCTCGGTTCATTGGGCCTTTTGAGATCCTTGAGAGGATTGGCGAGGCCGCTTATCGCTTAGCTTTGCCACCGCAGCTTATCCTGAGTTCATGACGTGTTTCATGTGAGTATGCTCCGAAGTATGAGCCGATCCGTCACATGTGTTGGATTGACCGAATTAGTTGTTGATGAGGATGTCTCAGATGAGGAGAGACCGTCCGGTTTTGGATAGGCGGATCAAGTTTTGCGGGCAAGACTATCCTTTGGTGAAAGTTCTGTGGAAGCATCACGGAGTGGAGGAAGCCACTTGGGAACGTGAGTTGGAAGTCCGTGAGAAATATCCGATTTGTTTATTGATTTGTAATCTTGTACTTAGATTATATAATATTGCGGAACTTAAGAATTTTATATATGTCTTGAGTTGGAAAACATTGAGAACAGTTTGATTGAATGTTAACATTTTGAAACTTGCCACATAATGGGAGTAATGTGTTGTTTATACCATGAGATTGAATACGATATGGAATTTGTTAACATCGGAAGGAATAATGCATAATATTGATGCAGGTTGAAATATATGTTGGTTTATACATATTGTGAGATGCCTCTTAATGAGAGATGAAGTGACCAATATTGGTCAAGATTGTTGATTATTGTTTTATATATCATTGGGAATTAAGAAAAACTTGTTTTTTTACAAACTCATGCTTAATTTCGGGACTAAATTCTTTTAAGGGGAGGTTATAGCGACCCGGTCTTTTTTCCCATTTGATTATTGTATCCGGACTTACGCCCATGGATTCTGTTGTTATATTTGTTGTTCTCTAATTCCTCAATCGAGTTATAGGAGGTGTTGGGCAGGTTTGTTTCAGGTTGGTTGGGTTAGGAAATCAAATCTTGCTGTCCAGTTTTTGAGTTGGTCGCTCGAGCGAGGGTTTGGTCGCTCGAGCGAGGGTTGAGTTTTGTTTCTAGTGGCTCGAGCCAGGATTTCTTCGCTCGAGCGAGAGATTGCGTCTAGTATAGACCAGAGAGCAGAGTGTTTTCGCTCGAGCGAGCTTTCTTCGCTCGAGCGAGCATTCTGTCGCTCGAGCATGCTTCTGGGTTGCAGACCTGAAGCATCGAGTTCTTGGCTCGAGCGAGCTTTTCTTCGCTCGAGCGAGCCTGTCCAGTATTTAAACGCAGCAGCAGTTTTAAAACGTCCTTTTTCACATTTTTGATCAAAAAACCCTAGTTCCGAGTTTCTTCTTTCTCAACTCATCTTTTCCTTGGGTTTGATCTATCTAGGGGGCGTTTCTAACCTAGTTCCTTCATTAAAAAGGTAGAGGAGAGTGAGGGCTTTCATTTAATCGGAGCATTGTTGGATTTGGAGCACTTTAACATTTGGGCAAACATCTTCATCTTCTTCTATTGGGTTCATTGCTTTGAGGTAGGGATTTCCTACTCCTTGTATAATGCTTTTAATCCTAAGTGTTGGTGTTACGGTATATGGAGGGGGGTGGTTTAGTAATTCGGGAGAAATCTTAGGGTTTTGTCATAGATTAATTCATGTAATTAATTTAAAAGGAATTGTGTATTGGGTTAAATTCATGAGATTTGAGAAATTGAGATTGGTTGATGTAATTGAATATTAAATCACTCATATGTGGATTTGATAATGTATATACATTGTGATATTTATTTCTCGCTTAGAAATAACTGTTTTGGGCTATCGGTGGAGGATAGCCATTGATTGTTGTAGACCTTGCATGCTGCTTAGGTATAACTGGAATTAAGTCACATATGTTGACTGTTGAATTAATACAGAACATTACTTGTATTGATTGTGTGTTGCATATGGCAATTTGTATGTTTCATTGCATATGCATGATGTTTGGAGGAGATAGGGATGAACTCCACGGTTTAGGGAAGATAGGGATGGACCTCTAAACCGGATTTGTTTGGAGGAGATAGGATGAACTCCACGGTTTAGGGAAGATAGGGATGGACCTCTAAACCGGATTTTTGTTTGGGAGGAGATAGGGGATGGACTCCATTAGCATCACTTTTATGTGTGCTTATTTATATTGAAGTGTTTTTATTGATACAGCACAAAAATGTGTGTCAATTGGGAAGTATGGAAGTGAATTGATTATGATTGATATAATACCAACTCGTGTATTTGTTATGATTAGGTTTAATTTGAATTGTTATTCCTGTGGAATTGGAAGTTTTGTTAATAAAAGATGAAACCCCGTTGAGTTATTTGGCCAGGTTCTGAGCCATAGAAGAAAAGTAAGATGTGCCATAGACAATGTGTCATAGGCAATATAGATATTCATGTCTTAAAAAGTGTAACTGGATTATAGCGTGTTAACCATGTATTAGATGCTAATACTTTAGTTAATTCTTATGCTTGGTTTAGTATTTCTCTATTGGGCTGTGGCTCACCCTATATGGGAACTTCATTTTTCAGTAGTGTGGTTCACTACCTCCAAGGACTTAGCTTGTGAGGAATTGAATTGGAAGACTTGTTTTATTTTGTTTTATTTATTTTATTTGAACAATGTAAACTTTCAAGCCTAGGGCTTTATTTGTTTTGAGTTAGAACTCATGAATTTGTGTCCAAGTGTTGGCTTGGCAAGATGTAAGCTCATAGGGCATTTATTTGATGTTTTATTCCATATTACTTTGGTGACTTAAATAATATACTGTTTTTCTTTTAGTAATGCATGTCATGTTTCGGGTTTAATTTTGAGGGCGTTACAGCAAGCACCAAGGTAAAAGACACCAAAGTGATAATATTCACCAGACACAAGCAGCCCCAACACAGATTACCAAATTAACAAATGCACCAAGTAATAACATAAACACCATAAAAGCAGAATACAACACAGATACAGCAGAGCAACAAACAGAAACAGGGGCAAACACACTAAACAGCTGAATATGGGTTGACTAAGCTAGTGAACAATATCATGCCTAGGGTAAGAGAAACTTGGGTGGCTGGATTTGGCCCACAGAGCCAGTCTCCATTTGACATTAACACTCAAATACTTAAGATTAGGCTGACTCCCATTGAAAACTCAATCAGCAGATGCTCTTGTCCATATGTGAAACTAACACCTCCAAACCAAATTGGTTGCATCAAAACCAGCAGTGTTTTTGTTTGTCATTTTATTTTTTTGCACTAAACCAAACATCTACATTGAACAAGACTACTAAAGGGCACTAACCCACCATTGTTGTTTTCTTTCCCATGGACAATATCTCCTTTTAATTAGTCACCAATTAACAACAAACAAATATTTTAAACAAAAGAAAGCTCTAAATGAAGTAAGATTCGCTATGCCATTCTCCTTTACCTCCACCCCCCCCAATTCCATGCCCCCTCTGTACAACAGGATTAAAGTCAGATTGTTTAGGTGTTCATGGGGTGTGTTGTAATAATCTGAAAATTTAAGTTGTCCCTTAAATTTTATATTAATATTATTTAATTATAAATAAGAAAAACCTTAAATATTTAATTTAAATATTCCGTAAAAATAAAATATGAGATGAAGTATAATGAATTATATATATATATATAATAATAATAAAAAATAAAGAAAGGCAAGATAAGCATGAATTAATTAATGGCTAAGGATGAGACGCATGGGCAGCCGTGTGCTTGGTGCCCATGCTTGCCATTCTATATAAAGGGAGGGAATTGCTCAAGATTTGGGGGAAGGAAAAACAGAAGCAAGGAAGATGGGAAGGAAAAATAGAAACAAGGAAAGGGGAGGACATATTAGAAGTAAAGAAGAAAGAGTAAGGTATTAATTTTAAGGTGAGTTATATTATACCTTGAGTCATCATAATATATTTCACGAATGTTTTGAGTTACCAAAAATGATTTTATATAATTTATGCTTTATGGTTATGTTAATGTTTCAATTACGTGGATTATTTTCTGAACCCTATTTGCTTAAAATGAAACCCATGGATATGTTTGTTTAACTTTTAATAATTATTTTACTATGATTATATAAATATTTATTTTTGGTAAGTACCACCATGGAGGTCCCATGCCTTGGGGGACTTAAATAACTATTGGCCCTCTGATTAGTCACATTGTGACCTTCTGTCTGTCATGGATTCACTGACACTCTGATTTCTAGTGTGGAGCTGTAACGCCCTGGAAATAATGACATTTAACCCAACAATATTGACATGCTATGATATATAAAAGATCCACGTTCTTTCATTCAACAGGGTTCTATTACAAAACGTATTACATGTTAACAACAAAAGCAAATGCCCTAAGGGCTTCTGACTTTTCCAAGTTAACACTTGGTTACAAGAAAGTAGAGTGCTAGCTCATTTACACATTAAGCCCTAGGCTTGAATTTACATGTAACACTGCAAAAGGAAAGACAAACAAAAGTCCATCCGCCACTAGCCTTCCAAGCTAAGTCCTTGGAGGTGGCATGCTACCAGTACCTGAAAATGATGTTCCCATATAGGGTGAGCCACAACCCAGTAGAAATATACTAAACCAGTTATAAATAATGACTAAAAGACTAACAATTGATAGATGGCCAACTCTTTTACATTCTTTCATCACTTCAACAAATATAAACAAAACAGATATATTCACACTTTCCATGACAAGCATACATGCTCTGCCAATATTTTCTAGATAAGCATACATGCTCTATCTACGGAGTTCATCCCCTATCTCCTCCCAGTAACATCCGGTTTAGAGGTCCATCCCCTATCTTCCCCTAAACCGCGGAGTACATCCCCTATCTCCTCCAACACAACACAATGCATATATATATAACAATTATACACATCACATATCAATACATAAAATCAATGTATTCTTTCCATCGTCATAACCCATGACCCAATTCTATTTCAATTCCTCATTTTCCACAATTAATTATTCAAATTAATAAATCAATGTAATTAGGACATTTCCATAATTAACATTACAACCCTTAGGTTCCAATTTCACTAATGTTTCAACATTAATTCCATGTTTCTATACCAAACATGCTTCTAGGTTTATTATAGACAAAACCCCAAACTTTTGTAAAATTACACAATGGCCCAAAGTTTCCCAAAATTTCACAACAACTACCAACATATCAAAATGCTAAAATTCAAAGACAAAATCTATAGAAAGGAGTAGGATATCCCTACCTCAAAAGATGAGCTCCGAAGGAGAAGGACCCAAAACCAAAATGCTCCAAACACCAAACTATTCGGATCAAGATGACGCCCTCGACGATCAACACCCTTTTTGTGAAGACAAAAGGTGAACAACACACTCTAACTAGATCAATACTTAGAGAGAAGTTATGGTTTTTGAGTGAGAAGCTCTGAAAATGGTGTTTTGGTAAAGTAAGAGAAAGAAGATAAGTCAAAAAGTGATTTAAAATGCCCAGTCCCACTCAGTTATACGACAGGTCCGCTCGAGCGTAAGACTCTCCGCCGGCGTAAAGACACATAAAATGAGTTCCGCCGAAACATTGTCCGCTCGAGCTTCAAGACACTGAACACAAAGTTTGTCCGCTCGGCGTAGATCCCACTCGCCGGCGCAGTCTCCCAAAACTCTCACCAAAAACATCATCGGCGCTGAAGCGACAAATACCCGCCGGCGATAAACCACACTTGCGAAGTTTTGCGGTGCAAAATCTTGAAGGGTGTATTCTCCGCTCGGCGCCAAAACCTCCGCCGGCGCATAAGCAACAACAACCCATCCGCTCGGCGCAAACATGTCGCTCGGCGAAGGACTTAAAACTCGGGCAACTAGACTTGGTTCTAAAGCAACCAACTTGTGACAAACACGCCCAACACATCCTCAGAACTCAAAAATAAAGCAAGAAAGGACGTAAATAAGACAATACTCAATTACCGACATCCACGGACACATGTCCGACCACTATACAACAAGGGTAAACCCGGACCGCTATAACCTCCCTTAAGGAATTTCGTCCCTAAATTAAAACAAGTTTTGAAAGGCAAGTTTTCCTCTCCTTTAAACAATGTTATATCACAACATTACACAATTCGACCCATTAGCGGTCATTCCATCTCTCATCAAGAGGCATTTAACAATATATACATTTCCACATGCATTTTCCTTCCGTTTCAACCATTTCCCACATAGATGGTTTACAATTCATATCATAAGCAATAATCATGATACAATTCAATTTCTATAATATGGCCAACATATGCACTATTATAATCAACTCCCATAACAAGGCAAGTTCGACAACATTTACATTAACCAAAACATACACCATGTTTTACAACTTAAGACATTTCAAATGTTCTTAAAGTTCATTACAATTACAAAATTGCAACACTTGATTACACATCAACAAATAAGTCTGGATACTTCTCACGGACTCCCAACTCACGTTCCCAAGTGGCCTCCTCCACTCCGTGATGTTTCCACAAAACCTTAACCAAAGGGATGGTCTTACCACGCAGGACTTGATCCCGCCTATCCAAGACCTGAACCGGTCTCTCCTCATACGAGGCATCCTCATCTACCTCTAAGTCGGTCCAATCCAACACGTGTGATGGGTCCGGCTCATACTTCCGAAGCATACTCACATGAAACACGTCATGAACTCCGGACAATAGGGGCGGCAAAGCTTAACGATAAGCAACCTCGCCAATCCGCTCAAGGATCTCAAAGGACCAATAAACCGAGGGATACCTTCCCACTCTTCCCAAATCTCAACAAACCCCGCCTAGGTGATACCTTCAGAAAGACGTGATCCCACACCTCATACTGCACCCGTTTCCTCCTGCGATCATCATACGACTTCTTACGACTCTGGGCTGTAACAAGCCTCCTACGGATAAGCTCATCTTTCTCCGTCGTCTCCCTAACCAACTCCGGACCCACCAAAGGTGTGTCGCCCACCTCGGCCCAACAAACTGGAGACCTACAAGGTCGGCCATACAAGGCCTCAAATGGTGCCATACCGATACTAGACTGAAAACTGTTATTGTAGGCAAACTCTACCAGCGGTAAGTGCCTCTCCCATGTCCCATCAAATCAAGGACACAACCTCAAGCATATCCTCAAGGATTCAATGGTACGCCGGACGCCCATCACCGAGGATGATAAGTCAGACTAAAGGTCAACTTAGTACCTAAAGCACTCGCAAACTCGCCACAACCTAGCAAAGAAACGAGGATCTCTATCTCGAGACAATCGCCATTGGGACCCCGTGCAACCTTACTATGTCCCGAACATACAAGTCGGCAAGATGATCTACTGAATCTCTCACGCGCATTGGAATGAAATGCGCCGACTTGGTCAACCGGTCTACAATCACCCAAATAGTGTCACTACCCCGCTGAGTCTTCGGAAGACCTACAACGAAGTCCATGGTGACGTGCTCCCACTTCCACTCGGCAATAGGCAAGGGTTGTAACAAACCCGCTGGCCTCTGATGCTCGGCCTTCACTTGCTGACAAGTAAGGCACCTAGACACGAAGACTGCCACATCTCTCTTCATACCCCGCCACCAAAACTGACGACCCAAATCCCGATACATCTTAGTACCTCCCGGATGCACCGCAAGGCGCGAATGATGGAACTCTCGGAGTACCTCCTCTCGACAGGACTCGAAGCACAAACAGACGGTCTCGGTATCTCAAACTCAGTCGGGATACGCCAAACCCTTTCTCAACTTTCCCACTAGAGATCTTCTCTCTGAGGGATCCTACCTCAAGATCACCTCTCTGTGCCTCTAACACTCGAGTCACGAGTGTAGGCTGCGCAACAACAGAAAACAAGGCCGCAGCCTCAACGGATTCGCCCAGAAGCAAGTCAAACTCGCCAAGTGCCCCCAACATCTCCCACTCTCGGATGGCTACACAAGCTACATCACTAATGGATTTCCTACTAAGGGCATCGGCCACAACATTGGCCTTCCCTGGGTCGATATGCAACTGCAAGTCGAAATCTTCTATAAACTCCATCCACCTCCTCTCGCCTCAAGTTCAAGTCTTTCAGGAAAACAGATACTTCAGACTTTATGATCCGAGAACACCTCGAATCTCTCACCATAAAGGTAGTGCATCCAGATTTCCAAGGCAAAAATCACAGCCGCTAACTCTAGGTCGTGTGTAGGGTAGTTTTTCTCATGTATTATTAACTGACGTGAGCCATAAGCTACTACTTCCCCTCCCTGCATCAACACACAACCCAAACCCTCTCGTGAGGCATCACAATAGATGCGTAACCCAACCCTCTCCGAATAATCAAGACCGAGCGGTGGTCAATCTAACTTCGACTCTTGGAATGACTTTTCACAAGTGTCACTCCATACAAATTTGACTCCTCCGAGTTAACCTAGTCAACGGTGAAGCTAACACGAGAAATCTTTCACAAACCGGCGGTAATCCCGTAAAATCGAGCTGCGGATCTCAAACACACTCTTAGGCTGTGCCCAATCTTGCACTGCCTCAGTCTTGGATGTATCAACAGACACCCCTTCCCCGGAAACCACGTGGCCTAAGAACTTGACCTCTCTTAGCCAGAACTTCGCACTTCCCAAACTTGGCATACTGACCTATGGGCTCAAAGCAATTCAAGCACCACTCTCAAGTGTTCCTCGTGCTCTTGCTCTGAGGGTGAATAGATAAGAATATCATCCACAAAACGACCACAAAACGATCCAAGAATTCCCGGAAAATCCGGTTCATCAGGTCCATAAAGATGCGGTGCATTAGTAAGCCCAAATGGCATCACCAGAACTCATAATGGCCATATGCGTCACGGAATGCCGTCTTGAATATCCTCCTCTCGACCCTCAACCGGTGGTAACCCGATCTCAAGTCTATCTTAGAGAAACAAGGAACCCTTCAACTGTCAAACAAGTCATCTATACGGGCATAGGGTACTTATTCTTAATCAGAGCCGATTCAACTTCCGAATCGATACACAACCTCAAGGCACCGTCTTTCTTTTTTTAGCAAAGAGGGCGGTGCTCCCTGGCGATACACTAGGGCGATGAAGCCCTAATCTAGCAATTCTTGGAGTTGAACTTTCAACTCAACCAACTCTGCTGGGGCAAAACGATAAGGTGTCATAGAAATCGGCGCCGTGCCGGGCGCTAAATCAATAGAGAATTTTTTTTCTCGGTTTGGTTGCAAATTAACGAGATCCTCGGAAAGACGTCCGTACTCACAAACTACTCTTGGCAACTCAATCGGGTCTCATCACACTCACCGTTCTCAAAACTAGCAAGTAGACCACTAAGTTCACTCCGCCTCGCGGATCATACCCGATGGCGGCAAAACACTACCAACCTGTCCCCGAGAAAATGAAAAGCGTTCTCCGTTAATAGTACAACAAGTGACCCTCGGCGGTAGCAATCAATAACCGCCCGGTATGACGATAACCAGTCCATACCCAAAATAACATCAAAGCCCTTCATGGGCATAACCACAAAAGAAAAAGGGATTCTATGATCATCGACCTCTATATCACAACCCCTAACTCCTTGTTTCAAAATCATTTCGCCCCCAAGAGGTGACACTACACAAATAGGAGATGCTAACTGTGCTAACTCCAACTCCAAAATAGATGCGAATGCAGCAGATACAAAAGAATGAGACGCACCCGTATCAATCAACACACTAGCAACCGAATTGCAAAACAGAAAGGTACCTCTCACTACTGATGGAGTCGGTACTAGGTCTGTGATAACGACATACACGCATACTGTAGGCCCTGATCTACACTTTCGCCTCTCGGAGCATAGGATTGTCTTGTTGGGGCAGCGAAGCCCGGATTGGCCCTCGAGGCTGCCTGGTGGTGGCTGAAATCCCTGCGTCTGTCTAGAACCAGACGCTCTGAGTGGCACTCAACCGTGGGCAATACCTCTTCATGTGCCGCTGTCCACTGCAGTAACACGATCTGGTGCCGCCCGAACTCGACTCGTGGTGCAGTGAAAAAGCGACTCTCGACCCCGCCCTTCAATGGGCAAGCAAGCCTTGTGACGGTGGCCACACTTGTAACAGTGAACTCCCCGATTGCCCCTCCGGAGCACTCAGTCTTGGGAAAGTCGACTGGCCAAACCACCTGGGACGGCCGAGGGTTATAACCCCTCGCCTCCTGCCATCACCTGTCCCTCTTGGCCCTCTTGGAGCCCCCATGTCTCTCCTCTTCTCCCTCTGCATCATCGGCTCCATATGAGTGCAGCATCCACCAAATGCTCTCGAATGTAAGGTCCATCAACTTTCAACTTGAGGTCCCACCTCAACTTCCGCTCAAACTCATAGCAGCGCTCCTCTGCCGCCACCAGTTCAGTGCAAACTGGACAAGCTAGTAAATGTAGCCTCAAACTCGCCCAGACAAACCCTCTGCTTAAGCAGCAAGCTGATCCTTAGTCTCTCTCTAGCCACTGGGGATAAAACCCTCTCCTGGAAAGCATTCACAGACGCCACCCAAGTACCACCCACACGGACTTTCTCATACTTCCACCATTGACCCGCATCTCCTTTCAGCTGGAAGGATGCCAAGGTCACTTTCAATGCTCCGTCCTCAATGCCTAGCATATCGAGCGTTTTACTCATTTGTTCTAGCCACTGTCGCCTTCAATGGCTCCTTAGGATCCCCAACAAACTCCTCCGGGTTAGACAGGAAGAACTCCCTCTTCAAGAAAGAAGGTCCCGCCTCGGTTGCACGATTTCTGCTTTCGAGAATACCTAAGGCCCTGCTATCTCTCGGGCCAGGCACCCATAGCCTTTCTTGACCTAAGCTCGGCCACATTGGCACGACCAACCCCTTCTGAGCTAGGAATCTCATCCGGTAATGGCACTTCTGCCTCCTAGGCCTACCACGCCTACCACCTCTTGCTCGTCGACATCCTAATAAAGGTAACCGAGCGTTAGCACATTTATAAACGTGCCAAAACTAAACACTCACGTCCTCATGCATGGATAAGCGTAATTCATTCCACGTAAGCACATAAACACATATAGCACTTACAATTTCATTTCCGGATGATGATAGTCCCAAAGCGTTACTAGAGTCTGGGTTAGAAACAGCATTGATCAAGTGCCTTTCCAACAAGACTCCCAGAAACCCAAAGACCCAATCAACATCCTAGAAACTAAATCCCATACCCAAATAATCACATAAGCATGTTATCACATAAACATATAACAGTACACCTAAGTCTCTATCAAGCGAGGAAAACCCATTGTGATCCTAATCACTTCCCACGCACCCAAAGTATTGAACCAGATGCGCTCGATACCAAGTTGTAGCATACGGAAATAAAGACATTTAACACAACAATATTGACAAGCTATGATATATAAAAGAACCACAATCTTTCATTCAACAGGGTTCTATTACAAAGCGTATTACATGTTAACAACAAAAGCAAATGCCCTAAGGGCTTCTGACTTTCAAGTTAACACTTGGTTACAAGAAAGTAGAGTGCTAGCTCATTTACACATTAAGCCCTAGGCTTGAATTTACATGTAACCGCAAAAGGAAAGACAAACAAAAGTCCATCCGCCACTAGCCTTCCAAGCTAAGTCCTTGGAGGTGGCATGCTACCGATACTGAAAATGATGTTCCCATATAGGGTGAGCCACTGACCCGGTAGAAATATACTAAACCGGTTATAAATAATGACTAAAAGACTAACAATTGATAGATGGCCAACTCTTTTACATTCTTTCATCACTTCAACAAATATAAACAAAAGCAGATATATTCACACTTTCCATGACAAGCATACATGCTCTGCCAATATTTTCTAGATAAGCATACATGCTCTATCTCTGGAGTTCATCCTATCTCCTCGGTAACATCGGTTTAGAGGTCCATCCTATCTTCCCTAAACCGCGAGTACATCCCCTATCTCCTCCAACACAACACAATGCATATATATATAACAATTATACACATCACATATCAATACATAAAATCAATGTATTCTTTCCATCGTCATAACCCATGACCCAATTCTATTTCAATTCCTCATTTTCCACAATTAATTATTCAAATTAATAAATCAATGTAATTAGGACATTTCCATAATTAACATTACAACCCTTAGGTTCCAATTTCACTAATGTTTCAACATTAATTCCATGTTTCTATACCAAACATGCTTCTAGGTTTATTATAGACAAAACCCCAAACTTTTGTAAAATTACACAATGGCCCAAAGTTTCCCAAAATTTCACAACAACTACCAACATATCAAAATGCTAAAATTCAAAGACAAAATCTATAAAAAGGAGTAGGATATCCCTACCTCAAAAGATGAGCTCAGAAGAAGGACCCAAAACCAAAATGCTCCAAACACCAAACTATTCGGATCAAGATGACGCCTCGACGATCAACACCCTTTTGTGAAGACAAAAGGTGAACAACACACTCTAACTAGATCAATACTTAGAGAGAAGTTATGGTTTTTGGTGAGAAGCTCACGAAAATGGTGTTTTGGTAAAGTAAGAGAAAGAAGATAAGTCAAAAAGTGATTTAAAATGCAGTCCCACTCGGTTATCTGACAGTCCGCTCGGCGTAAGACTCTCGCTCGGCGTAAAGACACATAAAAGCGAGTTCCGCTCGGCGCAACATTGTCCGCTCGAGCTTCAAGACCTGAACACAGTTTGTCGCTCGGCGTAGATCGGCCCGCTCGGCGCAGTCTCCTCCCAAAACTCTCACCAAAAACATCTTGCGCTCGGCGCTAAATACCGCTTCGGCGCATAAACCACACTTGCGAAGTTTTGCGGTGCATGAAATCTTGAAAGGGTGTATTCTCGCTCGGCGCCAAAACCTCCTTTCGGCGTACAAGCAACAACAACCCATCCGCTCGGCGCAAACATGTCGCTCGGCGGACGAGTTAACACAGGCAACTAGACTTGGTTCTAAAGCTTAACCAACTTTGTGACAAACACGCCCAACACATCACGTAACTCAAAAATAAAGCAAGAAAGGGCGTAAATAAGACAATACTCAATTACAGACATCCACGGACACATGTCAGGACCACTATACAACAAGGGGTAAACCGGGACCGCTATAACCTCCCCTTAAGGAATTTCGTCCCGAAATTAAAACAAGTTTTGAAAGGCAAGTTTTCCTCTCCTTTAAACAATGTTATATCACAACATTACACAATTCGACCCATTACTGGGTCATTCCATCTCTCATCAAGAGGCATTTAACAATATATACATTTCCACATGCATTTTCCTTCCGTTTCAACCATTTCCCACATAGATGGTTTACAATTCATATCATAAGCAATAATCATGATACAATTCAATTTCTATAATATGTCCAACATATGCACTATTATAATCAACTCCCATAACAAGGCAAGTTAAACAACATTTACATTAACCAAAACATACACCATGTTTTACAACTTAAGACATTTCAAATGTTCTTAAAGTTCATTACAATTACAAAATTGCAACACTTGATTACACATCAACAAATAAGTGCGGATACTTCTCACGGACTCCCAACTCACGTTCCCAAGTGGCCTCCTCCACTCCGTGATGTTTCCACAAAACCTTAACCAAAGGGATGGTCTTACCACGAGGACTTGATCCCGCCTATCCAAGACTGAACCGGTCTCTCCTCATCTGAGGCATCCTCATCTACCTCTAAGTCGGTCCAATCCAACACGTGTGATGGGTCGGCTCATACTTCAAGCATACTCACATGAAACACGTCATGAACTCCGGCCAAGCTGTGGCGGCAAAGCTAAGCGATAAGCAACCTCGCCAATCCGCTCAAGGATCTCAAAGGACCAATAAACCGAGGATAACTTCCACTCTTCCCAAATCTCAACAAACCCGCCTAGGTGATATCTTGAGCGTGATCACCCACCTCAAACTCAACGGTCTCCTCCTCACAGTCGACATAGGACTTCGGCGACTGCAGGCGTAACAAGCCTCCTACGGATAAGCTCAACTTTCTCCGTCGTCTCCCTAACCAACTCAGGACCCAACAAGGTGTGTCGCCCACCTCGGCCCAACAAGCTGGAGACCTACAAGGTCGGCCATACAAGGCCTCAAATGGTGCCATACCGATACTAGGTAGCTGTTATTGTAGGCAAACTCTACAGTGATAAGTGCCTCTCCATGTCCCACTGAAATCAAGGACACAACCGAAGCATATCCTCAAGGATCTGAATGATGCGCTCGGTGCCCATCGGTCACGAGGATGATAAGCTGTACTAAAGGTCAACTTAGTACCTAAAGCACTCGCAAACTCTGCCACAACCTAGCGATAAAGCGAGGATCTCTATCACGAGACAATCGTCCTTTGGGACCCGTGCAACCTTACTATGTCCCGAACATACAAGTCGGCAAGATGATCTCTTGAATCTCTCACGCATTGGAATGAAATCGCCCGACTTGGTCAACCGATCTACAATCACCCAAATAGTGTCACTACCTCATTGAGTCTTGGAAGACCTAGCGAAGTCCATGGTGGCGATGCTCCCACTTCCACTCGGCAATAGGCAAGGGTTGTAACAAACCCGGCCTCTCGATGCTTTCGGCCTTCACTGGCGACAAGTAAGGCACCTGAACGAAGCGCCACATCTCTCTTCATACCCGCCACCAAGCGGCGACCCAAATCGATACATCTTAGTACCTCCGGATGCACCGCAAAGCGCGAATGATGGAACTCTCGGAGTACCTCCTCTCGACAGGACTCGGCACAAGCAGACGGTCTCGGTATCTCAAACTCGGTCGGGATCGCCGTCAAACCTTTCTCAACTTTCCCACTAGAGATCTTCTCTCGAGGATTCTACCTCAAGATCACCTCTCGTGCCTCTAACACTCGAGTCACGAGTGTAGGCTGCAACAACAGAAAACAAGGCCGTGACCTCAGCGGATTCGCCCAGAAGCAAGTCAAACTCGCCAAGTGCCCCCAACATCTCCCACTCTCGGATGGCTACACAAGCTACATCACTAATGGATTTCCTACTAAGGGCATCGGCCACAACATTGGCCTTCCCTGGGTGATAATGCAACTCGAAATCGTAATCTTTTTTAAACTCCACCCACCTCCTCTGCCTCAAGTTCAAGTCTTTACGTGAAAGCAGATACTTGACTTTATGATCCGAGAACACCTCGAATCTCTCACCATAAAGGTAGTGCCTCCAGATTTTCAAGGCAAAAATCACAGCCGCTAACTCTAGGTCGTGTGTAGGGTAGTTTTTCTCATGTATTTTTAACTGACGTGAGCCATAAGCTACTACTTTCCCTCCCTGCATCAACACACAACCCAAACCCTCTCGTGAGGCATCACAATAGACTGCGTAACCCAACCCTCTCTCCGGAATAATCAAGGCTGGGCGGTGGTCAATCTAACTTCGGCTCTTGGAATGACTTTTCACAAGTGTCCTCCATACAAATTTGACTCCTTCCGAGTTAACCTAGTCAGCGGTGAAGCTAACACGGAGAAATCTTTCACAAACCGGCGGTAATACCAGCTAATCGAGCTGCGGATCTCAAACACACTCTTAGGCGTGCCCAATCTTGCCTTGCCTCGGTCTTGGATGTATCAGACACCCCTTCCCGGAAACCACGTGGCCTAAGAACTTGACCTCTCTTAGCGAACTCGCACTTCCCAAACTTGGCATACGCCTATGGGCTCTAAGCAATTCAAGCACCACTCTCAAGTGTTCCTCGTGCTCTTGCTCGAGGGTGAATAGATAAGAATATCATCCACAAAAGCGACCACAAGCGATCCAAGAATTCGGAAAATCCGGTTCATCAAGTCCATAAAGGCGCGGTGCATTAGTAGCCCAAATGGCATCACCGAAACTCATAATGGCCATACTGCGTCACGGAATGCCGTCTTGAATATCCTCCTCTCGACCCTCAGCGGTGGTAACCCGATCTCAAGTCTATCTTAGAAAACAAGGAACCCTTCAAGCTGGTCAAACAAGTCATCTATACGGGGCATAGGGTACTTATTCTTAGCGTAGCCGATTCAACTTCCGTGTCGATACACAACCTCAAGGCACCGTCTTTCTTTTTTTAGCAAAGAGGGCGGTGCTCCCCAGCGATACACTAGGGCGGATGAAGCCCTTATCTAGCAATTCTTGGAGTTGAACTTTCAACTCAATCAACTCTCTTTGGGCAAAAGCGATAAGGTGTCATAGAAATCGGTCTTGCGCTAAATCAATAGAGAATTACGTTTCTCGGTGAGGTGGCAAATCAACGAGATCCTCGGGAAAGACGTCAGGGTACTCAAACTACTCTTGGCAACTCAATGGGTCTCATCACACTCACCGTTCTCAAAACTAGCAAGTAGACCACTAAGTTCACTCGTCCTCGCGGATCATACCCGTGGCAAAACACTACCAACCTGTCCCCGAAAATGAAAGCGTTCTCCGTTAATAGTACAACAAGTGACCCTCGGCGGTAGCAATCAATAAATGCCGGTATGGCGATAACGATCCATACCCAAAATAACATCGAAGCCCTTCATGGGCATAATCACAAAAGAAAAAGGGATTCTATGATCATCGACCTCTATATCACAACCCCTAACTCCTTGTTTCAAAATCATTTCGCCCCCAAGAGGTGGCACTACACAAATAGGAGATGCTAAGCGTGCTAACTCCAACTCCAAAATAGATCGAATCACGAGATACAAAAGAATGAGACGCACCGTATCAATCAACACACTAACAACGAATTGCAAAGCAGAAAGGTACCTCTCACTCTTGATGGAGTCGGTACTAGGTCTGTGATAACGACATACCAGCATACTGTAGGCCTGATCTACTGCTCGCCTCTCGGAGCATAGGGTATTGTCTTGTTGGACAGCAAGCCCGGATTGGCCCTCGAGGCTGCCTGGTGGTGGCTTGAAATCCTGCGTCTGTCTAGAACAGGCAGCTCTGAAGTGGCACTCAACCGTGGGCAATACCTCTTCATGTGCCCGTCATCCCTGCAGTAACACGATCTGGTGCCCCCAGAACTCGACTCTGTGGTGCGGGTGAAGAAGCGACTCTCGACCCCGCCCTTCAATGGGCAAGCGAAGCCTTGTGACGGTGGCCACACTTGTAACAGTGAACTCCCCTTGCCCCTCCGGAACTGCACTTTCGGTCTTGGGAAAGTCGACTGGCCAAACCACCACAGGGGCGGTGAGGGTTATAACCCTCTGCCTCCTGCCATCCTCTGTCCCTCTTGGCCCTCTTGGAGCCCCCATGTCTCTCCTCTTCTCCCTCTGCATCATCGGCTCCATATGAGTGCAGCATCCACCAAATGCTGTACTCTCGAATGTAAGGTCCACCAACTTTCAACTTGAGGTCCCACCTCAACTTAGCTCAAACTCATAGCAGCGCTCCTCTGTCGCCACGTTCAGTGCAAACACGGACAAGCTAGTAAATGTAGCCTCAAACTCGGCCCGCAGACAAACCCTCCTGCTTAAGCTTGGCAACCGATCCCTTAGTCTCTCTCTAGCCACTGCGGATAAAACCTCTCTGGAAAGCATTCACAAACGCCCAAGTACCACCCACGAACTTTCTCATACTTCCACCATTGACCCGCATCTCCCTTGGTGGAAGGATGCCAAGGTCACTTTCAATGCTCGTCCTCAATGCCTAGCATATCGAGCGTTTTACTCATTTGTTCTAGCCACTAAATGCGCCTTCAATGGCTCCTTAGGATCCCCAACAAACTCCTCGGGTTAGGCAGGAAGAACTCCCTCTTCAAGAAAGAAGGTCTGCCTCGGTTACTGATTTCTGCTCACGAGAATACCTAAGGCCCCTGCTATCTCTCGGGCCAGGGCACCCATAGCCTGCTGACCCACCGGCTCGGCCACATTGGCCTGACCAACCCCTTCCTGAACTGCCGGAATCTCATCCGGTAATGGCACTTCCTGCCTCCTAGGCCTACCACGCCCACCACCTCTTGCTCGTCCTGACATCCTAATAAAGGTAACACAGAACGTTAGCACATTTATAAACGTGCCAAAACTAAACACTCACGCCCTTCTGCATGGATAACGGAAATTCATTCCTCCTAAGCACATCAACACATATAGCACTTACAATTTCATTTCCGGATGATGATAGTCCCAAGCGTTACTAGAGTACGGTTAGAAGCGACATTGATCAAGTGCCTTTCCAACAAGACTCCCAGAAACCCAAAGACCCAATCAACATCCTAGAAACTAAATCCCATACCCAAATAATCACATAAGCATGTTATCACATAAACATATAACAGTACACCTAAGTCTCTATCAAGCGAGACAAACCCATTGTGATCCTAATCACTTCCCACGTACCCAAAGTATTGAACCGATGCGCTCGATACCAAGTTGTAGCATACGGAAATAATGACATTTAACCCAACAATATTGACATGCTATGATATATAAAAGATCCACGTTCTTTCATTCAACAGGGTTCTATTACAAAACGTATTACATGTTAACAACAAAAGCAAATGCCCTAAGGGCTTCTGACTTTCAAGTTAACACTTGGTTACAAGAAAGTAGAGTTCTAGCTCATTTACACATTAAGCCCTAGGCTTGAATTTTCATGTAACACTGCAAAAGGAAAGACAAACAAAAGTCCATCCGCCACTAGCCTTCCAAGCTAAGTCCTTGGAGGTGGCATGCTACGATACGAAAATGATGTTCCCATATAGGGTGAGCCACGGCCAGTGAAATATACTAAACCGATTATAAATAATGACTAAAAGACTAACAATTGATAGATGGCCAACTCTTTTACATTCTTTCATCACTTCAACAAATATAAACAAAAGCAGATATATTCACACTTTCCATGACAAGCATACATGCTCTGCCAATATTTTCTAGATAAGCATACATGCTCTATCTCGGAGTTCATCTATCTCCTCGGTAACATCCGGTTTAGAGGTCCATCCCCTATCTTCCCCTAAACCGCGGAGTACATCCCCTATCTCCTCCAACACAACACAATGCATATATATATAACAATTATACACATCACATATCAATACATAAAATCAATGTATTCTTTCCATCGTCATAACCCATGACCCAATTCTATTTCAATTCCTCATTTTCCACAATTAATTATTCAAATTAATAAATCAATGTAATTAGGACATTTCCATAATTAACATTACAACCCTTAGGTTCCAATTTCACTAATGTTTCAACATTAATTCCATGTTTCTATACCAAACATGCTTCTAGGTTTATTATAGACAAAACCCCAAACTTTTGTAAAATTACACAATGGCCCAAAGTTTCCCAAAATTTCACAACAACTACCAACATATCAAAATGCTAAAATTCAAAGACAAAATCTATAGAAAGGAGTAGGATATCCCTACCTCAAAAGATGAGCTCCGAAGGAGAAGGACCCAAAACCAAAATGCTCCAAACACCAAACTATTAGGATCAAGATGGCGCCCTCGCCGATCAACACCCTTTTTGTGAAGACAAAAGGTGAACAACACACTCTAACTAGATCAATACTTAGAGAGAAGTTATGGTTTTTGAGTGAGAAGCTCTGAAAATGGTGTTTTGGTAAAGTAAGAGAAAGAAGATAAGTCAAAAAGTGATTTAAAATGCAGTCCCACTCGGTTATCTGACAGTCCGCTCGGCGTAAGACTCTCGCTCGGCGTAAAGACTATAAAGCGAGTTCGCTCGGCGCAACATTGTCGCTCGAGCTTCAACCTGAACACAAAGTTTGTCGCTCGGCGTAGATCGGCCGCTCGGCGCGGTCTCCCCTCGAGAACTCTCACCAAAAAACATCTTTGTCGCTCGGCGCTAAATACCCTTCGGCGCATAAACCACACTTGCAGAAGTTTTGCAGGTGCATGAAATACTGAAAGGGTGTATTCTCCGCTCGAGCGCCAAAACCTCCGCTCGAGCGTACAAGCAACAACAACCCATCCGCTCGAGCGCAAACATGTCCGCTCGACGGACCGATTAAACAGGCAACTAGACTTGGTTCTAAAGCTTAACCAACCTGTGACAAACCTGCCCAACACATCCTGTAACTCAAAAATAAAGCAAGAAAGGACGTAAATAAGACAATACTCAATTACCGACATCCACGGACACATGTCCGGACCACTATACAACAAGGGGTAAACCCGGGACCGCTATAGGAGCAAAGTGCTGTACGGAACTAAGTGCTACACTATTGTAGGAGCCACCTCTTGAGTCCACACATTTGTTCTATTCTGTACCGTGGTTATGATTTCTGGTACGGAGCAAAGCGCTGTACGGAGCTAAGTGCTACACTATGGTTGAAGCCACCTCTAGAGTTCGTATAAGCCACCTCTTGAGTCCATACATCTGTTCTGCTCCATTCTGTACTGTGGTTATGATTATTTCGTTTATATGATTTCTGTATTATATGTCAAATGATCTCCATATTATATACTATGTATTTTAATATCAAGCTTGATTTAGCCAATAATTATCCATGGTGATTTTATGCCCTTATGCTCTTAGTATAATATTTCTCACTCTGCCATGTATTTATAGTTGTTTACCAATTTTTAGGAAACAATACAATTCAGAAATAACTTTTAGAAAGTCTTAGACGCGGGGCTGCAGAATAGACAGACATAGCACTTTTACAGAATTTATAATTCTATTATTCATCTGTAAGTATTCAATAAATTTTGTTATAAAAATAGAAGCTCCAATGATTATTTTGGTACCCTCACTTAAATATTTTTATGCTCGCATTTAGTAATTTGTTTAAGAATTGGCCCGAGATAACTTCAGTTATTGGCCATCACGATGCTTAACCCTTGGTTACAGGGAGCGTGTCGTGACAAGTGGTATTAGAGCCTAGGTTTTTTAAATTGTTTTTATAAAATCATTAGAACATAAGACACATGCATAAATAGGATAGGGGAAATGTTGAGCTAGATTATAGATAGTATTTAAATTAAATATTTGTGTAGCTAAGATGAGTTATTTATTACTTTATATATAATTGTGTATATCTTTCATGTATATGCGAAATAATTTCGATAAAAAAAAACAATTAAAAATAAATAAATAAATTTTGTATTATATGTTCTATAGCATTTGAAAAAAAAAAAATTCATTTGACTTTTTAGAAATGGGTTCAAATCTATAATCTTTCACAAAACTAGTGAAAAGTTTTTTTAAATCACCTATTATTTCTCATTTTGGCCCCAAAACAGTTTTTGACGAATAAACAATAAGTTGTTTTTGGTAGTAGTAAAATAGTAATAAAGTTATATTTTATGTTGTGATAAATAATTTAAAATATTGAACCTTAAGAAAATCACGCTTTTATAGATGACTCTGGAAATTTGATTCGGATCACGTAGGTTCAAATTAGAATTCTTTATTTTTTTTGTAATGATTTAGCAATATTTTATATCAGATTAGTCATCAAATATATTTTAAATATATATATATATATATATTTATCAGAGTGCGCCGCGGATAGCTTACACAACAAATTTCGAGGACGAAATTTTAAAAGGAAGAAAGATTGTAATAATCAGAAAATTTCAGTTGTCCTTTAAATTTTATATTAATATTATTTAATTATAAATAAGAAAAACCTTAAATATTTAATTTAAATATTCCGTAAAAATAAAAATGAGATAAAGTGTAATGAATTATATATATATATATAAATGTATGTATAAGGCAAGATAAGCATGAATCACCATTCTATATAAAGGGAGGGAATTGCTCAGGATTTAGGGGAAGGAAACACAGAAGCAAGGAAAGGGGAAGAAATATTGGAAGTAAAGAAGAAAGAGTGAGATATTAATTTTAAGGTGAGTTATATTATACCTTGAGTCATCATAATATATTTTATGAATGTTTTGAGTCATCACAAATTATTTTATATAATTTATGCTTTATGGTTATGTTCATGTTTCAATTACGTGGATTATTTTTTGAACCCTATTTGCTTAAAATGAAACCTATGGATATATTTGTTTAACTTTTAATAATTATTTGACTATGATTATATAAATATTTTTTTTTTGGTAAGTACCACCAAGGAGGTCCTATGTCTTGGGGGACTTAAATAACCATTGCCTCTCTGATTAGTCACTTTGTGATCCTCTGTTTGTCAGGGATCCATTGACACTCTGATTTCTATTGTGGAGCTAAGTGTTGTACAAAACAAAGTGCTACACTATTGTGGGAGCCACCTCTGGAGTTTGAACGAGCCACCTCTTGAGTCCATACGTCTGTTCTAGTCTGTACCCCGGTTATGATTTCTATTGTGGAGCAATGTGCTACACGGAGCTAAGTGCTACACTACGGTGGGAGCCACCTCTAAAGTTCGTACGAGCCACCTCTTGGGTGCATACATATGTTCTGTTCCGTTCTGTACCGTGATTATGATTATTTCGTTTATATGTTTTTTTTATTATATGTCAAATGATCTTCATATTATATATACTATGTATTTTAATATCAAGCTTGATTTAGTCAATAATTATCCATGGTGATTTTATGCCCTTATGCTCTTAGTATAATATTTCTCACTCTGCCATGTGTTTATAGCTGTTTACCAATTTTCAGGAAACAATGCAATTCAGAAATAACTTTTGGAAAGTCTTAGACGTGGGCCTACGGAATAGACACACATAGCATTTTTATAGTATTTATAATTCTATTATTCATATGTAAATATCGGCCTGTTTGCTCAATAAATTTTGTAATAAAAATAGAAGCTCTGATGATTATTTTGGTACCCTCACTTAAATATTTTTCCGCTCGCATTTAGTCGTTTGTTTAAGAATTGGCCAGAGATAACTTCAGTTACTGGCCATCACAATCCTTAACCGTTGGATAGAGGGAACAGGTCGTGACAAGTGGTATTAGAGCCCAGGTTTTTAAAATTATTTTTATGAAATCATTAGAGCGTAAGACACATGCACAAATAAGCTGGGGGAAACGTTGAGCTAGATTATAGGTAGTATTTAAATTAAATATTTGTGTAGCTAAGATGAGTTATTTATTAATTTATATATAATTGTGTATATCTTTCATGTATATGCTAAATAATTTCAAGAAAAAAAAAAAACAACTACAAAAAAAAAAAAAAAAAAATCTGTATTATATGTTCCATAGCATTTGAAAAAAAAAAAAAAAATCATTTGACTTTTTAGAAATGATTGAAAAGTTTTTAAAATCACCTATTGTTTCTCATTTTCGCCCCAAAACAGTTTTAACGAATAAACCATAAGTTGTTTTTAGTAGTAGTATAATAGTAATAAAGTTATATTTTATGTGTGAAAAATAATTTAAAACATTGAACCTTGAGAAAATCATGCTTTTGTAGATGACTCTAGAAATTTGATTTGGATCACGTAGGTTCAAATTAGAATTCTAGATTTTTTTTTTTTTGGGTAATGATTTAGCAATATTTTTTATTAGATTAATCATCAAATTTATTCTTAATATATATATATATATATTTATCAGAGTGCACGGCGAATAGCTTACACGACAAATTTTGAGGACGAAATTTTAAAAGGAGGAAATATTGTAATAATCAAAAAATTTAAGTTGTTCCTTGAATTTTATATTAATATTATTCAATTATAAATAAGAAAAACCTTAAATATTTAATTTAAATATTCCGTAAAAATAAAATATAAGATAAAGTGTAATGAATTATATATATATATATATAAAGGCAAGATAAGCATGAATTAATTAATGGCTAAGGACGAGACGCGTGGACAGCCGTGTGCTCGGTGCCCACGCTTGCCATTCTATATAAAGGGGGGGAATTGCTCAGGATCTGGTGGAAGGAAAAACAGAAGCAAGGAAAGGGGAAGAAATATTAGAAGTAAAGAAGAAAGAGTGAGGTATTAATTTTAAGGTGGGTTATATTATACCCTGAGTCATCATAATATATTTTACGAATGTTTTGAGTTACCACAAATTATTTTATACAATTTATACTTTATGGTTATGTTAATATTTCAATTACATGGATTATTTTTTGAACCTAATTTACTTAAAATGAAACCCATGTTTGTTTAACTTTTAATAATTATTTGACTATGATTATATAAATATTTATTTTTGGTAAGTACCACCAAGGAGGTCCTATGCCTCGGGGGACTTAAATAACCATCGGCCCTCTGATTAGTCACTTTGGGACCCTCTGTCTGTTATGGATCTACTGACACTCTGATTTCTAGTGTGGAGCAAAGTGTTGTATGAAACTAAGTGCTACACTATTATGGGAGCCACCTCTGGAGTTCGTACGAGCCACCTGTTGAGTCCATACATCTGTTCTAGTATGTACCGTGGTTATGATTTCTGGTGTGGAGCAATGTGCTATACAGAGTTAAGTGCTACACTATGGTGGGAGCCACCTCTTGAGTCCATACATCTGTTCTGTTCCGTTCTGTACCGTGGCTATTATTATTTCGTTTATATGATTTCTGTATTATATGTCAAATGATCTCTGTATTATATACTATGTATTTTAATATCAAGCTTGATTTAGCCAATAATTATCCATGGTGATTTTATGCCCTTATGCTTTTAGTATAATATTTCTCACCCTGCCATGTGTTTATAGCTGTTTACCAATTTTTAGGAAACAATGCAATTCAGAAATAACTTTTGAAAAATCTTAGACGCGGGGCTACGGAATAGACACACATACCACTTTTATAGTATTTATAATTCTATTATTCATATGTCAGTATTGGCCTATTTGCTCAATAAATTTTGCTATAAAAATAGAAGCTCTGATGATCATTTTGGTACCCTCACTTAAATATTTTTCCGCTCGCATTTAGTCATTTGTTTAAGAATTGGCTAGAGATAACTTCAATTACTGGCCATCACGATGCTTAACACTTGGATACAGAAGCGGGTCGTGACAAGCGGTAGTAGAGCCTAGGTTTTTAAAATTATTTTTATAAAATCATTAGAGCATAAGACACATGCACAAATAGGATGAGGGAAACGTTGAGCTAAACTATAGGTAGTATTTAAATTAAATATTTGTGTAGCTAAGATGAGTTATTTATTACTTTATATATAATTGTCTATATTTTTCACGTATATGCTAAATAATTTGAAGAAAAAAACATTACAAAAAAAAAAAAAAATTTTGTATTATATGTTCCGTAGCATTTGAAAAAAAAAAATCATTTGACTTTTTAGAAATGGGTTCAAATCTATAATCTTTCACAAAACCAGTGAAAAGCTTTTAAAATAGCCTATTGTTTCTCATTTTGGCCTCAAAATAGTTTTTGTTAAATAAAACAGTAAGTTGTTTTTGGTAGTAGTATAATAGCAATAACGTTATATTTTATGTTGTGATAAATAACTTAAAATATTGGACCTTAAGAAAATCACGCTCTTGTAGATGACTCTAGAAATTTGATTCGGATCACGTAGGTTCAAATTAGAATTCTTGATATTTTTTTTTTGGGGCAATGATTTAGCAATATTTTATATCAAATTAATCATAAAATTTATTCTTAATATATATATATATATTTATCAAAGTGCATAGCGGATAGTTTACACGACAAATTTTGAGGACGAAATTTTAAAAGGAAGAAAGATTGTAATAATAAAAAAATTTAAGTTGTCCCTTAAAGTTTATATTAATATTATTTAATTATAAAGTGAGAAAAACCTTAAATATTTAATGTAAATATTCCGTAAAAATAAAATATGAGATAAAGTGTAATGAATTGTATATATTATACAAAAAAAAAAAAAGGGCAAGATAAGCATGAATTAATTAATGGCTAAGGACAAGACGCGTGGGCAGCCGTATGCTTGGTGCCCACGCTTGCCATTCTATTTAAAGGGAGGGAATTGCTCAGAATTCGGGAGAAGAAAAAACAGAAGCAAGGAAAGGGGAAGAAATACTAGAAGTAAAGAAGAAAGAGTGAGGGATTAATTTTAAGGTGAGTTATGTTATACCTTGAGTCATCATAATAGATTTTACAAATGTTTTGAGTAACCACAAATTATTTTATATAATTTATACTTTATGGTTATGTTAATGTTTTAATTACGTGGATTATTTTCTGAACCCTATTTACTTAAAATTAAACGCATGGATATGTTTGTTTAACTTTTAATAATTATTTGACTATGATTATATAAATATTTATTTTTGGTAAGTACCACCAAGGAGGTCCCATGCCTTGGGGGACTTAAATAACCATTGGCCATCTGATTGGTCACTTTGTGACCCTCTGTCTATTATGGATCCACTGACACTCTGATTTCTAGTGTTGAGCAAAGTGCTGTACGGAACTAAGTACTACACTATTGTGGGAGCCACTTTTAGAGTTCGTACGAGCCACCTCAACAGTCTGTACCGTGGTTATGAATTCTAGTGTGGAGCAATGTGCTGTACGGAGTTAAGTGCTACACTATGGTGGGAGCCACCTCTAGAGTTCGTACGAGCTACCTCTTGAGTCCATACATCTGTTCTGTTCCGTTCTGTACCATAGTTATGATGATTTCGTTTATATGATTTGTATATTTTATGTCAAATGATCTCCGTATTGTATACTATGTATTTTAATATCAAACTTTATTTAGCCAATAATTATCCATGGTCCATGGTGATTTTATGCCCTTATGCTCCTAGTATAATATTTCTCACTCTGTCATGTGTTTATAGTTATTTACCAATTTTCAAGGAACAATGCAATTCAGAAATAACTTTTGCAAAATCTTAAATAGGGGATTACAGAATAGAAACACGTAATACTTTTATAGTATTTATAATTCTATTATTCATATGTAAATATCGGCCTGTTTGCTCATTAAATTTTGTTATAAAAATAGAAGCTCCGATGATTATTTTGGTATCCTCACTTAAATATTTTTTCGCTCGCGTTTAGTAATTTGTTTAAGAATTGGCAGGAGATAACTTCAATTACTGGCCATCACGATACTTAACCCTTGGATACAGAAGCGGGTCGTGACAAGTGGTATTATAGCCTAGGTTTTTAAAATTATTTTTATAAAATTATTAGAGCATAAGACACAGGCACAAATAGGATGGGGGAAACGTTGAGTTAGATTATAGGTAGTATTTAAATTAAATATTTGTGAAGTTAAGATGAGTTATTTATTACTTTATATATAATTGTGTATATCCTTCATGTATTTGCTAAATAATTTGAAGAAAAAGAAAAAACAATTACAAAAAAAAAAAAAAAATCAAAACAAAACAAATTCTGTATTATATGTTCCGTAGCATTTGAAAAAAAAATTCATTTGGCTTTTTAGAAATGGGTTCAAATCTATAATCTTTCACAAAACCAGTGAAAAGTTTTTAAAATCACCTATTGTTTCTCATTTTGGTCCCAAAATAGTTTTTGATGAATAAACAGTAAGTTGTTTTTGGTAGTAGTATAATAGTAAGAACGTAATATTTTATGTTGTGATAAATAATTTAAAATATTAAATCTTAAGACAATCACGCTTTTGTAGATGACTTTGGAAATTTGATTCGAATCACGTAAGTTCAAATTAGAATTCTTAATATATTTGTATTTTTGGTAATGATTTAGCAATATTTTATATCAGATTAATCACCAAATTTATTCTTAATATATATATATATATTTATTTATTTATCAGAGTGTGCAGCGGATAGCTTACACAACAAATTTCGAGGACGAAATTTTAAAAGGAGGAAAGATTGTAATAATCAAAAAATTTAAGTTGTTTCTTAAATTTTATATTAATATTATTTAATTGTAAATAAGAAAAACTTTAAATATTTAATTTAAATATTCCGTAAAAATAAAAATATGAGATAAACTGTAATGAATTATATATATATATATATATAAAAGGCAAGATAAGCATGAATTAATTAATAGCTAAGGACGAGACGCATGGGCAGCTGTGTGCTTGGTGCCCACTCTTGCCATTCTATATAAAGGGAGGGAATTGCTCAGGATTTGGGGGTAGGAAAAACAGAAGCAAAGAAAAGGAAAGAAATATTAGAAGTAAAGGAGAAAGAGTGAGGTATTAATTTTAAGGTGAGTTATATTATACTTTGAGTCATCATAATATATTTTACGAATGTTTTGAGTTGCCACAAATTATTTTATATAATTTATGCTTTATGGTTATGTTAATGTTTTAATTACGAGGATTATTTTCTGAACCCTATTTGCTTAAAATGAAACCCATGGATATGTTTGTTTAACTTTTAATAATTATTTTACTATGATTATATAAATATTTATTTTTGGTAAGTACTACCACGGAGGTCTCATGCCATGGGGGACCTAAATAACCATTGGCCCTCTGATTAGTCACTTTGTGGCCCCCTGTCTGTCATGGATCCACTGACACTATGATTTTTAGTGTGGAACGAAGTGCTGTACGGAACTAAGTGCTACACTATTGTGGGAGTCACCTCTAGAGTTCGTACGAGCCACCTCTTGAGTCCATACATCTGTTCTAGTCTGTACCGTGGTTATGATTTCTAGTATGAAGTAATGTGCTATATGGAGCTAAGTGCTACACTATGGTGGGAGCCACCTCTAGAGTTCGTACGAGTCACCTCTTGAGTCCATACATCTGTTTTGTTCCATTTTGTACCGTGGTTATGATTATTTCGTTTCTATGATTTCTGTATTATATTTCAAATGATCTCCGTATTATATACTATGTATTTTAATATCAAGCTTGATTTAGCCAATAATTATCCGTGGTGATTTTATGCGCGTATGCTCTTAGTATAATATTTCTCACTCTGCTATGTGTTTATAGCTGTTTACCAATTTTTAGGAAACAATGCAATTCATAAATAACTTTTGAAAAGTCTTAGACGCGGGTCTACGGGATAGACACATATAGCACTTTTATAGTATTTTATAATTCTATTTTTCATATGTAAATATCGGCCTATTTGCTCAATAAATTTTGTTGTAAAAATAGAAGCTCTGATAATTATTTTGGTACTCTCACTTAAATATTTTTCCGCTCGCGTTTAATAATTTGTTTAAGAATTGGCCGAAGATAACTTAGTTTCTAGCCATCACGATACTTAACCCTTGGGTACAGGGAGCGGGTCGTGACATTTGTTATGTACTATAGTTCAGAACATTCAATAAAGTTATATCACAATTTGTAAAAAAATTTCTTTTTGTAACTTCCTTTAATTAATCACAAAAAATTCTAAAGCAAATTTTGTACTTTCTTTCAATTTTAACAATTCACCTATCAGGTGTACAGACACCACTAATTTTAATTCCTATTTGATTAATTAATTACTTAATGAAAGTGAATGGATATGAGGTAGTAGAAGCAACCATGATCCTTTAAAAATGCAAAAAAGAAAAAGAAAAAAGAGAAGTGAAACAGACAGGTTTGGTGATCAATTTGCTCGTGCTTGTTTGTGCGGAGATTAAGTTAAGGTGCTTCATGCACCTAATTATAGATTTTTTGATTAACGTGGCTTGTTCTTCAATGCTTTTAGTCACCGAGTCATTGTTAATTTTTTTTCATGGGTTAATTGTATTTTTTAAATGAAAAACATTTTAATTGTGTCAAAGTGATTCCATAGTTAATGTTGTTAGTATTTATCATTAGAATTAGAAATAGTTTTACAACAAAAATTATAACTTACAAAAAATTTCTTAATTTTAATGATAAATATCGACAACTTTAAAGTAGAGGGATAAAAGGTGTTATTTGATTAGTTTAAAGTATACAATTTACACTTGGTGATTAAGAAAATTCATTCAATTTTGGCATACGTTAGTTATGATTTATATAGTTGGGGAGAGAAATGTATGTTTTGGTGTGTAGGCTAAGTGAATGAATCTTATAATAACATGTTAATTCATTGTACCTTATCAAATATTTAAGAGATAATAAATAATTAGCAAATCATTGATAAGAGGTGGAATCTTCAGAAGACTTATTTGAAATCCAAGTTTACAATTATTTTTTTGTTATGCTAATTAATGATTTTGTGACGGCGAATCGATCGACCCATCTTAACATAAAAAACAATAAAACATGAGGGTGATCCTGATTTAACCTGAATTTCATTCAACCCAAGTTGAAATAACATTATAAAAGCTTATGAAAGTGAGGCTAGCATGTTGATTAATTAACAATTGATTAATCAATAGTTAATTAACTAATTAATGAACTAATTTAGCTAAAACAGAGACACATTTGGTCATATAGTGGGCTTTCAGTTTCACTTTCGAATCTAAGTGTGTTTTAGGATGGATGGGGGGCCACCCCCAATGCCTAACACAGCTTAACAATTACAAATTGCAATTTCATGCAGCAGCTAAACAGATGAAAGATCATGTCAATAGATACAGACCTCTCCCATCTTTCAGAAACCAACCTGAATTTTTAAACCCTAAAATCATTAATGTACTTGTAGACACCCCATTTTTGACTGTCCTCAAGACTTGGACGTCACCGTTTGAACACTCGGTGATCATCCTTGTTTGTGTTCGTCTTGAGTTCCCGGAGGTCTCGGCCATGCGCCTTGCCTCAAGACCTCTCGACTCGACTGTTTTGTGTTTGGTTTTGCACCAAACACTTGTGTTTTGCTTTTGAGGGGCATGAAATGGCTTGTTGGCCATCCCCACACCGCACCGGCCATGGCTTGAGGCCACCGGCCATTGTTTTGTTGCCATCGGCCAAATGGTTGGCCGGCCGGCACTCTTTGTGGCCGGCCGACCATTGTTTTGGCTAATTTGTCACTTTTGGCTAGCTGACCACTGTGCATCTGCTTTTGGTAGATATTTTGTGCCAGCTGTGATAGCTGACACCCACTTTGCACCCCCTTCATACACGTGTATGGAGGGATTTCACTCTTGTTTAGCTTGTTTTGTAAGCTTTGCAAGAGCGAATCTCTATAAAGGGAGACCTTCTCCTCCCTTCTCAAGGGTTCCAAAAAAATTCCAGAGGGTCTTAGATTAGGGTTAGGGTTTGTGTATACATCTATCTCTATATCTCCCTCTCTTGTGAGTTTTGTGTGTGTTTAGGTGTGTTTAGTCTTACTTTTGTGCACAAACACCTAGTGCTACACCTTCCCTTAGTTGCTGAGGCATCAAAGGGTTGTTCTTGGAGATTTTTGGGTGGATTCAAGCTTGGAAAACCAGCTGGAGCATTGTTCTTGAAGAGGGTCTTCAAGGGTAAGAACTTTCCCTTTAAATACCCCCTTTTTGCATAGGCTTTTAGCCATCCTTGCATCTGTTTTTAAGCTTAACTTATAACATATAAAAATTTTGATTTTAAGTGCTTAAAATAGTTGTTTAAGGTTGCTTTGGTGTTTGGGGTTGTTTGACCCCTCTTAGGCCTTGTTTGGCCCCTTTTTTGTGCTATTTTGGTGAGCTCCGGGACCACCTTGTTTTGGCCTCCTCACCACTAAAATCCAGAGGGATTTCAGTGGTCGAGATGGTGTTTTAAGGTCCTAAGAAGGAGAGGGCCATCCCCTCTCCTTGTTGCCTTCAATGTTGGCCATTTTAGCCTCATGTGTGAGCATCTTATTTAAGTGCATGTTGGCCATGTCTTAAGTGTTATTTGTGCTTATTTTGTCATAATATAGCACTATTTTTAATTGGTTTAGATACACCATGCTTGCTTTGCATACTTGTCATGTAATGCCATAAATTTGCCTTAACATGTACTTAGCATCTAGACCACTATGCTTACTTGTTTTGGCCAAGTTTTATGAAGCTTTTGTGCATGTTATAGTATGCTTAAGGTCTATTTTTGATCATTTGAGCCATCCATGGCATGCTTTGTATAGCCACCTTGCATTTTGGCTTGTTAGCCTTAGGTGTGTGAGTGTTGAGCATGCATTACTTGGCTCATTTCAGTGGTTTGGAACCACTTACCATGTCATTTCAGTCCATATGGTATGCTTGTATGCTTGTATTTGATGCTCCTTTAATGCTTTAAAAGGTTGGTGTTTCATGCTCCATGTTTGTACCATTGTGCATGCCTCTAAGATTAGGTCTTTTAGATGCCATCTAAGTGGTTTTTGGGGCTCACTTTGGCATGATTTGGGACTGTTTTGGTCCGCTTTGGTCATTTGCTTCATGTGTCACATGACCGTAGTTTAAGTCCTTGGGATTGGTTGCATGCTTTGCTTGCATTGGTAGGTTGATTTGGCATCATCTTCTACATATTTTCAAAGCTTATCATGTATGCTATTTGTCCTCTTTTAAGTTTGCTTAAAAGTCCCCTCTTTATGCTTAAGTGTTGGTCCATTTGTATGCATGTTTGCATGTGCATTTGTACCTCATTTTCATAGCATTTGGCCACTATTTTGGGCTTGTTTGAGAGCTGCCTAAATTAGCTTAAGTCCATCATTCGCATGTTGTTGCATGCTCGCCTTGCGCGTTGTTGCATACTTGGCCTATCGCACGTTGTTGCATGCTTGAATCACATTGCATTTGGCATGCATTTCCTTTTTGTTTGGTTGCCTAACATGTTACATGCCTTGTGTGCTCGTTTGCATCGTCATGTTGCATAGTTAGCTTGCATGCCTAGGTTGCATTGCATTGAGCATGCATGCCTTGTCTCTTGATCAAGTGATAGAGGTTGGACCCCTTGTTTGCTTTGGTTTGCATTTCATTTGATATTGAAATGGCACACTTGGTTTCTTGGGCCATCACACATTGAAATGTGTGATTGGTGGTTCGAGAATCAAGGACCATCCTCCTTTGAGTCATGAACATGATAAGGAGGGTGTTGGTGCACACATTTGCTTGGAATGCATTGCCATGCCATGTTTGCCCTCTGCTGCTGTCAAAACAAGATTCTGCAAGCATAGATGGCCGACCGACCACATTCAGTGCCGACTGGCCATAAATTGGTGGCCGAGAGCTCAATAGATGGTCGGTGACCATTTCTCCATGGCCGGTGGTGTTCCCCCTTGGCCGGTGACCTTCCACTGTGATCAGAGAGTGTTCCTTGGGACTTGTGCAATTTTCAGAGGAGGAAAATAGTGAAAACAGAGGCAGCTTGTGCATGGCGGTGGATTTCCGAGCGAAGCCAATCCGAGCATGCGTGCATCCCTCTTCCCGAGGCTGTTTTACCGGTTCATTAGCTTAGTTATTTGCTTAACTAGTTAATTGGTCTATAATTATTTAATTAGCTTGTTAGTTGATTAAATTGTATTATTCTTTCGGTTCCTCCAAGCGAGGACAAATTTGTAATAAGTGTGCGTGCGTGTGATGCATGTCTTCCAATCCCTACTTCTTTCTCCCTTTTACTTACCTGCTTTTGATGGTTAGTATTAGGGCATATTTAATTTAGCATCCTTATGCTATGCATGCGTGCATCCATTCATTCGTATTGCATGCACCGGGCTCGAGGCATCATACTAATTGTATAGTATTTCAAATCTAACTTGAATACGTGTTATTTGTTGCATTCCACATGCCATCCTAGGATTAGTCGAGCCTATTCTAGTTACATTTTGTATGCGATGCATTAGCCACTTAACATGAACTTTTTTTTTTTGGGTGAATAAGAAATAAATAAAAGACAAAGGATTTACAAGATTACAAGGGGCATGCCCCAGGCCCTAGCAGCAAGACAAAACACGATCCTCGGCAACAGAACACCGACGCCCAACCACAAGAACACAAGATAAAACTGAGAAATGCTACAACCAAAGAATAGGGATCAAACGGTGGTTACTAGCCAACTGATTGTACAAAGGCCATATCCTGTAATAGATAGGGTCCTTGTACAATAATAATAAGCAGCAGCCAAACTTTAACCAGCACAAACCAAAAATACCCAGCCTTCTAGGATCCTTCCTACACAACCCATAGGAATAGGTTCCTATACCTCTAATGTACCAAACTAGAATCCTACCAGGAGCCTTACGGGAGAAACAACCCATAATATCATCCTTGTAGGAATGCCTATAGTACAACATAGTTAACCGCACATAATCTCACCTACACAGCCCTAGGGGTATGCAAAATTACACAAAATAACAATGTACACACCATAAAAAGGACAACTACTTTTCTCTTTCATGTAACACAGCAAGGCGCTTGAAGCAGCCATCACCACGTTACAAATACCCTCTTCAAATTGCCATCTGGAACTGCACAATAAGCAACCACCATCCCTAAAGCCGTGACTTGCCACTTGGAGGAAACACAACACACTGCTGCGTCTCCCAAACTGGCGCAAATAGCAGCCACAACTCCTCCACTTGTACTTTGTAAAGTGATCCTGGACCATATCCAGCAACATGTGAAAAATTAGACTCCGACACATTTCAAAAAGAAGCAAAAACAGAACAAACTTTGTATAGGATCTCACAACACTCGGCCCATACTCAGAAATGCCTCTCCTCTCCATATAGTATCTCACATCACTCAACCCACAACTCACATATTTATATACCATCTGAGACAGTAACAAAACATTGAGCGCATTCCTAACCTGCAAAAAAGAAATGAGATAACATATATGAAGAGAGATTAGAAAATCAATTTTGGTAAATCTCGCATCTCTCAACCCACAGATATAGTGAATGATATACTAGCTCACTTCACTCAACCCACAATGATATTTTCCAGCTCCAGTCCTTGTGTTTATTAGCATCAAATACTTGACAACTCGAGAACCTACACTAGACCAAACTATTAGAAAACCCACTGTATTTGCTCCTATCACTCAACCCTCAATATTGGTGCACTCACATCTCTCATGCCTCTCTCAACATTTGAATGTGGGGGCAACTTCATAATGGTGGAAGACAGGTTCCATTGCGACAAGTACTAGCTATCACCTGTAGAATTTAACACATTATTCATTGACATTAACCTACCTCTCACCATTTGGATGATATGCTTAGTGACCACCTCAGTAGGGGCATTGGTCTTGTTAAAGACTCTACCATTCCTCTCAATCCAAATATGATACACCGTGCACATAAAGGACAACTTCACAATGACAGACTTTAGAGACCTCCCCTTAGTAGATTTAACAGCAAATTCGACATACTCTAACCAGGTTAGGTAAGGCCACCTGACATTACACTTATTCTGAATAGCGACCTAGATCTTAGAGAAGAAAGCACATCTAAAAAATAGATGGGAATGGCTTTCCTCAGGATCATTACACAACGGACAACTAGCATGAGGAATAAGGCCAAAACCCTGAAGTCTATCCCTAGTATTCAACCTCTCATGTATAGCCAACCAAACAATGAAACTAACTCTAGGGATGAAAGGAGGCCCCCAAAGCAGTTTATTCCAAGGGACTTTACGACCCTTAACTTAACATGAACTTGGATCATACATTGATTGCTAACAAGTTCTTTGTTTTGGCTCGGAGTACTCGGTAAGCTCTTTATGCTTTAGCATCTTGCATGAGTGTGAATGTTAACATGACATCATGCTTACCATGTGGCCATATGTTTATGTGATGTAAAATTGCCTGAATGCCTGTGGGTGAAGGTTGGATTGTTTGAGTTGGAATGACTCATTGAAATCCGCATTTTACCCTACTTGCGAGTAGCAAATTTCAAACTGCATTTCAAACGAGCGGATATGCAATGCTTTGTTCCAAATTAGGCGATCTAGTTTATACTTTTGTGTTGTGCGCATCACATAGTAAGATCAGCTAATTAATCGGAATAAGAACGCATAATGTTTTCAAAATTAGATATCATGGTTAGTAGAGGCCGATCTTTGATCGGGCGAGCGGGGGTGCTCATAGCTGACCTTCCCCAATCGTACCCAAGTTCCCGAGTTGAGGCAACTTTGGTGATGACGGACACGTGGCCTTAGACAAACGAGTCAGGGTTTCCTAAATTCCCCCATAAAAGAATATTTAGGTGGCGACTCTGTATCTGGCAAAGCAGTCCATCTTTGGCACTTTTTTCAAAAAATCTATTTTCGAAAACGATTTGCCGGATTTGGACTCTTTGGTGATTTATCAATCTTGCATTGCACATTGCGAGATCAGATTAAGAACCGACACAAATTGAGTCCGAACTGTAGCATGAGGCCCACGCGGGCGCGTCTATAGTTTCTGGTGACTCTGCTGGGGATCTTAGAGAGCTTGACTCGAACTCGTGATATCTTGTTTTGATTACACTCATGTGTTTCTTTACATTGCATGTGCATTGGTGCGTCTAAGTCACAGTGTTTGCCGTCTGCTATTCCTGAACAGTTTGCCAGAGGTTTGCTTTGTTAAGCATGCCATAAGGCTGACCGGTTACGGGCTCTGCCACGATGGGAACACAAACCCCGGTTGTCACCGGGGCACCCTTTTGACCATTCGACCTAGTGCATGTTCGGAATCCATAGTGACCATTCCAAGCTAGGACAGGTTGCTACCCGATTATAGGTTGTTTGAAACCGCTGCGTGCGTAGTGAAACCCTAGCTCCTGACAAAATAGGACAAGGAAACCCTACCCCAACATAGGGGTGTTTTGGTTCTTGCTTGCTTGTTATGTGCTTTTTGAGTTAACCTCTACAGGGAATGCATATATCAGTTTGCAAGTCTGAGTATCAAGCTTGAGGGCTCAGTATCGAAATTTGAGAATCACTTATATTCTGATGTCGGATTCAGTTTTAGAGGCGTTGATTTTGGGGAAACGATGATCGAGTAGAAATCTGATTATTGAGTATGCTTGTATGCATTACGATTGGGCCGAAATGCTACGTGTTTTCTCTTTCAGTTCAGAGATTTAGTACAGAATAGCTAGTGGTCTCCTTTGTTGAGGCAAGACAGACATCTGATCTATCATCTCTGTTCAGTTCAAGAGGACTTATGATGACCCAAAGTTCAGAGGAAATTGTGGTTATGGCAGCTGCATTAGACCAAGGAATCATCTTACAGAATGAAACCAATGTTGATGTACCGCATCCGCCCAGGTCGCCTGCCGCGCGCCCGATCTAGGAACCACAGTTGTGTCAAGCTCGCGAGCCCACCACGTTTGAATTGATGGGAATGATTGGTGATCTTCAGCGATCTGTGGCTGATCTCGCCTATGGAATGTCGGCTTTGCCACCAACCACATCCTACGCCGGGAATTTTGTACCACTGGAGCCCCCGCTATTGGGGCAAATTGTGATCGAGCTCAGCCAACCTGAGGCTGTCTCAAGCTATGGCCATGACATGTCAACAACAATCAGGTTTCGCTCTGATATAGCAACCCAAACCCTCGATCAAGCTGAAGCCAGAGGTAAGAATAAAGTGGGAATAGATGCTGATCCCGTCGAACAACTGCTGTGGGCAGTCGAGGCTTTGAAAGCTAGAGGATTGAGTAAACAACAAATATTCGCGGTGATGGCCAAAACTGTGGATGATGCTTTCTCCACTCCAATCGAGGAGAGTTCCCGCCAAGCGAAAAATCGGGATAGGCCCCGTCATGCCAGAACAGTTCCCTCCAATCCCAACTTTACACCGGGAAAGGATCAAAAAGTCAAGGCGGCACCTGCCGATCCTTTTGCCAGTGCGTCCGGCAAAAGTTAGCAAACTTCGAAGTATCTGTCCCGAGGGCGCAGAGTCTTCCATGCACTCTACATGTCTTTGTCTAGGGCACTCCAGATCCTTGCCAAAAGGGGGCACCTTAAACCCCTTGAGCCTCGGCCTCTCTCGAAGAATCTCCCTCCCTCACATGATGCTACCTTGTACTGCGCGTACCACCAGCAAACCGGTCATTGCACCGACAACTGTTTCCATCTTCGTCATGAAGTACAGGATTTGATCGACAATGAGGTCATCCTCCCACCCACCTCGCCAAAGTCTGTCACGGCTGAGTTGTTAGATTTCGAGGATACTGCGAGTATGTGATCAGAAGTTGGCCCACCTGCGGGCGGCGCTCAGTTTACTTCGGATGTGGCGTATGGCATGCACTTTGGAGCATTTGCGAATGCTAGTTTTGCACTATCTGGCTCGGGTATTCAGTCAGTCTTGTTATCTTGTATGTATATAAGCAGTCTTTTTGTACTTTGTTGGTCAGGTCTGTCTTGTTGTGTCATGACCCGAACACGCCCCCGTAGATTAAGGACATAGCCGGCCAGTAATCGTGAGAATACCTACGGCCTCAAACCAAACCAAACGTATTTTAACAGAGTTAATGGGGGCCAAACGGAAGCAATTTAAAAACTTTGTCCTTAGAGCTGTGCTTACATGGCATGTCAAACAAGTCATACATATAAACATTAATAACTCACGACAGAATTAAAGTATCAAAAGTTTTGTACAAATAGGATCATTCAAAACTATGTCAACCCATGAAACTATATACAGACATATACAAAACTTTGCCAACATGACAAGATATAACTACATAACAAAAGGGCGAAGATGGGTCTCGTGCGTGAGACATGAGGGCTGACTTTCCAAAACCTATCTTGATCCACTTAGGCTTTACTGGGGTTGGGTCTGGACCTCCCTTGGCTCATCTACAAACACATGAATGAGCGTGAGTGAAAGCCCAGTGAATAATATTAAGTAAGGGAAATGCATTGAAACATTACACAACAGACGACCTAGGGCCCAATTCATTCATGTCAACTGGCCTTTGGCCTTTTCAAACTTTCATAACAAACTGGCCCTTAGGCCTGTATATCAGACTGGCTCTTAGGCCTTTATATCAGACTGGCTCTTAGGCCCTTCAAACTTTTCAGATCAAACTAGCTCATAGGCCTTTCAAACTTTCATATCAAACTGGTGCATATGCCTTTCAAACTTTCATATCAAACTGGTGCATAGGCCTTTCAAACTTTCATATCAAACTGGCGCATAGGCCTTTCAAACTTTCATATCCAACTGGCACATAGGCCTTTTAAACTTTCATATCAAGCTGTGTCCACCATTCAAATTAATGGACTTCACTAAACTTACATAGAAGTAGTAATTGGACAATAATGTATGTCAGATATTACTCACAGTGATCGGCTTGTGGAGTTGCCCTGGAGCTTGACCCTATATATCATGTAACACATATGGGTCACAATTAGTCCAATCCGTTCATTAATTCGCATATTCCTCTTTAGGCTTCATTTTTATCTCTTTAACTCAATTACATGCCCAATGCATGCCTAAGAGTGCTTAGAAGTGAAAGGGAACGGAAAACAGAACACAGAGTGCATTTTCAAAATTTCAGAAAACAGGGTCCCCGCTCGAGCATGGACTTCCCCACTCGAGCGGACCCTTAAGGCTTGCAAAAGTACTGGATGCATCAAAATTACGCTCGATCGCGAACTCTGGCACTCGAGCAGAAGGCCTCTCTATATGGCTCCCCGCTCAAGCGTGGAATTCCCCCGCTCGAGCGTGCACCATGTCTGCAAAAAGTGCTGGGAGCACAAAATTCACGCTCGAGCGGCGGTTTCCCCGCTCGAGCGGAAATCAAAATTTTGGAAATTCCAGATCAAGTTCTTGAGCTTCAATTCGATGTTCAAAGGTTCCAAATGCATGTTTATGACTCAAACTTCATATATTTATGTACTAACTTGGTACAAACACCAAACTACATCCCAATGGAGCTTAATTTCACAAATTAATACATGCATGGCTCAAATTGACACCAAACTCAATTCTAACATGCACATTCATGCATTCAAAGTTCTTATCTTCATAGATTGTACATGCATGTGATGTCTAGCTCCCATTCTCAACTTGGATGATACCAATGGTGATTATACATGGGCTTTAACTACAAATTTACATGGATTTCAAGCTCAATTATGCAAATTCCAAACAATTACATACATGCATGCATATATGGTCTTCCAATTCAACAAAATAAACTCAAAACATGCTCTTGACCATCAATTAGCTTTGGACATACAAAATTAGAACTTAAACTCATGAATTCAAGACCAAATGCTTACCTAGAGGCTAAATCTTCCAAACTATGGCAATTTCTTGAGGTTAATCCTCCAATTCTTCACAAATTTGAGCCAAACACCCAACTCTCCTCTTTTCCCTCTCTCTAGCCGACTCCCTTCTCTATTTCTTGAGTTTAATTCAGCCAAGAGGAATAACAAGGAGGGCATTTTTGAGTGTATAGTGCCCCACTAAGTCATAATATAATAATATAGAGTAATTGGGCACTAATTCATTAATTTAATCAACTTAATCTGGTCCGAATCAATTTTTCAATTAAACTTCATCGTAGGCTCTAAAAATTACGCTAATCACAATGACATAATCAATTTTGGGTTCTGTGGCCGATAAGGCTTCCAATTTAATTTCCAAAGCAGATTATTCAAACAGATATTCCTACGATGAACAGATAGAACTTCAAAATCACATATATTCACAAAATGGCACCTAAAATCATGCTAAACACATAATCATACGCAAATTAAGGACCAATTAGCATACTACAGAACAGGGGTATCACATGTTGTGTCGAGTCAGTCCTATTGTATAGAAGTTTGGTGATTTCGGGGGTGTTACCTCGGATATCACTATTTTATTTTGTGTTTTTGCTTTCTTTTGAGTCTGTCTCTGCTGTGGAGCCAGTTGCAACCAGAGGTTTTTGAATAAAACAGCTGCAGCTATCATGTTTCCGTGCTTATTGCTACTTTGAGCCTGTTATGCCAGCAAGTTTAGAATGAAACGGCAGCGCATTTTACCTGCTCTGTTGTGCCTATAAATCATTGCATTGACCTAAGTTTTCCAAAACTTTTTGAACACTACGGTGAAAACGAAGAGGGAGGAATTCCTCGGGTTTTGCAAAGCTTTGATCAAATTGAGAGAAAGAGAGGCATGCTAAGCCCTTAATGAATGAAATCATGCTTGTTAGCGTGAGTACTGAGCAGGACCCTAGCTTGATCCAGATTGGTTCCACACTATCTTCGGCGTGAGCGATTTGTCGCTTTCTTAAAAACTTGCAAACACAAAATGTTTTGCGTAGTCTTGCGGAGACCAGTGTGGAACCGCTCTTGAGATTGTGCAGCTTAGGATCGCTCTCAGCCTCAAGATTTAATCCCTTTGCTCTCAAAACGTTGACCTTGAATTCAGAATGATCAACAGTCAACCGCAATGTGAGGCCTATGTGGCCAGATTTGAAGCAACCCTCGAACAAGAGGCAAGAAAAATTAGATCAAGAAGATCAGATGCCGTCAGAAGAAGCGTGCGACGCTAAAACAGAAGCACCCCTCGAACTAGGGGCAAAAAAAAAAAAATGCCCGATGTGCTCGAAGAGCCGAAGATGGATCTTTCTGCAAATCAATACAACAATCATTCTCTTGGATTCAGATGACTTCAGGATCTCAAAAAACCATTTGGCATGGACAAAGTTACACTTTTACCCTTGAGGGTCTCGCTGGGCCGAAAACTCGGAATGGCGACCCAGGCAAAAGTTAGAGTAAGAAAAAAATACAAAAAAGAAAAGAAAGAAAAAAGAAGAGCAAAAAAAAAAAAAGGAAAAAATACAAAAAAGAGAAAAATGCAAAAAAAAGAAAAGATGAAAAAAGAAGAAAAGAATTGAAAAGGAAAGAAAAATGTAGCTTACAAGGTTGAAAACCCAGAAGGGCGACCTTGGCAAAAGTTAGAGCTTGGTGAGGGTTAATACACGAGTGTACCTTAATCAAAACTACGTAAGGCTTGATTCCCATGTTTGGGATACGTAGGCAACTTCATCCTGAAGTCCAGCCACAAACACTTCCAAATCGAGTGTGTCCATGTAATGGTTTTGATCATCCTTGCCTTCTCTGAATCCGGTAGTTCGGTTGTGACAACCTGAACTACGTAAGGCTTGATTCCCATGTTTGGGATACGTAGGCAACTTTATCCTGAAGTCCAGCCACATGCACTTTCAAGTGACTGTGTCCATATATTGGTTTTGATCATCTTCGTCTTCTCTGTATCCGAGAGTTCGGTCGTGATCATCGCTAATGAGGATTGACTACAAAATGCTGTGGTACTATCCATACAAGGGGCAACTTTCCGTTGCCATGAGTCGCCATTCAAACCAGGGGCAACTTTCCGTTGCCGTGCAGTGCCATCCAGACAAGGGGCAATTTTCCATTGCCTCCAATCCGAGGTTGTGCATCTCGAGAGTAAGTTCTGCACTCGTTGAGCATTGACCGTTTGCAAAAATAGTTTTTGAAATTTTTTTACTGAGGTTGACTAATTTCTCGAAAATTATTTCATTTTCCAAAACTGGACCTTTTCTTGGACCCAAAAAAGGAAAATTTTCAGTGCTCATAGCCTGACTTGCATGATTTTCAAATCAAAAGTTGAACAAGTATGTTAATCTAACTCTCATCTTGGTCACAGTTGTTTTAGTAGAAAACGAAAACAAAAAATGATCAAAATGATGAACTAGGGACACAGTTGAGTCAGGCTTCCTGTCTTTGCCCCATCGCTAGCATATTTGCCAGAAGAGGGCACGACTGGAGCTGTTTGTAAAGGGCTGAAAGCTCTCTCACCCTCCGAGCAACAACGGATCAAACCAAGTGCGAAGCATGAATTGGAATGGATCAGAATACTCCACTCCCTTATCCGGGGCATCGACTAGACGCCACCAGAAAAAATAGCTGTGAGCTAACAGTGTTGGGCATGAACCCACTACCTCTTGTTTATCTGTCAGCCACACCTGGGGAGGGATGAAAAATGAGAGATTAAAGAATAGAGAGGCGTACGATGAGAGAAGAGTGAGCAAAAGGGTTTTGAGAAAAAAAACCGAGCCTGAGGGCCAAGTGATGTGAGAGTCACAAATCAGAAAGGGTGGGGAACAATACCCGGAGGAACTGGCTCCTCGTGATCTGAGGTCTCTCGTCTCGGTAACACGTCTGTGTGTCATGTCTTTTGTTTTGTTTGTCTCGATTCTTGTTTGGAGTCATATCCGAGCGTGTCTCGTTGTGTTTAGGTTGTTTACCTTTTGTTTTACTGTTGTTGAGTCATTTTCGCTGTGTTCAGTCATAGGCTCAATACTCGGTTGAAAACCCTTTCTAAAATCATTTTGTGCGCTTAGAGTGCTGTGCCATTCTCCACATTTGTGCAAAACATGATTTGGTTCTTTTGTAAAACTACAGGGGTTCAACCCCGGGTCACTTGGAAATAGTGAACGTATGGGTTCCGGATTGCGTCTGAGTGTGTTTCAGCTTCAGCAGATTCTACCTTTGTATCCCGTCTTTTAAAGATTGAATTGTTTGTTCATAATGAGCCATGTGCAAATGATAGAGTACTGTGTTATGGGATGTCTGTTCAGAATGAGCAGTGCGTTGTATGAGCTACGTGCAGATTGAACCAAGTGTTGTGTTATTGGCTGTGCGTTCAAAATGAGTAGTGGGTTGTTTGAGTTGTTTTGCCATTGGCTGGTTCCTCATCTGGTTATTACAATACAAGTGTTTGATTTTCAGTCAGGAGATCAATCTCATTTACATTGAGGTGTAATATGATGCAATGCAATGCGAAATATGAAATGTACAAATGTAACACTTTTTCAGACAAAAAGTTTGTTTCATTTCATCATTTTTCAAGTACATAGCTTTGGAGAAAACAAAAACCTGCTTACGGCAGTACAAAGTACTCAAACTACTAGCTAAAAAGGAAAATGTCTGAACAAAGCAAAAAGAAGAAAAGCAGTAAAAGTCTGGATCAATGTCAAATGGTCTCAGGCACGGGAGTCTGTCCTCGTCCTCTTCTTGGACGAAGGTCCAGGAGCATCGTCGTTAGCACCATCATCTGAGCCTGAGCCTGAGTCATCCCCGGTCTCCTTCTCGGATGAATCTGCCTCGGACTCCGCCTCTGTCTCTGCCTCGGACTCATCATCATCGGGAACTGGTGCCCGAGAGCTACTCCCAACATGAGTATGCCCCACTTTGGTGCGGAGATATACTGTGCCTCCTCGCCCTCCTCCTCGAGCAGGAACAGAAGGCCCAGCTGGAGCACCTCCTGCAGCAGGAATCTGGAATGGAGGCTGAAAAGCACAAATGGCAAACGCATCAGTATGCTACGCAGTACAGAGTATGAATGCTGTGAGCAGTGCATGAATACGAAATGCAGTGTATGAGTACAGAGTATGAATACTGTGAGCAGTGTGTCGGTACAGAATGCAGTGACTGAGTGTAGTGTATGAACGCTGTGAGTAATGCTGTGAACAATCTGTGGAATGCAGTGTGTCAGATGCCGTGGGGGCAGTGTATCAAGTGTTGTGTTGACAGTGCGATACATCAGATTATGTTAAACAGTTTATGTATGGTGTGAGACCGTGGTCAGAAGAACATACCGGAATACCGTAGATGGCCAGAAGGTCGAGGCTCCGTTGGAGCATCCCCATCACAGAGGCGGTCAACTCTAGGGACTGGCGAGTGTACTCGGAGGAAGCCTGCAAAAGTGTTAGAAACATCAGTATTTTGCGGAATATCAAATGAAATAAAATGAAATGACAGTGCAAAATACGAAATGCAATAATACATACCGGAGGCAAGTCGTAGAACCCGACTAGCTCGTGATCAGCTGGAGGGGGAGCAATGGGGATCTGGTAAGTCTCCCCACCCTGCCCTCGGCATGTCATCGTCGTGGGCAGTGCTAGCCAACTAGCCCCCCATCCTCTCCGGGTCCCACTCCTGCCACGGACCCGAGTCGTCCTCGATGCTCCTGCTCCCGCTCCTGCCCTGGCCGCCGGTGCCGCGAGTCTCTCTCGCTCAACTCGACGGCCACTGCTCAAAGGCCGCATGATGTAGGTCTGGACGTACTCTACGTAGTCGCCCTCGCCCCTGAAGCCCTCGGAGTCCAAACCGATCGTGTAGTCTGCCATCTCCTCGAGAGTGTACCTCTCGGTATGCCTCATATGAGTAGGAGGTGGCCGCGGAACTGTCTGCTCTGGCACACCTAAGGTCTGCCGCAAGAAGCGCTCCCCTAAGTACCAGGCGCGGCAGACGGGGCCCTCTAGTAAAACTCTAAATCGGGCCGTCTCTCGGGCACCAGCATACCGATCCCATACTGCAATGGGCAATAAGGCCCATGGCTACTAGGTGATCTGCAAATGAAGTATAGTTTGTTATCTACTGCTATTGAAAATGCAATGCAAAGTGAAGCTTAAATGAATTGTAATGTTTGAAATACCTCTGCGGCGGTAATGGTATCGAAATAGCGGCGGAAGAATATGAAAGACTCCCGAGGCCTCTGCTCGCACCTCACGTCGAAGCGATGAGAGAACGGGATCATGGAAGACATCTCCTTCTCTGGCACTAGGGCAAGCCTCGGGAAGTAGGCGTATACCCACAACTACAGTATGACAGAACATATATCAGTATACTTATCAAATAAAGCAGTATGCAGATAAAGCAGAAAGCGGTATGTGCAGTGTATTGTGCAGTGTGTGCAGTATACAGAATACAGAGAATGTAAAGCAGAAATGCAAAACAGAAGAAGAAGACATACCTCCCAAGCCCGCCAGTAGCCTCCGAGCAGCTGTCCGCTAAGGCGGGAGGATGAACTCATGTAGCCATAGAGTGTGGCCAAGCCTGCGCCCCCCCAGTCGTAGCCACGGATCCTGGTCACGTCAACCAGTGCACTCAGCAGGTAAAGGGGCACGGTGTTCGCCCGGTCGGCGAAAAGGGTCGTCCCCCGCAAGAACATAAGGAAGCCGCGAGCATACTACTTCTCTTCCTCCTGAGTGGTTGGCGCCTGAATCCTGAAATGAGCCTCGAACCAAGAATATCGTACAAATCCTGGACGAGCAAGAGGTGGTAGGGCGCCAAGCAGGTACATCTGGGCAGCCTCCCACTCATCCATGTCTGTATCGAAGGGGATCGGATCACCCCCTACCCCGATGCCGGTGAGCATCGAGAAGTCGAAAGGAGTCATTGTCATCTCCCCAGCGGCGGAAAGGTGGAAGGAGTCTATGGTGTCCCACCACCTCTCCGCCAATGCAGCAAGGAGCGGCCTGCTCGTAGTAAGGTGCGAGAGCCCCATGCAGAAGGTCCCGAAGCCGACTCGGTCGATGATGTGACGAACCGCGTCAGGTAACTCCATGTACCAACCTCGTGCGGCGACGTTCCCATACCCCTGGAGGGCATGAGAATCTCCCTGTGGTCAAAACAAACAGTGTTGAAAATGCTCAGAGTCAGTGGAATGCAGCATGTGCTCACGTGTTCAGATTCAAACAGACATCAGGTGTAGGTGTGCCCGCAGTAAACTACAGCATATGATGTATCAGTATGATTGAGTGGTTCAGTGAAATGGTACAGTGTGTGCGCACGTGTTCAGATTCGAACGGACATCGGGTGCCAGTGTGCTCGCAGTGAACTGTGACATATGACGTGTTAGTGTTTTTGAGTGGTTCAGTACAGATATAGCGTGTGTGCACGTGTTCAGATTCAAACAGATATCGGGTGCCGGTGTGCTCGCAGTGAACTACAGCATACGATGTGTCAGTGTGTTTGAGTAGTTCAGTGAAAATACAGTGTCAGTGCACATGTTTAGATTCAAACAGATATCAGGTGCAAGCATGTTCACAGCCAACTACAGCATACGGTATATCGATGTATCCGAGTTAAACAGTTAAAAGGCAGAATCGACTATAGCAGTTATACATCCTACTTTGCAGAAAATAAAACGAAGAAGAGTGTACCTCGGAGGCGTCGAAGGACATATGTGACTCTGGCTCGTGCAGTAGGAGCTCCGGTGCCACACCCCTCGCGAAGCTGCTGAAGTGGCGAATGCCGTCGGGAGGTAATACGTGAATCGCCGACCTGTAGGTCGCCGGGTCGAATGGTCGAATGTGAAGTGGCAAGAGCTCGGCCTCTGGATCCATATCTATCTCCGGGGGAGCCACACTGTCTGGAATGTCATCCGCTATCTCGAGAATGGTGCGAAAAGGGTCGGGAATGTGAAAACCGGGCAAGAATACAAAAAGTCAACCCCGGGAGGGTGAAAAATGGCTGGAAAGGTCGAGGTGCGGAAAAGGCACAGAGATCAAGAGAAACTCGGGGAAAACAAAGCTTGAGTGGCGGAAATCAAGAAAAAGACACCGAAACAAAGATTTGTTCGGTTCAAAATGTTCGAAACGCGAAGGAGTTCGCGAATCGAACGACGAAACGGGCCCGAAAACCAAGGAGAGACAGGGATCTGAAGAAGAAAAATGACCTAGACAGGTGGGGGAGGATTTTTCGAGTAAGAGGCAAGTGATAGAATAGGGTTTAAAGCCCTATATTTAAAGACCCGTGCCGAATTGACAAAACTGCCCCGAACAGGCACTTTTGGCCGGTCGGCCATATTGTTGGACGGTCGGCCAAACAGATAGCCGGTGGCCTTATTTTGTGGCCGGTGGATGGCCGGTGGACTCCCCTCATGGTCGGTGAGTCTCCTACACCCTTGTTTGGGTCAGATATGTGGTTTGGGGCTCTCTTTGCTCAAGACAGTGCAAGAAAAGACATTTTTAAAGCTTAGCAGGTCTCTGTGCTGTGTCTTCTGTGCGTAGCACTCGAATACGTGCAAGGTGTATCCTTTTCGTATCCTTTTGGACCTTGCAAAGGTTTGGAAACCACTTCATAATACGTTGCATTGTTATGCATGTCTACACGCATTGTCATGCGCACGCCATACTTGCATTAGTATGCACATTCTTTAGGTCGCATCGTCATGTGTACCTCATGTGCATTGTTATGCATTTCCAAAGACGCGCGTTGTCGCGCATTCAAGATCATTTGCATTGTTATGCACTTCAAAAGACACGTATTGTCGCACATTCAAGGTAATGTGCATTGTCATGCATTTCAAAAGGCACGTGTTGTCGCGCATTTCGAGTCCATTCGCATTGTCATTTGCATTTAAAAAAAAACAAACAAATATGCATATGTCATGCATTCCACTGTAAATAGTGCATATGTCATGCATTCCATCGTAAATAGTGCATATGTCATGCATTGTACATAGCATTCATTGTATATAATGCATTGTACATAGTATCCATCCATTGCATATTGTATATATTGCATTGTAGCTTGCATGCATTCACTGCATCACCCCCACCTATGGCTTGCGCCTTTCCGAGTTGAGCTTGGTCTGGTATGTGCCCATACCTTTCATGTTGAAGCACAGTAATGATATTATGTGTACTCACCTAGTGTTGTGGGTGACGGCACCGTTTCTGTGTTAGACGCGGTTTGTATGTGTCCATGCCTTTCCTAGGCAAGATTTGGCTTGGCCGCGTGCCTCATCCACTGTAAATATTACATTTACATTCCATTGCATATTGTATATATTGTATTGTAGCTTGCATGCATTCATTGCATCACCTCCATTTATGGTTTGCGCCTTTCCTTGTTGAGCTTGGTCTGGTATGTGCCCATACCTTTCACGTTGAAGCACAGTAATGATATTATGTGTACGCACCTAGTGTTGTGGGTGACGGCACCGTTTCTGTGTTAGACACGTTTTGTATGTGTCCATGCCTTTCCTAGGCAAGATGTGTTTTGGCCGCAAGCCTTATCCACTGCATCCATTGCATTCTAGCTTGTAAATATTGCATTGTACATAGCTTGCATTGTCATGCATCTTTCCTTATATGCATTGTATTGTATTCTTCCTTACTTTGCATTGTCATGCATTTCCTTACTGCATTATTTAGTATGTAGGTTTCATTGTACATAGCTTGCATTGTCATGCATTCATTGTATTGTACATAGTTTAGTTTGCATGCATTTGCTGTATCATCCATCTACGGCTTACGCCTTTCCTTGTTGAGCTTGGTCTGGTATGTGCCTGTACTTTTCATGTTGAAGCACGGTTATGATATTATGTGTACGCACCTAGTGTTGTGGGTGACGGCACCATTTCTGTGTTAAACATGGTTTGTATGTGTCCATGCCTTTCCTAGGCAAGATACGGTTTGGCTGCATGCCTTATCCATTGTATATCTTACATTGTAGTGTAATTTGTTGCATCCAGCATTTAGGATCACGATCTTTCCTCAGCGGGTCATTTCCCCACTTATATCATCCCACCCAATTACTTGTATCTTGTGTTCCATCTACACACTCATAGTTTTGCATGCGTACGCACTTATTCCACTGCTGGTATTGTGGTTTGAGGGTGTCGGCACCTTTTCTATGGTAGACGGAATTTGCATCTCCATCTCTTTATGATATTTGTGTGGTTTTGAACTGCTTATGTTTTGATCATGTTTTAAATGCATTGCATATCATTTGCATTGTTTATACATAGTTTTGTAAATATTGCATTATCATTTTGCATCCTATACACATTGCATGCGTTGCCGTGTTATGCTTTACTTATATGTGTTCAAGTTCCCATACACATTGCATGCGTTGTCACGTTATGCTTTACTTATATGTGTTCACGTTCCTATACACATTGCATGCGTTGTCGCATTATGCTGTACTTACATGTGTTCACGTTCCTTTCATACACATTGTATGCGTTGTTGCGTGTGCTTTACTTACATGTGTCTACATCTTCACACGTTGAGCATGCTGTCACATGTTCTTCACTTACATGTGTTTGTGTCTTCATAGCAATGTTATGCTTGCCCCAAATCGCATTGTTATGCGTCTTACTTGACTTGCGTTGTTACGCAGTCTTAACTTGCATGACATGCATGTTGCTAACAATATTGTACCTGTTAAGTTTCTCTCTTTTACAGGCACGATATTGTATGTACGGTTCATTTGAAGCTGACACGACCAGACGAACCGCACAGGTATTGTATTCTCCACGTGAAACGCAGCGAGAATTGCATAATTCTCTTACATCCTTTCTGCATTGTAATGTAGTTGGATTTGTGTTTGATTGCTTAAAACTGTCGCATGTTATGCTTCGTTACAGTTTTCTTTGCATGATCATAAGTTATGCTCGACTTTGTGCATTGTCTTGCATTTTGCCCCTGCCTTCGGGTGCATATCTTATCTGTAGCTTGTATGCTTTGTCTAAGTCTTCAGCCTTGTCAAAAATGGGTCATCTCTGGGCTTTGACACTCACTTCTGTCATTGTTATGACTTTCGAGTTCTGTCAAAGAGGGGCAACTGTAGACACCCCATTTTTGACCGTCCTCAAGACTTGGACGTCACCGTTTGAACACACAGTGATCATCTTTGTTTGTGTTCGTCTTGAGTTCCCAGAGGTCTCGACCACGCGCCTTGCCTCAAGACCTCTCAACTCGACTGTTTTGTGTTTGGTTTTGCACCAAACACTTGTGTTTGGTTTTGAGGGGCAGGAAATGGCTTGTTGGCCATCCCCACACGTCACCGGCCATGGCTTGAGACCACCGGCCATTGTTTTGTTGCCATCGGCCAAATGTTTGGCCGGCCGGCACTCTCTGTGGTCAGCCGACCATTGTTTTGGCCAATTTGTCACTTTTGGCTGGCTGACCACTGTGCATCTGCTTTTGGCAGATATTTTGTGCCAGCTGTGATAGCTGACACCCACTTTGCACCCCCTACATACACGTGTATGGAGGGATTTCACTCTTGTTTAGCTTGTTTTGTAAGCTTTGCAAGAGTGAATTTCTATAAAGGGAGGCCTTCTCCTCCCTCCTCAAGGGTTCCAAAAAAATTCCAGAGGGTCTTAGATTAGGGTTAGGGTTTGTGTATACATCTATCTTTATATCTCCCTCTCTTGTGAGTTTTGTATGTGTTTAGGTGTGTTTAGTCTTACTTTTGTGCACAAACACCTAGTACTACACCTTCCCTTAGTTGCTGAGGCATCAAAGGGTTGTTCTTGGAGATTGTTGGGTGGATTCAAGCTTGGAAAACCAGCTAGAGCATTGTTCTTGAAGAGGGTGTTCAAGGGTAAGAACTTTCCCTTTAAATACCCCCTTTTTGCATAGGCTTTTAGCCATCCTTACATCTATTTTTAAGCTTAACTTATAACATATAAAAGTTTTGATTTTAAGTGCTTAAAATAGTTGTTTAAGGTTGCTTTGGTGTTTGGGGTTGTTTGACCCCTCTTAGGCCTTGTTTGGCCCCATTTTTGTGCTATTTTGGTGAGCTTCGGGACCACCTTGTTTTGGCCTCCTCACCACTGAAATATGGTGCTTTAAGGTCCTAAGAAGGAGAGGGCCATCCCCTCTCCTTGTTGCCTTCAATGTTGGCCATTTTAGCCTCATGTGTGAGCATCTTATTTAAGTGCATGTTGGCCATGTCTTAAGTGTTATATGTGCTTATTTTGTCATAATATAGCACTTTTTTAAATTGGTTTAGACACACCATGCTTGCTTTGCATACTTGACTTGTAATGCCATGAATTTGCCTTAACATGTACTTAGCATCTAGACCACTATGCTTACTTGTTTTGGCCAAGCTTTGTGAAGCTTTTGTGCATGTTTTAATATGCTTAAGGTCTGTTTTTGATCATTTGAGCCATCCATGGCATGCTTTGTATAGCCACCTTGCATTTTGGCTTGTTAGCCTTGGGTGTGTGAGTGTTGAGCATGCATTACTTGGCTCATTTCAGTGGTATGGAACCACTTACCATGTTATTTCAGTCCATATGGTATGCTTGTATGCTTGCATTTGATGCTCCTTTAATGCTTTAAAAGGTTAGTGTTTCATACTCCATGTTTGTACCATTGTGCATGCCTCTAAGATTAGGTCTTTTAGATGCCATCTAAGTGGTTTTTGGGGCTCACTTTGGCATGATTTGGGACTGTTTTGGTCCACTTTGGTCATTTGCTTCATGTGTCACATGACCGTAGTTTAAGTCCTTGGGCTTGGTTGCATGCTTTGCTTGCATTGGTAGGTTGATTTGGCATCATCTTCTACATATTTTCAAAGCTTATCATGTATGCTATTTGTCCTCTTTTAAGTTTGCTTAAAAGTCCCCTCTTTATGCTTAAGTGTTGGTCCATTTGTATGCATGTTTGCATGTGCATTTGTACCTCATTTTCATAGCATTTGGCCACTATTTTGGGCTTGTTTGAGAGCTGCCTAAATTAGCTTAAGTCCATCATTCGCATGTTGTTCCATGCTCGCCTTGCGCGTTGTTGCATACTTGGCCTATCGCACGTTGTTGCATGCTTGAATCACATTGCATTTGGCATGCATTTCCTTTTTGTTTGGTTGCCTAACATTTTACATGCCTTGTGTGCTCGTTTTCATTGTCATGTTGTATACTTTGCTTGCATGCCTAGGTTGCATTGCATTGAGCATGCATGCCTTGTCTCTTGATCAAGTGATAGAGGTTGGGCCCCTTGTTTGCTTTGGTTTGCATTTCATTTGATATTGAAATGGCACACTTGGTGTCTTGGGCTATCACGCATTGAAATGCGCGATTGGTGGTTCGAGAATCAGGGACCATCCTCCTTTGAGTCATGAACATGATAAGGAGGGTGTTGGTGCACACATTTGCTTGAAATGCATTTCCATGCCATGTTTGCCCTCTGCTGCTGTCAAAACAGGATTCTGCAGGCATAGATGGCCGACCGACCACATTCAGTGCCGATCGGCCATGAATTGGTGGCTGAGAGCTCAATAGATGGTTGGTGACCACTTCTCCATGGCCGGTGGTGTTCCCCCTTGGCCGGTGACCTTCCACTGTGATCAGAGAGTGTTCCTTGGGACTTGTGCAATTTTCAGAGGAGGAAAACAGTGAAAACAGAGGCAGCTTGTGCATGGCGGTGGATTTCTGAGCGAAGCCAATCCGAGCATGTTTGCATCCCTCTTCCCGAGGCTGTTTTACCGCTTCATTAGCTTAGTTAATTTGCTTAACTAGTTAATTGGTCTATAATTATTTGATTAGCTTGTTAGTTGTTTAAATTGTATTATTCTTTCGGTCCCTCCGAGCGAAAGCGAATTTGTAATAAGTGTGCGTGCGTGTGATGCATGTCTTCCAATCCCCACTTCTTTCTCCCTTTTAGTTACCTTCTTTTGATGGTTAGTATTAGGACATATTTAATTTAGCATCCTTATGCTATGCATGCGTGCATCCATTCATTCGTACTGCATGCACCGGGCTCGGCGCATCATACTAATTGCATAGTATTTCAAATCTAACTTGAATACGTGTTATTTGTTGCATTCCACATGCCATCCTAGGATTAGCCGAGCCTATTCTAGTTGCATTTTGTATGCGATGCATTAGCCACTTAACATGAACTTGGATCATACATTGATTGCTAACAAGTTCTTTGTTTTGGCTCGGAGTACTCGGTAAGCTCTTTATGCTTTAGCATCTTGCATGAGTGTGAATGTTAACATGACAGCATGCTTACCATGTGGCTATATGTTTATGTGATGTAAAACTGCCTGAATGCCTGTGGGTGAAGGTTGGATTGTTTGAGTTGGAATGACTCATTGAAATTCACATTTTCACCTACTTGCGAGTAGCAAATTTCAAACTGCCTTTCAAACGAGCGGATATACAATGCTTTGTTCCAAATTAGGCGATCTATTCTATACTTTTGTGTTGTGCGCATCACATAGTAAGATTAGCTAATTAACCGGAATAAGAACGTATAATGTTTTCAAAACTAGATATCATGGTTAGTAGAGGCCGATCTTTGATCGGGCGAGCGGGGGTGCTCATAGCTGACCTTCCCCAATCGTACCCAAGTTCCCGAGCTGAGGCAACTTTGGTGATGACGGACACATGGCCTTAGGCAAACGAGTCAGGGTTTCCTAAATTCCCCCATAAAAAAATATTTAGGTGGTGACTCTGTATCTAGCAAAGCAGTCCATGTTTGGCACTTCTTTCAAAAAATCTATTTTCCAAAACGATTTGCCGGATTTGGACTCTTTGGTGATTTATTAGTCTTGCATTGCACATTGCGAGATCAGACTAAGAACCGATACAAATCGAGTCCGAACTGTAGCATGAGGCCCACGCGGGCGCGTCTACAATACTCCACTTATTAATCTATGTCATCAACCTAATAATTTATTATACAGTGTACATATACAACACCTATCCAATCCAAACACAATTCTATTATAAACACAGAAACAAACATATAATAACAGTAAAGAAGTTGAACTCACTAAATTCAAAAGTGTAGATGGAATTTGCAGTGGTGATGAGTTATTGTGCAGGTGGTGCTGAACAACACATCATTCAATATAAACACACTCAAGTTAGAGGAGTCCATTGGTGCTATAATTTTGCACCCAAATCAAACCAAATGAGTGTGGAGAGACAGAGCAAGAAGTCGGAGTCCAACAAGATCCCAAATGTTTGATATTGCACTATATTTTTTTATTTGGGTACCTAGCATTTGTAATATGAGAAACTTGTCCTTCTCAATTGACTCTGAAAAACCTAGCACTAAAGATTGAAATTTCAACAATCCAAAATCCACAATCCGAAATAAAAACACTTCAACCAAACCCATTCACGAAATTAGATAAAGCCCTAAAAAACCATTTACAAAATCAACACAAAATGAAAGGAAAAAAATCATATAAAAACCCTACAGAAAGTGTGAGAAATGGAGAATGGAGAGACAGCGAGAAAGAGAGAGAAAGAGAGAGACCCAGATCAACAGAGAGGGAGAGAGACCGAGAGACAAATACCTGTAATTAGTGGTGGTGCTGATTTGCAGTGGTTGTGGTGGCGAGCGCCGATGGCCAGCGAGGGTGATGATCGGCGATGGTGAGCGGTGGTGAGGTTTGGTATTGACTGCTCTCTATGTTGGTGTGTGAGACATAACAAAACCGAAATGTGTTTTTCTGTAAATGAGATACTGGGCACAAATATTAATGACTTTCCCTCTAAATTTTTTTCGAAGCTTTAGCGACTAAATGATTATTTGTCGCAAATGCTCATTAACAGCAACTAAACATTGGTCGTCAAACGTAACATTTTTTGCTACTAATGTTTACTTTCGTTGGCAATGTTTAATATACAACAACTAAATAATTTTTTGTCGCAAAAAATTCAACTAAATGTGTCCATTTTTTTGCAACTAAATTTGTTCTGTCAGTCCGACTAAATGAAGAATTAGTAGCGTAAAATGGCAACAAACACCAACTAAAACTATTTTTGGTCGCCAATGAGAATTATATGTCGACCAAAATAATATGGTAGCTAAAAAATGCGATCAACGCCGACTAAATCAACTTTTGGTTGCCCAAAGCACTATTTTTGGTGACTAAAATTGTTTTGGTCACCAATTTTAGTCGCCAAATGTGCAGTTTCTTGTAGTGTGCGCTCGAGCAGAGATCCCGACCTTTCAGAAGTTTCACTTGCTTGCAAAAGTACTAGGAGTTGTATTTTTCCGCTCGAGTGACCTTTTCTACGCTCAAGCGTAGATCCTTATTCTGAAAACACGTTTTGATCAGTCCGCTCGAGCGGCCATTCTTGCACTAGAGTGGAGATCATGGATCTGTCTGCTATAAAAGTTGCGGTTCAGTCATGTTTTAGGTACGGCTTCCAAATCTTTTTCTTGGGTGTTAGGGTTTTCATTTGGAGTTTCTTTGCTTGTTTCCTTTGATATCTGTGAGAGTTTATATCATGAATTGAGTAGATTATATCAAAGGGTTTGTTTATTTTCTTTTATTCACAAAAGAGAGATTTGTTCTTCGGTGTATTCCTTGGAATTTGGGCCTGAAGTTTTGGTAGATTCCGGAGTAGCTCATCATCGTGGATTCGACATCGGCGTTGTGAATTCAACGTTGGGAAAGGCAATTCCGAGGTGAAAACAACACTGGAAGAAGCATATAGGGGTCAGTTCGATTCAGGAGTGGATTCGCTGGGTAATTGAGAGTATATTTGTGTAATTTCTTTGTATCTTCTTAGTAGAAGATATGACCAAAAAAACGTTGACAATAAAATGTATATATATATATTTGGTTTAGATTTTAAGAAAATTATTGTTGCCTTATTTTTAAATGGGTCAGACCAATCTTTTGTGTAACTAGGTATGTTTGATTAGTTGTTAATTTACAGTAATTTTTTTTTTTAATGAATAAAACAAAAGGATGACTTGCTTTATATTTTTAACATTTTATTTTCTTCTAATATATAAAGGGTTTTGATTGGCATGAACTTTGGATAAAGTCATAAAACTTATCTCAAAGCTATGATGACATACTTACAACTATAACTTGTACTTGAAGCAATAAATTTACCATGTTGACCATTTCAAGCTATATTTATTAAAAAATGTTATTTACAAAAATATTAATTTTTTCACATATCGATAAAATGATATTATTAATTATACTTATACCTATAATTTTTACTTAAGAAATAAATAAATGATGGCAATTGTAAGCTATATTTTTATCAAAATATGTTATTTATAAAACATTAGTCATTTGCTTATAATTTATAAATGTTTTGATTTAAAATAAAGAGACTATAAAAAAAAAATTAAAAAAGTCACGTGATTCTATACAAAATTTTCTTTAAAAAAAAATTATTTGAAAGATATATGCAAATCCTAATTACATTCAAGTTCTAGACTAGTTTGAAAATAATTTTTTTTGTTACTTTTCTCCTTCCCTTAGGCTTATGTGTAAGAATTTATTCTTAATTAGGCTGTCATTGACTATATTTTGTTTGGTTAATGAAAAACGAGTTAAACGTGATTCAGATAAGTTGACTGGTATGAGCCTAAAATTATTATTGTGATCCATAAAGTTTAGGCCATGGTCATCTTAGTGTATATATTATTTTATATGTGGATATGTGATATGGAGGTGTAAGACCTGTTTTAAGTTATTTGGGTTCCTTAATGGGAGGACCCAGTAATTGTTTTATTTAGGCCCAGTCCCCTCTCCTATCCTTATTAGGGTTTACATATATCTATATATATGTAAATCAAAGGGTTGTCAGCCCCATTAAAAAGACAACAAAAAGATTAGGAGAAGGATGGGAAGAGCTGGTGCTAAGGTTTTCCAATTGTGAATGCCATATTCTTTCAAGGAAGCAAAATTCAAGACAATAACGATATCAAACGGTATGTATCTAAGTTTAGATTTTAGGAGTTACTTATATTCATAGTGTTTTGATTTCTAGTATATAGACCTTGTAATCTTACATGTGGTATCAGAGCAAGTTTATACTAGAATCAAAATCATGGCAGATTATTTCAGTAAAATTATTTTATATAATGATAAGGAATAAATTAATATTGCTTTTACTGAATGATGCTTTTGCATCTCAAAATCATGCTTTAGTAATTTGAAGCAAATTTTTTCAATATAACAAGTACATATTGTTTGAGTATTGATAGTTTGCTTCCAATTGTGTTTTATAAAATAAAAAATAGTAATTTGAATCTGGTAGTTTTATGACAATTGTAAAATATAGATGTGTGTATAAACTTTTTGAATAATTTTCCCAAAATGACTAGATATGCTACGGAACTCCGAATGTTCAAGGTATGACAAGTTTTTTGAAAGAGATATCTTGCTATGCATGAACGAGTTCTTCATTTGATAATTGATTGTGGCATGCTTGATGAAGGCTTTATGTTGAGCTTCAAGCTATTCTATCTTATCTGTTATAAGTTGAATCGGAGATTGTTCTGTCAAAGTTTAAATAAGTTTAATGCTATTGGGAATTATTCCATCATCCGATATCTTTGCAAGGTCTGATAAGTTTCTAAGTAATATCTCTGAACAACGTATTGTATATAATTATGGAGGGTTTAAAGAACTTTATGTATTACGTATGTTTGGAAAATGTTTTTGTCCATGATAGGAACATTTTACTAAATATGGAACAAGAATATAATACCTTTATGGTAAATGTATTGTGTGCTTAATGTCATGGTGTTGATTTTGAGATCTTCTAAACCAGTATGGATTTTAAATGCTTATTACCTTACAACAATTTGGGAAGTATGATCATTAAGGCTTGATCTGTATTTGATTTTATGAACATGTAATTCCTTGATATGAGATTTAAGTTGGTATTTGGAGTCTGTTAGAGATTTGATTTGAACTAATAAGCCTACTTCTAATTACTAAGCAAAGAGCCACAAAGTCGCTGATTCAGGACTTGTTTGTTATTCTGGGTTTAATCATTGAAAGATGTATGTGCCTTTGAAACATGATTAAGTAGGGAACATTACCTCAAGTTTGGAGGAATTATGATAGTTGGAGTTGTGTGTAAACCTAAAGAGTTTGAACTGTGTTTGATGGCTTATGAGTCACATGTAATCGAATACTTGAAGTGAATCTGAGTTGTTATAGTAGTTGGAAGGTATAACTTTCAGAGCAATAAATTGAAACATACCAGGGTTGTGAATAATGAGACGATTCTTTGATGTTATTAAGTACTATTATCAATTGGGTTACCAATTAGTTAGTAAAGACGAATTACTTGTGATTTTGGGAGCAACCTCCATTGGAATTGACCGTATAAGATGGGGAATGACTAAGTGATTGAGAAATGTTATATGTCCAACACGGAACCAGACTTGTGACAAGGAGAATCAAGTTTGGAGGACCAAACTTCTTAAGGTGGGGAGAATGTAATGACCCCAAAATGCGTATAAGAAATCATCTTTATTTACCCATGAGAGGATGTGTTTTAATTTAATTATAGCTATTAAAATTGAAGCATTATCTGTTGAGTTACGGACTAAAATTTAAATTACCGACCTTTATGGGTTCAGAAATTAAAATTGAGTACTTGGGTATGTTAATGGGAATTTTTAGAACTATTGGGGAAAATTAATTGGAAATCTAATTTGTCTGATTCGTTAATGCACGTTTGGGTGGTTAATTTTGTACTGCAAATTGAAGACCCTAGAGACTTTAGAAACCAGAACAGGGGACATATTTATGATCAGCACAATTTTTAGAGTCACCTGGGAACTTTAATTGAAATTTGATTTTGCGCGATTCGTAAGGCCACGTTTGGCTCTCCCTTGTGCTAACCCTTGTATGTGTGTTTATTTATATATATGATGAGGAACTCAACATTTTGAACCCAAAAAATATCTAGAGAAAGGGGGAGAGACACGTAAGAAAGAGAAGGGAGAGAGTTTTGGAGAGAACTCAAAGAGAAGAAGGAAGAAAGAGTAGAAATGGAAGAAGACATCAAAGAATTGGCTTGAATACATCATGATTATGCAAGAACAAGTGATGATAAGGGCTTAAGGTAAGACTCTCCCTCTATAATTGTATGTAAGGGTTTGGTTTATTCAAGCAAGAAAATGATGAATCTTTATACATATCATGAATTTATGTTACAACTTAACTTCTTGTAAGGATTTTATGGCTCTTAAAGAAGCTAGAGAGGATTCACCATGGGAATGAGTTTTAAACCCCAAATCATGGTTACCTTATGCTTTTGTGTTTTAATTTGTAATCTTGTTCTTGTGATTGGGAATTGAGTTGTATTTTGGAGTTATGAATTGGAATGGAAGCTAAGAATGTGAAATTCATCTTATATTAAAGGGTTTGGGCTTTGATTTACATATAATCAAGGTTTGATTTTGGAGATGAGAAACCCCAATTTTTCAGCCATTTATTTTGCAATCTGTCATCCGAGGCCACACGTGCGGACCTTGTTCCCGCACGTGCGGAGACAGCTCTGTCCAGCCAACTTTGAACAAGCATATCTTTTGCATCCGGACTCCGTTTTGAGTGATTATTGAACCTAAAATCAAGCCCCGGAAGTCTAGTTTCTAATGGCGGTGGTCGCACGCCCAAATTATAAATACAGAAATAGTTATGCCCAAATTAGTGACGACTGTTCACTTTCAGTCAACCAATTTTGTACCATTTCTTCACCTAAACCTTTTCCCATCAATTTCTCCTGTTTTCTGAGACATGAATTATAACTTATTGAAGAATAATGAGCTTGGTACCACCATGGCTAATTGATTGAATGATCAAAGAGAATAAGTAAAAGATCGAGTATAATCTCATATAATGTGTTGTGCAATGTACTTGTAGGTCGAGACGAGGACATCATCCCATTACTACCGGGAGCCGATCACTGTGAGTAGTAGTACTTCGATGTACCTTTAATCGTTAATAATTATTGTTGTTGACGTTATGATCTTCGTCGTAAGAATTATGTTGACATGTATGTTATGTATGCTATGTGAGAAACATTGTGAAATTATGGGAACATCAAAAGATTTGTGAAATTATGAATATCTGTGAATTATGAAGTTATCTGGCCAAGGGCCATTTGTGAATTATGAATCTATGTGGCCAAGGGCCATTTGTGAAATATGAAGTTATGTGACCAAGGGCCATTTGTGAAGATCAAACCTATGAGGCCAAGGGCCGAACTTGTGAAATTATGAAACCGATAAAGTCATCTGTAATCTAATGAAAATGTGCTTACTTTTCGTTACTAATTATCAGGAATGTCCTGTTAACTTTACTTTAATTATGTCAACTCATGGGAATGATGTAACGGTTACCATTAGGACTCTGTTAATTACAAGGCAAGGCAACTATGTTAACATATACGAATGATTAAACAAAGGTGTATGCTATTGATTGATAGAGCACGTAAAGTAAGTCATTTACCTAAAAGAATTTATGTTCATTCTTGAAGAATGGATTCTGAGTAAATATAAGAGTAGCTATGTGTATCCAGATGAATTGAAGTTATTTTGCTATGTTGCTTATGAATTGGAAGTTATCCAGAATCTACGATATAAGTGCAAAGTTTAGCATCATTGTGTGACCCTCATGAGAATGTGAATTAGTCTCTCATTGTTAAGCGTACGATAATGACATGATACAACAAGAAATGCTCTAGTTATGATATGTTCCATTTGAATTAATGAATGATGTTCAAGTATGTTTCAGGCATGTTTCCAGTATGTTACAAGTTCAAGAATGTTCAGGTATGTTTCAAGTATATGTTACAAGTTTAAGTCTGTTACAAGCTTATGTATGTTACGAGTTTATGTTGTTACAAGTTTAAGTCTGTTACAAGCTTATGTATGTTACGAGTTTATGTTGTTACAAGTTTATGTATGTTACAAGTTTAAGTCTGTTACAAGTTCACGTATGTTACAAGTTCAAGGATGTTACAAGTTCTTTGTATCAAGGGCTTCATGCCAACTTTTCAAGGGCTTAATGCCAATCTTTCAAGGGCTTCATGCCAACTTTTCAAGGGCTTTCATGCCACACGTTTCATGGGCTTTAATGCCATATGTTTCAAGGGCCTTAGTGCCATATGTTACAAGGGCTTTAATGCCATATGTTTCAAGGGCCTTAGTGCCATATGTTACAAGGGCTTTATGCCACATGTTTCAAGGGCCTTAGTGCCATATGTTACAAGGGCTTTATGCCACAAGTTTCAAGGGCTTATAGCCACCATGTTTCAAGGGCCTCGTGCCACCATGTTTCAAGGGCTTATAGCCACCATGTTTATGTTGCAAGATTGAACCTAAGGCCGTTATGTACTTAGTACAGAATCAGACTAACTATGTGAACTCTACATCTTTATATGCATTGCTATGTGTTATGTTTCAAGTTAAGCATCGTTTTATCTATGTATTACTATTCACTGAGCTTGGCTCACTGCTTAATGTCATTTCAGAGGTAACCAACCAGGTGGTCAGTCTTAGTCATGGCAACCGTTTTCTTTTGTCAACCTTCGTGGGTTCAGGCACTGCACGAAGCCATTTATTTTTGTAAAGTCTATTGAAATGTTGGCTTAATTTTGATTACCCATTTAAGGTTGAAGACGTAGAACTTCAATGATTTTTGTATAAACCCAATGATGGGGCTGGGTCTATACGTATGTTTGTTTATCGCCGATGCCACAAAATATGGTTTGGAGCTTTATCTATTTTCCATGATGAATGTGATGTATAAGAGGTCCTGGCATGTAGATGTAGCTCAATGGAATTTATATGTATAGTTATTTTCTTACTTTATGCTTCCGATGAGGCCCCGTATGTTATTTACAACAGGTTAAGTGTTCGTTTTCGAACGGGTCATGCCCAAACTTTTAGGGGCGGGTTTGGGACGTGACAGATACATTTTGGCACATCTGAGAATATTGTTAAAGTTTATTTGCAGCATATTCTTGTGAGATTATACTAATTGCCTATGTATAGTTAAAAGTTGGAGTTGTGAACATGGTTTCTATATATTCAGTTTAAGAGTGATACATTTTAAATATTTGAGAATGTTAATTGTGATTTTGAGATTATTATTGTCCATATACAATTGAATGATATTATATTGAATTGAAAGCAATGAAGGGAGATATTTTTTTATGAAAATCAAATTTACTCCATTAAAGTGTTGATTATGAATCGGTTAAAAGATATTGAGTTAGCTTTAAGACTAACTGATTTAGATATTGACATACTCGAGAATGTGTCTTCTTAACCATTTATATTAAGACCTCAATATAGTGTGAAAGATTGAAATTATATTCAATGTTAACTATTTAAGAAAGTAGAGTTTTAAAATATTCACTAGCTGATTCTTATAAGAAAATCTAAATTATACTCTACAATGCTCTATATAATACCTTCGACTTTTACAAATCGTTATCTCTCTTTAGTGTTTTATGTTTTCCTTTTCAGAATATTCCGCAAATCTCTTTATATATTATTAACTCAAGCAAGAAAAATTCTTTAGAATTTTTTGTGAGCTATGACACTCTTCCCACCTTTGGAATCTCCTTATTTGTTTTTTAAACTGCTTAAAAAAAATGCTTGTGTTAATCAAAATTTTATTTTTTGGTCAAGTTATTTAAGTTATAGTGTAGTACTGATCTTATTTTAAAGAATGTTATTTTTATATTATCCATGAGATACAATTCAATTTTAATGTCAACAAAATAAGCATTGTTATTATTTTTAATTTTGGTAATAAATAAAATAAAAATAATAATAATTGAAATAGATTTTGATTTATCATAAGGTGTGTGGGAGAAATTATTTTATTAATTTCATAAATGAGTATTGATGTTATGCATTTGTCTAATCTCATTTATGTTGAAAAACACACTGATAAAGATTTTAAAATTATTAATTGAAGATCGATATTATAGTGAACATGATAATTTTGGTTAATGTGCATAACCTCTTATTAATTTTTTTATAAAATCGTGGAATCAATTTAAATATATCATGCTTGTAACTTCGAAAGAAAGTTGAGCACTTGAGTGTCATAATTGGACTCCAATAAAATGATGAGGTGTATGTTAACATGTTTAAATTATACAAGTTTTTGTGATAAAATATTTTTAATTGCTATGTATATTTGTGTATACTTTACATATGGTACTAAGTTAAAAATATTTTTAAAACACTTTTGAATTGCGAACTAATATAAAATTTAGTTAGAATAACTTTTGAGTTTGGGATTGTACAGAAGTAAACAATTTTATGATATATTTTTGAAATCAAAATGGGACCTATAGCTATTTGTTGTTACTTTGTAAGTTGTCAATGGTTCTATTATCTTGGTTCTAACATAAAATCTTTTAAGCTTTTAAAATGTGAAGTTATTAGATTGGTGAACAGTCTAAATATATAAATCTTCTTGTATACTTGTGCCTATTACAATAAATTGGTCCGTTCATTCTCACATAGAGAAAGTGAGAGTGCAAGTAGAATCTAAAGTGTCTATTCAGTCTATTGATAAAAGTTGAACATGTATAACACGTGCAACCTTCTAGACAGTCTCATATAGTTCAAGATCCTTGTGATCATATTATTTTTCTAAATGAGCAATATCAAGAGATTGAAGAGATAATTGTTACGTATGATGAAGCTATTGGCAATTTGTAATATGGTAAATGAATTGATACAAATTATTAATTGGATATGAGACCATAGTATACTTTTTTAAAAAATTGAAATCTAATGAGTATTTTAAAGATAAATAAATACAAAGCTATTGTAAGAGGTTGCGATTTGAAAAGAGTATTGTTCTTACCAATGTCATAAATATAGGTTTATAATGATTATAGTGGTATTGTGACATTTTTATCTTTTGCTTCGCCAAACAAAGTAAATTTGATTTGTAAGTTAAACAAATTTATCTATGGTTTTAAACGAATTTCTGAGTAATGATATTTAAAGGTTCACCAAATATTATTACTTGGCTTTATGGATAATACTATTAATTTATGCATATATCTCAAGGTCAGTGGGAGCAATTTATTTTTCTTGATCCTTTATACAGATGGAATTTTACTTGTTAGTAATAATTTCGAATTAATACTTGATGTGAAGATATTGTTGTTAATAAATTTTTGATATAAAATATCTTGATAAAGTATTTTATGTGTTTGGCATTGAGATGCTTGAAAAATAACTTAGAGGATTATTTGTCTCATCTCAAAGAGCATACCTAGATTACATTTTTACTGAATTTAATATGCAGAATTGAAAGCTTTACGTTGCTCTTCTTAATGATCGAGATTAATTAAGTAACATTCAGTATTCATAAAATGATTTTGAGAAAAAGTTCATGAGGAATGTGTTGTATGCTAGTGTTGTGAGAGTTTAATGAATTATGAAGTTTGAATTAAACTTGGTGCATATGCAATTAGTTTGTTAGACAATTATTATTTTAATTTAAGCCTTGACCATTGGGTTGGAACATATAAAGTGTTATGATATTTTTAGAGAATTAAAGATTATACGATTGTCTATAAAAGAATTAATCATGTTAATATCATTGGTTGTACTATGTCGACTTTGGTTATAACGATCCCGGTTTCGATCCTTCTTTCACGTTTTGCCACTTCGGTTGGTCGAGTCATTTCGTAGGGGCAACGCCCTTGGCGTGGTCGGCGGCGCCTCGAAGTAAAAAGGAAAAATACATTCAAAATTGCTTGTCCGCTTAAGCAGTCGTTTATGCGCTCGAGCAAACTTCACAAATTTTGTTCCACGATCAAGTGGGAATTCCGGTGCTCGAGCGGGGACTGTGTTTACAAAAAATACTGGGAGAGCGTATTTCACGCTCAAGCGTAGGGTTTCACGCTCAAGGAGGAGTCTGTGTCTTACGCTCGAGCGAGGCTTTCCATGCTCGAGCGGACCGCGTTTTATCAGCTCGCCAAAGTGACATTTCAAATCACTTTTTGCAATCCTCTGTCTCTCTAAAAGTCTCCAAGATCCAGATCTAGAGCCTCTCTCTCTAGAAACCATCTTCCCTCTTTGATTTTTTCAAATCCATCAGGTTTTAGACCTAAATTCTTCACCAAAGTTGTATAACTTCTCGAGGGCTTCGTTGTGTGCGGTGGAGATCGAGTTTCGACACCGTAAATTTTGGGATTTCATCTCTATTCTTCTTCAATACTTGAGGTAGGAATTTTTTACACTCTAATATGGTTTTTAGGTTAGTTATTTACTGTTGTGGATAGATGATGAGATTTGGTTGTGGTTTGGACAAATCTAAGATTTGGGTGTGAAAGGAAAAGAGGGGTTTTTGATGTATGAGAGATAAATGAGTATGAGGTTTGAATATAAGATCTTGGTGTACCAAAATATTTGATTTTGAGTGTTTGGGTCAATATTGGAAAAAGGGGGATTTTTGCCCTAATTTGATAAAATGATTATTTTATATAAATAATTGGAATTAACATTGAATATGTTAAATTAGACTGTTATTGATGTAGGTGGTGAAATTGGATATGTAATATCTCACACCTTTGGAAGTTTTAAATAATTATTTATCTTGAGATTTAATATATGTCTAGAGATAAATGTATTGGGCTATCGGTGGAGGATAGTCATGATTGTTGTAGAAATTGTATAAGGATTAGGCGATTTAATGCTAATCTATTGTTGGTGTCATTGAATATAACCATATTGTAAATACATTGTATATGTATGTTTATTGGGAGGAGAAAGGGGATGTACTCCATATATGATTATGTTTACAAATACATTGTATATGTATGTTTATTAGGAGGAGATAGGGGATGTACTCCATATGTGATTATCTTTATAAATACATTGCATATGTATATTTATTTGGGATGAGAAAGGGGATGGACTCCATTTAAAGCAAGTTGGCCGGAGCGTCCTGGGTGAAAGACTCGAAAGTATATATATAAATGGGTGCCGGTTCCCTCGAATGAAATATCCGTAAAATGGCAAGGTTTGAAGTGTTTATGTGTATTTTGCATAGTTGGAAAACCATTGAGTTGTAATCTCATTTTGGTTGTTGAAAGATAATGGATTTAAGTCATGAATTGAGTAGTATATGTATGAACTAGAAATGAATTGAAGGAAAATGGAATAATATTGGTCTTAGTGGCATATGAATATGCGAGCTTGTGGATGCTTCCATATTGGTATTGTTTATGTACGTGGTATTTATACCTTTGCTAAACTTCATATATTGTGTTAGATTATCTCTACTGGGCTGTTGGCTCACCTTATACGGGAATATCATTTTCAGGTGCAGGTGAGGTGTTACCTCCAAGGCAATAGCATGGATGGACTTTTGGGAAGCAAGAGCTTCATATTTATGCTTGCTGTGTGTATGTTTGTTATTTGTAAAGCCAAGGAATTAAATTGTAAAGAGCGATACTCTATTTGTGTAACCAAGTAATGACTTGGAAAGATGTAAGCCTGCATGGCATTTAATTGTTTGTTAAATAGTGAACTCGAATGTATGAATGTATGTTGTTTCTCATATTTATTCCGCATATGAGTTATCTTTATTGTATTATTTTGGGGGCGTTACATTGGTAGTTGCTCAAATGTTATAGTATCTATTATTGGTTATAGTTTTATGTTTGCATGAGGTGTTGTTTCATGAAAGAGTTTTATAAAATCTCTTATAATTTTTTACTATGCAATATGTTTTAGAGCTCGACTTGAGTTATATAATTAAAGAATTTTATTTCAGAGTTTGGAATTGTTAATTTTATTTCCAAACCTATAAATATGTATTATGATATATGGTTTTAATTTTCTCTATGAAGAATAACAAAAACTCTGATGGTGTTAAACATATAATTTTAAAGTACTTCAGAGTTAGAGGGTTGTTAAAGATGATATTCTTTATGAGCACATGTTATAGAATACATACTAATTGATCCTCTGAATAAAGGGCTTAGGCCAAATTTTAATTTGCCAAATATATTAGGCATATGGGTACTTTACAGTTTTTTATGTGCTTGGTGAAAGAAATTTTTTTTACCCATGAATATTATCTATAGTATATTTCAGTTAATGAAGTTTAATGTGTTTATTCACATTTTGTTTATAGTTATGTGTGTGTATACATAAATGGTAATTGTCATATATGTATACCTCTTATATGAGCTCTTACAGTTATATTTTAATTTTGAGATATAAAGATTAACACTTTGGTTTAGAAGTGTATATGGATCCATAAAGTATGATGCTTGGTTTAAAGCATGAAAGACCTCGGTTTAGAGGAATAAAGGCTTCTTTCGGAAGTGTAAAATGGAATAAAATTCCTTGCAAGGTCTTGTCAAGACCACACAGAGGACTGAATGTGGAATTAGCATGTTATATAATTTTTGGATCAATTATGCTGAAATTCCACACTACACTTTATCACATATAGGAATCCATGTTGGTGAGATATTAGTGTTTGTAATTGTGGAAGGTGTTATGTTGTTCAATAGAATAATTACCGCTACAGTTCGATAATAATATTTCTCATTGAACGGGATTCTGTGCTGAGATGTTTCTATTCTGAATCATGTTTATGTGGCCACTAAAGTTGTTTAACCCGAGAGTCATTTTTCTTAAATAAAATATTTAAAAAAAAAAAATTAGTAGTCAATGTTGCCTAAGTGGGAGAATGTAAGAATTTATTCTTAATTAGGCTGTCATTGACTATATTTTGTTTGGTTTATGAAAAATGGGTTGAATGTGATTCAGACAAGTTGACTGGTATGAGCCCAAAATTATTATTGTGATCCATAAAGTTTGGGCCATGGTCATCTTAGTGTATATATTATTTTATATGTGGATATGTGATATGGAGGTGTAAGGCATGTTTTAAGTTATTTGGGTTCCTTAATGGGAGGGCCCAGTAATTGTTTTATTTAGGCCCAGTCCCCTCTCCTATCCTTATTAGGGCTTACATATATCTATATATATGTAGATCAAAGGGTTGTCAGCCCCATTGAAAAGACAACAAAAAGATTATGAGAAGGATGGGAAGAGCTGGCGTTGAGTTTTCCAATTGTGAATGCCATATTCTTTCAAGGAAGCAAAATTCAAGACAATAATTATATCAAACGGTATGTATCTAAGTTTATATAGCGACCCGGGCCTCTACCCGACTGTCATGGTATTCGGGATCCAAATCTTGTTGTTTGATGCTGCTGGTTATGTCTTTCTTCCTTATACCTCTTGAATTTGAGTTTTGGAATGACTTGAGCGTATTTAGAACAGGTTGGTTGCCTTTCGGTCTAGAATCTTTTTGTCCAAATTTTTGGTCTTCCACTCGAGCAGGACTTCTTGTGCTCGAGCGGAGTTTGCAACCTTTCAGCATCGAGTGCCTCTGCAAAAGTGCTGCAAGAGTGTTTTTCACGCTCGAACGGCATTTCTTAAGCTCGAGCGTGTCTGAGCTTGAGCCACTCTTTTGGCACTCGAGCAGCTTTCTGCAATCTGGGAAATACTGGGCGGGTGAAATCCACGCTTGAGCGGTTCTCTTTGCGCTCGAGCGGGCTGTTGTTGCTGTGTCTGACGCCCAAGCGTGAAACCCTACGCTCGAGCGGGATTCGCGTATATCAGATCGTAAAAGCGACTTTTTACATAACTTTTTCATCTCTTTTTCATCCAAACCCTAAGTTGAGAGATTCTCTCTCTAGAAATACTCCCTCTCTCTATATTTGACCTAGATCTAGTGATCTTCTCATCTCCCTTCCTTAGACAAAAAGATTGGGCTCTTCAAGATCTTCATTTCCATCCAAGAAGAAGTGGGTTTTGCCATTTTTGGAAGCTTCACCTTTGTCTAACCCTTCTCCTTGGGCTTCTACTTTGAGGTAGGGATATTCTTGAGTTATATATACTAGTTTTGCCCTTTTTATGATGATTTAAGAGTTCTTTCTAGTTTGTGATGACATTAGCCTTGTGATTTCAAAAGTGAAGATTTTCCTCAAAAGAGGGTTTCTCTTTTAACTCTAAATTTTTTATCAATCCTTGAGGGTTCATCATGTTGACCTAAGAAAAGAAATGTTTGGGGTGAGAGTTTTCACCATGAAATGGGAAGTGATTGTTTTGAGAAAAACCCTAGAAATTGGGGATTTTGGTAATATGGCAAATGTCTTTGAAATTTCTTATTTTCTTGTTTTAAAATGATGAAGAGAGTGAGTTACATTATGGAAAGGATCACTTGCTTTGCATGTTATTTCATTTATTATAGTGCATTGTGAATCTAAATCATTGAGATTTCCATCATGAGGAAAAGAAATAGTTGTTGTGTTGAGAACTATGAAAATGTGTAAGGGGCAATACGTTGGTAAGTCCGGATAGGAGGTGTCGATGAATTTGATAAGTTGGCCTGAGTGTTCAGGGTGAAAGACCCAAAAGCCACGCGGATGGGTGTCGAGCCTTCCAATTAATACCGATAAAAATGACAGTTTGGTAGTACTTGTAGAGTCTACTTACAGACATCGGCCTAGGGATTACCAGTGTAGTATTTATCGCCCCTATTGAATTATTAATGGAAGTTTGAAATTGATGAGATCACATGATGGTATTAAGAGTAGGTTGATTTTGGAATGGTGCATTGAAACGAATATTTTTCCTCTATACCTTAATCTTGGCATGGCATTGCAGTTACATTTGTTTTTATGTTGAGGAAAAAGCATAACTGTATATACTTTGTGAGAGTACTCTATTGGGCTTTGTGCTCACCCCTATAGGATTTGGTGCAGGTAAAGATGTGATGAACCCGCCGAACTGAGGGCGTGGATGTTTTGAGAAAAGTACATAGCTCTTTTATTTTGTGTAATTTTTTTGAGCCAAGGGCTAATGTGTATGGGTTACAGAAACCATCTTTTGTGTAACCAGGCTTATGCTTTGGAAGATGTAAGCCCTTAAGGGCATTGTATTGTTTTTGAGAATGGATGTTTTACATGCTATAGATTCATATGTTTGTATTGATGAATGTATACCCGCATGTAAAACCTTTGTAAAGACTCATTAGTAATGATGTGAAGATGGACAGATTATTGTTGTTGGGTAAATGTTGATTATTTATGGGTAGTTCATGTTGAATTATTTCGGGGCGTTACGGTTTATATTTTAGTAGTTACTTATATTCATAGTGTTTTAATTTCTAGTATATAGATCCTATTATCTTACATTATGTTGTATTTAAATCATAAATTTAGGTAGGAATTTAAAAAGAAAAAGAGAAACGATGTGTGAAATGTTACTATATTTTACCTATATTTCATCCACCTTTTTTCAAATCTTTAATCCAAACACAGTTTTAGTGATTTCAAAATTAGGAGAGTTTTTTTTATAATGCATAGCTATTTATTTGGGGTGGATAAATTTTGTAATTTTTTTCAATGAATGCTTGGATTTTTATGTGAGAGTAACATTTTAAACAACATAGTTTTTAATATTTTAATTCGGAAAGAATAACTAGAGCGTTTGTAGTCCAACGGTTAGGATATTTGCCTCCAAAGAAATAAATCTAGGTTTGACTCCCGGCAAATTCATTTTTACTCTTCTGTAATTTTTTTATTTGCTTTACATTAAAACCATCTCTGATGGAAATCATATTTTTGGATCTCAGTCTTTAATTTTTAATTTTTTTCATTTAAATGCATTCTTAATGAAATTAATTTTTAAAATTCGCACATAATTAATATGATTGAAAGTGATTCAAGAAAAGAAAACAAAGAAATTCATATTAAATCATATGCCTCTAATAAAGAAGAAATATGTAGAGAGAGATCATCTTTTATCATCACATTGCAATGTATGCTTCTAAATTACAGACCATTGTGCCATTTGAAAATTGAAATTCCAGCCTAAACGTGTTGGATTTGAATTGCACTTGTATTTCGGTTTAAAAGTCACTTTCTTTCTCTTTTGAATACTTTTCGTTTTAGATTGTCTTTAATGCAGAATTATGTTATAATGTTTTGTCGTCTTTTATTATTTGTAGGTGCTTGTTGCTCGTCAAAACCATAGGTTGCTGCTCACTCGGATTTTTTTTTTTCAAGTCAAAAACACCAATAATTAAGATTCAGAATTATAAAAATGTCACTGTCATATCATTCTATATGAGTTTTATGTATAAAAAGTAGAACATTTTCTATATCCACAACAAACCATTCATAATAAACCTCTTTTATACCATCATTTTTTGGTTAATAAACTTAATAAACTGGTCTTTTTAAATTAGAAAGTATATACAAATTGGTAAACAAATCATACCCATTTCAATTCTTGTTGAATCCCACTAAAATACTAGGGTTAAAGTGAAGCAAAAGATCATCTTCACACATCTTGGCAACTTCATCCTCAGGAAGTGTAACCACGACCACCCCGCCAAACTACCCTCACCACCAGGAGAAGGAAGGATCAAAACCTTCCCTTCTCCAAATTCAACGGCCTCGTTTGGCAAGTTGCTTTTTTAGTCAAAAAGTCACTAAAAAAACCAAAAAGCCAACAACCCATACCAAAAAGTCAAAGATTCTCTTTTCTCTCTACTTTTTGCACATCTTTTCGTAAAAAGTCAAAAATTCATCCCAAATATACTAGTTTTTTTTAGCTCATATTTTAGCCAAATAGCCAAAAAGTTACTAAATTAGCTTGTTCCCAAACGAAACCTTAAATGTAGCAAGAAAAATGAATCAAATCAAACCCATCTTCAAACATGGCTAAATTTGAGTCCAAACCATCTAATTTAGCACAAATGAGATCATAACCATTCATCAATGGAGGGTTCTGATAATCAAAGCCTTCCAACCACTCAACCAAATCCATAGTCCCCTCAGGGCATGTTTGATTGACATGATTAAGGTATGGGATTGAGATTATTAATCCGTGAGTCTAATAATCATGTGTTTGTTTTGAAATTTTGTTTCAGGATTATTAATTCAATAGATAATTAATCCAACAAATTTATAAAATTATTAGTAATGGGGTTGGGGTGGGATTATATATCCTAAGTTGTGAAATAAAATAAAAAGACTCTTTTACCCTTGACTAAAAATTAAAATACTTATTATTTTTATATAATTTTATATTTTAGAAGGCTAAAAATAATTTTTAAAAATTTAAAAATATTTTTTGATATTTATTTTATCAAATTAGTTTATATTTTTTTTAAAAAAAAATTAAAAAACAAGCCAAACATGGCCTCTGTATTTTGTATTTTTTTAGAGTCATCTTGGAAGTTTAATTGAAATTTGATTTCGTACGATTCGTAAGGGTGCGTTTGGCTCTCCCTAATTATGATAAGCTTATATATAGATATATGATATGAGTGAACTCATCACTTTGAGCCAAAATATCTAAGGGAGAGGGAGAGAACCGTGAGAGAGAGAGAGAGAGAGAGAGAGAGAGAGAGAGAGAAGCTTCTCTAAGAGAGAGAGAGCTCAATATTCATGGGGGTTTGAAGATAAATTGAAGAGATTGAAGAGAGACGAAGAAGATCAACCATGGAAGCTTGAGAAATTGAAGAGAGCTAAGAGAAAGGCAAAGATTGAGCTAAGGTATGGAAACCTATCTTGAATCTTTATGATTAATGCATCAATTTCATGAAATCATAATAATATTGGAAGATTTGAAACTCATTTGGGTTAGGGTTTTATGTATATATTTAATTGAGCTCAATTTAAGAAATTAGAACTTGGGTCCTATGATTTTGTTTATGATTGGAGCTCCACCTTATGAATACCATATGAATGAACTCTAGATTGTCCATAGAATAAGATTATGCAAGGATCAACGGTGTTTGTGGGTTGTGTTTTGGGAACTTTCAAGATTATGAAAGATAAAGCATTGATCTTGAACTTGGGGGCAAAGATTGATTTGTTTGAAATGAAATTACACTTGAATGATGTTAGTTTATCATGTTATGGGGTAATTTTACATGTTTTTGGGTGATTAGAGTTGAAACCAAGCTTGAAAAATGGAAAAACAAGTGTTAGAGCCAACAAACATTTTCGGACAGCAGAATTTGCCTAGAGCTGCACATGCGGCGGGGCTTCCAGCAGGTGTGGCAGTCCCCTTCCAGCACCAAAAATGATTCTGAAATAAAAGCACCTTGTCCTGCATGTGCGGCTCAATTCCCGCACGTGCGGCCCTATTTCCCGTAGGTGTGGGACAACCCTATTTCAGCCAATTTCAAATAAGCATATCTCTTGCATCCGAACTCCGTTTTAAGTGATTCTTGAGCCTAAACTCAAGCCCCGGAATTCTAGTTTCCAATGGTGGTAGTCTCACACCCAAATTCTAAGTACACATGTAGATATGCTCAAATTAGTGAAGGTTGTTCACTTTCTACCTACCGGTTTTATACCATTTCTTCTTCTAAACCATTTTCCTTTTGATTCTTCCTATTTTTCGAGACACGGATTATGACCTATTAAGGACTAATGAGTTTAGAACCACCATGACTAATTGATTAAAGAACAAGAAAGGGATTGCTTATATCCTCATATTATGCTATGTGCATTGTGTTTGTAGGTCAAAACGAGGACATCGTCCCATTGTTACTAGAAGCCCATCACTGTGAGTAATAGTATAGTAAAGATTTGTTTTTCATTATCTATTTTGACTAATGTATGACATGATTCTCTAAATATCATATTTTTTTAATGTGTGGCATGATTCTCTAAATGTCGTATTTTGTTAAAATACACAAGTTTCCAAGAAAAGTAAAATGAGTTACGAATAAGAAATGTGAATTGTTTATAATATGATATGGTAGGCCCAAGGCCATTCTGTTTATCTGTCTCGTTTATGCTATGGCATGATTGTTCAGTCTTTAAGACCCATTGACTTTTAATATGGAACAAAGTGCTGTATAGAACTAAGTGCTACAGTGGGAGTCACCTCTAGAGTCCGTACGAGTCACCTCTTAGATCTATACATACATGAATTGGGCCCAAGGAGAGGTGGGGACATGTCGATGTTCCATCTACTCCATGATACGATATGGTACGTTTGGACCTAAGGTCGTTTTGAAATATGATTGGGCCTGAGGCCGTTTGGTTATACATGGACCCGAGGTCGTTCAGAACATATGAAATGAATACAAATGTTTTTATATCGCTATATGACTCATGTTACGAAGTATTATTTTATATGCATGAATGGATGTCCTATTTTGAAATGTGCTTCTCTCCTTTTGTATAAGTGAGCGTACCACATACCACGTAAAATGTTTTGTAATGGTTTAAAATATGTATTTCATTTGAAAAGGCATGGATTATGACACAGTAAATGTCTCTTTTGAAATGATTTAAGATACGTTTCAGAATTATGAAATATGTTCTCCTAATGTCAAGGACATTATTCATTAACCTCTTTACTTTAATGTTACTCACTGGGCGTTAACTCACCCTTTTTATTTTATATATGTAGGTGAGCCATCAGGGATCATCGCTAGAGTTGTATCGAGGTTCGCCTCTCTGTCAAACCAACCGGGTTACACCTCCGTGTCGAGGCTTTAACTTTGTATTGGAAAATTATGTCTTTTACTGAGTCTTATGTATTTGTGTGTGAGATGTATATAAGTTCTGTGATTATATGTGTAAATATGGAAAGTATATTTAAATGCTTAAATTAATCTAAGTCTTCATGTATGCACAAGCTCAATGGGCGTTATCTTTATGTTGGTATTTGCTTCTGCTTAAGGCCCCATATTTGAATAAATATTCATGAAATTTTGTTTGAGGCCTATATACAGGCTGGTCATGGACCAAACCTTTAGGAGTGGGTTTGAGTCGTGACAAATACAGCAGAACATGCACACTTCAGTAGTGACATTCCAATGGTTTTTTATGGTGTTTTTGGGCAAGTTGAATCTACATGCAATTCTTGAAACTTTACGACACACATTGAAGATATAATATTTAATATAATTTAATTTAAAAGCGTACTTGTCAATAAATATAGATTCACTAAATTTAAAATTATGCATAATAGAACATACAATACACAAATGGATAAGATTTTACTAAATTTATTGGATGAATCTACCTTTGAAAAGAAGTTTCAACTTTAACCATGAAATTGAAGGGAAAAAAAATCTCAGCCATTTGACAAAGAATGGAAGGTCTCTATGGAAAAAGAGGATGGGGTGATTAATTTTCACACTACAAAACAAATGAAAGAGTGAATAGTAATTTTTGAAGTTGGCACAATCTTAATTTTTTTAATTTTGGATAGACTACTAGAATTTCTCCATCTTCAACAAATTTAAGAAAAATTCTAAATGAATAAAATTCGATCATAGAATCAAACAAAATCAACAAAAATTTACCTAAATAGAAAAGGTAGACAAAAAATAAGGCTTGTGATACATGTCCTCCCAATGAACATGCTTAAGTTCCTTCTCCCTATCCACCCTCTCCAACCACCCTTCCAAGCTTCCCTTAACCCTAGCCTCCACCATTCTCACTCCGTCATCATTACACTTCACCAACCACTTCCCCTCATCATTCTTTAGCAACCGGCCAGTCACCATAGGAAAACTACAAAGCATTTCAGAGAGAGATTCTCTGAGCTTCTTTGTCAACTCTCCAACTTCCCTGTCCTTTGGAGCCCTGTAATAGTACACCATTCAGAGGTGGTTGTGTTCCATTACCAAATCTAGGACCGATAGGTTGTAGAATTTCCCAAGTTAGACTGGCTTGGTGCTGACTACGATCACTACAAGAATTTACACATTTGTCGACCAAAAAAATTTTGGTCTCAAAAAAATGACATTTGCCAACAAAAATAAAATTTCGTAGCTAAAAATTGATACTATTACCAACTAAAATTTTTTGGTTGCAAATAAGTAATTTTTTACGACCAAATTACAATTTTTGTCGCCAAAAATATGAGCGGGAGAAGGAAATCTGGGCAGGAGCTGTATGATGTTTTAGCGACTAATATAATTTGGTCGCTGTTACCAAAACGACGTCGTTTTGGTATCTAAATTCACGTTCAGACATTAGCTGACGAACAGGTTGGTAGGGGATAACTTTACTAATTCAAACACATAAAAATAAATACGCGCCTCTTTCACACCTCAATCGAATTCGATCAAAGCTCAGTCGCGCCAATCACCTCACCTTACCATCAACCTTGCCGTCCGCCGTCGTCGCCTCTCCACTGTCTGCGCTGCCGTCTGTCTTCGCCATTTCTATTTCATCTTCTCCATTTCTGATTCATCTAGGTATTTTTTTTCAACTTATAATAGTTTCTCTCTGTTTATATCTCTGTGTCTCACTTTTTCTCTTTGATTTCTCATACTCGTCTTGTTCTACAATGTCTCACCCACCAGGGCCCTCACCATCGCAATTTTTCAAAGCATCTTCAACTCTCCCTAAAAACAATTTCAAGTATAAATCCTCTGTATCACTCTCACTCACTCAGTCTCTGCTCGTGTCTCCCTCTTACTGTCAATGTTTGTGTTGATGTTTGCTACTGGGATATGTCGATAATAAGATTTCGTTATGTTGTTTGTGAAGTCCCCTAATCTGTGATGTTCTTGTAGTGTTTTATTTCTCCTCTTTCTTTAAGTATCCCTTTTTATATTGGGAAATATACTTAATGAGAATAAAAAAAAATTGGGTGCTTTTGTAAGTTATTTGTAATTTGATTTCCAAACTAGTTAGTTGGTTAATAGGATTTATTCCATTTTTTAAGTACCCTTAAATGAGCCACAAGCTCTACAAGGACTTACCCTATATACCATCCTTTAGAAGTTGGAGTTGAATTTTTAAGAAGGGACTTAAAAATAAAAAAAAAATAAATGAAAAAAGAGAGTGAATCTATGTACACAGAAAAATTATGGGTTATATACAGGGTAGCACATCTTCCATTAATCACAAATAGCCATTTATGTTGCCTCTCAAATACCATAATAAATATGAAAGATGTCTATCAATCCCTAAACCAATTACAATATCCTAAACCAATTAAAATATAATAAAAAAAATTAAAAAAAAAGTTAACACCGTGACAATATCCTCTTAGGTATGCAATTATTGTTCATCTCTATGCTATTTACGTAAGGCAAACAAAAGATATATCAAATTCTTTTCTATAAGAATTGAACCTGCAAACTTCACTTTACCAAGTAGTACCATACAACCACTAGACTAAAAGCCCTAATTATGTTATAGACCTTGCCTAAGTGAGATTTATGTGGGGTTAAGGAAAAAAAATAAAGTAGTAGAATTTTTAATCCGAGTTTATTTGCTACGGGAGCATCTCTCCTAATTTTTTTTTTTAATCAGTAAAGAAAATTTTTATTGATGAAGAAATCATACATTACATATGAGTTTACATCAATAAGGATGAAAAGGAAAACAAAAAAAGAAGGGGGGGGGGAACAAAGCATGATGTTGGTGAGAAACCAACTCTAGCTTAAGCCAACACTTGGGGCCACCCAAAGACTAGTTTTACAATTGCTTATAACCCATAAGAGCACTCTAACTTTAAATCCTCCACACTTACCACACTATTGCCAACAGAAGAGTTTTACACAATCTTGTCCTATTCTCTTGTCTCAAGTTCTATATCGTACCGCACAATAAATATTTTTAACATGATTGTGTAGTGGAGAGTTGATCTAGTATAAAGAGGAAGAGATGATTTGGACATAGGATTGCCATTTGTTTATTCAGCAAATTAGATGGAAAAACTTATTACGTGTTATTTTATTCATTTATCAATTAATGCTTTTATGTTATCTTATGAAACACCAACAAAAAAAATTAATAAATCTTACTATTTAAACAAATAAATATTTAATTGAACCACCACATAAATTTGTTCAATAATTTTTCAGCACTCAAAGGTGTTGACTTCTGTAGAGTTGATTAATTACTTTAGAGTTTAGGGCACCAAACCGAATAGAGATTTGGTTGCTTGTCCGTAAAGTGCACAATAGCAGACAGAGGTATGTGGAAAGAAACCTTAGTTTTTTATTTTTTGATTCAAAGGAAAGAAACCTTAGTGGCCAAGTTAAAGACAAGAAGAAGAAGCAAGTGAGAAGAATCCAATGAAAAGCTCTAAAATGACTAAACACCCCTCTCTTGTTATAAAGGCCCTTTCTCCATTAAGTGGCAAGGAATACTCATAAGCCCTCCCCAAATGAACTTGTCTAAAACCACTAGCAATTAACCTATGTTAATAGTTTTTTAATTAACCTAATTTTAAAATAATAGAACTTTTTGTTGGCCATATTTTAATATTTTATTTTACAAAGTATATGTGTCACACATGTTTATGGATGCTTGTGGCCAGGTATTGGTCTCTTCTTTTTATTATTGTTTTTATTAGGAGTTTTGTTTTAACGAAAAGATTTATGTACTTTTAATGTGAAGTTAGGTCGAATACATGTGTGCAAGGATGGACTTGTAGAATAAATTTATTGAGCAATAAATCAAATATTGTAGAGTAGCTCCTTTATCTTTTGGATCATCTAGTTTGTTTATTTTGCTTTTAGTTCAAATATGTAGTGTTTATCTGTAAGGATGTTAGCAAGTTCTAAAATTCCAGATTTTTACTTAGTGTGTTATAGATATCAAAGATCTGAATTCTTTTCAACACTTTTTATTCATTCAGTTGTCATGTAGTAGTTGATTATTTTACAAAATTTTCTATCATGAAAAGTTGATCATTTCACAATCTCTCCTTTTACACTAGTGTGTGCATTTTTCCATATAGGGTAGCAACTTTGATGGTGATTTTTTTGTTTTTTTTTTTTCAATTGGCAGGTGATTATTTATATTTATGAAGATAATTATATTAAATTGAACAATCATAATTTATAAATAATAGAACAAAAATAATCAATCTTTGTCTTTGGCATAAATTGACTCCCTAACCTTGTAATTAGAAGTATGTAAAAATTGTCAACTAAGCTAGTCCACTTGATTAACTGTCATAGTGACTTAAACATGTTAAAAGTCACAAGGGCATATTAGTTATTTTGAGGAAAGCAATGCCAATGGTCCATTTGGGCACACCAGGAAAAGAAGAGGTTGTGAAAGCAAATAAAGCACAAACACTTGTGTAAAAAGAGATTGGTATCGTCATAGACTCATTTTCCAGAGGCACAACAAAGAAAATGCAATATTCCAAAGAAACACTTGGTAGTTTGTTCTACAATGTCTCCAGCTCCTTCCTCCTCCTCTTCCTCTTCCTCTTCTTCTACTTCACCTCCATTTTTCTTACCAAACTCTTCCACTATTGTGGCAGTCCAATCTTCCACTATTCTGTTCTGCTGATCTGCTTCCCCTGTTGTAGTGTTGCTCTGCTATGTTGATCCAAAAAAGAAAAGAAAAAAAAATGTATCGATTGCTGCGCCTGCTAGTCTGTTAAAAAGAGGGTCTGAGGGTTGAAGCTGTTAGTCCTGCTAATAGTCTGCTAGTCTACTAATAGAGTTGCTGATCTGTTAGTCTGCCAATAGTCTTGGAATTAGTCTTCCATTGAGTGTAGCTGGCTACTTTTGTTGGGCTACTTGAACTAAAGAGCTCCAAACATTAAAGGAGTATAGTCTAATTATATGAAATTGATGAGATATGTTGTATGTTTTCCAAATTAATAGTGTAATTTATTTATTTAAAAAACAAATGTTGTTCATGTATGTAGAATCAGCTCTTTTACTCTGCTGATTTTCAACTCTTGGCTGCTTTTGTTAGTCTGATTGTGCTCAGCAGTGGCTATTGGTTGTTTTGTTTGTTGGTTTCTCACCAACTGAAGCTTGGAGCTTGTGCTAGCTCCAAGCTCCTCTTTATTGAAGGATCTTGTCATACTTTGTATGTATTCATCAATAAAGTTTTCTTTTTCGGATCACGTAGCTAAAAAATATTTGTTACGGTATCCATGTTAGCATTGTTCTTATGATTGCTTTGTTTCATAAGTGTAACATAAATTGTTTCATTTGGTGTGGAATTGTAGAACCTTATTCGAACAATTCTTAATGTAGCAAGCATTGCATGCTTCTAGGTTGCTTAATTTAGTTTATTTTATTTTCATTTTTTTGAATCTCTCCTTCTCGTTACTGTTAGGAAATTTCATTTTGTAGTTTCTAACACTTTCTGTAATATTATGTAGATTAATTACTGTAATGGTTGTCTTTAACCTTTCAGATGGCCCAAATAGACAAGGGTTGGATGACAATAAAAAATAGATTAAGTAGTAGGGAGTATCAAGAAGGGGTGAATTCATTTATTGAATTTGCGATGAGAAATGTAGGCTTGGAGGATAAGCTTCGGTGTCCATGTATTGATTGCTTGAACGACAAAAAACATACGATCCACGTTGTTAGGATTCATTTGATTCGAAGAGGGATATCTTTTTCTTACAAGACCTGGGTGCACCATGGGGAACTTGTTCCCGTGGTTGAACCTCTCATACCGAATGAAGGTCACCATGACATATATAGTGAAATTGTAGGGGAAGATCAGGATGACAGGGATGATTTGCCTACTATGTTGGAAAAGGTTTGTAGGGGTTTTGCAATGGATGATGAAGGGGATGAATTACCTGCTACTTTTGAGAGTGTGGATGGGTGAAACTTTGATAAGTTATTTGAAGATGCTCAACGTAAACTATACCCGGAATGCACAAGGTTCACTGTGTTGTCATTTATTATTAAGATGCTTCACATTAAGGTGTACAACAAGTGGAGCAATAACTCATTTGATACAGTTATGAAAGTTTTCAAGGACACTCTACCCGAGTGTGATGAGACTGTTCCATGGACCATATATGCTACGAAAAGATTCTTACGTGACTTGGGTTTGGGCTACGTTCTCATTCATGCTTGTAGGTATGATTGTGCACTATTTTGGAAGGAGCATGCAAATCTTGATAATTGCCCTAAGTGTGAAGAGCCTAGATACAAGTTGGACAATGGAAAGGGTAAGAAGATCCCTCACAAGATATTGAGGTACTTTCCATTGACACCAAGATTGAAGAGATTGTATATGTCCAAGAAAACTGCTACAGATATGAGATGGCACAAGGAGAAACGTGTGGATGATGAAATCTTGAGGCATCCAACTGATGTTGAGGCATGGAAAGACTTTGATCAACAACATCCTATGTTCTCCATGGATCCACGAAATGTAAGGCTAGGGCTCGCCATCGATGGTTTCAATCCATTTGGAAATATGAGCACATCATACAGTATGTGGCCCGTTATCCTAATGCCTTACAACCTCCTACCATGGAAGTGTATGAAAGAGCCTTTCTCCATGATGTCATTGCTTATTCCTGGACAATCGGCTCCTGGAAGAGATATCGATGTTTACTTACGGCCATTAATTGGGGAGTTAAAGGAGTTATGGGGGGATGGGGTGCGAACTTATGATAAGAAAAACGAACAGTCATTTAGAATGCATGCTGCACTGATGTGGACCATCAACGACTTCCCTGCATATGGTAACATGTCTAGGTGGATTACTAAAGGTTATTTGGCTTGTCCCACTTGTAATGAGGACGCATCATCATTACAAGTAAGATAAACCTTGATCATGCATTATAGAGAAGAACATTTGTGACAATTGAAAGACTTTTTTTTGAAATCAATCAAGTATCAATATGGTTATGTAGCAAATCTCCAATATTGCGTGAATACTAAATAAGCAAAAATCTCAAAAATCAAAAAGTCATGATTGCTAGAATATCGATGGATGTACAATTGAGCGGTAATTATTTTTATGCTCTACCATATCATTGTCATCAACCACCTAGGTATATAGTATATATAGTATGTATAGTATGTATAAAAAAAAAAAAAAATTCTCTTTGTGAATGGAAAAAATGCTAAATTGTTACCAATATAAATCATCATCAAGGATCAATCAATGAGGCATACATTACAAAAGAGTGTACAACTTTTCGCTTCGATGTATCTTGATGGATTTGAAACGGTTGTTTTAATCAAGAAGAAAGGAATGATGAGGGTATTATCTATCTTCTCTTTTATTTTATAGGAACACAAAGAACATGCAAAAAATTGAAGTATGTGGACACCACACAGAGAGAGAACGAGATGAATTTCCTAAGTGGGTTCAAAAGAACGTAAGACATACCTATCTATCCAACATCCACATTATGCTATAACCAACTTGAACAAAGTAACATAACGTATTGCTTATGTAGATAAATTAGTTTGTCACGCCTCAAAATATAACCCATACATACACAATAATACCATGCATTACTTAAGAAAATAAACCATAATTCATTCATCGAGTATTCTAAATAAAGTCATTACATATAACATTCAAAATAAATGCCCTACAGGCTTACATCTTGCCAAGCCAACACTTGGACACAAAAACATGAGTTCTAACTCAAAAACAAATAAAGCCCTCGGCTTGAAATGTTTACATGTAAGTCAAATAAAAACAAAGAATTAAAGACAAGACTTCATTGTCCAAACCCTTCCAAGCTAAGTCCTTGGAGGTAGTGAATCACCTGGACCTGAAAATGATGTTCCCATATAGGGTGAGCCACAGCCCAGTAGAAATATACTAAACCAAATATAAGCAGTGAATAAAGCAATAACACTTAATAGATGGTTAACCATGATAATCAGTTATATCAATATACAATCTTAAGACACTAATGTCTATAACACTTATCAATATCCATTATTATCAATGTGACTCAGAACCTGGCCAAACTTACAACAGTGAACTATATAGCATATTCACATTACTTCCAATATCAATAACACAAATGAGACTCAGGCTCATATCAAAACACTTCATACTTCCAGATTGATACACATGTTAGTGCTGTATCAATTAAACACTTCAATATAAATAAGCACACATAAAAGTGATGCTAATGGAGTCCATCCCCTATCTCCTCCCAAACAAAATCCGGTTTAGAGGTCCATCCCCTATCTTCCCCTAAACCGTGGAGTACATCCCCTATCTCCTCCCACACAGAATAATGTATGTAAACACATAACATATACAACACACAATCAATACAGATAATGTTTGTATTAATTCAACAGTCAAGATTAATGACTTAACCAATGATTAATTTCAGTTATCCCTAATCCACATGCAATGTCTACAACAATCACGACTATCCTCCACCGATAGCCCAAAACAGTTATTTCTAGACTTGGAAATAAATAAATCAACAATTTAATAGATGAGTGATTTCAATTAACCAACTACCCCATTTAATCAATAAATTCTTCAATCTCATGAATTTAACTAATTTCCCAATGTTCCTCAAATTAAATATACAATTCAATTTATTTAAACAACTAGGGTTTTTCCCAAAATTACCAAAATACCCCCAACATATTAAAATGCTAGAACTTAGAACAAAACATATACATTGGAGTAGGAAATCCCTACCTCGAAGAAATAACCCAAAAAGAGAAGACTAAGATGATGACCCAAACTCAAAGTGCTCCAACTCCAAGATTGTTCAGATTAAACTGAAGCCCTTGACCCACATTACCTTTTTAATAAAGCAACTAGGGTAGAAACACACTCTAAATAGATCAAACCTAAGAGAAAAGGTGAGTTGAGAGAGAGTGAGAACTCGGAACTAGGGTTTAGAATCAAAAAGATGATGAAAAACTGATTAAATTCCCGCTGCTGTCTATTTAAACTGGATAGGCTCGCTCGAGCGAAGGCATGGTCGCTCGAACGACCAGACACAAGAAAGGCTCGCTCAAGCGAAGAAAAGCTCGCTCGAGCCAAGAATGCAATGCTTCAGGTCTGCAACCCAGAAGCATGCTCGAGCGACAAAATGCTCGCTCGAGCGAAGAACTCGAAAACATACACCTCGCTTGCTCGAGCGAAGAAAAGCTCGCTCGAGCGAAGAAACACTGCTCTCAGGTCTATACTAGACGCAATCGCTCGCTCGAGCGAAGAAACCCTGGCTCGAGCCACCAGAGACAAAACCCAACCCTCGCTCGAGCGACCAAACCCTCGCTCGAGCGACCAACCCAAAAACTGAACAGCAACACTTGGTTTCCGGACCCAACCAACCTGTAACAAACCTGCCCAACACAACCCATAACTAAAGAATAGGGATTTAAAGGACAACAACAATTATATAATGACAGAATCTATGAAACCCAAGTCCAGGTACTATAATCAAATGGGAAAAGACCGGGGTCACTATAACCTCCCCCCCTTAAAGAATTTCGTCCCCGAAATTAAACATAAGTTTTTCAAAAATAAGTTTTTCTCAATTCCCAACGATATGTGTAGACACCCCATTTTTGATCGTCCTTAAGACTTGGACGTCACCGCTTGAACACTCGGTGATTATCCATGTTTGTGTTTGTTTGGAGTTCCCGGAGTTCTCGGCTACGCGCCTTACCTCAGGATCTCCGAACTCGACTGTTTTGTGTTTGGTTTTGCACCAAACACTTGTGCTTTGCCTTGAAGGGGCAGGGAATGCTTTGTGAGGCATCCCCACACACCACCGGCAGTGGCTAGAGGCCACCGGCTGGTTGGTGTTTCCATCGGCACTATATTGTGCCGGTCGGCACTATTTTGTGCCAGTCGACACTCTTTATGGCAAAATGACCATTTTGCCCTGCCGATCGCTTTACAGCTGTTTTTGGAGATATTTTCAGACAGCTTTCTTGCACTTGTTTCCCCTCCATACACGTGTATGGAGGGATGAGCCCTTTGATGCCTTAACTTGTAAGTTTTGGTTGCCTATAAGGAGAGGCTTCTTCTCTTGGCTCAAGGGTTAGAAGATTGGAGAGTTAGACATTTTAGGAGAGGGAGAAGCTCTGGTTTTAGGTTAGGTTTTGTGTATCTATCCTATCTCTCTCTTTCTCTCTTGTTTTGTACACTAGGTGTTTGTGACTTACTATTGCTCACCAACACCTAGTGTTTCACCTTCCTCTTGGAACTGAGGTGCTAAGGGCTTGTTCTTGGTGTTCTTGGCTGGTTTGAAGCTTAAAGAGGCATCAAGGTCACCATTGTTGGAGTTGATCATCAAGGGTAAGAAACTACCCCTTTTTACCCCTTTTTTGCACTCCATTTTTACCTAGTTTAAAACAGTTTTTGTGCTTGGTCTATAACACATAGAAGTTTTGTTTTTTAAGCCTCTTTATTGTTTATTAAGAGTGCTTGGTGGTTTGGGTAGGTTTGACCACCCTTAGGCCTTGAAAAGGCCATTTTTGGTGCTATTTTGTTGAGATCCGAGACCTTGGTGCTTGGGCCTCTTCACCACTGAAATCTTGAGGGATTTCAGTGGTGAAGATGGTGCCTTGAGGTCCCAAGAAGGAGAGGGCCACCCCCTCTCCTTGATGTCCTTGAAAAGGGCAAGTTTTGGCCTCTTGAGGAAGCCTATGCTTGAGTGTGTGTTGAGCATGTTTGGACTGTTTTTCATGCTTATATTGCCATGATATAACATGATTTTAAGTTGGTTTTGATATATCTTGCATGCTTTGCATACCTATCATGTAATGCCTTGTTGGTCCCTTAACATGCCTAGGTTGTATGCCTTTATTTCTAGCATGTTTTAGGCTTAGATTCATGAAGCTTGTATGCTTATTTTGCCATGTATGAGGTCTGTCCATGCTTGTTTTGTGCGTCCCTGACTTTTATTTCATAGCCTCTTTGTATTTGGCTTGTTGGCCTTAAGAGCATGAATGTGTAGCATGCCTTTGTTTGCATCTTTTCAATGGTTTGGAACCATTTAGCATGTCATTTCAGACCCTTTGGTGTGCTTGTATGCTTACCTTAGTTGCCTCTTTAATGCTTTGAAAGCATGTGTTGCATGCTCCATGTTTTGGCCTTAATGCATGCCTTTGATTTCAAGCCTCTTAGATGCCATCTAAGTAGCCATTTGGCTTTGTTTTAACATGCTAAAAACCTATTTTTAGTTGTTTGATGCATGCCATAACTATTTTGTATAAGTATAGTCCAATGCCCCATTAACTTGCTTTGAATGTTGGACCTATGTGTGCATGCTTTGTGTACTTTGTTGCTTGGTTTGGCACCATGTTTAGCATGATTTTCAAGGCTTTATATGCATGCTAGTAGTCCATTGTTGTACCCCTTTAAGTGTGCTTAAGGGTTGTTTGTTATGCTCAAGTGTTGGTGCCTTAACTTGTTCATGTGTGCATGTGTGTTTGGCCCTCATGACTTAGCATTTTGGCCAATGGTTTTAGGCCTATTTGGAGCTTCCTAATCCATGTTTAAGTCCACCCCATTGCTTGGTTTGCATGCTTGTCTTGTACGCTTATTTGGATGTTTGCATAAGTGCCTTGCATTGTCCATTTTGCATACTAGTTGACATGTCTAGGATTGCATCATATTGGCATGCATGCTAAGCCTCTTGAAGTGAAGTATGATGGAGGTTTGGCACCCTTATTTGTTTGTTTGCATTGCATGCATTTGAAATCAAAGTTGCACTCTTGGTTCTTTGGGCCATCATGCATCGAAATGCGTGATTGGTGGTCCGAGAACCGAGGCACATCTTCCTTTGAGTCAAAAACATGATAAGGAGTGTGTTTGGTGCATACATGCTTTGAATTACATTGCCATGCAAGTTGTGTCCTCTCTTCTTTGTGAGTTGCGTGTTTCTGAGCATTTTGTGTCGGCAGCCTTTATTTAGTGCCGACCGCGATCGGGCAACCGATGGATGAATTCGGTGCGGTGGCTACATCCTTCACCGGTGGTGTTCTACCCCCGGTGGTGATCTCCGATGCCCAAGGAAGTATTCACGAAGTTTTGGCGATTTGAGGAGGAAGCGAGGAAAAGCAGAGGCAATTATGCATGGCAGTGCGATTCCGAGCGAGTTCCGGGCGTGTGATGCATCTTGCCCTCTTCCCGAGGCATTTACTGCTTTAATTAACTTAGTTAATTCGTTAATTAATTTAGTGAATTTGTAATATTTAATTAGCTTGCGTAGTTAATTATTTGTATATTCTTTCGGTCCCTCCGAGTGAGGGCATATCTGTAATAAGTGTGCGTGAGTGGGTGTATGTCTTCCAACCCCCATTTCTTTCTCCCTTTTATTTACCTGCTTATGATGGTAGATTAGGGCACGTTTATTTTAGCATACCTTATGCTATGCATGCGTGCATTCATGCATTTGTTGACATGCACCGGGCTCGGTACATCATACAAACTGCATTGTATTTCGATTCCAATTTGAATACGTGCATCGAAATAAAGTGCATTCCACATGCCATGCTTAGGGTAGCCGAGCCTGTCTAGATTACATCCCTGTATGCGATGCATTAGCCACTTAACATGAACTAGGTCATGCATGTTTGCTAACTAGTTTCTTGTTTTGGCACGGAGTACGATGTAAGTATTTACGCTTTAGCATACCACATGCGTGTAAGTGTTGCCATGACAGTATGCTTGCCATGCGGCTAAGTGCTTACATGAGATAAACTGTTTGAATGCCTGTGGGTGGAGGTCGGATTATTTGAATTGGGAAAACTCATTGAAATCCGTGTTTTAGCCTACTTGCGAGTAGCAAATTCCGAAACATTTTCAAAACGAACGGATATGCAATGTTTATTTCCAAATTAGGCGATCTAGTCTATACTTGTTTGCTGCGCGCATAACATAGTAATTCTAGGCTAATAATTGGAATAAGAGCATGTAATGTTTTCAAAAACGGATATCACGGTTAGTAGAGGCCGGTCTTCGATCAAGGCGAAAGAGTGCTCATAGTGACCTTCCCGATCGTACCCAAGCTCCGAGCCAAGACCACTTTGGTGATAGCGGACACGTGGCCTTGACGCAAGTCGGGGTTTCCTAAATTCCATTTTAAAATATTTAGGTGGCGACTCATGTCTGAAAGCAAAGGTCCATGTTTGGCACTACTTTTCAAAAATCTGTTTTCTCAAACGATTTGCCGGATTTGGACTCTTTGGTTCAGATTTAGAACCGTCAACAAATCGAGTCTGAACTGTAATGACCCAATCTGAGCAGGCAGGACTTGACCCTCCAGGTGTTCGGGGCGTCTGATTTCTGGTGACTCATTGGGGAGTTTAGAGAGCTTGACTCGAACTCGTGATATCTTGTTTTGACTACACTTATGTGTTTCTTTGCATTGCATGTGCATTGGTGCGCCCAGGACACAGTGTTTGCCATCTGCCATTCCTGAATGGTTTGCCGGAGGCTTGTCTTGTCAAGGCATGACCATAAGGCTGACCGGTTATGGGCTCTGACAGCATGGGAACACAAACCCCGGTTTTACTGGGGCACCCTTTTCGACCATTCGACCTAGTGCATATTCGGATCCATAGTGACCATTCCGAACTAGGACAGGCTGCATACCCGATGTTAGGTTGTTTGAAACCGCCGCGTGCATAGTGAAACCCTAGCTCCTGACAAAATAGGACAGGGAAACCCTACCCCAACATAGGGGTGTATTGGCCCTCATTTTTCTGCTATGTGCTTTTTAGGGGGAAGTGTATCTCTGCAGGGGAACGCATATATCAGTTTGCAAAGTTTGAGCATCTGGCCTGAGGGTACAAGTATCAGTACTGTTGAGAATCAGTTGTATCTGTGGACATCAGATTCAGTATTTCGAACAGTAATTCTGGGGAATAGTGTTCAGTAATAGAGTACAGTTGTCTGGCTACACCCGTGTTTGAGCTGTTTGAAATTTGAAATCTTGCTTGTTTTCCATTTGCATCAAGAAGTTCGAGGGTCGATCTAGAACGACTAGTGTCTTCTCCTTCTTTGAGGCAGGGTGAACATGATGCAAAACTCAGAAGAGATTGTGGTCTTGACGACCGCGTTAAGTCAGGAAATTATCCCGCAGGATGAGGCTACTGTTGACATGTCGCATCCACCCAGGTCGCCTGCCGCACATCCAATTTGAACCCCTCAACTATATCAGGCTCACGAGCCCACCACATTTGAATTAATGGGAATGATAGGTGATCTTCAAAGGTCCATGGTGGATCTCGCCTATGGGATGTCTGTTTCGCCACCAGCTGCACCATATGCCGGAGGCTTTATAGCCCAGGAGCCCCCACTATTGGGACGAATAGTAATTGAACTTAACCAACCGGAGATGGCCTCCGGCTATGGCAACGACGCATCAAACCAAGTTCCAGATCATGCCGAGGCCGGAGACAAAGGCAAGATAAAGCGGAATCGACCCTATCGAACAATTCTTTGTGGGCGAGAGGCTTTGAAAGCCGGGGGAATGAGCAAGCAACAGATATCCGCAGTTATGTCAAAAGTTGTGGAGGATGCTTTCCCCACTCCGCCTGAGGGCAGTTCCAGTCAATCGGAGAACCGGGATAGGCCCCGTCATGCCAAAACAGTTCTTCCCGCTCCCAGCCTTGCATCCAGAAAGAATCAGAAATCCAAAGCCGCACCCGCTGACCCGTTCGCTAGTGCATCTAGCAAGAGTGCTCAGGTTCCAAAATACCTGCCCCGAGGGCGCAGGGTCTTCCATCCTCTCTACATGCCTTTGTCTAGGGCACTTCTGATTTTGGCCAAAAAGGGGCATCTTACACCCCTCGATCCTAGGCCGCTCCCCAAACCCCTTCCAGCAGGCCATGATGCCACTCAGTACTGTGCGTACCATCAGCAGACTGGTCATGCTACTGATAATTGCTTCCGCCTCCGTCATGAGGTACAGGATTTGATTGACAACAAGGTTATCCTCCCGCCTACCTCGGCCAAATCAGTCACTACAGAGTTCTTGGATTGTGAGGACACAGATACCGAGGACACAGATACCGCGAGTATGTAATTAGAAGGTGAACCGCCTGCGGGCAGTGTTTGGTACATTTTTGGATGTGGCGTTTGGCGCGCATTTTTGAGCATCTGCCAACGCTAGTTTTGTAAATCCTGACTTGGGTGTCGAGTCAGTCTTTTGTTTTGTTTTGAGTCTGTCTCTCTGTATTGAGTCAGTCTTTTGCTTACAGAGTCTGTCTTGTTGTAATGAGTCAGTCCCTCTTGTATAGTATACCAGGTGATTTCGGGGTTGTTGCCTCAAAACACCGTTTTGTTTTATAAACAGTCGTTTTGCTTTTGAGTCTGCTTCTGTCGAGAAGCCGGTTATACCACCAAATCTGAATGAAACAGCTGTGGCTATCACGTTCCGTATTTGTTACTATTCGAACCAACCGTGCCAGAGAATCTGGATGGAACGACAGTGCATTTCACCTGCTCTCTTGTGCCTTGAACTCGTTGTAATGACCTAAGTTTTTCAAAAAACTTTTTTTCGTACGCTGCGGTGATAAAAACAAAGAGGAAAGAATTCCTCGGGTTTTGCAAAACTTTGATCAAAATTGAGAGAAAGAGAAGCATGTTAAGCTTTTAATGAATGAAATCATGCTTGTCGGCGTGAGTACTGAGAAGGATCCTGGTTCGATCCAGACTGGTTCCACACTATCTTCAACACGAGCGATTTGTCGCTTTCTTAAAAACTTTCAAAAACAAAACATTTTGCGCAGTCTTGCGAAGACCGGTGTGGAACCGCTCTTGAGATTGTGCAGCCCAGGATCGCTCTCGGTCTCAAGTTTCAATTCATCTGTTTCAAACCCGGGATCCGTTCAAAACGTTCAGTACCATGAAACGCCTGTGTGGCCCATTTCGAGGCAGCCCTCGAGCAAGAGGCGTCAAAGTCAGATCAAGGAGATCAGATCCAACCAAGCAAAGCTCGAGAAGCAACCGTGATGGACTTTTCCTGCAAATCAATACGGCAGTCGCTCTCTTGGATACGGAGAGGGCTTCAATTTCAAAACCATTTGGCATGGGCTTACTCCACCTTTACCCTTTGAGAGGCTCGCTGGGCCGAAAACCCGGAAGGGCGGCCCAGGCAAAAGTTAGAGCAAAGAAAAAGAAAAAAAAAAGAAAAATACAAAAAATACAAAAGAAAGAAAAGAAAGAAAAAATGCAAAGAAAAAAAAAGAAGAAAAACAAAGCTCGCAAGGTCGAAAACCTGCAACAGGCGCCTTGGTAAAAATTAGAGCCTAAACAGTGAAGGTTAAAATACCTGAGTGTACCTTAACCGGAACTACGTAAGGCTTGATTCCCATGTTCGGGATACGTAGGCAACTTCATCTTGAAGTCCAGCCCCCAACGCTTCCATAGCGTCTCAGTCCATGTCATGGTTTTGACCACTTTCGCCTCCTCCGAATCCAATGTCTTGATTGCAGCAACCCGGAACTACGTGATTAACTTCTTCTTGAAGTCCGAACCACCAACACCTTCCAGGTGACTGTGTCCATATATTGGTTCAAACCGTCTTCGACTCCTCCGCGTCCGAGGGTCCGATCATCATCAACAAGGACTGGCTTACGAAATGCCGCGGCATCATCCAAACAAGGGGCAACTTTCCGTTGCCATGCATTGCCATAAGTTGCCCTGAGTTACCGTCCAAACCAGGGGCAACTTTCCGTTGCCTTATCCCCCTTTAAGCCGGGGGCAATTTTCCATTGCCTCCGATCCGAGGTTGCGCATCTCGAGGGTAAGTTCTATGCTCATCGAGCGTCGACTGTTCGCAAAAATAGTTTTTGAAAATTTCCACTGAGGTTGACTTATTTTCTCGAAAACTGTTTCATTTTCAAAATTGGACCATGTTTGGACCCAAAAAGGAGAATTTTCAATGCTCATAGCCTGATTCGCATGATTTTCAAATCAAAAAAATCGAATAAGTGTGTTAATCCAACTCTCATTTTTTATCAGAACTGTTGAAGAAAACAAAAAAATGGTCAAAGTGACGAACTAGGGGCACAATTCAGTCAGGTCTTCTGTCTTTCCCCCGTTAACATACTTGCCAGAGAGGCACTCTATCCATTGGGAGAAATAGCTGTGAGCCAACAGTGCTGGGTGTGAACCTGTGACTTCCTATTCATCCATTAACTACCCCGGGGAGGGATGAAAAATGAGAGATTAAAGAATAGAGAGGAGTGAGTTGAGAGAAAAGTAAGGAGAAGAGTTTTGAGAGAAAAACCGAGCCTGAGGGCCGAGCGATGTGAGTATCACAAATCAGAAAGGGTGGGAATAATACCCGGAGGATTTGGCTCCTCGAGATTTGAGGTCTTTTTTTTGTAAACATGTCTGTGTGTCGTGTCTTTTGATTTGTCGACCTTGATTTTTGCTTTGAGTCTTTTCCAAGTGTGTCTCGTTGTGTTAGGTCGTGTGCCTTTTGTTTCTTCGTTTGAGTCTGGCTCGTCGTGTTCTGTGGTAGGCTCGATACCCCGGTTGAAAACCCATCCTCTTCCAAAAAGTAATCGCTTGTGCTCAGAATGCTGCGCCATTCTCTACATCCGTGCAAAGCAAGAGAAGGAAAGGGAAAATTTGGGACATCCGAGTGTGTTTCAACTGCAACTGTGTCAGTTTTGTGATCCGTCTCGTCAGATTGGGGTTATTTGTTCAGGGTTTGCTGTGTGCAGAATGAACCAAACGCTGTGTTATGGGCTATATGCAGATCAATCCCTGGTAGAGTATGGGCTGTATATCCAGATTGAGCAGTTGGTTTGTATGAGTTGTTTGCTGTCAGTTGGTTGGCTATCCGATTATCAGAGTGCATTTGCTCAATTTTCAAACAACAAAATCAATATCATTTACATTTGAGGTGTAATATGACGCCATGCGGTGCAAAGTATGAAATGTGCAGATATAACATTCTTTTTCAAATAAAAAGTTTGTTCCATTTCATAATCTTTTCAAGTACATAAGTTTTGAGGGAAGCAAAATCTGCCTGCGGCAGTACATAGTACTCTGTCTACCAAAAAGAGAAAAGTACAAGAAAAGAAAATGAAAGAAAAACAGCAGAAGTCTGTAATCATCATCAATGGCCTCGCGCCGGGGGATCCGTCCTCGCCCTCTTCCTGGGCAGAAGCACAGGAGCATCGTCAGAAGTGTCGCTGTCGGAGCCCGAGCTGCCCCCGGCCTCCTCCTCAGAGGCCTCCGCCTCCGCCTCCGACTCGCCATCCCCTGCAACTGGAGCCTGCGAGCTGCTCCCCACATGGCCACGCCCCCCTCTGGTGCGGGGGAATATCCTGCCATCCCGAGTAGAAATGGGAGGTCCAGATGGAGCGCCACCACCCACGGGAGGAATCGGGAAGGGAGGCTGAAAAGTGCAAAAAGACAAATGCATCAGTATACATGAAGCAGTTTATCAATGTATGAGTACAGTGTGTGAATGCCGTGAACAGTGAATCAGTACAGAATGCAGTGTATGAGTACAGTGTGTGAATGCCGTGAGCAGTGAATCAGTACAGAATGCAATGTATGAGTACAGTGTGTGAATGCCGTGAGCAGTTTATCAGATGTTGTGTAATGCATCAGGTTGTATGAAACAATGTGTGGTATCAGACTATGGTCAGAAGAACATACCGGAAGACTGTAGACGGCCAAGGCATCAAGGGTCCGCTGCAGCATCCCCATCAGGGAGGCACACAACTCCACCGACTGCCGTGTGTACTCGGAGGAAGCCTGCAAAAGTATTAGATGCATCAATATTCTGTGGAACATCGAATGAACTGAACTGAAATGACGATGCAAGGTGCAAAAATAAAGTGGTACACACCGGAGGCAAGTCAGGAATGCCAGCCAGCTCATGACCAGCCGGGGGAGGAGCAAAAGGGATCTGGTAGGTCTCCCCACTCTGCCCCCTGTATGTCAGCATGGTAGGCAGAGCGGGCCAGCCCGTCCCTTGTCCCCTCTGCACTCCCCTCCTGCCACGAGCTCGAGCTCTCTGTGACGATCCCGCTCCTGCTCCCACCTCTGCCCTAGCCGCCGGCGCCGCAGGTCTCCTTGGCTCAGCTCGGGAGCCCCCGCTCAGAGGCCGCATGAGGAAGGTCCGGACGTACTCTGAGTAGTCGCCCTCGCCCCTATAGCCGTCCTCGTCCCAGCCAAGGGTGTAGTCCTCCATCTGCTGCAGAGAAAACCTCTCGGTGTCCCTCATGTGCTCAGGAGGGTGAACCAGGACTATCTGCTCTAGTAACCCTAGGGTCTGGCGTAGGAAACGCTCACCCAGGTACCAAGCCCGACAGACCGGGCCCTCTAGCAAAATCCGGTAGCGAGAGGTCTCCTCCGCACCGGCGAACCGATCCTGAATATCTGCCGGCACCGCAGCCCACAGCCGGCAGGTGACCTGAATTGAAACAATTGGTTATTTGCTGGTTATCAAAATACACAAATGCAAAGCAAAGTTTGAATGAACTGTAAGTAAAACATACCTCGGCAGAGGTGATGGTGTCGAAGAATCGACGGAAGAAGCTGAAGGTATCACGAGGCCGCCGTGTGCACCTCCCGTCATAGCGGCGTGAAAAGGGGATGACCAGAGGAGTCTCCGTCTTGATCGCTCCACTGGAAAGTAGGCATAGACCCTGGCGCAAAACAGATGTCAAGATGATCATCGGATAAAGCAAAATGAAGAATAAAGCGAAATAGCGAGTCGTGTGTTGTGCGATTGTATGGTGCGAGTATGTGTGCCGTGTAAAGCAGAGTATGTGTGTGCTGTATACAAGATTACAATCGGTCTGAAATAGACTACGGTGTGTGCGATCTGATCTGAAAATGTAGAGCAGAAATGTAAAGAAGAGAAGAAGACATACCTCCCAAGCTCGCCAGTAGCCCCCGAGCAACTGCCCGCTGCCACGGGAGACGGAGCTCATGTAGCCATAAAGGGTGGCGATCCGCCACCCGGTCATCTTGCACAATCCGTCGGACGTCCACGGTCTGCGAGGAGGCAGAGAGGCACGGTGTTCGCCCGGTCGGCGAATAGGGTGGTCCCTAGCAAAAACATCAAGAAGCCGCGTGCGTACTACTCCACGGCCTCCTGGGTCATCGGAGCTGCATTGACGAGGGTAGGCTGGACCCTGAACTGCACCTCGAACCAGGAGTAGCGAACAAATCTCGGACGAGCAAGAGGCGGCGCCGCCAGCGAATCATCGGCGGTCCACTCATCCATATCGGTGTCGAAGGGGATCGGATCACCCCCCACCCCGATGCCGGTGAGCATCGAGAAGTCGTAAGGGGTCATCGTCATGTCCCCGGTCGCCGACAGATGAAATGAATCGGTGGTGTCCCACCACCTCTCTGCCAGAGCAGCAAGAAGGGGTCTGCAGGCAGTAAGTCGGGACAGCCCCCTGCAGAAAGCGCCGAAGCCGGCCCGGTCCACGATCCGGCAAACCGCCTCGGGAAGCTCCGCGTACCAATCTCGCGCAGCAACATTCCCATACCCGCGGATGGTATGGGAATCTACCTGTTTTCAAACAAATAATTGCGAAGCAATATAAAATGTACAGTTTTTAAGAAACAGTTAAGGTTGGTACAAATCTAGCATGTGTGCAGATTTTCAGATTCTAACAGATATCAGGTGCCGGTGTGCCTCCAGTGAACTACAACGTCTGATGCGTCAATGTGTCTGAGTGATTCAGTATAAATCTAGCATGTGTGCAGGTTTTCAGATTCAAATAAGTACCGGGTATCGGTGAGTTTGCAGTGAAATACGGTGTGCCGTGTATATGGGTGATTAAGGCTAGTGCGGTGTATGTGCATGTGTCGGTCCTAAAATAGATATTAGTTGTAAGTTTACCTACGATCAACTACAGTATAGCATATCAGAGCTAAGCAATTAAAGGTTGTAATCAGCTATGGCAGTTAACAGTTTACAGTTCTACATTGCAGAAAGTAAAACAGAGAAAAGGGTTACCTCGGAAGCGCCGAATGAGAGGTGAGAGGCAGGCTCACGTAGCAGAAGCTCCGGGTCCAGTGCCCTGTCGAAACTCCTGAACTGGCGAAGTCCATCGGGTGGTAGCACGTGAATCGCCGGGCGGTAGGTCGCCAGGTCGAAAGGACGCTCACTCAGAGGGAGGAGCTCGACCCCGGGGTCCATCTCATGGTCCGGAGGAGTCCTGACATGTGGAATGTCATCAGCCATGGCAATGGTGGTGAGAAAATGGCCAGAAAAACCAGAATATGAAAAGTCAACCGAGAAGGTCAACCCCGAGAGGGCCGGAAATGGCTGGAAAAGCCGGAAGGTGAAAAGGCACGGAAAGGAAGATGAAATCAAGGGGAACAAGTCCCGAAAAGGAGGAAATGGCAAGGGATGCACCAAAATGAGATTTTGTTCGGTTGAAAGTGTCCGAAACGCGATGAACTACGCGAATCCGACGACGAAACGGACTTAGAACGCGAAGAAAACGGCGAAAGAATGAGAGAAGAACACTCTAGAGAGAGAGAGAGAGGTGATTTTCGGCAGTCAAGGAATGAAGAAATAGGGTTTAAAAACCCTATTTTATAAGACCCGAAGTAAAATGGCAGAACTGCCCCCGATCAGCAACTTTTGGCCAGTCGGCACTATTTTGTGCCAGTCGGCACAATATTGTGCCGGTGAACATTTTCTGCAGCCGGTGGCCAGCCGGTGGCCTTTTAATCCAGCCGGTGGTGTTCACAAGGCCTTGTTTAGGCAAAATGAGTAGTTGTTGGTCTTCATAGCACAAGAAAGTGCAAGAAAATGCACCCCCGATGCTCAACCGGCCTCCGTTTTGACTTCGGACCGTGTCTACTGTGCGTAACACTCAAATTCAAGCAAAGATTGTATTCTTTTGTATCCTTTTGTCTTTTATAAGATTCAAAAGTTGCCCCGTGTGCGTTGCATGCATCCATCCTTTTGTCTAGTGCGTCGCATCGTGCCGTCTTGCACGTCCCTTGTGACTTGCACTGTCTTGCATTTTTCGTGTGGCATGCGTGTCACACTTGCATCTTTTTCCATCAAATGAGGCATGTGTGCCTCATTTTGCATTTCATTGCATCTCGAGGTACGTGTGCCTCATTTTGCATTTCATTGCATCTCGAGGTATGTGTGCCTCGTTTTGCATTTCATTTTCCATCAAATGAGGTATGTGTACCGCATTTTGTATTTCATTGCATCTCGAGGTACGTGTGCCTCGTTTTGTATTTCATTTTCCATCCGTTGAGGTATGCGTGCCTCATCTTGCATCTCATTTGCATTTCATCTTGATTCACATGAGGTGTGCTACCTCACGTGCTTCATTTGCATTTCATCTTGATTCACGTGAGGTGTGCTACCTCACGTGCTTCATTTGCATTTCATCTTGATTCACGTGAGGTGTGCTATCTCACGTGCTTCATTTGCATTTCATCTTGATTCACGTGAGGTGTGCTACCTCACGTGCTTCATTTGCATTTTCATCTTGATTCACGTGAGGTGTGCTACCTCGCGTGCTTCATTTGCATTTCATCCTGATCCACGTGAGGTGTGCTACCTCACGTGCTTCATTCTGCATGTTCATGTTCATTTAGTTTTGCATTCATGAGGTATGTGTGCCTCATGTTCATTTTGCATTTCATTGCATCTCGAGGTACATGTGCCTCGTTTTGCATTCCATTTTCCATTCAATGAGGTATGCGTGCCTCATTTTGCATTCCATTGCATCTCAAGGTACATGTGCCTCGTTTTGCATTCCTTTTTTTTTTTTTTCATTTGTATTGGCATACGCATCCCATGTGCGTTACCTCATTGTTGCCCATGGTCTGACGAGACCTTAAACACGTACGGTCTAGGAGACCTTATATCCTTGGAGGGTGCGAAACCTTCACCATATGTGCGCGGTCTAGGAGACCTTAAATCCTCGGGAGGTGCAAGACCTTCGGTGCATTGAGGTGCACCTCATTGCATTTGGCATGCATTCCATCGCGATATTTCGCGCACCTCATCAGTTGCCCCCCAGGTCTGGCGAGACCTTAAACACGCACGGTCTAGGAGACCTTAAATCCTCGGGAGGTGCGAAACCTTCGGTGCATTAAGGTGTGCACCTCGTCGCACTTGGCATGCATCGTATCGCACTGTTTTGTGCACTCGCGTTGTCTAACGCATCGCGCCGTTTGGCGCACCCTCATTGCACTTCATTTTCCATCCTTTGAGGCACGCGTACCTCATTGCACGCACGTCTCATTTGCCCCATTTGCATCGCATTCACCTAAAGTGTTGTGTAATCGTTGCCCCACCCGGGTCTGACGAGACCTTAAACACGCACGGTCTAGGAGACCTTAAATCCTCTGAAGGTGCAATTCCTTCGGTGTTTGTCGTGCCCGAACGACTTTCGGTGGTCTGGTAAAGCCACCTGTCTGTGTTTACGGTGAGTTCCTAGGAGACCAATGGGGACGGTGAAAACTAGAGTTTGAACGGCTTATGCCTAGAACGTAAAGGTTCGAGATTTCCGAGACTAAAGTCTGGTTTAAATACCCAGAGGGTGTACCCTCGGCTTGAAATCTGTATGGAAGCCCCATAGGTTGAGGCGGCGTGTTTACGCCTCAATTCTGAATACCGAACCAACCTAGTATATCGCCCTGTTGGGAGAATAGGGAAAATTGCAATCGCAGCCATTGCATCATACTGCATTGACGTGCATCATTAATAATATTGCATATGTCATGCATTTTCAAAAATTCAAAACTAAAAGAACAAAAAAAAAACATGCATTTGTCATGCATCATCATTGTAGTATAATGCATATGTCATGCATTTTCTGTAAATATCCATTGCTATTGCATTGTAGTTGCATGCATCCACTGCATCATCTTCCATCTATGGCTTGCGCCTTTCCTTGTTGAGCTTGGTCTGGTATGTGCCCTTACTTTTCACGTCAAAGCACGGTTCATGTGCATCGCGCCTATTCCTTGATGAACTTGGTTTGAGGTTGCGGCACCTTTTCTGTGTTAGACATGGCTTGTATGTGTGCATGCCTTTCCTAAGCGAGATACGGTTTGGCCCGCGCGCCATAATCGCATATTACATTGTAGTATAATTGTGGCATCCGGCATTAGGATCATTGTTCTTTCCTCAGCGGGTCGTCACCCCACTTATGTCAATCCACCCAATACTTGTTCTTGTGTTCGTCTACATCACTCATAGTTCATACATCGTTCTATGGTAGACGGACTCGTTACTTCCATCAATCTATCTGACATATGTGTGGTTTCGAACCGCTCATGATTGAATCATGATTCGATTGCTCTGCATTTAGTTTGCATTGTTTCAATTGCATTGCATTATCATTTGCATTGTTCATACATCATTTTGTATATATTGCATATCATTTTGCATTTCGCATTGCCATGCATATGGCTAACAATATTGTACCTGTTAAGTTTGCTTTCTTTGCAGGCACGATATTGTATGTACGGCTCATTTGAGGCCGGCGCAACCGGACGAGCCGCACAGGTATTGTATCCTCCGCGTGAGACGTATTGAGAATCGCATAATTCTCTTACATCCTTTCTGCATTGTAGTGTAGATTGGCATATGCTAGCTTATAACTGTTGCATGCGTGCTTCATTACAGCTTTCTTTGCATGATCATAAGTTATCCTTGGCTTCTTGCATTGTCTTGCATTTTGCCTCTGCCTTCGGGCGCATACCTTGTTTTGTCTTGCATGTTTGTCCAAGTCTTCGGCCTTGTCAAAAATGGGTCGTCTCTGGGCTTTGACATTCACTCCCGTCATTGTTATGACTTTCGAGTTCTGTCAAAGAGGGGCAACTGTAGACACCCCATTTTTTATCGTCCTCAAGACTTGGACGTCACCGCTTGAACACTCGGTGATTATCCATGTTTGTGTTTGTTTGGAGTTCCCGGAGTTTTCGGCTACGCGCCTTACCTCAGGATCTCCGAACTCGACTGTTTTGTGTTTGGTTTTGCACCAAACACTTGTGCTTTGCCTTGGAGGGGCAGGGAATGCTTTGTGAGGCATCCCCACACACCACCGGCAGTGGCTAGAGGCCACCGGCTGGTTGGTGTTTCCATCGGCACTATATTGTGCCGGTCGGCACTCTTTATGGAAAAATGACCATTTTGCCCTGCCGATCGCTTTACAGCTGTTTTTGGAGATATTTTCAGACAGCTTTCTTGCACTTGTTTCCTCTCCATACACGTGTATGGAGGGATGAGCCCCTTGATGCCTTAACTTGTAAGTTTTGGTTGCCTATAAGGAGAGGCTTCTTCTCTTGGCTCAAGGGTTAGAAGATTGGAGAGTTAGACATTTTAGGAGAGGGAGAAGCTCTGGTTTTAGGTTAGGTTTTGTGTATCTATCCTATCTCTCTCTTTCTCTCTTGTTTTGTGCACTAGGTGTTTGTGACTTACTATTGCTCACCAACACCTAGTGTTTCACCTTCCTCTTGGAACTGAGGTGCTAAGGGCTTGTTCTTGGTGTTCTTGGCTGGTTTGAAGCTTAAAGAGGCATCAAGGTCACCATTGTTGGAGTTGATCATCAAGGGTAAGAAACTACCCCTTTTTACCCCTTTTTTGCACTCCATTTTTACCTAGTTTAAAACAGTTTTTGTGCTTAGTCTATAACACATAGAAGTTCTGTTTTTTAAGCCTCTTTATTGTTTATTAAGAGTGCTTGGTGGTTTGGGTAGGTTTGACCACCCTTAGGCCTTGAAAAGGCCATTTTTGGTGCTATTTTGTTGAGATCCGAGACCTTGGTGCTTGGGCCTCTTCACCACTGAAATCTTGAGGGATTTCAGTGGTGAAGATGGTGCCTTGAGGTCCCAAGAAGGAGAGGGCCGCCCCCTCTCCTTGATGTCCTTGAAAAGGGCAAGTTTTGGCCTCTTGAGGAAGCCTATGCTTGAGTGTGTGTTGAGCATGTTTGGACTGTTTTTCATGCTTATATTGCCATGATATAACATGATTTTAAGTTGGTTTTGATATATCTTGCATGCTTTGCATACCTATCATGTAATGCCTTGTTGGTCCCTTAACATGCCTAGGTTGTATGCCTTTATTTCTAGCATGTTTTAGGCTTAGATTCATGAAGCTTGTATGCTTATTTTGCCATGTATGAGGTCTGTCCATGCTTGTTTTGGGACCATGACTTATATTTCATAGCCTCTTTGTATTTGGCTTGTTGGCCTTAAGAGCATGAATGTGTAGCATGCCTTTGTTTGCATCTTTTCAATGGTTTGGAACCATTTAGCATGTCATTTCAGACCCTTTGGTGTGCTTGTATGCTTACCTTAGTTGCCTCTTTAATGCTTTGAAAGCATGTGTTGCATGCTCCATGTTTTGGCCTTAATGCATGCCTTTGATTTCAAGCCTCTTAGATGCCATCTAAGTAGCCATTTGGCTTTGTTTTAACATGCTAAAAACCTATTTTTAGTTGTTTGATGCATGCCATAACTATTTTGTATAAGTATAGTCCAATGCCCCATTGACTTGCTTTGAATGTTGGACCTATGTATGCATGCTTTGTGTACTTTGTTGCTTGGTTTGGCACCATGTTTAGCATGATTTTCAAGGCTTTATATGCATGCTAGTAGTCCATTGTTGTACCCCTTTAAGTGTGCTTAAGGGTTGTTTGTTATGCTCAAGTGTTGGTGCCTTAACTTGTTCATGTGTGCATGTGTGTTTGGCCCTCATGACTTAGCATTTTGGCCAATGGTTTTAGGCCTATTTGGAGCTGCCTAATCCATGTTTAAGTCCACCCCATTGCTTGGTTTGCATGCTTGTCTTGTACGCTTATTTGGATGTTTGCATAAGTGCCTTGCATTGTCCATTTTGCATACTAGTTGACATGTCTAGGATTGCATCATATTGGCATGCATGCTAAGCCTCTTGAAGTGAAGTATGATGGAGGTTTGGCACCCTTATTTGTTTGTTTGCATTGCATGCATTTGAAATCAAAGTTGCACTCTTGGTTCTTTGGGCCATCATGCATCGAAATGCGTGATTGGTGGTCCGAGAACCGAGGCACATCTTCCTTTGAGTCAAAAACATGATAAGGAGTGTGTTTGGTGCATACATGCTTTGAATTACATTGCCATGCAAGTTGTGTCCTCTGCTGCTGTGAGTTGCAGGTTCTGCAGGCATTTTGTGTCGACCGGCACTGTTTAGTGCCGACCGGCAGTCTACTGGCAACCGATGGATGAATTCAGTGCCGGTGGCTACATCCTTCAGCCGGTGGTGTTCTACCCCAGCCGGTGGTGATCTCCAGTGCCCAAGGAAGTATTCCTGAAGTTTTGGCAGTTTTCAGAGGAGGAAAGCAGGGAAAACAGAGGCAATCATGCATGGCAGTGCGATTCCGAGCTAGTTCCGGGCGTGTAATGCATCTTGCCCTCTTCCCGAGGCATTTACTGCTTCAATTAACTTAGTTAATTCATTAATTAATTTAGTGAATTTGTAATATTTAATTAGCTTGCGTAGTTAATTATTTGTATATTCTTTCGGTCCCTCCGAGTGAGGGCATATCTGTAATAAGTGTGCGTGAGTGGGTGTATGTCTTCCAACCCCCATTTCTTTCTCCCTTTTATTTACCTGCTTATGATGGTAGATTAGGGCACGTTTATTTTAGCATACCTTATGCTATGCATGCGTGCATTCATGCATTTGTTGACATGCACCGGGCTCGGTACATCATACAAACTGCATTGTATTTCGATTCCAATTTGAATACGTGCATCGAAATAAAGTGCATTCCACATGCCATGCTTAGGGTAGCCGAGCCTGTCTAGATTACATCCTCAGTATGATGCATTAGCCACTTAACATGAACTAGGTCACGCATGTTTGCTAACTAGTTTCTTGTTTTGGCACGGAGTACGATGTAAGTATTTACGCTTTAGCATACCACATGCATGTGAGTGTTGCCATGACAGTATGCTTGCCATGCGGCTAAGTGCTTACATGAGATAAACTGTTTGAATGCCTGTGGGTGGAGGTCGGATTGCTTGAATGGGAAAACTCATTGAAATCCGTGTTTTAGCCTACTTGCGAGTAGCGAATTCCGAAACATTTTCAAAACGAACGGATATGCAATGTTTATTTCCAAATTAGGCGATCTAGTCTATACTTGTTTGCTGCATGCATAACATAGTAATTCTAGGCTAATAATTGGAATAAGAGCATGTAATGTTTTCAAAAACGGATATCACGGTTAGTAGAGGCCGGTCTTCGGACCGGGCAAAAGGGGGTGCTCATAGCTGACCTTCCCCGATCGTACCCAAGCTCCCGAGCCAAGACCACTTTGGTGATGATGGACACGTGGCCTTCGGCACCGAGTCAGGGTTTCCTAAATTCCCCATTTTAAAATATTTAGGTGGCGACTCTGTAATCTGGCAAAGCAGTCCATGTTTGGCACTACTTTTCAAAAATCTGTTTTCTCAAACGATTTGCCGGATTTGGACTCTTTGGTTCAGATTTCGAACCGACAACAAATCGAGTCCGAACTGTAGTGACCCCAATATGAACGGAACGGGACTTAACCCTCCCGGGGCATTCGGGGATGTCTACAGTTTCTGGCGACTCCGCTGGGGAGTTTAGAGAGCTTGACTCGAACTCGTGATATCCTGTTTTCACTACACTTATGTGTTTCTTTGCATTGCATGTGCATTGGTGCGCCTAGGACACAGTGTTTTCCATCTGCCATTCCTGAACGGTTTGCCGGAGGCTTGTCTTGTCAAGGCATGACCATAAGGCTGACCGGTTATGGGCTCTGACAGCATGGGAACACAAACCCCGGTTTTACTGGGGCACCCTTTTCGACCATTCGACCTAGTGCATATTCGGATCCATAGTGACCATTCCGAACTAGGACAGGCTGCATACCCGATGTTAGGTTGTTTGAAACCGCCGCGTGCATAGTGAAACCCTAGCTCCTGACAAAATAGGACAGGGAAACCCTACCCCAACATAGGGGTGTATTAGCCCTCATTTTTCTGCTATGTGCTTTTTAGGGGGAAGTGTATCTCTGCAGGGGAACGCATATATCAGTTTGCAAAGTTTGAGCATCTGGCCTGAGGGTACAAGTATCAATACTGTTGAGAATCAGTTGTATCTATGGACATCAGATTCAGTATTTCAATGCAATCGGGAATAGTGTTCATTAATAGAGTAGCTTGTGCAGCTACACCCGTGTTTGAGCTGCTTGAAATTTGAAATCGCTTGTTTTCCGCTTCAGCCAGAACTTCCCGCTCTTCCCAAACCTCATCAATCCTCGTCTAGGTGATATCTTCGTAAAAGACATGATCACCCACCTCAAACACTAAAGGTCTCCTCCTACTATCGGCATAAGATTTCGACGACTGGGTCAGAATAAGTCTCTTACGGATAAGCTCAACTTTCTCCGTCGTTTCCCTCACCAACTCCGGACCCAATAGAGGTACATCACCTACCTCGGCCCAACAAACTGGAGATCTACACGGTCGGCCATACAAGGCCTCTAACGGCGCCATACCAATACTAGACTGGAAACTGTTGTTGTAAGCAAACTCCACCAACGGCAAGTGCCTCTCCCACGACCCATTGAAATCAAGAACACAACCCCGAAGCATATCTTCAAGGATCTGAATAGTACGCTCGGACTGCCCGTCAGTCTGAGGATGATAAGCCGTGCTAAAAGTCAACTTGGTGCCTAGAGCACTCTGCAAACTCTGCCACAACCTAGCAGTAAAACGAGGATCTCTATCTGAGACAATCGTTACTGGGACCCCGTGCAACCTCACTATGTCCCGAATATACAAGTCAGCTAGGTGATCTACTGAATCTCTCACGCGCATAGGAATGAAGTGCGCCGACTTAGTCAACCGATCTACAACCACCCAGATAGCATCACTACCCCGCTGAGTCCTCGGAAGACCTACAACGAAGTCCATAGTGACATGCTCCCACTTCCACTCGGCAATAGGCAAGGGTTGTAACAAACCCGCTGGCCTCTGATGTTCGGCCTTCACTTGCTGACAAGTAAGGCACTTAGACACGAAAGTTGCCATATCTCTCTTCATACCCCGCCACCAAAATTGGCGACCCAAATCCCGATACATCTTAGTACCTCCTGGATGCACCGTAAGGCGCGAATGATGAAACCCTCGGAGTACTTCCTCTCGGCAAGACTCCGGCACAAACAGACGGTCTCGGTATCTCACACTCATGTCGGGATACACCGTCAAACCCTTCTCAACCTTCGCACCGAAAATTTTCTCACGGAGGGATTCTATCTCATGGTCTCCTCTCTGAGCCTCTAACACTCGAGTCACAAGTGTAGGCTGTGTAACAACAGAAAACAATGCCGCAATCTCAACTGATTCGCCCAGAAGCAAATCAAACTCTCCAAGTGCACCCAACATCTCCCACTCCCGGATGGCTATACTAGCAACGTCACTAACAGATTTCCTGCTAAGGGCATCGGCCACAACATTGGCCTTCCCCGGATGATAATGTAACTCGAAGTCATAATCTTCCATAAACTCCATCCACCTCCTCTGCCTCAAATTCAAGTCTTTCTGTGTAAACAGATACTTCAGACTCTTATGATCCGAGAATACCTCGAACTTCTCACCATAAAGATAATGCCTCCAAATCTTCAAGGCAAATATCACAGCTGCTAACTCTAGATCATGCGTAGGGTAGTTTTTCTCGTGAATTTTCAACTGACGTGAGCCATAGGCAACCACTTTCCCTTCTTGCATCAACACACAACCCAGACCCTCTCGTGAGGCATCACAATAGACTGCATAACCCAACCCTCTCTCCGGAATAATCAATACTGGAGCGATGGTCAGTCTAACTTTCAACTCCTGAAACGACTTTTCACAAGTCTCACTCCATACAAATTTAACTCCCTTCCGAGTCAATCTAGTCAAAGGCGAAGCTAACCTGGAGAAATCTTTCACAAACCGGCGATAATACCCAGCTAATCCTAGAAAACTACGGATCTCGAACACACTCTTAGGCTGTGCCCAGTCTTGCACTGCCTCCGTCTTAGATGTATCAACCGACACCCCTTTCCCAGAAACGACATGGCCTAAGAATTTTACCTCTTCTAACCAGAACTCACACTTCCCAAACTTAGCATAAAGCTTATGGGCTCTAAGTAACTCAAGCACCACTCTCAAGTGTTCCTCGTGCTCCTCCTCTGACGGTGAATAAATAAGGATGTCGTCCACGAAGACGACTACAAAACGATCTAAAAATTCCCGGAATATCCGGTTCATCAAATCCATAAACACCGCTGGTGCATTGGTGAGCCCAAATGGCATCACCAGAAACTCATAGTGGCCATACCGTGTACGGAATGCCATCTTCGGAATATCCTCCTCCCTGACTCTCAACTGATGATAACCCGATCTCAAGTCTATCTTAGAGAAACAACGGGAACCCTTCAACTGGTCAAACAGATCATCTATACGAGGCATAGGGTACTTATTCGTAACCGTCACCCGATTCAACTTCCGGTAGTCAATACAAAGTCTCAAAGCACCACCTTTCTTTTTAACAAAAAGGGCTGGCGCTCCCCACGGTGAAACACTAGGACGGATATAGCCCTTATCTAACAACTCCTGGAGCTGAATCTTCAACTTAACTAGCTCGGCTAGGGCAAAACGATAAGGTGCCATAGAAATTGGTGCCGTGCCGAGCACTAGGTCAATAGATAACTCAATCTCTCGATGCGGTGGCAAACCAACAAGATCCTCGGGAAAGACGTCCGAGTACTCACAAACCACCCTTGGCAACACAATCTGAGTCTCATCAACCTCACTAATCGAAAGGTTAGCAAGTAGACCACTAAGCTCACTCCGCCCTCGTGAAACATACCCCGGTGGCAAAACACTACCAACCCGGTCCCCCAGAAAATGGAAACACTCACCGCTAACGGTACAACAAGTGACCCTCTGACGGTAGCAATCAATAACTGCCCGGTATGACGATAACCAGTCCATACCCAAAATAACATCAAAACCTTTCATAGGCAGAACTACAAAAGAAAATGGGATTCTATGATCATCGATCTCTATATCACAACCCCTAACACCTTGTTTCAAGATCAATTCACCCCCAAAAGGTGACACTACACAAATAGGAGACGCTAACTGTGCTAACTCCAACTCCAAAACAGATGCAAATGCAGCAGACACAAAGGAATGAGATGCACCCGTATCAATCAAAACATTAGCAACCGAGTTGCAAAACAAGAAGGTACCTCTCACAACCGATGGAGCCGGTGCAGATCTTCTTGATAACAAAGATACACGCTACCAGATGACCTCTCGATCAACTGCTCACCCCTAGGAGCATACGATTGCTGCACAGATTGGGATGATGAAGCCCCCTGATTGGCCCTCGAGGCTCGACCCGACCGAGCTGGGTCGACTCGAAGTCCGCCTCAAACTCGATGCACTAGGTGTGCCACCCAACTGCGGCAATACCTTTTCATGTGCCCCGCCGACCAAGACTGAAAACAAGTGAGCTGGCCTCTATTCTCGACTCGACTCGAGATCGAGCCAAGAATATCTTTTCGCCTCCCCTCTGAGGACAAACTGGAGACTTGTGGCCTAGCTGGCCACACTTGAAACAGGTAATGTCTCCCTGGCTGCCTTTCTCCGAACTAGCACTCGGCACAGGAAAAGTGGATCTAGAAAAGCTACTCTGAGACTGCTAAGGAGTAAAACCTCTCTGCCTCTTGCCATCACCCTGGCCATCCTGACTCCTCTTGGAGCCTTTCTTCCCTTCCTCCTCTTCCTGCATCATAATCTCTGTATGGGCTGCAGCATCAACTAGACGCCCATAATCATGAACCATAGAACCAACAATTCTCAACTTGAGGCCGCGCCTCAACTTCTTCTCAAACTCAATGCAACGGCGTTCCTCGGACGGCACCAACTCAGGTGCAAACCTGGACAAACTAGTGAATGCAGCCTCAAACTCGCCATCTTGAAGAACTTCATCGTTTGCCGACAGAACCGGTCTCTCCTTCTCCCCGATCACGGAGATAAGAACCTCTCATGGAAAGCATTCACAAAAGCCTCCCACGTAGTTCCTATGCGACCCTTAGTGAACTTCCACCACTGACCCGCATCTCCCTTCAGCTGGAACGATGCCAAGGTCACTTTCAACCCCTCATCTTCGATGCCAAGCATCTCAAATGTCTTCGTTGTCTGTTCGAGCCATTCATCTGCCTTAAGCGGCTCTTTAGGATCACCTAAAAATTCATCCGATTGGACCTAAGAACTCCCTTCGTAAAAGAAGGTCCAAAGATTCTGCAACAACAACTTGGGCCGGGTTCGCAGCCTCTAATGCCAATCGATTCCTGAATGCCCTGCTATCTCTCTAAAGCGCCTATAGCTCGCTCTTGGCTCGGCCACATTGGCTCGACCAACACCTCCTCAGACCGCCGAATCTCTCAGACTCTCGAATCTCCTCCGCATAGGCACTTCTCGCCTACCCGCCTACCACGCCTACCCGTCCTTGTCCTCGCCCCGACATCCTAATACAAGAAACAAAGACGTTAGCACATTAATAAATGTGCCGGCTAAACACTCGCCCTAATGCATTGAACAACAATAATTCATTCCACGTAAGCACATAATCACATAAGCACCTCACAATTTCATTCCTGATAATGATAGTCCCAAAATGTTACTATAGTTCGGTTGGAAGCAACAAAGGATCAAGTGCCTTTCCAACAAGACTACTAGAAACTCAAGGGTCCAATCAACATCCCGAAACTACGTTCCATACCCACATAATCACATAAACATGTTATCAAATAAGCATACAATCGCATTACACTAGGTCTCTATCAAACGAGACGAACCCAATGTGATACTAATCACTTCCCACGCACTCCAAAGTATTCAAACCCAGACGCTCGATACCAAGTTGTCACGCCTCAAAATATAACCCATACATACACAATAATACCATGCATTACTTAAGAAAATAAACCATAATTCATTCATCAGAGTATTCTAAATAAAGTCATTACATATAACATTCAAAATAAATGCCCTACAGGCTTACATCTTGCCAAGCCAACACTTGGACACAAAAACATGAGTTCTAACTCAAAAACAAATAAAGCCCTCGGCTTGAAATGTTTACATGTAAGTCAAATAAAAACAAAGAATTAAAGACAAGACTTCATTGTCCAAACCCTTCCAAGCTAAGTCCTTGGAGGTAGTGAATCACCTGGACCTGAAAATGATGTTCCCATATAGGGTGAGCCACAGCCCAGTAGAAATATACTAAACCAAATATAAGCAGTGAATAAAGCAATAACACTTAATAGATGGTTAACCATGATAATCAGTTATATCAATATACAATCTTAAGACACTAATGTCTATAACACTTATCAATATCCATTATTATCAATGTGACTCAGAACCTGGCCAAACTTACAACAGTGAACTATATAGCATATTCACATTACTTCCAATATCAATAACACAAATGAGACTCAGGCTCATATCAAAACACTTCATACTTCCAGATTGATACACATGTTAGTGCTGTATCAATTAAACACTTCAATATAAATAAGCACACATAAAAGTGATGCTAATGGAGTCCATCCCCTATCTCCTCCCAAACAAAATCCGGTTTAGAGGTCCATCCCCTATCTTCCCCTAAACCGTGGAGTACATCCCCTATCTCCTCCCACACAGAATAATGTATGTAAACACATAACATATACAACACACAATCAATACAGATAATGTTTGTATTAATTCAACAGTCAAGATTAATGACTTAACCAATGATTAATTTCAGTTATCCCTAATCCACATGCAATGTCTACAACAATCACGACTATCCTCCACCGATAGCCCAATACAGTTATTCCTAGACTTGGAAATAAATAAATCAACAATTTAATAGATGAGTGATTTCAATTAACCAACTACCCCATTTAATCAATAAATTCTTCAATCTCATGAATTTAACTAATTTCCCAATGTTCCTCAAATTAAATATACAATTCAATTTATTTAAACAACTAGGGTTTTTCCCAAAATTACCAAAATACCCCCAACATATTAAAATGCTAGAACTTAGAACAAAACATATACATTGGAGTAGGAAATCCCTACCTCGAAGAAATAACCCAAAAAGAGAAGACTAAGATGATGACCCAAACTCAAAGTGCTCCAACTCCAAGATTGTTCAGATTAAACTGAAGCCCTTGACCCACATTACCTTTTTAATAAAGCAACTAGGGTAGAAACACACTCTAAATAGATCAAACCTAAGAGAAAAGGTGAGTTGAGAGAGAGAGAACTCGGAACTAGGGTTTAGAATCAAAAAGAGGATGAAAAATTGATTAAATTCCCGCTGCTGTCTATTTAAACTGGATAGGCTCGCTCGATCGAAGACATGGTCGCTCGAACGACCAGACACAAGAAAGGCTCGCTCGAGCGAAGAAAAGCTCGCTCGAGCCAAGAATGCAATGCTTCAGGTCTGCAACCCAGAAGCATGCTCGAGCGACAGAATGCTCGCTCGAGCGAAGAACTCGAAAACATACACCTCGCTTGCTCGAGCGAAGAAAAGCTCGCTCGAGCGAAGAAACACTGCTCGTGTCTATACTAGACGTTAATCGCCGCCGAGCGAAGAAACCTCGCTCGAGCCACCAGAGACAAACCCCAAGCCTGGCCCGAGCGACCAAACCCTCGCTCGAGCGACCAACCCAAAAACTGAACAGCAACACTTGGTTTCCGGACCCAACCAACCTGTAACAAACCTGCCCAACACAACCCATAACTAAAGAATAGGGATTTAAAGGACAACAACAATTATATAATGACAGAATCTATGAAACCCAAGTCCATGTACAATAATCAAATGGGAAAAGACCGGGGTCGCTATAACCTCCCCCCCTTAAAGAATTTCGTCCCCGAAATTAGGCATAAGTTTTTCAAAAATAAGTTTTTCTCAATTCCCAATGATATGTGTAGACACCCCATTTTTGATCGTCCTCAAGACTTGGACGTCATCGCTTGAACACTCGGTGATTATCCATGTTTGTGTTTGTTTGGAGTTCCCGGAGTTCTCGGCTACGCGCCTTACCTCAGGATCTCCGAACTCGACTGTTTTGTGTTTGGTTTTGCACCAAACACTTGTGCTTTGCCTTGAAGGGGCAGGGAATGCTTTGGGAGGCATCCCCACACACCACCGGCAGTGGCTAGACGCCACCGGCTGGTTGGTGTTTCCATCGGCACTATATTGTGCCGGTCGGCACTATTTTGTGCCAGTCGGCACTCTTTATGGCAAAATGACCATTTTGCCCTGCCGATCGCTTTACAGCTGTTTTTCGAGATATTTTCAGACAGCTTTCTTGCACTTGTTTCCCCTCCATACACGTGTATGGAGGGATGAGCCCTTTGATGCCTTAACTTGTAAGTTTTGGTTGCCTATAAGGAGAGGCTTCTTCTCTTGGCTCAAGGGTTAGAAGATTGGAGAGTTAGACATTTTAGGAGAGGGAGAAGCTCTGGTTTTAGGTTAGGTTTTGTGTATCTATCCTATCTCTCTCTTTCTCTCTTGTTTTGTACACTAGGTGTTTGTGACTTACTATTGCTCACCAACACCTAGTGTTTCACCTTCCTCTTGGAACTGAGGTGCTAAGGGCTTGTTCTTGGTGTTCTTGGCTGGTTTGAAGCTTAAAGAGGCATCAAGGTCACCATTGTTGGAGTTGATCATCAAGGGTAAGAAACTACCCCTTTTTACCCCTTTTTTGCACTCCATTTTTACCTAGTTTAAAACAGTTTTTGTGCTTAGTCTATAACACATAGAAGTTCTATTTTTTAAGCCTCTTTATTGCTTATTAAGAGTGCTTGGTGGTTTGGGTAGGTTTGACCACCCTTAGGCCTTGAAAAGGCCATTTTTGGTGCTATTTTGTTGAGATCCGAGACCTTGGTGCTTGGGCCTCTTCACCACTGAAATCTTGAGGGATTTCAGTGGTGAAGATGGTGCCTTGAGGTCCCAAGAAGGAGAGGGCCGCCCCCTCTCCTTGATGTCCTTGAAAAGGGCAAGTTTTGGCCTCTTGAGGAAGCCTATGCTTGAGTGTGTGTTGAGCATGTTTGGACTGTTTTTCATGCTTATATTGCCATGATATAACATGATTTTAAGTTGGTTTTGATATATCTTGCATGCTTTGCATACCTATCATGTAATGCCTTGTTGGTCCCTTAACATGCCTAGGTTGTATGCCTTTATTTCTAGCATGTTTTAGGCTTAGATTCATGAAGCTTGTATGCTTATTTTGCCATGTATGAGGTCTGTCCATGCTTGTTTTGGTCGACCATGACTTATATTTCATAGCCTCTTTGTATTTGGCTTGTTGGCCTTAAGAGCATGAATGTGTAGCATGCCTTTGTTTGCATCTTTTCAATGGTTTGGAACCATTTAGCATGTCATTTCAGACCCTTTGGTGTGCTTGTATGCTTACCTTAGTTGCCTCTTTAATGCTTTGAAAGCATGTGTTGCATGCTCCATGTTTTGGCCTTAATGCATGCCTTTGATTTCAAGCCTCTTAGATGCCATCTAAGAAGCCATTTGGCTTTGTTTTAACATGCTAAAAACCTATTTTTAGTTGTTTGATGCATGCCATAACTATTTTGTATAAGTATAGTCCAATGCCCCATTGACTTGCTTTGAATGTTGGACCTATGTATGCATGCTTTGTGTACTTTGTTGCTTGGTTTGGCACCATGTTTAGCATGATTTTCAAGGCTTTATATGCATGCTAGTAGTCCATTGTTGTACCCCTTTAAGTGTGCTTAAGGGTTGTTTGTTATGCTCAAGTGTTGGTGCCTTAACTTGTGCATGTGTGCATGTGTGTTTGGCCCTCATGACTTAGCATTTTGGCCAATGGTTTTAGGCCTATTTGGAGCTGCCTAATCCATGTTTAAGTCCACCCCATTGCTTGGTTTGCATGCTTTTCTTGTATGCTTATTTGCATGTTTGCATAAGTGCCTTGCATTGTCCATTTTGCATACTAGTTGACATGTCTAGGATTGCATCATATTGGCATGCATGCTAAGCCTCTTGAAGTAAAGTATGATGGAGGTTTGGCACCCTTATTTGTTTGTTTGCATTGCATGCATTTGAAATCAAAGTTGCACTCTTGGTTCTTTGGGCCATCATGCATCGAAATGCGTGATTGGTGGTCCGAGAACCGAGGCACATCTTCCTTTGAGTCAAAAACATGATAAGGAGTGTGTTTGGTGCATACATGCTTTGAATTACATTGCCATGCAAGTTGTGTCCTCTGCTGCTGTGAGTTGCAGGTTCTGCAGGCATTTTGTGTCGACCGGCACTGTTTAGTGCCGACCGGCAGTCTACTGGCAACCGATGGATGAATTCAAGGCGGTGGCTACATCCTTCAAAGGTGGTGTTCTACCCCAGCCGGTGGTGATCTCCAGTGCCCAAGGAAGTATTCCTGAAGTTTTGGCAGTTTTCAGAGGAGGAAAGCAGGGAAAACAGAGGCAATCATGCATGGCAGTGCGATTCCGAGCTAGTTCCGGGCGTGTAATGCATCTTGCCCTCTTCCCGAGGCATTTACTGCTTCAATTAACTTAGTTAATTCATTAATTAATTTAGTGAATTTGTAATATTTAATTAGCTTGCGTAGTTAATTATTTGTATATTCTTTCGGTCCCTCCGAGTGAGGGCATATCTGTAATAAGTGTGCGTGAGTGGGTGTATGTCTTCCAACCCCCATTTCTTTCTCCCTTTTATTTACCTGCTTATGATGGTAGATTAGGGCACGTTTATTTTAGCATACCTTATGCTATGCATGCGTGCATTCATGCATTTGTTGACATACAAGCCTCAGTACATCATACAAACTGCATTGTATTTCGATTCCAATTTGAATACATGCATCGAAATAAAGTGCATTCCACATGCCATGCTTAGGGTAGCCGAGCCTGTCTAGATTACATCCCTGTATGCGATGCATTAGCCACTTAACATGAACTAGGTCACGCATGTTTGCTAACTAGTTTCTTGTTTTGGCACGGAGTACGATGTAAGTATTTACGTTTTAGCATACCACATGCGTAAGTGTTGCCATGATAAAGATGCTTGCCATGCTAAGTGCTTACATGAGATAAACTGTTTGAATGCCTGTGGGTGGAGGTCGGATTGCTTGAATTGGGAAAACTCATTGAAATCCATGTTTTAGCCTACTTGCGAGTAGTAAATTCCGAAACATTTTCAAAACGAACGGACATGCAATGTTTATTTCCAAATTAGGCGATCTAGTCTATACTTGTTTGCTGCGCGCATAACATAGTAATTCTAGGCTAATAATTGGAATAAGAGCATGTAATGTTTTCAAAAACGGATATCACGGTTAGTAGAGGCGGGTCTTCGGACCGGGCGAAAGGGGGTGCTCATAGCTGACCTTCCCCGATCGTACCCAAGCTCCCGAGCCAAGACCACTTTGGTGATGACGGACACGTATTCTTGACCGAGTCGTGGTTTCCTAAATTCTATTTTAAAATATTTAGGTGGCGATCAGAATCCGCAAAGCAGTCCATGTTTGGCACTACTTTTCAAAAATCTGTTTTCTCAAACGATTTGCCGGATTTGGACTCTTTGGTTCAGATTTAGAACCGACAACAAATCGAGTCCGAACTGTAGTGACCCCAATACGAACGGAACGGGACTTGACCCTCCCGGGGCGTTCGGGGACGTCTACAGTTTCTGGCGACTCCGCTGGGGAGTTTAGAGAGCTTGACTCGAACTCGTGATATCCTGTTTTGACTACACTTATGTGTTTCTTTGCATTGCATGTGCATTGGTGCGCCCAGGACACAGTGTTTGCCATCTGCCATTCCTGAATGGTTTGCCGGAGGCTTGTCTTGACAAGGCATGACCATAAGGCCGACTTATGGGCTCGACAAAGATGGGAACACAAACCCCGGTTTTATCGGGGCACCCTTTTCGACCATTCGACCTAGTGCATATTCGATCCATAGTGACCATTCAACTAGACAGCCGTGACACCATGTTAGGTTGTTTGAAACCGCCGCGTGCATAGTGAAACCCTAGCTCCTGACAAAATAGGACAGGGAAACCCTACCCCAACATAGGGGTGTATTGGCCCTCATTTTTCTGCTATGTGCTTTTTAGGGGGAAGTGTATCTCTGCAGGGGAACGCATATATCAGTTTGCAAAGTTTGAGCATCTGGCCTGAGGGTACAAGTATCAGTACTGTTGAGAATCAGTTGTATCTGTGGACATCAGATTCAGTATTTCAAACAGTAATTCTGGGGAATAGTGTTCAGTAATAGAGTACAGTTGTCTGGCTACACCCGTGTTTGAGCTGTTTGGGGCTGAAATACTGCTTGTTTTCCATTTCAGATCAAGAAGTTCAGAGGGTCGATCTAGAACAGCTAGTGTCTTCTCCTTGCTGAGGCAGGACTGAACATGATGCAAAACTCAGAAGAGATTGTGGTCATGACGACCGCGTTAAGTCAGGAAATTATCCCGCAAGATGAGGCTACTGTTGACATGTCGCATCCACCCAGGTCGCCTGCCGCACATCCAATTTGGACCCCTCAACTATATCAGGCTCGCGAGCCCACCACATTTGAATTAATGGGAATGATAGGTGATCTTCAAAGGTCCATGGTGGATCTCGCCTATGGGATGTCTGTTTCGCCACCAGCTGCACCATATGCCGGAGGCTTTATAACCCAGGAGCCCCCACTATTGGGACGAATAGTAATTGAACTTAACCAACCGGAGATGGCCTCCGGCTATGGCAACGACGCATCAAACCAAGTTCCAGATCATGCCGAGACCGGAGACAAAGGCAAGATAAAGGCAGATGTCAATTCTATCGAACAATTGTCAGGGGCGAGGAGGCTTTGAAAGTCGGGAATGAGCAAGCAACAGATATCCGCAGTCATGTCAGAAGCTGTGGAGGATGCTTTCCCACTCCGAGGGCGCTTCCATAATCGGAGAACCGGATAGGCCCTGGCCATGCCAAAACAGCTTCTTTCCCGCCCCACCTTGCATCCAGAAAGAATGAGAAATCCAAAGCCACACCCGCTGACCCGTTCGCTAGTGCATCTAGCAAGAGTGCTCAGTTTCAAAATACCGCCTAAGGGCGCAGGTCTTCCATCCTCTACATGCCTTTGTCTAGGGCACCGATTTTGGCCAAAAGGCATCTTACACCCTCGATCCTAGGCCTCCCCAAACCCTTCCAAGAGCCATGATGCCACTCAAGATCTTGTCGTACCATCGCCAGACCGGGTCATGCTATCGATAATTGCTTCCACCTCCGTCCATGAGGTAAGGATTTGATTGACAACAAGGTTATCCTCCGCCTACCTCGCCAAATCAATCACTACAGAGTTCTTGGATTGTGAGGACACGAATCGAGGACACATACCGCGAGTATGTAATTAGAAGGTGAACCGCTGCGCGGGCGGTGTTTGGTACATTTTTGATGTGGCGCTTACGCCAAGATTTTGAGCATCCGCTAACGCTTAGTTTTGTAAATCCTGACTTGGGTGTCGAGTCAGTCTTTTGTTTTGTTTTGAGTCTGTCTCTCTGTATTGAGTCAGTCTTTTGCTTACAGAGTCTGTCTTGTTGTAATGAGTCAGTCTCTCTTGTATAGTATACCAGGTGATTTCGGGGTTGTTGCCTCAAAACACCGTTTTGTTTTATAAACAGTCGTTTTGCTTTTGAGTCTGTTTCTGTCGAGAAGCCGGTTATACCACCAAATCTGAATGAAACAGCTGTGGCTATCACGTTCCGTATTTGTTACTATTCGAACCAACCGTGCCAGAGAATCTGGATGGAACGACAGTGCATTTCACCTGCTCTCTTGTGCCTTGAACTCGTTGTAATGACCTAAGTTTTTCAAAAAACTTTTTTTCGTACGCTGCGGTGATAAAAACAAAGAGGAAAGAATTCCTCGGGTTTTGCAAAACTTTGATCAAAATTGAGAGAAAGAGAAGCATGTTAAGCTTTTAATGAATGAAATCATGCTTGTCGGCGTGAGTATTGAGAAGGATCCTGGTTCGATCCAGACTGGTTCCACACTATCTTCAACACGAGCGATTTGTCGCTTTCTTAAAAACTTTCAAAAACAAAACATTTTGTGCAGTCTTGCGCAGACCGGTGTGGAACCGCTCTTGAGATTGTGCAGCCCAGGATCGCTCTCGGTCTCAAGTTTCAATTCATCTGACCCTTAGTGAACTTCCACCACTGACCCGCATCTCCCTTCAGCTGGAACGATGCCAAGGTCACTTTCAACCCCTCATCTTCGATGCCAAGCATCTCAAATGTCTTCGTTGTCTGTTCGAGCCATTCATCTGCCTTAAGCGGCTCTTTAGGATCACCTAAAAATTCATCCGGATTGGACCGGAAGAACTCCCTCTTCAGAAAAGAAGGTCCAAAGATTCGCAAACAACAACTTGGGTGGGTTCGCAGCCTCGTAATGCCAATCGATCCTCAATGCCCTCGCTATCTCTGGCTAAAGCGCCTATAGCTCGCTCTTGGCTCGCCACATTGGCTCGACTAACACCTCTCAGACCGCCGGAATCTCTCAGACCATCGAATCTCCTCTGGCATAGGCACTTCCTGCCTACCCGGCCTACCACGCCTACCCCGTCCTTGTCCTCGTCCTGACATCCTAATACAAGAAACAAAGACGTTAGCACATTAATAAATGTGCCGAAGCTAAACACTCTCGTCCTAATGCATTGAACAACAATAATTCATTCCACGTAAGCACATAATCACATAAGCACCTACGAATTTCATTCCCGGATAATGATAGTCCCAAAATGTTACTATAGTTCCGGTTGGAAGCAACAGTGATCAAGTGCCTTTCCAACAAGACTACTAGAAACTCAAGGGTCCAATCAACATCCCAGAAACTACGTTCCATACCCACATAATCACATAAACATGTTATCAAATAAGCATACAATCGTACACTAGGTCTCTATCAAACGAGACGAACCCAATGTGATACTAATCACTTCCCACGTACCCAAAGTATTCAAACCCGGTACGCTCTGATACCAAGTTGTCACGCCCTCAAAATATAACCCATACATACACAATAATACCATGCATTACTTAAGAAAATAAACCATAATTCATTCATCAGAGTATTCTAAATAAAGTCATTACATATAACATTCAAAATAAATGCCCTACAGGCTTACATCTTGCCAAGCCAACACTTGGACACAAAAACATGAGTTCTAACTCAAAAACAAATAAAGCCCTCGGCTTGAAATGTTTACATGTAAGTCAAATAAAAACAAAGAATTAAAGACAAGACTTCATTGTCCAAACCCTTCCAAGCTAAGTCCTTGGAGGTAGTGAATCACCTGGACCTGAAAATGATGTTCCCATATAGGGTGAGCCACCCAAAGAGAAATATACTAAACCAAATATAAGCAAAGTGAATAAAGCAATAACACTTAATAGATGGTTAACCATGATAATCATTATATCAATATACAATCTTAAGACACTAATGTCTATAACACTTATCAATATCCATTATTATCAATGTGACTCGAACTGCCAAACTTACAACAAAGGAACTATATAGCATATTCACATTACTTCCAATATCAATAACACAAATGAGACTGGGCTCATATCAAAACACTTCATACTTCCAGATTGATACACATGTTAGTCTCAGATCAATTAAACACTTCAATATAAATAAGCACACATAAAAGTGATGCTAATGGAGTCCATCCCCTATCTCCTCCCAAACAAAATCCGGTTTAGAGGTCCATCCCCTATCTTCCCCTAAACCGTGGAGTACATCCCCTATCTCCTCCCACACAGAATAATGTATGTAAACACATAACATATACAACACACAATCAATACAGATAATGTTTGTATTAATTCAACAGTCAAGATTAATGACTTAACCAATGATTAATTTCAGTTATCCCTAATCCACATGCAATGTCTACAACAATCACGACTATCCTCCACCGATAGCCCAAAACAGTTATTTCTAGACTTGGAAATAAATAAATCAACAATTTAATAGATGAGTGATTTCAATTAACCAACTACCCCATTTAATCAATAAATTCTTCAATCTCATGAATTTAACTAATTTCCCAATGTTCCTCAAATTAAATATACAATTCAATTTATTTAAACAACTAGGGTTTTTCCCAAAATTACCAAAATACCCCCAACATATTAAAATGCTAGAACTTAGAACAAAACATATACATTGGAGTAGGAAATCCCTACCTCGAAGAAATAACCCAAAAAGAGAAGACTAAGATGATGACCCAAACTCAAAGTGCTCCAACTCCAAGATTGTTCAGATTAAATCAAGCCCTTGACCCACATTACCTTTTTAATAAAGCAACTAGGTAGAAACACACTCTAAATAGATCAAACCTAAGAGAAAAGGTGAGTTGAGAGAGAGTGAGAACTCGGAACTAGGGTTTAGAATCAAAAAGATGATGAAAAACTGATTAAATTCCCGCTGCTGTCTATTTAAACTGGATAGGCTCGCTCGAGCGAAGACATGGTCGCTCGAGCGACCAGACACAAGAAAGGCTCGCTCGAGCGAAGAAAAGCTCGCTCGAGCCAAGAATGCAATGCCAGTTCCGCAACGAAGCATGCTCGAGCGACGAATGCTCGCCGAGCGAAGAACTCAAAACATACACCTCGCTTGCTCGAAGAAAAGCTCGCCGGCGAAGAAACATCGCTCGTGTCTATACTAGACGTAATCGCCGCCGGCGAAGAAACCCTGGCTCGAGCCACCAGAGACAAAACCCAACCCTCGCCGGAGCGACCAAACCCTCGCCGGCGACCAACCCAAAATCGAATAAAGAACACTTGGTTTTGACCCAACCAACTCAGAATAAACTCGCCCAACACAACCCATAACTAAAGAATAGGGATTTAAAGGACAACAACAATTATATAATGACAGAATCTATGAAACCCAAGTCCATGTACAATAATCAAATGGGAAAAGACCGGGGTCGCTATAACCTCCCCCCCCTTAAAGAATTTCGTCCCCGAAATTAGGCATAAGTTTTTCAAAAATAAGTTTTTCTCAATTCCCAATGATATGTGTAGACACCCCATTTTTGATCGTCCTCAAGACTTGGACGTCATCGCTTGAACACTCGGTGATTATCCATGTTTGTGTTTGTTTGGAGTTCCCGGAGTTCTCGGCTACGCGCCTTACCTCAGGATCTCCGAACTCGACTGTTTTGTGTTTGGTTTTGCACCAAACACTTGTGCTTTGCCTTGAAGGGGCAGGGAATGCTTTGGGAGGCATCCCCACACACCACCGGCAGTGGCTAGACGCCACCGGCTGGTTGGTGTTTCCATCGGCACTATATTGTGCCGGTCGGCACTATTTTGTGCCAGTCGGCACTCTTTATGGCAAAAAGACCCATTTTGCCTGCCCGATCGCTTTGTACTTTTTTCGAGATATTTTCGCATGCCTTTCTTGCACTTTGTTTCCTCCATACACGTGTATGGAGGGATGAGCCCTTTGATGCCTTAACTTGTAAGTTTTGGTTGCCTATAAGGAGAGGCTTCTTCTCTTGGCTCAAGGGTTAGAAGATTGGAGAGTTAGACATTTTAGGAGAGGGAGAAGCTCTGGTTTTAGGTTAGGTTTTGTGTATCTATCCTATCTCTCTCTTTCTCTCTTGTTTTGTACACTAGGTGTTTGTGACTTACTATTGCTCACCAACACCTAGTGTTTCACCTTCCTCTTGGAACTGAGGTGCTAAGGGCTTGTTCTTGGTGTTCTTGGCTGGTTTGAAGCTTAAAGAGGCATCAAGGTCACCATTGTTGGAGTTGATCATCAAGGGTAAGAAACTACCCCTTTTTACCCCTTTTTTGCACTCCATTTTTACCTAGTTTAAAACAGTTTTTGTGCTTAGTCTATAACACATAGAAGTTCTATTTTTTAAGCCTCTTTATTGCTTATTAAGAGTGCTTGGTGGTTTGGGTAGGTTTGACCACCCTTAGGCCTTGAAAAGGCCATTTTTGGTGCTATTTTGTTGAGATCCGAGACCTTGGTGCTTGGGCCTCTTCACCACTGAAATCTTGAGGGATTTCAGTGGTGAAGATGGTGCCTTGAGGTCCCAAGAAGGAGAGGGCCGCCCCCTCTCCTTGATGTCCTTGAAAATGGCAAGTTTTGGCCTCTTGAGGAAGCCTATGCTTGAGTGTGTGTTGAGCATGTTTGGACTGTTTTTCATGCTTATATTGCCATGATATAACATGATTTTAAGTTGGTTTTGATATATCTTGCATGCTTTGCATACCTATCATGTAATGCCTTGTTGGTCCCTTAACATGCCTAGGTTGTATGCCTTTATTTCTAGCATGTTTTAGGCTTAGATTCATGAAGCTTGTATGCTTATTTTGCCATGTATGAGGTCTGTCCATGCTTGTTTTGGTCGACCATGACTTATATTTCATAGCCTCTTTGTATTTGGCTTGTTGGCCTTAAGAGCATGAATGTGTAGCATGCCTTTGTTTGCATCTTTTCAATGGTTTGGAACCATTTAGCATGTCATTTCAGACCCTTTGGTGTGCTTGTATGCTTACCTTAGTTGCCTCTTTAATGCTTTGAAAGCATGTGTTGCATGCTCCATGTTTTGGCCTTAATGCATGCCTTTGATTTCAAGCCTCTTAGATGCCATCTAAGAAGCCATTTGGCTTTGTTTTAACATGCTAAAAGCCTATTTTTAGTTGTTTGATGCATGCCATAACTATTTTGTATAAGTATAGTCCAATGCCCCATTGACTTGCTTTTGAATGTTGGACCTATGTATGCATGCTTTGTGTACTTTGTTGCTTGGTTTGGCACCATGTTTAGCATGATTTTCAAGGCTTTATATGCATGCTAGTAGTCCATTGTTGTACCCCTTTAAGTGTGCTTAAGGGTTGTTTGTTATGCTCAAGTGTTGGTGCCTTAACTTGTGCATGTGTGCATGTGTGTTTGGCCCTCATGACTTAGCATTTTGGCCAATGGTTTTAGGCCTATTTGGAGCTGCCTAATCCATGTTTAAGTCCACCCCATTGCTTGGTTTGCATGCTTTTCTTGTATGCTTATTTGCATGTTTGCATAAGTGCCTTGCATTGTCCATTTTGCATACTAGTTGACATGTCTAGGATTGCATCATATTGGCATGCATGCTAAGCCTCTTGAAGTAAAGTATGATGGAGGTTTGGCACCCTTATTTGTTTGTTTGCATTGCATGCATTTGAAATCAAAGTTGCACTCTTGGTTCTCTGGGCCATCATGCATCGAAATGCGTGATTGGTGGTCCGAGAACCGAGGCACATCTTCCTTTGAGTCAAAAACATGATAAGGAGTGTGTTTGGTGCATACATGCTTTGAATTACATTGCCATGCAAGTTGTGTCCTCTGCTGCTGTGAGTTGCAGGTTCTGCAGGCATTTTGTGTCGACCGGCACTGTTTAGTGCCGACCGGCAGTCTACTGGCAACCGATGGATGAATTCAGTGCCGGTGGCTACATCCTTCAGCCGGTGGTGTTCTACCCACCGTGGTGATCTCCGGCCCAAGGAAGTATTCCCAAGTTTTCAGAGGAGGAAAGCAGGGAAAACAGAGGCAATCATGCATGGCAGTGCGATTCCGAGCTAGTTCCGGGCGTGTAATGCATCTTGCCCTCTTCCCGAGGCATTTACTGCTTCAATTAACTTAGTTAATTCATTAATTAATTTAGTGAATTTGTAATATTTAATTAGCTTGCGTAGTTAATTATTTGTATATTCTTTCGGTCCCTCCGAGTGAGGGCATATCTGTAATAAGTGTGCGTGAGTGGGTGTATGTCTTCCAACCCCCATTTCTTTCTCCCTTTTATTTACCTGCTTATGATGGTAGATTAGGGCACGTTTATTTTAGCATACCTTATGCTATGCATGCGTGCATTCATGCATTTGTTGACATGCACCGGGCTCGGTACATCATACAAACTGCATTGTATTTCGATTCCAATTTGAATACGTGCATCGAAATAAAGTGCATTCCACATGCCATGCTTAGGGTAGCCGAGCCTGTCTAGATTACATCCCTGTATGCGATGCATTAGCCACTTAACATGAACTAGGTCACGCATGTTTGCTAACTAGTTTCTTGTTTTGGCACGGAGTACGATGTAAGTATTTACGTTTTAGCATACCACATGCGTGTAAGTGTTGCCATGACAGTATGCTTGCCATGCGGCTAAGTGCTTACATGAGATAAACTGTTTGAATGCCTGTGGGTGGAGGTCGGATTGCTTGAATTGGGAAAACTCATTGAAATCCATGTTTTAGCCTACTTGCGAGTAGTAAATTCCGAAACATTTTCAAAACGAACGGATATGCAATGTTTATTTCCAAATTAGGCGATCTAGTCTATACTTGTTTGCTGCGCGCATAACATAGTAATTCTAGGCTAATAATTGGAATAAGAGCATGTAATGTTTTCAAAAACGGATATCACGGTTAGTAGAGGCCGGTCTTCGGACCGGGCGAAAGGGAGTGCTCATAGCTGACCTTCCCCGATCGTACCCAAGCTCCCGAGCCAAGACCACTTTGGTGATGACGGACACGTGGCCTTCGGCACCGAGTCAGGGTTTCCTAAATTCCCTATTTTAAAATATTTAGGTGGCGACTCTGTAATCTGGCAAAGCAGTCCATGTTTGGCACTACTTTTCAAAAATCTGTTTTCTCAAACGATTTGCCGGATTTGGACTCTTTGGTTCAGATTTAGAACCGACAACAAATCGAGTCCGAACTGTAGTGACCCCAATACGAACGGAACGGGACTTGACCCTCCCGGGGCGTTCGGGGACGTCTACAGTTTCTGGCGACTCCGCTGGGGAGTTTAGAGAGCTTGACTCGAACTCGTGATATCCTGTTTTCACTACACTTATGTGTTTCTTTGCATTGCATGTGCATTGGTGCGCCCAGGACACAGTGTTTGCCATCTGCCATTCTTGAACGGTTTGCCGGAGGCTTGTCTTGTCAAGGCATGACCATAAGGCTGACCGGTTATGGGCTCTGACAGCATGGGAACACAAACCCCGGTTTTACTGGGGCACCCTTTTCGACCATTCGACCTAGTGCATATTCGGATCCATAGTGACCATTCCGAACTAGGACAGGCTGCATACCCGATGTTAGGTTGTTTGAAACCGCCGCGTGCATAGTGAAACCCTAGCTCCTGACAAAATAGGACAGGGAAACCCTACCCCAACATAGGGGTGTATTGGCCCTCATTTTTCTGCTATGTGCTTTTTAGGGGGAAGTGTATCTCTGCAGGGGAACGCATATATCAGTTTGCAAAGTTTGAGCATCTGGCCTGAGGGTACAAGTATCAGTACTGTTGAGAATCAGTTGTATCTGTGGACATCAGATTCAGTATTTCGAACAGTAATTCTGGGGAATAGTGTTCAGTAATAGAGTACAGTTGTCTGGCTACACCCGTGTTTGAGCTGTTTGGGGCTGAAATACTGCTTGTTTTCCATTTCAGATCAAGAAGTTCAGAGGGTCGATCTAGAACAGCTAGTGTCTTCTCCTTGCTGAGGCAGGACTGAACATGATGCAAAACTCAGAAGAGATTGTGGTCATGACGACCGCGTTAAGTCAGGAAATTATCCCGCAAGATGAGGCTACTGTTGACATGTCGCATCCACCCAGGTCGCCTGCCGCACATCCAATTTGGACCCCTCAACTATATCAGGCTCGCGAGCCCACCACATTTGAATTAATGGGAATGATAGGTGATCTTCAAAGGTCCATGGTGGATCTCGCCTATGGGATGTCTGTTTCGCCACCAGCTGCACCATATGCCGGAGGCTTTATAACCCAGGAGCCCCCACTATTGGGACGAATAGTAATTGAACTTAACCAACCGGAGATGGCCTCCGGCTATGGCAACGACGCATCAAACCAAGTTCCAGATCATGCCGAGACCGGAGACAAAGGCAAGATAAAGGCAGATGCCGACCCTATCGAACAATTGCTGTGGGCAGTAGAGGCTTTGAAAGCCGGGGGAATGAGCAAGCAACAGATATCCGCAGTTATGTCAAAAGTTGTGGAGGATGCTTTCCCCACTCCGCCTGAGGGCAGTTCCAGTCAATCGGAGAACCGGGATAGGCCCCGTCATGCCAAAACAGTTCTTCCCGCTCCCAGCCTTGCATCCAGAAAGAATCAGAAATCCAAAGCCACACCCGCTGACCCGTTCGCTAGTGCATCTAGCAAGAGTGCTCAGGTTTCAAAATACCTGCCCCAAGGGCGCAGGGTCTTCCATCCTCTCTACATGCCTTTGTCTAGGGCACTTCTGATTTTGGCCAAAAAGGGGCATCTTACACCCCTCGATCCTAGGCCTCTCCCCAAACCCCTTCCAGCAGGCCATGATGCCACTCAGTACTGTGCGTACCATCAGCAGACTGGTCATGCTACTGATAATTGCTTCCACCTCCGTCATGAGGTACAGGATTTGATTGACAACAAGGTTATCCTCCCGCCTACCTCGGCCAAATCAATCACTACAGAGTTCTTGGATTGTGAGGACACAGATACCGAGGACACAGATACCGCGAGTATGTAATTAGAAGGTGAACCGCCTGCGGGCAGTGTTTGGTACATTTTTGGATGTGGCGTTTGGCGCGCATTTTTGAGCATCTGCCAACGCTAGTTTTGTAAATCCTGACTTGGGTGTCGAGTCAGTCTTTTGTTTTGTTTTGAGTCTGTCTCTCTGTATTGAGTCAGTCTTTTGCTTACAGAGTCTGTCTTGTTGTAATGAGTCAGTCTCTCTTGTATAGTATACCAGGTGATTTCGGGGTTGTTGCCTCAAAACACCGTTTTGTTTTATAATGATGCTTTTGCTTTTGAGTCTGTTTTACGCCGAAGCCGGTTATACCACCAAATCTGAATGAAACAGCTGTGGCTATCACGTTCCGTATTTGTTACTATTCGAACCAACCGTGCCAGAGAATCTGGATGGAACGACAGTGCATTTCACCTGCTCTCTTGTGCCTTGAACTCGTTGTAATGACCTAAGTTTTTCAAAAAACTTTTTTCAGACAACAAGGTGATAAAAACAAAGAGGAAAGAATTCCTCGGGTTTTGCAAAACTTTGATCAAAATTGAGAGAAAGAGAAGCATGTTAAGCTTTTAATGAATGAAATCATGCTTGTCGGCGTGAGTATTGAGAAGGATCCTGGTTCGATCCAGACTGGTTCCACACTATCTTCAACACGAGCGATTTGTCGCTTTCTTAAAAACTTTCAAAAACAAAACATTTTGTGCAGTCTTGCGCAGACCGGTGTGGAACCGCTCTTGAGATTGTGCAGCCCAGGATCGCTCTCGGTCTCAAGTTTCAATTCATCTGACCCTTAGTGAACTTCCACCACTGACCCGCATCTCCCTTCAGCTGGAACGATGCCAAGGTCACTTTCAACCCCTCATCTTCGATGCCAAGCATCTCAAATGTCTTCGTTGTCTGTTCGAGCCATTCATCTGCCTTAAGCGGCTCTTTAGGATCACCTAAAAATTCATCCGGATTGGACCGGAAGAACTCTTCGTAAAAAGAAGGTCCAAAGATCTGCAACAACAACTTGGGTTCGCACCCTCGAATGCCAATCGATTCTGAATGCCTCGCTATCTCTAAAGCGCTATAGCTCCCGGCTTTCGCCTCTTGGCTCGCCACATTGGCTCGACCAACACCCTCACCGCCAGGAATCTCAGACTCTGGAATCTCCTCTGGCATAGGCACTTCCTGCCTACCCGGCCTACCACGCCTACCCCGTCCTTGTCCTCGTCCTGACATCCTAATACAAGAAACAAAGACGTTAGCACATTAATAAATGTGCCGAAGCTAAACACTCTCGTCCTAATGCATTGAACAACAATAATTCATTCCACGTAAGCACATAATCACATAAGCACCTCTAATTTCATTCGGATAATGATAGTCCCAAAATGTTACTATAGTTCCGGTTGGAAGCAACAGTGATCAAGTGCCTTTCCAACAAGACTACTAGAAACTCAAGGGTCCAATCAACATCCCAGAAACTACGTTCCATACCCACATAATCACATAAACATGTTATCAAATAAGCATACAATCGTACACTAGGTCTCTATCAAACGAGACGAACCCAATGTGATACTAATCACTTCCCACGTACCCAAAGTATTCAAACCCGGTACGCTCTGATACCAAGTTGTCACGCCCTCAAAATATAACCCATACATACACAATAATACCATGCATTACTTAAGAAAATAAACCATAATTCATTCATCAGAGTATTCTAAATAAAGTCATTACATATAACATTCAAAATAAATGCCCTACAGGCTTACATCTTGCCAAGCCAACACTTGGACACAAAAACATGAGTTCTAACTCAAAAACAAATAAAGCCCTCGGCTTGAAATGTTTACATGTAAGTCAAATAAAAACAAAGAATTAAAGACAAGACTTCATTGTCCAAACCCTTCCAAGCTAAGTCCTTGGAGGTAGTGAATCACCTGGACCTGAAAATGATGTTCCCATATAGGGTGAGCCACAGCCCAGTAGAAATATACTAAACCAAATATAAGCAGTGAATAAAGCAATAACACTTAATAGATGGTTAACCATGATAATCAGTTATATCAATATACAATCTTAAGACACTAATGTCTATAACACTTATCAATATCCATTATTATCAATGTGACTCAGAACCTGGCCAAACTTACAACAGTGAACTATATAGCATATTCACATTACTTCCAATATCAATAACACAAATGAGACTCAGGCTCATATCAAAACACTTCATACTTCCAGATTGATACACATGTTAGTGCTGTATCAATTAAACACTTCAATATAAATAAGCACACATAAAAGTGATGCTAATGGAGTCCATCCCCTATCTCCTCCCAAACAAAATCCGGTTTAGAGGTCCATCCCCTATCTTCCCCTAAACCGTGGAGTACATCCCCTATCTCCTCCCACACAGAATAATGTATGTAAACACATAACATATACAACACACAATCAATACAGATAATGTTTGTATTAATTCAACAGTCAAGATTAATGACTTAACCAATGATTAATTTCAGTTATCCCTAATCCACATGCAATGTCTACAACAATCACGACTATCCTCCACCGATAGCCCAAAACAGTTATTTCTAGACTTGGAAATAAATAAATCAACAATTTAATAGATGAGTGATTTCAATTAACCAACTACCCCATTTAATCAATAAATTCTTCAATCTCATGAATTTAACTAATTTCCCAATGTTCCTCAAATTAAATATACAATTCAATTTATTTAAACAACTAGGGTTTTTCCCAAAATTACCAAAATACCCCCAACATATTAAAATGCTAGAACTTAGAGCAAAACATATACATTGGAGTAGGAAATCCCTACCTCGAAGAAATAACCCAAAAAGAGAAGACTAAGATGATGACCCAAACTCAAAGTGCTCCAACTCCAAGATTGTTCAGATTAAACTGAAGCCCTTGACCCACACTACCTTTTTAATAAAGCAACTAGGGTAGAAACACACTCTAAATAGATCAAACCTAAGAGAAAAGGTGAGTTGAGAGAGAGAGAACTCGGAACTAGGGTTTAGAATCAAAAAGAGGATGAAAAACTGATTAAATTCCTACTGCTGTCTATTTAAACTGGATAGGCTCGCTCGAGCGAAGACATGGTTGCTCGAGCGACCAGACACAAGAAAGGCTTGCTCGAGCGAAGAAAAGCTCGCTCGGGCCAAGAATGCAATGCTTCAGGTCTGCAACCCAGAAGCATGCTCGAGCGATAGAATGCTCGCTCGAGCGAAGAACTCGAAAACATACACCTCGCTCGCTCGAGCGAAGAAACACTGCTCTCAGGTCTATACTAGACGCAATCGCTCGCTCGAGCGAAGAAACCCTGGCTCGAGCCACCAGAGACAAAACTCAACCCTCGCTCGAGCGACCAAACCCTCGCTCGAGCGACCAACCCAAAAACTGAACAGCAACACTTGGTTTCCGGACCCAACCAACCTGTAACAAACCTGCCCAACACAACCCATAACTAAAGAATAGGGATTTAAAGGACAACAACAATTATATAATGACAGAATCTATGAAACCCAAGTCCGGGTACAATAATCAAATGGGAAAAGACCGGGGTCGCTATACCTAGTGCAATAGTCAACACATATTTGGGATGTATTTCTAATGGTGTTCGATTTCATACCATCGACTGTGATAATCGTCGTAAAACTCAAAATAGTGGGTTGGTTGTAGAAGGGGAGCATGAGGGTCATTCAATGCATTTCTACGGTTACTTGAGGAAAGTGTGGGAAATGACATATTTGTTTAGACATCGAGTTGTTTTGTACCAATGTGAATGGTATAACACCGGTAGCAAGAAGACTTGTCTCACGGATACACATGTCACAAGTGTCGATGTAAAAAGTCGATGGTATCAACATGATCCCTTTGTATTCCCAGCTCAAGTAGAACAAGTATTCTATGTTAATGATACCAAATTAGGTGGGAATTGAAAAGTTGTAGAATGATTCCACCATCGAGGAATATGGAATGTGCCAGAGATGGATGGTTTACCTGATGATGCTCTAAATAGTGTGTTCTAACAAAATGAAACCACCGAGGTTGTACCAATTGTGGACGGAAACGGTATGCAAGTTGAAGGCAGTGGCGATCAAGGGGTTTTGTGTAGAGATGATATTGAAGGTGAAATTATTCCAAATACAATGGTTTCACAATCTCATAGTCAAACACAAGTCAAGGGTGTTGCTGATGCTTTCATTTGTGATACCAGCGAAGATGACTTCATTGAGGACGATGATGAGCAAGAAGAAGACGAATTTGACATTGTTTAACTATATAAATCATGACATAGAACCTTGATGTATTTAATACATACTGTTTGAGGAGATACTACAACACTTTTTTGTTATATATGTCATCAATATCACTTATTAGTTATTATATTTGTTAATTATTACTGTTGACGTATATGTATGTGTTCACATTAAAAATTTGTGCTTATCCATGTGCTCATTGTGCACTTTGCCTTCGATTATGTTAAAATGTAACAAAATGGCTCCTGCAAAGAAGATGCGCTATTTACCACCATCGAAGAGGGCATTACTTGAACCCTACTCACCCTCGACTGATACATGTACACCTTATCTTGAAGGTCTTGCAGCAGATGGATTTGAGCCTATTGGACCATCTATGTCTTAAATTAATGTGTTGTCAGGATCTGAGACTATTGCACCATCTCCGTCTCAAACTAATGCACCACATGGATCTGAGACTTGTGAAGCATCTCCGTCGGAAACGCATGCACCATCTCCTCAAAGTCAAACAAGTGGTGCAGGTAAATAAATATGTTTCATCTACCTTCAATTTATCTATTGTTTATATTTTTACATTAGTAAATACACTAATAACATTATCAAATATGTAGGTGCATCTTCATCAAGGCGAGTGCGAGAACCAACAGTTGGAAAAGCAACAGAAAAAAGAGTTTCCAACAATAATAGAAACAAGCTCCATATTTCAATCACTGAGACGTTCAATGCATTCAAAGGTGTGCTAGCGACCCCAGGAGCTAATGCGATTGGCATTCAGATTAGGAGGATGTTCCCCATTCAAGGTGTTAAAAGTTGGACTGTTGCTGATCCTGCAACAAAAGGGGCTGTTGTACAAGCTGTCCAGGTATGATTTAATTTCTTTCATAGTATGTGTGGATTATAGAAAAAGTGCACTTTTCATGTGCATGTAGGATGGGAATTTGTTTTCTTTGTTGGTTATGAAAGCTTCAACAAGTGTTTTACAACTTTAGGATAATGGAAAGTAAATAAAAGAGAGGGGGAAAAAAATATGTATGTTCTTTGTCTTTTTTGGGAAAGTAGCAAATGGATTACAATATGATTAGGGGTTTGTTAAGTCAATATATTCCTCAGCAAGAATTTTACAACTTTAGGATAATTAGTTTTTGGGTAAATTACATTAACTCCTCCGTTGGTTTTTTTTAAAAAATCATAATATTTCTGAAAATTTCATAATTAAGTTGAATAATATTTTGTTTCATTTTCATCAATCAATCATTACTCTTATTTAATAATAAAATAAAAATGTCCTATTTTTTATATTAAAAATTATATACTTTATCTTTGATTATTTTTGTATGTATATATTATTTTAGCCTGAATAAAAGGAGGTAAATATATTGTATACTAGACTTGTGAGACCGATTATGTGTATTTCAAATCTCAAAAGCAATATAACTTATTTCAATTATTTTTACTACAAACATAAACTATAAACATAAATTACAATAAACTGTGGACTCATTAACCTAAATACAAAAATGTCATAAGCTACCCATTAAAGTGACAGCAATCAAAACAATAGAGTGCAATTACATTTCAACCGAGTGTAATTATGTATGACTATGACGCATTATTTAATGAATTCGGTCATGTTTCCATAGTACAAAGATGGAGCACGGGCTTGCATCCTGTCCAAGATTATGTCTTTACATAGACACAGGTACAACTTAGTTGGATTGGTAGTGGTGAATATTGATCCTTAGTGTGTCTATTTCATTCAAAAAAGGCAATAATTTTCAAATCGTTGTTGAAAATTAACAATTAGTGACATTTTAAAGTGCTATTAATTATCATAGGATCTAATGAACAATAAGTCTACTTATTATAAGTTACACGTACGTCCCCAACAAATATAGTGCAAATTAACAAATATAGTGCGTAATTTGCAGATACAACACATATATCTTTTCAAACAGCATCTACTATAGCATCGGCCAATTTGAATATGAGGCATTTTTCTTTTTAATACCATTTTTCACAAAATAAATAAAAGAAAAATGGGAAAAGGTATTTTAGATGAGTTTTTACATTATGCAGAGAGTTTAAGAAGAAAGAGAGCTAATACCAGTCGCCAGAAACATCATTAAAAGGACCATAATTGAAAGCTTGCGCATTGACTGCTCCATTGATCTCTTGTGTGTGTGTGTGTGTGTGTGTGTGTGTGTGAGAGAGAGAGAGAGAGAGAGAGAGAGAGAGAGAGAGAGAGAGATTGGAATTGGCAAATACAAGGGAGATGGGATGGGGATATATAAGGTTTGTTGCGAGGAGAATTCAGCAACATATGTGTGTCAGTTTTAATAATGGGATAAAAAATGTAAAGAGATATGCATCAGTGCTCTGCTTTTTTTCATGAGTGAAACACCTCAAAAAAGTGAAGGTTTTAGGAGTAATTGTGGCATTCAATTTGACAAGTGGCGTTAAAATCATATTGTCATTTAGGGGAAAAAATAAAAAAATAAATAACCTATAGAACTTGAAAAGAGAAAAATCAAATTTTACATCCAATTTCAAGATGCAAATCAAGACAATCTGATTATTCATTTAACTCCCTGAAGCATTACCTTGTTTATTACGCACTTCTCCGGCTCTAGGTCTAGATATTCACTATAAATCTTTCCTCGTTTTAACCGTGAGAACATCGTTTGCAAAAGTATCTTCTTAAATTTAGAATTGTTGAGTACACAATTATCGCTCTCTATGACTGCTTTAATAATAAATTTGCAAAGGTCATATCAAATGCCACAAAAGAAGTTAATAAAATTCTCTCCAAAACTAATTAGTTTTAGATAAGATTGTAACACTCAATTGGACACAAGCTTCGAAAGAGTGTATGGTATCATGTACTTAAAAAATTTTAGCGATACTGATTCATAGGTTCTACTACTTTTGAATCGTAATAAAGATCAAATTAGTTCATAATAAAAACACACAAAATCCTCATAACCAAAGTCAGAAAACTATGATTCACATAACTAGATTGTCAAAAAAGTCTCATTAATTAACAAGAACTGCTGAGGATTTCCTTTTAACTATAATTTAAAACAATGAGAAGAGAAGCAGAGCAGACCATCCAAAGGTTTAAGAAAACAAAAGAGGGTTAAAAAAATAAAAGATTGGTATATAGATTTTTTTTTGTTATAATTGAAAAAACAGAAAAGGGTAAGCTGGAAAACTATTCCTGAGGCTGTGTTATGGTTTATTTGGAAACAGAGGTATGGATGCATCTTTAATGGCACACAACCAGATCTGGTAGAGCTGTGTGAGGTCATCAAACTCAGGGCTATTGCTCTGAATTAGCTCACTCTGTTTTGGTTCTTCATGAGGATCCCAATTCTAATGTTGTGGCCTACTGCTGTATAGAGTTAGCAATGTTGCCTACTGCTGTTCTGTTGCCTGCTACTGTATTGTTTTGGGGGACTGCAGTAGAGGGGTTTCTTGCTGAATTGTGTTGGTTCGGTCTTGTTTTGCTGTTGTGGATATTTTAATAGTGCAATGGGTGATTGTTGCCATTGCTTGATCCTTAGGAATGTGTTTTGTTGTGGATGTAGGTGTTTGCAGTCCTTGGGAGGACTTGTTTAGAGATTGGTTTTTTTGTTTGCAAACCCTGAGAAGCTGCATAATGAATTTTTTAAAACATGGCAACTATTTGAGTAATTTTATTGCCCAGGAGTTTATAAATTTTGCACCTAAGGTTTATGAAGTGATGTTCTTTCTTTTTCATTAAATTTTGCACCTAAGGTTAAGGTTTATGAATTGATGTTCTTTATTAAATGTGTTCTTTCTTTTATGAAGTGATGTTCTTTTTCATTAAATTTTGCACCTCACTGCAATTAAATATCACTGTAACTACATATTTTCAGCGTTCACATTACATAATTACAAGTTTCTTATTTGGTTTGCATTGATTATAGGATAAATTTGAAATAGGGGATAATTATGAGGACAATGCACTATCCCAGCAAGTTGTGGAAAAGAAGTGTAACGTGTTACATAAAGATTGGAAGTGCAGAATGAAGAAGAAATGGGAAAAGCTTGTGGATGCAGGAACTAATCCCTATGCTCATCCATACAAAGGAATCAGATTAGATGATTGGAAGTATTTGATTGACCAAGTATGGTTAGATCCTGCAAACAAGGTATGTTATGATTTAGTTTTATAATAATAATAATGTATTATTAACAAGCTCTGTGAAATCATATAGAATGAAGGATCAAATTATCTACCTATAAATGCAAAGTATTTGACCACCTTCACAAGGCTTCTTAGTACTGTTATCATTGTTTAACTATATATGTCACAAATCCTTACAATGTGGATTTTTGTATCTAACCACCAGCAAAAAAAAATGACTTAGTACTTTAACTATATATGTAATAAACCCGTACAATGTGGATTTTTGTAGCGTCGCTACGACGCCGGTAAAAATAAATGGAGCAAGCTACCCTACAATCACACTAGTGGGTCGCGATCTTTTTCGGCAGCAATGAGTATTATGGTGAGATATATTTCGTTGATTTTATTAACTTTATCCACACTTATTTAATATGTTACCATATTAATGAAGGAGTGTTCTTTTTGGTGTTTGGCATATCACAGGTGAAGGAAAATGGTGAATTGTTGCTAGATCTCTGTAATTTCTACAAGGACACTCATCAAAACAAGAAGACAAAATAGTGGATTGATCCTATATGCGGTGATTTACATGCAAGTATTCCAATCATTTGGACACTTATACATGCAACTATTGTGTTTGTCTTATACTAACAATATTTTTATTTTACAATTATAGGAGCAAATGACAATGGTGCGGGATGAGACTATCGAGGCTGGAATGCCAATGAGGCAAGAGGATATATCAAGAGTGGTTCTTGGTAAGAAGAAGGGATACTTGAGAGGATTTGGGATTGGACCAAAGCCTTCTTCTTGTGATTCTGGGTTCTCTGCTGCATCACAAGCACATTGTAATGCCCTCAAAATAATAACATTAGAACCCATCAATTTAGACATGTGTTGATATAAAAGATAAATATTCTTCTATTCATCAGAGTAATTCTTACAACAGTATTACATGTTAACAACAAAAGCAAATGCCCTACGGGCTTACAGCTTTCCAAGTTAACACTTGGTTGCACAAAAAAAGAGTACTAACTCTATACGAAAGAAGCTCTTGGCTTGATATACATGTAATACAAACAAAATAAACAAAAAGAGTCTTCAACTCTCATCATCCAAGCTATGTCCTTGGACATGGCATGCCTACCTGTACCTGAAAATAATGTCCCATATAGGGTGAGCCAACGCCCAATAGAAATACACTAAACCAGCTATGAACAATGACTAAAAGATTAGCAGTTGATAGATGGTCAACACAGATACATCCACTTATATCACATTCCGGTTTTATGACATTAAGTCCATGTTACATTTCATTTCCCATTTCTTTCTCAACTTTGAGTTTGAAAACAAGGCTCAACACTTAGCCAAATAACTTAATAAGATTTAGACTCATCTTTAAAACACTTTCAAAATTCATGGTGGATACACATTTCAATGCTGTATCAATAACACATAAACCATTTCCACACTTTACGAAAGATACACATTTTGGTGCTGTATCAACATAACATAGAATCACTTCTATACTTCACAATTGATAACGACATACATTTTAGTGCTATATCAAATCAATTCGAACACTTCCATAATCAACACTTGATACACATTGTAGTGCTGTATCAATGTCACACATAATCCGGTATAGAGGTCCATCCCCTATCTTCCCCTAAACCGTGGAGTACATCCCCTATCTCCTCCCACACAACACATGCATATAAACATAGATCATATACAATCAATCAATACATAAAGTTAATGTATTATTCCAACCGTTATATTCGATAGCATACTCAATCAATTAGTTTTAGTTTGCCTAATCATCATGCGTTGTCTACAACAATCAAGACTATCCTCCACTAATAGCCCAAAGCAGTTATTTCTAAACAGAAAATAAATGCACCAATGGATAAATTATCAACATTTCAATTAGGTGAGTGATAAATAATCCAACTACACCCTTTAATCCCACACATTCCCAATTCCTACATTCTCAATTCAATTCTTCATTTCTCCAAATTAATTATACAAATTAATTGAACTATGTAATTAAGGCATTCTCCCATAAGTTACATAACAACCCTAAGGTTCCATTTTCTTCCATAATCCATCATCTAACTCATTTCTCTATGCCAATCATGCATATAGGTTTATTATAAACAAAACCCCATCTTTTGTAAAATTACACAAAGACCCAAACTTTCTCAAAACTACACAACAACTCCCAACATATCAAAAGACTAAAATTTAAAGACAAAACTCATAAAGAGGAGTAGGGTATCCCTACCTCAAAGATTGAGCTTAAACGGAGAAGAGACCAAAACCAAAATGCTCCAAACTCCAAACTTTTCGGATCAAAACGACGCCCTCGACGATCAACAGAACTTTTACAAAGGCCGAAGGAAGGGAGAACACTCTAACTAGATCAAACCCTAGAGAGAAGAGAGTTTCTAGAGAGAGGAGCTCTCAAAAATGGCTTTTTGAAAAGTAAGAGAGAGAGTGTGAATGGAAAAAGTGATTCAAAAATGCCCAGGTGCCCTCTGTTATACGACAGGTCCGCTCGAGCAGAAAACACAACGCTTGAGCGTAAAGAACAAAAAGCTGGGTCCGCTCGAGCGCAATAAGGCCCGCTCGAGCGCCAAGACACAAGAGTAAAACACATCCGCTCGAGCGTGAAAAACCAGTCCGTTCGAGCGTGAATTATCCCATCCCAGAACTTTCACCAAGGATGTACTAGCCGCTCGAGCGCCAACAAACCCGCTCGAGCGCGACCCGCTCGAGCATAGGAAACCCGCTCGAGCGTAGAAATCACACCTGTAGAAGTTTTGCAGGGATACAAAATGCTGGAAGGGTGTAAACCCCGCTCGAGCGCTCCAAGACCCACTCAAGCAGAACGACCAAAAACACAGCAACAAGATTTTAGACCAAGGCTCAACCTACCTGCTCGAAATATGCCCAACACATCCTAAAACTCAATCAAATGGAATTAAAGGACGACAACAAGGTAGACACAACTGCCAATTTCATGGGACCAAGTCCAAAATACAACTGAACAGTAACGGGAATACCGGGATCGCTATAACAATGTGGATTTTTGTAGCGTCGCTACGACGCCATTAAAAATAATAGGTGCAAGCTACCCTACAATCACACTAGTGGGTCGCGATCTTTTTTGGCAGCGATGAGTATTGTGGTGAGATGTATTTTGTTGATTTTATTAACTTTATCCACACTTATTTAATATGTTACCATATTAATGAAGGAGTGTTCTTTTTGGTGTTTGGCATATCACATGTGAAGGAAAATGGTGGATTGTTGCTAGATCTCTGTAATTTCTACAAGGACACTCATCAAAACAAGAAGACAAAATAGTGGATTGATCCTATATGAGGTGATTTACATGCAAGTATTCCAATCATTTGGACACTTATACATGCAACTATTGTGTTTGTCTTATACTAACAATATTTATATTTTACAATTATAGGAGCAAATGACAATGGTGCGGGATGAGTCTATCGAGGCTAGAATGCCGATGAGGCAAGAGGATATATCAAGAGTGGTTCCTGGTAAGAAGAAGGGATACTTGAGAGGATTTGGGGTTGGACCAAAGCCTTCTTCTTGTGATTTTGGGTTCTCTGCTGCATCACAAGCACATGACGAGCAATTGAAAAAGTTTACATCCGAGTTGAAGATACTGCGTGCGAAGTAGCAGAGCAACCGTGAGGAGCAACAAAAAAAAGAAGAGGAACAACAAATGAAAGAGGTAGAGAATACAAGACAACGTGAGGAGATGCAGCGGCAGCTTTTGGACTTCAGAGCATGTTGGCGCAAGTCTTGGAAAAGCGCAATCCACCAAATTCTCCACAATAGATAGTCATGGTAATGGGTAAGTGTGTTAAACCATATTTGATTATATTTATGTTCAAAGTAAAGGCAAATAAATGTTTGATGAGAATATCATAGAGAAATGGTTGTTTTAAACTAATTTTAGTTCAAAATTTAAAAGATGGAATTTACAGTTTAGTTTATGTTGACTAGAAAAGAAACTTCAAACATTGTAATGTTCCACTGATCCAAGAATGAATAGTTAAACTAGAATTTTTGACTATTCCATGGAAACCAAAATGTGATTAAAAAAAAAAAAAAAAAGAGGCAAAAACGAGCCAGTGGGGGCAAAAAATTGGAAACAGCCTGGAAACAACCCGAGATCGTAGCGGTCACCTCGACCTAGATCAAACAAACTTGTGAAAGCAAGCAACGCTTCGATAGGATACACGATTAGTTATGTAGGACATAAAAGTGTGACAAAGTAGGCAAAACTGGGGCGTTTGGCGTCCAAAACTGCTCTGAATTAGCTCCTCTCTATTTCTTCTTTTTCCTTCTTTTCTCTTCCTTTGGTGGTCTGCATGGTGAAGTATTGCATCAGTCATGGAGGTGGACTGATCTGGATCAATTCTGGTGGCCTACATCAGATGTTGGTTAGGTGTACTGTATGTTGATTGGCAATACTTGTTAGGTGAAGTTCAGGGCCATAGAGGTTCAATGCTTGTTTTTGGGGGTCTACTATGCTTGCTACTATGTCTGTAAGTTGGCTGCTAAGGGAAACTCATTGCCTTGGAGCTGTGTATGCTATGTCTTCATCAGCATCAGATTGGTGCAATGTGCTTTGTTGTTGTGTAACACTGTGGCAGCAGTGTGGGTCTGCCCCTCTCTATTTCTTCTTTTTTTTTCCTTTGGTGGTCTGCATGGTGAAGTATTCCATCAGTCATGGAGGTGGACTGATCTGGATCAATTCTGGTGGTCTGCATCAAATGTTGGTTAGGTGTATTGTTTGCTGATTGGCAATACTTGTTAGGTGAAGTTCAGGGCAATAAAAGTTCAATGCTTGTATTTGGGGTCTGCTGTGCATGCTACTTGTCTGTAAGTTGGCTGCTGATGGAATCTCATTGCCTTGTGGGTCTGCTCCTCTCTATTTCTCTTTTTTCATTCTTTTCTCTTCCTTTGGTGGTCTGCATGGTGAAGTATTACATCAGTCATGGAGGTGGACTGATCTAAATCAATTCTAGTGGTCTGCATTAGATGTTGGGTAGGTGTACTGTATGTTGTTCAATGCTTGTATTTGGGGTCTGCTGTGCATGCTGCTATGTCTGTAAGTTGGCTGCTGATGGAAACTCATTGCCTTGGAACTATGTATGCTATGTCTTCATCTGGGGACATATTATTTGTTTGGTTTCATCATAAGGCTGCTGTTGATCTATTTGGTTTAGACTCAAGGCTCCTAATCTGTCTGGCTTCTGAAAAGCTGTTTTATCACATAACAGCACACACAGCTGGGGTACTGATTGTGGTTGGTTCTGGATTGAAATTTAATTCACATGAAAGGTTCATTGAGGAAGATAGGAGTTATTGACAATATGGATCAATTTCAGTTGCCATGTTGGTTTCTACTGTGTGGCACTATATTGGATCTGGAATGGTGGCTGATCCAATTTATTCTATAGACAGAAGAATGCTATTGTTTTATTTACAATTTGATAATGATAGCCATTTAATTTGCTAATGTGGCCTTTACTTTTCATGGACATTTTTCATTATTTGTCCAATTTTACCTGACATTATTTCTCTTTTTCTTTGGTACAGATAGATGAACTCGTGCACAAAGCTAAATTGTACAAGACAAATTGGCACTTTTTGCATTTTTGGAAGGATTATATATTTTTGTATAGATGTATATGGAAAATATTAGGGTAGACTAGTAGTTATATTTTTGGATGGGTGTGTATAGAAAATATTTGGTAGACTACTAGTTATATTTTTGGGTTGATGTACATGGATAAAAATTTAAAACATAATAACAAGTACTTGTTATGTTTTAAATTTTTATGCTAGATGAAATATGTAGTTTGGAATTACTTGTGGATGAAAACTTATAATAGTTGTTGACTTTAATTAAACACGTTCAGAAATGGTTGATATATGTATTTTGTTGAATGTTCATAATTCAATTTATTTGTTGGTTTGAATGATTTTTGCAAATTACAGATTATATTCAATAAATTGGATGGATTATTATAAATTACAGGTTTATTTTGTTGGATGTTGGCGACCAAAATTTGGTTTTGTTTTTCTAGTTTTGGCGACCAATTGATTAGTCGGGAAAGATAAGTTCTACTTTTGCTGACTAAATAAAGTAGTCGATGTATCACCAAGCACATTTGGCGACTAAATAATTAGTCGTGAAAATTATTAATTTTGGCAACCAAAGGATTTGGTCGCGAATAGGTCTATTGCCGACTAAAGTTTTAGTTGCGCAAACATTTCTTTTGGCGACAAACATGTTTGGTCGTGGAATGTGACAATTGGCGACTAATTATTTTGGTCGTGAAATGTGACAATTGGCGACCAAACTAAGGGGTCGTAGAATGTCACAATTGGTGACCAAAATTTTTGGTTGTGGAATGTCACAATTGGCGACCAAACTTTTTGGTCGTTGAATGTGATAATTGGCGACCAAATTTTTTGGTCGTGGAATGTGACAATTGGTGACTAAGATATATGGTCGGCAAAATATCACTTTTTGTGGCCAAAATATTTTCGCAACAAAATGGATTAGTCGCAGTAATGATATATTTAACGACCCAAAATTTAGTCAGCAAATCCAACTTTTCCCAACCAACCAAAATTTTGGTCGCGAATTACTTTTGCCGACCCTCAATTGGTAACTAAAGTAGCGACCAAAAAAATTGATCGCAGATAACTTTTGCCGACTAAAAATGAGCTTTTAGCGACCAATTTTTCCGTCGACAAAAGTGTTAATTCTTATAGTGGATTCGTTTGCATATGAATGTGATTTCATGATCAGCCATTGCTAGGGTTTAGAGAAATACTGTTGGTGGGTGTTTTGTGTTGTAGGTTTATATGTGTGTAGATGTGTTTTTGAAAGCAAAGCAATAGGAGAAAACTAGTTCCAAATGTGAGTAGTTTTCCTAGTGGGGAAATGGGATTTTCATGCCTTGTTGTGGGAACCGTTCATTTTTAAATAATAATAATTTAATAATTGTAGTAATAATTTCATCAAATTTATTTTTTTAAAATAAATATTCTATTTTTAAAATCATGCATGTCATTCATTTTTTTAATGATAAATTTAATGAAATACATAATTATAATTATCAAATTACTTTAATTTAAATTTTTTTTTTAATCTATACACACAAAAAGTCTGATTTTGGGCGGAAAATATTTTTTAACACAGAATTTTTTTTTTCAAAAAATACTTTTTGAGAAAATATTTTTCTATGTTTGGTGGCGTGATGGTAGAGTGGTGAGAGTGGTGATGATGATAGAGATGGTAAGGGTGTTCAAAAAAATTGGTGGAACCGATAAACCGATAAATTCAGTCCAAATAACCGTTGTTTGGTCTAATTTTTTTTGTTACGGTATTGGTTCTAGTTCTGAAATTTGTGGAACCGTTCAAATCAGTCTAGTTCACGGTTCCAAGGTTTCAGTTATGGTTCCGAACTAGACCGTGACATATTTATTTATTATTTTTTATATTTTATATAAAAAAATTAATATATAAAATGTTTCTTATGAGATTTGAACACTAGCTATCATTGTAAAATTATTAAACCCTAACCAACTTTTTTATTATTATCTTATTTAGTAACATAAAATACATATCCTATTTATTATTATATAAAATTTCTAAAATTGTAAATGAACCGAACCATACCGGTTTCTATGGTTCAGTTTTGGTCTGGTTCTACACGTTAATGGTTTGATTACAGTTTCAATTTTTCTAGAATCATAAAAAATGTTATGGTTCCTGTTTTACTCTAAAATCGGACCGAGTCAATTCGTGTACACCCCTAAGAGATGGTGACAGTGACCATTATGATGATGCGGTGGTGGAGGTGGTAATAGTCGTGGTAGTGTAGTGACATTGGTAAAATTTTAATTCAAAAAATATTTTTTGCCTTTTAAAATTAGAAAACATCTTCTGTCTAAATTAATTATTTTTTTTTTTTTTTTTGTTAATTTTCATTTTTTGTGGTACCAAATGTCAAAAAAAAAAAAAAAAAATACCAAACAAAAGTAGCGCAAGACTAACTGAAGAAGCCCATGTATCTTACTAATTGGACAAAATCAGACATTAAATGTAAATTGCTTTAGTTGGAAGTGTATGTCCGCAAAAGTGAGAAGATAGGCGAGTGGGTGAGCATGGGCCCAGCCCATGGGCTACTTTTTATCAAAGGTTAAGAAAACGCTTAGGCTTAATTTTTATTTTATTTTATTTTATTTTTTTTTGGAACAAGAAAATAAGATATTTTGAGGTGTTATCATTGTATCCGTAGATCCAGGCCTTAGGTAACCGGTTGTTAATCTGATTTGACCCAACCCATAAGAAGGGATCCACCACCAAGATATCAATGGAACTCAACCCCACGCCACAGACAAGCCTAGATTTCAATCGAAGTACAAATCGAGAAACGAGTTACAAAACAACAAATTCGCCCCCTCAGGATCCGAACTTGAATCGCACCTGTGAAGAAAGATGCCTTCTCCACTAGGCCACCAGCCACGCTAGTAGGCTTAATATTTAGTTAAAAAGTTAAAAAATCACTATAAATTATTAAATTATTTTTTCTGTTTTTTTACATATCTTTTTATAAAAAATCAAGGAAAAAGACTTAGACTCCCAGTAGGGGTGACCCCTACCACCCCCACCGTTTTTTGATTGGCTCAAAATATATATATATTTTTTTTTCAGTCTTGCTCTCACAGCCCCTCCCCCGGGGCGGGCGGTGGAGATAGGGATGCTGGGGGTCCCCAACACTGTTGAAAAATCAACAAACCACTAAAAAGTTCTTTAATTATAATTAAAACAATATCATAATCAATATTATAATAAATTATAATTAATACCATGATAGCTCATAACTAAATATCGTAACTAAAATGGCATATGGACACATCCCAAAAGAAGGTGTACAAATACTGTTCGGGCAATGACAATATGAGTAAATAATGAAAATCCCTTATGTCAACAAACTTTGGTTACTAAATTGATGACAAACAATAATTCAACAACAATTTGGGCATCCTAATAGGCATGGCTGATTCATTTTGTGCAAGTATGGCTTCTCATGATCATTTGCCTGGAATTTTACAATGCTTGTGTTTCATATTTTTTTAAGGAAATAGAATAAAATTATTATAGCCAAAAAAAAAAAACAAAAAAACAAAAAACAGAATTTCCCATGCTTCTACTTATATTTTAGGGGCTTAAATAAGCTAATTAGAATCGCTTACCCTAAACTGTCTAACTTGAATTTTTATTTTATTTTATAAATGAGTTTTAATTTAGTTAAATCCAATATATATATATATATTTTTTCAAATGACTGCAAGAAGCATTTTGAATTCCCCAAGACTCAGTTTGGTTTAGATGAAAAAAAAAAAAAAAATTTGAGTTTGTTTAAGATGAAAATGGTGAAATTTACAGGAAAATTAATTTTCTTGTACAACTTATAATAATATGGTAACTAAGTTTATAGTTTCTTGCAAAAAAAAAAAAAAAATACAAGAAAATACATGAAAGTTAAATAATGTTATAAAAGTAGTTAGTTATAATTAGAATTCTTATTTTCTTACAAAATTTTTATCCTAATCAAATTCATACAAGAAAAATATATTTTCTTTTTTTCTTTTTTTTTTATATTTTACTTCACTCTCTATTATTTTCAATTTCTCACATTTATTTCTTTCCAATCAAACGGAAACAAGTGAGATGTTAATCCTATGTACTGTGGAAGTTTGGGTCTCCCTAGCTAATGTTCTACTCATTGAGTGTATTTTTTTTTTTTTTTTGGGGTAAGTAGGTAAAACTTTATAACAAAAAACAGAGATATACAATAGGCTTGAGAACAACCTAAAAGGTGACTAATTATCTGTTGAAAGTATGCACTGAAAAAGTATTCACTGAAAAGTAGTAAAACAGGTTGAGATTTCCATAATGAAAAGTGCAGCACACTCAGTTCTCTCAAGGCAATCTACAACACCTACATCCTTCTCTCTAAGGCTAGCATCTACTTTATTAACATTTGACACATCAAACCCTTCCCCAACTAGAAGACAAACTACCAATTGCCACACTTTAATATTTTCTCTATTACTATTATATCTATAATCTGTAGCAGTTGTCCTCCACAGCTATAACCAGCAGTCCTCCAAAGTCCTCCACAACTAATATTGAGGTAGAAAATCATGAAGTATATGAATGTCTACTACTCACTCACAACAGCCAAAGATGCATATCAAAGCCCTTTACTGTTTCATAATGTAAGAACATAACAGTACACCCATCTAGTTGTACAAGTAGCTATCAATGGCACCCTCAACACAATCACAAACATGTTACTTACTATGTAAATCAAAGATTTTCATATACTATCACCACGCAAACTATTAATTATTAAAAAATTAAATAATTTATCACACATATATGTCACTGTCATGCTGTATATGTTGTATAATTTAAAGCAGATATCAGAAAAGCATTCATGTTGCATATAATTCATTAATCCAACTGCTAATATAAATTATAGGCATAAGAAAAAACATGTAATACATTGAGGCTGCCCACCAATACAATCTAGGCCGAGGTTCCCATAATGCAAAATACACAAATTGCAACTCAAGTGGCCAAAGAAAACATGTTTCACCAAACAGCTGCAAGCATGTACTACAACATCAACATCATCACACAAACCAAGCGATTGATAAAGTCTTAAAAATTCCATGCACAATGTCACAGTTTTTGGGAAAGAAGAAAAAATGGCACACTGTTTGTTCGAAAGGAAAAAAAATATAGCAACAAACAAACTGGTTGCAACATGACAGAAATGTTGGACAGTCTCAGAACCAACCACCACCCATTCTGGAGTTTGCCGCTGATAGGCCACCCATACTTTGGGACTTCTTCATTCGTAGCCAACTAATGACAGCTGTGTCTGTTAGAATCCGCACCATTACGGCTTGATTTGCCGGGTTGTCCAGTACTGTCAAATCAAAAACAATTAGTGGGTCTTGCAGATCTAGCCCTTCCAGCGAGTACAACCTTGTCATACACTTGTCAATGAGGTCCTATGTCAAATCTTTGTAATCATGACGCACACGGACTTCTCGTTGTTGTAATTTAACTGAAGATGCAAGGTTTTTCATGCTACTCGCCAATAACGAAGCTCCCTCACTCTGCCCTTTTTTCGTTGTGGGTGTGTTGTGCGACTAAATTTGCATTTGCTCCCACCACTTGTAGGTGTCTCATCAACGTTAATTGCCAACGACGCAGCGTGTACGGTCACTGGCATGTCATCCTCTAGCGCAGAAGTATGGTGGACAGTGTCTTCACGCTGCGCGGCAGGCTGGAAAGGGGGCAAACCGCTGTTGTCCTCGCAATCTTCTTCATCTATTGGCGAAGTACCGTCATCGGTTGCAACAGGTTCGAACGTTGTACCTGGTGTCCATGTATATTTTCCAGTTGCCGTAGTGTCTTCGTACACCCTTCGCATGAGGTCCATGTGCTCCAACGGTTTCATTTTGAACTTGACTGTATCTTGTCAACCTGGGAAAAACCCAAAAAATTGCACAAGATTAGATGCCAATGGTTGCAAAATATATCACATACGATTTGAAATATTTATATTTCATGGTGTGTGAGTGAACCTGCTGCTAAGTCATACCAAAAAAAAAAAAAAAAACTAAGCTTGTTAAATTCTAAAATTATCTTCAACATCTTACAGTGTTGCAATTAGAAGGTTCCTTCGTTATACTAATTATCTGAGGCTGAGAGTATAACAAAATAGTTATATGTTACTATTCTACAAAGTTTATACAAGAGAAATCGTTACATCAAATGAATATCAAACATTCTTATACAAGCATAGCTTGAGAGAGGTTTTGGATGCTCCAAATGTCATGAATATTATAAAAGATACAAAAGCAGTAGAGAAGGTAGTTTTGCAAGCTCACTTTGGTCAAAATTTTTGTTCTTATATTTTTTATTTTGTTTGAGAATTGAGAGTTCTTCTCATCCTGTCCCTTCTTAGCTTTTGTTGTTTATGCAGAGATGCTTATTAATAGTGGTCGATATTTCTTCCGTCCAATTTATTCAGGTTCGAGCTCTTAAGAAGTTTTCAACATGCTTTCTAATGTTAGGTTCTACCCTTGACATCTATGTTCCATTTTCCTTATATCTATTCGCAATTGTGATGCCAATTCAAAAATCCATAAACAATGATACTTACGTTAAAACAATTCAGGCATGTCTAATTGTTTTTCATTTATGAGGTAAATTCATGAAATTGAAATCATTTTAAGTAACAAATATTTGGTTCAAGATTAGATAGTTTCGATTTATGATGTCATTGTCATTGAGATGATGTCATTGTCATATTGATTCAGAAGAAGGTAATGAGTTGGTGCACCCTTTTGATGAGCGGTCATGGAGATGGCTTGTCGATTAACTATGGTCATTATTAGTCTCACCAGGAATACTATTGCAACCATGCTACTTTACTGACAAATGAACTTCTATCTATCCAGGATGACTAAAACTCTGAATATGAATATGATACAGTACTGTTCTTACATATGATACATATGTAAAAACACACGTTTTGGTTAGTAACTGTAGACGTCCCCGAACGTCCCAGGAAAATCCCGTTTTGTTCATTGGGCTCACTACAGTTCGGACTCTTTGTCACGGTTCTGAATCTAATCTCACAAAGTGCAATGCAAGATCGATAAATCACCAAAGAGTCCAAATCCGGCAAATCGTTTTGAAAAACTGATTTTTAGAAAAAAGTGCCAAACATGGACTGCTTTACTAGATACAGAGTCGCCACCTAAATATTTTATTTTGGGAGAATTTAGGAAACCCTGACTCGTGTCTAAGGCCACGTGTCCATCATCACCAAAGTTGCCTCGACTCTGGAACTTGGGTACGAGAGGGAAAGGTCATGCAATGAGCACCCCCGCTCGCCCGATCAAAGATCGGCCTTTACTAACATGATATCTTGTTTTTGAAAACACATGTGCTTTTATTCCGGTTATTAACCTAGAATTACTATGTGATGCGCACATCATACAAGTATAGACTAGATTACCTAAGTTGGAACAAAGCATTGCATATTCGTTTTGAAAACGGTTTGCTACTCGCAAGTAGGCTAAAATACGGATTTTGCCACCCTCAAGTGGGCTTAGAAAACATGGTGATTTGCCACTCTCAAGTGGGCTTAAAACTCGCAATCAATGAATTGTCCCAATTCAAGTAACCTAACCTTCACCCACAGGCATTCAGGCAATTATATCACATAAGCAAATAGTCTCATGGCAAGCATGCTATCATGGCAACACTCACACACATGCAAGGATGCTAAAGCATAAACACTTACCGAGTACTCTGAGCCAAAATAGAAACTAGTTAGTAATCAATGCATGATCCTAGTTCATGTTAAGATAGCTAATGCAACACATGCAAAATGCAACTAAGATAGGCTCGGCTATTCTAAGATGGCATATGAGATGCTACAGATAACATGTATTCAACTCATAATTGAAATACAATGCAGTTAGTATGATGCGCCGAGCCCAGTGCATGCAAGATAGATGAATGGATGCAAACATGCGAGCACAAGGATGCTAATTGAAACATGCCCTAAAACTAACCATCGTAAGCGGGTAAATAAAAGGGAGAAAGAAATGGGGGTTGAAAAACATGCATCACACACACGCACACTTATTTACAACATTGCCCTCTCGGAGGAGGGTCCGAATAAATAATACAGAACCAGCTAGCTAATCTAATTAAACTAGTTATTTACACAATGAAATGAATAACAAGTTACAGCTAATTATTACACAACTCTAATTTATTAACAAACTAACTAAGTAAGCAATTAAACTAGCATGCAAACTACATGAATGTGGACTGCCTCAGCTCTGTCTTGGATGATGAAGGATGCATGCATGCTTGAATTGCCTTGTTCAGAAATCCCTCGCGACACCCCGACTTGCCTTTGTTTGCAATTGATTTTAGAAATTTGCACAAGGCTCCAGAAGGCTGAAACTCCACCTTGGGAATCTGTGGGAAGGCTGCCGACCAGCTGTTGACCTTGGAGACCACTTGCCGACCACCTTTTGTGGGAGAAACCAAAATGGGTGGTCGGCCTACTAGAAAAGCTGGTCGACCAACCAGTTTCTGCCTCTGGTTTCTGGTTTTCTACAACAAGGAGCAAGAGAGAGGCATGGCAAGGTATTTTCAACATATGTGTACACGACCACTCTCCCCATCATTGTACAAGCTCAAGGGAGTATAGATCTCGATCCTCGGGCCACCAATCACGCATCTTAATGCATGATGGCCGAGGAACCGAATTGCACAACTTAATATAGAATGAATGCACATATGAACATATAAATGCCTAAACTCCATCATGGGTAGTCAAGAATGTCGGCGACCGGGAATCGAGGCACGTTTCGTCACTTTGAGTACGAGACATCCCTCGTTTCCCGTGTTCAGACTAACTCATATCCCAAACACAATGCAACAAACATGGCATGCACAAATGCAACTCTAGCATGCAATCCTAATGCAATGCAACTAAGTGATGCAAACATGCAAGGGATGACATGCAAACATGCAACTAGCATACACAATGCTATGAACTAACAATGGCATACTCAATGCACGTGGTACTTAGCATACACAATGCACCTGAGAACTAACATACACAATGAGATGAACAAGGCATGCATAATGCAATGATCAATCATGCAACAATGTGGCATACTCAATGCTATGAAATACGATGGCATACTCAATGCAAAAATGGACTTAAACCAAAATGACTGGGCCTCAGCCACACCCAAATTAGTGGCCAAACATGATGAAAACAAGACTCCAAAACTCATGCTAGCATACACAATGCAAGGACCTAAGCCCAAGGGCACAAAATGCAACTCTACAAAAGCATTGAAAGGATGACATATGAGATACAATGACACATGTTCCAGCTCTAAAATGACATACAAAATGGCTTTGAATCATGCAAACAACTCACACAACGCATGTTGAATGGCTCAAGCATTGAAACTAGTGAAGTGCATTACACTATAGGCATGCAAAGCGATGCTCAAATGATGAAACCAACCCCAAACAGACCCTATGCAGGCCCAAAACAGTAGCAAAATGGGTTGGGATGATGGCTTGAAAGGCACAAAAGTGAGGCTCATGCTATGGCTCGCAAATAGGGTATAAATGCACAACTCTAAAGAGGACTTAAAGCATGGAAAATATGGAAGTGTAGTATCCCTATAAGCTCTGAAATATCATGCCCAATGATGCCAAGGCATGTAAATAGCTCAAGTTAAGCATGCAAGGGGCCTCCAAACTCAAAGCTAGTCAATGCTATTACACAACAAGTATGCATGGCTAGCATTTTTCGACCAAGAGGCCTCAAGACAGAGCTAAGGCAGCCTAAAATATGAACAAAATCAGTTTGAAGTATGACCAAAATATGCTAGAATAGAGGGCCAAAACAACATGCATTGTGAGTTAGTGAACATGAGTTACATTACAATCATATGAAACATGTGAAGGACTACCAAACCAAGTAAAAAAAAAGTCATGGCATGCCAAATGATGGCCAAAAATCCACTGAAACAAGACCAATATATGCAAGAATGACATGCTCCTTTGATAAGCCATGAAAGGGATTACTCTACACATGCAAGAAGCAAGCAAAAAGGGACCAAACCAGCCATGGTCAGAGCCTAGGCAGGTCCTAGAAGTCACCAAAAAGTTCCTGAACTAGGCCTCCAAATGGTATAAACATATGCTCCTTTGGTAGGCCAAAAAATGCTAGTAAACAAGACAACAAGACAGAGGGTTACCCCTCTCTGATTTAGGCCCTCAAAACCACATGCCAACCACTAAAAATCTGCTGGATTTTAGTGGCTAAAGGGCCAAGCAAAGCTCAATACAAAGGTCTCATGGCATGGCTCAAAACAAGGCTAAATAGAGCATGCAAGAGGGTAGATGACTCCTAACACCAAAAGAGCCTTAAACAAAAATGAAAATCACTTAATAATGAACCTTTTTTCAGTTGCCAACAAAGCTCAAATAAGCATGCAAATGAGGCTAAGAGAAAGATCAAAATAGTGCTTAAAAGAGGGAAAAGTGATTACCCTTGAAGCTCAGCAAAACCAGCAACTTTTCTGAACCAAAACCCAACTTTTGAGACCTCTCAAAACCCTCCAGCAACTCAGTAACAATGGTGGAGGTGTATGGTTATGAGGTGGTGTGCAATAGGCCAAAGACAAAGCACCTTTGAACCCAAAATGTAGAGATATAGAGGAGAGGTATATTTTTGCCTTAGCCAAAATTTGAACCTGGTATTAGGAGAGGGAGGGCCTCTCTTATAGAGTTTCAAAGATAAAGCTTCTCCAAGAAGCTAAAAACTTGGTTGTAAATCCTTCATACATGTGTATGGAGGATCCAGTCTGTGCCTTCCAGCTGGCACAACTGGCATGCACTCAGATAGACAAAACAGAAGGAAGCTGGCCGACCAGAACAGGTGGTCGGCCGACCACTTTCCCTGGTTGACCGACCAGGGCAAGTGGTCTCCCACAAAACAAGGTGGTCGGCCAAGGATATTGGTGGTCTCCACACTGAAAGCAAGTCAGTGGTATGGTAGGAGACCAGTAAATGTGGCCAAACGACCAAGAAAACTAGCTTTCTAAGCAGAAAACCGGCTGGCGGAGAGAGAGGTGGTTTCCAAGGGAAATGCTGGTCTCCTACCCTTGTACCACCTTCTAAATAGGGAAAACAAGGGTTGTGCCAAAAAAAAACCAACACGGATGTAAAATGAGAGTTCGGGAGGCAAAGCGCGTAGCTGGGAGCTCCGAAAACTGGCTGTTGAGCACCAAAAGTGGCGTACGACCACAAAAGTGGTCTCCCGGGCCACAGTGTCCCTCTAGACAGAGGAAATAAGGTGTGCTCCAAAAACCGGGGCAAACGGAGAATATTAAGCGGTCCCGAGCCGAGGCGCACGACCGACAGCCTCAAAAACCGAAAACTAGTCTCCAAACGAGAACAGTGGCCTACAACCACGAGAAGTAGTCTACGACCACCGAAAGATGGTCTACAAGACCTCTCCCTCCCTTCGGGAAGAGAAAACAAGACTTAGTCTGCAGACCGAGTCAAAGTACAAAGAGTCCTGAGGTCCGGAGGCGAGGCTCTCAGCCAAGACTCCGAAACCTCGAAACGAGCACAACATGCACAATCACCGAGTGTTCAATCGATGACATATGAATCTTAAGGTCGGTCAAAAATGAGGTGCCTACAGTAACTTTTATTGAACTTGCAGACAAATGAGGCTTCATTCCTCCCAATTACAATACAATTCTGTCTTGCATAATTTTAGATTGCAAACATTTTGGATGGAACATCTCGAAATGTTTCCTTATTGAAACATCTATCACCCAAAAGTTTAAAATTTTAAAATCCTAGGGTTGAATGGGGTGACACCTACAAGTGTGTATGTCACATGTTCTGTGTGCTTGTTGGTGTTTCAATTGAAGTTCCTATGTCTGATGTATAGCTAATATTTCGTTTTCATTGTTCTAGTCAAATTAAACCAATGAAGTGAATAATATATTTTGTGTTTGCTCCAATCATAACTATGTTTCCTTATTCAATTGTGCCATAGAGTTGAGTAAGGAAGACAGAACAAAGAAGCAATTTATAGAAAGAACACTACTAGTACATGCCCATTCACATTCACAACCACAAAAACACCCAGACAGAAGTACCAAAGACAGAGTTTTTTGACGGAAACTAGCTTGGCAACTTGCCAATGTCATATAATAAAGCTGTTTGGAGTCCAAAATAGGTGTCAATTTAACCACATACGTGCATGCACACTCACACCCACAACAACGCAATTTGGAGTCCAAATAATATCTAACAAAAGTACTTGGCCACACAAAATCACAAAACACTTTAAAAAAATTTCACAAAATAGTTAGACATTAAGAGGGGGCAGAGAGATGAAGAGCCAAGTTGGCAAGTATAGCAAAGCTACTTGGGGTGAAAAATAGGTGTCTAACATTAGTCATACAGCAGTAGTACATGGCCAATGAAACTCATAAAGCTCACTCCCAAACGATTGAAATTTTCAATCTATCTTACATTAATTTGTCTGTCCAACCAAGTGACATTGCGTTTCATTGAATATAATGACTGATAAGGCTTTCATCATTTTTGCTAAAATAAAAATATTAATCAATAGTTACATAAAATAATGCTTCTAATATATGCATGAGTATCATGTTGGACGTAAGTAAAACAATTTGGAAATGTTATCTTTTCATAATGCGTCCACTAGTCGTCAGATGTTTGTATCAAACCTGTCACGTCATTGTAACTTATGCCGGTTGGCCCATGCCTGCTGTCTATCAGCCGTGAGCACGAATGCCAATCTTTTTTTAGCAACACGTACTTGTTTTGCAGTTGCTTGACGTCATGGACCTTATTTGTACACTCCTAGAAGGCCTTGCAGACAGCTTTATATCCATGCATTGTTATTGTATGAAAGCTCTCCTTGAAACCAGCGTCCAACTCTTTGATAACAAGTTGCAAGAAAATCCGTACTATGTCGGAGTCTCAAGCTGCTTTATGCACGTTTGCGGACTGTTCCTGTGTCTGTTTACTACCGCGCTTGCGCAAAGTTTTGGAAGGCGTTGACTGCGTTTGGGACTGCTCCATTTGCCTACTACAATGCAACAGCAATTGTGGTATACATGGAAAAATTGAAAAAATTGAAAACAAATTGAAAAAAAATAAAAAAACATATAAAAATTCTCAAATTGAGCTAAATTAGACAAAAGGCCAAAACATTAGACTACAAACGTTCTTCCTAAACTAACCTTAAATATTATATTTTTTTATAAAAAATGTAAAAACTATTAAAAAAATGATAACAAAAAAATACCCAGTTCAAGTACAATTGCATACAGACAAACATGAGCTATGTATCATAAATGTATGACCCAATACCGATTGCAATGAAATTAAGGAAAAAGACTCAATTGCAAACCAAATGAACAAGTGGTCAGATCAAATATCGAAGAAAAAAACATAGAAATTGCAATACGGAAAGTACGAAAAACATCAGAGACAATAAGGATCCAAGCTTCAAATTAGGGGAACCAGAAATGTAGGTCTTCAGGCCTCAAAAATCCTTCAGATGCCCTGCCAAATGGCTGGTGCCGAGGAGGGTCAGAGCATTCTCGCAGCACTGACCACTTGGCATATCAATTTTCACTCTCCAAACAAAAATTTAGGAAATCACAGCTAGTGTAGGTACACTGTATGTGTGTCAGTATGTGTATACCTATATATATATATATATAAAAACTACCAGTGGTTGCAACTTAACTTTATACATATATACTACCACAGCTTCCCCAGCTGAGTGAGATTAATTTTCATCAACACTCCATACTAGCTGATTGGTACAAGGATCCTAGAATGAGTCATGTTAATGAATGTTTTAGGAATAAAATGTAAGTTTTTAATGTTTACATGAATTGCATTATCCTGAGAATGTCAAACCTGCTATAATAAAAATCTATATTTCAATTCTAATTCTGTATTTTTTATTTACCTTTCTATATCTTATCAAATTTCTTCTGTAGTACCAAACATTCTATGCAGAAAACAAACCGTGAGTGGGGACAGTAGACATCTGGTCATGTTCCTGTCTCTCAAACTCTGTTATCTGTTGATGGTGCTTCAAAGGTATTTTATAAAAGTAAAGAAAAATAACAGGTTATTTTCTTTTGTTAGGTACTAATTTGCTTTGCTTAGACAAAAGGAGGATCTGTACAGTATTGGTTCAAATGCGAAAATTCATTTGCGTGGAAGAGATGTTACCTTGTAGTTAGGGGGAAACGGGCTGGAGTGCTGTAGATCTGGTCAGCAGTGGTGCAATCTGGGCGACGGATGGTTCGATAGTCGTCAATTACTGTTGTCACGCAATCGAGTTGAGGTCAGACTTTCCCACGGCTGTGGCGGTGTTGCACGGTGAAGGGTGCGACGGATCTTCGGCAGTCGCTGGTGTGAGTGTGACGAAGTGGACTTGTTTCTCCAACTGAGGGACTGTGTTGCTTCTTCAACGACGAATGAAGGTTGGAGAAGGAAAGGGGAACTTTGGGTGAGAGGATATATTATTGTGATATATCTGTGTTAGAGAAAGGAATAAAAAGCAGAGGCAAAATTGTATTTTTACCCTCTGCAGATTCAGACACATTTTTGCCGCCCAATTCATGAAGGTAGGTTAATTTTTTGATTTTTTAAATAATTTTTTGATTTTTTATCTTTTTTTGAAGATGCCAAATTAAGTCAAAATTTAATAAAAATTAAGTTTAATTATTAAAATTTATTGATAATTTACCTTTTAAGTGAAGTCGCCTCCAGTTGAAAATTGGGCTTATCTATTTTTTGGTGATATTCGAGGTTGCTTCCATCCAACCACATGGAAAAGCAAAGCAATTCTTCAGAAAACCAGTTGACTCAAGTCGAGCAAGGATCCCCTCCTTACATCATTTCCTACTTACAGGGTCATTCGACCTATTTTTAGGTCCAATTTTGATAATTCGAATCGTTCATATTTTAAAATTTGTTCAGTATATCATACCTGTAAAAAATCAAGTTGATTGAATATCATAAAGCATGTGTTTGGAAAACTGTTTATTAAATTTTTTTTAAAAATAGTTTTGATTTTTTACAGGTATGATATAGTAAACAAATCTTAAAATATAAACGATTCGAATTATCAAAATTAAGCCTAAAAGTAGATCCAATAGCCCTGTAAATAAGAAATACAAAGAAGTGCAAGGAGGGATCTTGACTCAGTCAAGTCGCCTCTGGCTGAAAATTGGGCTTATCCTTTTTTGTTGGTGATATTCGAGGTTGCTTCCATCCAACAGCAAGCAAAAGCAAAGCAATTCTTCAACTTTTTCCCGGAATGTGAGAAATAACCAATCAAATTAATCCCCCAGTTGAAAGATGCAGAAACATCCATACAGGTCGGAGCTAGAATTACAATTTGAGAGGGGCCAATCTTTATATTTGTATATCTAACATTGTTTGTGTAAAAAATATAACAATGATAACACTAATCCACCAGAGACTCCTTGTCCTTTGTATTGTCCTTTTGTACTTTGATTAGATTCAGGGCCGGCTTAAGGTGAGGCATTTAAGGCCGTCACTTTCGGTTTTTAATTTTGAACAAAATTTAAGGTGTTCTAGGAGAGTGTATTATGTTTGTTATTTTATAATTACTTTAATATTAGTTTAATTTATTTATTTTTATATTATCGTATAGTATTATTTTGATTCATGTCCGATTGATATTTAATGTGAAAACTTTTACTTTTAGTTAAAAATAACTTAGTAAATGTATGGAAAGATTAAATCTTTCCCATAAGTTGAATTTAATAAAATTTATTTTTACTAAAATGAAATTATGCATAGAATGTTTGATTTTAATTCAATTGTATTTTTCTAATTAAAAAAATTGTACCTTATTACTATATATTTTTTACTAGATTGACTCTAAAATAGGTAACAAAAAAATACATATCTTAAATTAAAAAAAATATATTAACATTAATTATTATTTTACATACTTTTTATTCAGTTAGATGGAATTAAATAAAAGATTAAAAAAATGCCATGTCATCCTTTAGTGAAAATAAAATATATAACTAATAATTTACGTTATTGAGTCGTATCATACTTGGATTCATGTTAAAAAATATCCAACCCTAACTTGCTAATTTTATATATTGCTTGAGCTGTGTTGAAAATTCTCATCCTTATCCTCAATTAACTTTAGTTCTTATAGCATTGGTAAGCTAAAAAATAAAGATTCAATTCAACTAATTGAAATTCAACTTATTATATATATATATATATATATTTATTTATTTTCTAAATTATGTTAAATTGTAATACAATAAAAATAAATTTTTATCCTTTTTATTTTATCCAAACGAATTTTTTTTTTTTGAATAATAATATATAAAGGACACAATTTACAAATTCGTTTTAAATCCCTAATAACTGGCACAAGGATCCTCTAGAGTGATCTGGTGGAGTGATCCTCTAGAGTGATCTGGTAGGGCTTGACACGTGCCCCACTAATAAAATCAAAGGTTTAGATTACTTTGGTGAGAAAAAAAAAAACTCCTTCATTTTCTGCTCTCCTTCTCTTTCTCTCTCTGCTCATTGATTTCTGCCTTCATCGCCGGAAACTTCACGGAGGCAATCATCGATTCCTTCATTTTTTGGGTCTGGAAACCCATCATTGAATTTCCCTGAATCGATCGAGATTGTCGAATTCACCGACCAAACAATCCCAACGAATATTCATGAATAAACCAAACAATATTCTCCAAAATGCTCTTTTTTTTTCTTTGGGATTATTTTCCTGTGGGTTTGTAGAGAAGCTTGAAAATTATTGTTGTGTTTGGATTTGGATTTTTTAATTTTTATATTAATAAGTTTTTCTTCTTGATTTGGGAGTTATGGTTGGATGGGGTTCGATACATTGAAGATCAAAGAAGAGGAATTGAGTTTGAGTTGCATAAACTATGTTTGAGTAATTGTGCTTGAGTTGGATAAATTGGGTTTGAGTTTCAATTGAAGAGGAGGAGCTCAGCTGGCCAGAGATGGTTTCTTCCTCAGCCCCTCTGCTTCTTACTTTAGGGTTTTGCTTTAGAAAATGTAAGAAAAAATAGCACTACTGTAGGGAGAAACAGAGTGACCTCTCAAAATGTGTGGAGAGAAACAGAGAAAGAAAAAATTAGAAAGAGAAGAGGAAAGAAAGAAAAGCTTTAAGAGTTTTAGGCAAAGTTGGGTGGCTGTGGGCTACCATGTGTCATGTATCATGTATTGAGGAGAAGAGGAAGAGAGGAGAAGGGGAGGGGAGGGGTCGCCGGGAGGGAAGGAGAGTGCGCCGGAGATGGAGAATTATTCCGGTAACTGTGTGTCCTCTCCCTCTCTTCGTTTCTATTTTTACCTTTTTTTTTTCTTTTTTCTTTTTTTCAAATTTCTAACCAAAACGACGTCGTTTTTGTTAGTTTGCATTTCAGGCGTTGGATGAGTTACTCTAGGAGATCACTTGAGAGTCTTCACTCTAGAGGATTCGGATGCTAATAACTGAGCCCGGCCCTGATTAGATTAGGCTTGTTATTTACGATTATAAATATATATCAGCTCTCAATCGTGTTCTTTGTGGGAGAGAATTCATTTATTATTCTATACATAATTGTCTTTTAGGAGTGTTTTAAGAAATTGGTAAAAAAATAATTTTTTTATTTTTTTGGTGACTCTTTTAGCAAAAAAATTGACTTTTTTTTTGTTAAAAAAATTAATTTTTTAGTTAAAAATATTAAAAAATTAAAAAATAAACTTTTTTAACTTGCTGCCAAAAGACACCACCAAATATAAAAGTCAAATACAATGAATTGTCCTTGACTTATTCCAATGGCAACCAGATATAGATTCGTTGTTGCACTTTGATGAGACATATTATTTATGCATTTGTATTTTAAATTTTTACATCTCTTAATATTTATTTTACAAATCTATTTTTTTATAAAAATATATATACTTTTTGAATTAATTACTTAAAGGTTATATTTATAAGGTTGGTATTTCATAATACCCTAACACAAAATTGTGAGCACCATCTTTTCTACTAATCACAAATCTCTTAATAACTACCTGATCATGCCTAAAAAATATTAGATGATTCTTTCTAGTTCAAGTGAGCATTCTTGATGTGAAATTTATTTTTATTTTGTTATTTTAAAACTTAAGACTCTGTTTGGTTTGTTTTTGGAATCATGATTCCAAAGGCAAAATTTTCAAATCACTTTTTAAATTCAAAACCAAACACACAATTCAAAACTCAATTCAAAAATTAATTTTAAAACTCATAATCAAACACACAACTCAGAACTCAACTCAAAACTCTTTTGATGATATAGTGTTGAAAATGGTTAGTGATTGGATTATTAAATTATTTTTATAAAAAATCTAGAAAAAAATAATTTCTATATTTAAAAAATATCTAAAACAAATTGAAAGAATTTGCCTAAATAAATTCATTAGTAATAAATTTATCACTCTAATTTATCATTGATTATTATTGATTATCACTCATAAATTTGTAAATTTGTTGAATTATATGCTATTAATCCATCAGTGTTTTGATTGTTTTGGTTGTACAGTGTTAGTGATTATTAAATGATGATTGGATCACAAATTGATTTTGATTATTTATCAAAAGTGATATATTGACCCTCTTGCATATTTATCTCTTTACATTGACAAAAATGATAAATTTGTTACTATATTAATATTAAATTCCAGCACACCAACAACAACAACAACAACAACATTATATTAAACAAAATTAGTGATAAATTTATTGCTGTATTGATATCAAAATTCCAACACAGCAACAACAAAAACATGTGGCGTTGAAGGCAACCGAAGACAGTGCTGGTAGAGGCGAGCAGCGTTGAAAGCGATGGAGGACGACGATGGTTGAAGTGAGTAGCATTGAAGGCAACAGAGGAGGACATGTGCCAACTGGAGAAATTGTTGGAGAGACGAAAAAGATGGGTAGCAGGTTGCTGAGGATGCGTTCTGGGTAGCAGGTTTGGACTAGGGCTAAAATTGGAAAATTGACTTCATTAAATTAGGCAGGACCTAGTAGGTAATAAATTTCCTATGCAGGGCTAGCCTGTAACTCCCTCTAAATATTTCTCATACTTGTAATTGCTCTTTTATCGATTGACCAAAAAAAAATAATTAAACAATGCAGTTTTTTTTTTTTTTTTTTTTTTTTTTTTGAGTGTTAGTAAAAAAAACATTAAATTTTAAAAAAGTAAAAAAAAAATATTTTTGCCTTTTTAATGTTTTTTTTTTTTTAAATTACTTTTTAGATTTGTTAACACAAGATAGATTGTAAAAGTAAACAAATTTGACATAATTTATAATAAAAAAAAAATTATAAATTGACTTATTTAAGTTATTGCATACAGCCCAATTGATAATTGTCGAAAGTTAATGCTTGGAAGTTCTATAAAGCATGAACTTTCATGGAAATTTCTTGCCTTGCGGAATGATTTCGTAGGGTTCTTTCTGAGGCACCAAACACTTGCATATAAGTGAGTCTCTCCTCTATCACACTCAATCTTGCAAACGCACAGACACGCGCACACACAAACACACAGAGCACTCACCACCATAGTTTGTCAAATGGGAGGTAAACTCACAGCATTTGAGAACAGGGCAGGTCTTCAAATGGAAATTCGAGCTTTAATTTCTCCAAGACCGGACCAATATGTTAGTATCACAAAAATTAGACCAGGTGAAATCAAGGAATTACATACAAAAAAATTCTGTTACAACGATAAGGATCCTGAAAATCCTACAATCTTAATGGTATGCATAGGCTCAAAATTCATGATGTTACATCAATCAGATGTGATTAACTATGCCAAAATTACCTGCGACATCGATGAAAATGGACTACTTAATGCTAGATTTATCAAAGTTAGATTACCTGGCTTGCGCAAGCTCAGGTAGGTACTCTCTCTCTCTCACATACACGCACGCGCGCACGCACGTGCGAACAAATGTTGTGTTATTCACACTAACCATTTTTTGTGTTCTTTTGGTTTATCAACTTTATTTCCTAGGGGCTTCAGCTTCTGTCTGGGAAGTGTCTAGTATTAATCCTGGTAAGTACATGCTTTTTTCACTGTTAATTTCATTTAATATGCTGTGATTGTGAGATTTGTTGTTTAGGAGCTCATTTAATCATCATTTCCCTTCTTAATTTTGATTAAAAAATTGTTAAGAAGCCATTGTTTAGATCGTCTAGCTTCGGCGCAACCTTGGCCAACTGGCACTAAATAGTTATTTCCAGTTGATTCAGGGATCAACAATAGTTCGAATTGTGGATTTATTAAGAATTTAATTTTAATGATATGAGTTGTTTATTGTGTAAAAATCAAATTCATTAGAGGTTTGTCATAAAAAAAATGAATGGTTTATTTCTTTTATATAAATGACAAATATATATTTTTATAACAATTAATTGAGAATTAATTATTTAAGCTTATTAAGGTTGAAATAATTTAAGGTTATCTATATATCTTCTATCTATCTTCTATAGCCATACTATTATATATGTGAACATTAGATTTAGTATCCAAACCTCTAAACCTTCTCCTCATGCCATGTGGCATGGCATATTATTATATGTTAAAATAAAAAATTATTATATTACAGTAAGATTTGAATATAAGACTTTGAGTTTCATTAACAATACACTTAACATTTAAGCAACTTATATACTACATATGACATTAATTTTTTTATTATTTATTTTTATTCTTATTTATCCGAATTGTACAAGTACCGCATGTGCCACCCGATAATCTATACTTATATAAAGAAAATGTTGGACTTTGTGTTTTGAAACCTTTCCTTCTTTTTATGTCAAATGGATGTTTTCCGTTCTCCATTTAAAAATTGTCCTTTCCTTTTTATTTCTTATGAATATTATATTATTTAAGTTTTGATGACCCGACTAAATTATTTACCACATCACATTCACTGCCATCTCAAGCTTCTACAGTTTATGATTATTGTTGTGTGGTATTCTTGTTGTATAACTATAGAAACAAGGTTCAGGATTCGATCAAATACAATGAAAAAATTTGCTTCCAAACGCAAAGAGATTTGGTTGATAATGGAACTTGGAAAATCAACTAAGGCCTCATTTGGTAAGTGATTTTTTTAGTTAAAAAGTCAAAATAATCAATAAAAAAATTAAAAAGTCAACAACTTATACTAAAAAGTTAAAAAATCTCTTTTCTCTCTATTTTTTGCACATCTTTTCGTCAAAAGTCATCCTAAACATACTAATTTTTTTTACATTATATTTTAACCAAAAAATTATTAAAAAAATTTATTTCCAAAGGAGGTCTAAGTGCGAGTGAAAGTTCACTATTTGATTTTGGGTCGCTGAGTCCTGATGTTTAGGCTAGTAAGTCTATATGATTTTGTTATAGTTAGGAAAAATTACAATTCAGTACCTGTTTTCAAAATAAATATCAGATCAGTGATAAAGTTACCAACTTTAACAATTGTAGTAATAAATTTTTTCATTTTGCAATTTTTTTAGAGTCTTACAATTGATTTGTAATTTCTCTTTTTTCTTATATATTACTGTTGATAGATTTTTCAGTCAGCATGTTGATGCTCACCCTTACATTACAGGTTTTTATATGTACTATATTTTTATATTAACGTTATTCTCTTGATACTACTCACAAAAAGAAAAAACCTTACATTACAGGTTTGGACGGGAGATGCTTTCTTTCTATTCACGGGTCTATAGCCTTACTTGTTTCGGCTTAGGCCCGTTTTATGATCGTAATGCTCATCATTTTATTTGGGTCCGTATTATGGAACTAGTTGATTTGTTGTTGTATGATAAAAAAAAAAATTTAGTTGACTTTTTATAATTGGGATATTTTTAAATTGGAATTAAAAAGTTTGTTTGAATTAACTTTTTTAACTTTTAAATAAAATTATTATGATTTTAATGTGACATTTTATTTTATTAATTCTTTATCTTATTTTATTTTTTAGCGACTAATTTAACCCCAATCATGATTGTTATTTATATGGTTCGGGAAGTGTATGTATGATGGGAACCTAGGGTGCTGCTGTCACTAAGTCACAGCAGCAATTTGATGTGAGCTCGTAGAGTGTGTTTCGAGTCTCTTTTGATAATCTAAACCGTTTATATTATAGGGTTTGTTGAATAGATCATCCATGAATAAAATCAAATTGATTGGAAATCTATAACTTTATAACAAGAGCAGATTTGTTTTTAAAAAAATAACAGTTGACATTATCTTGATAATTTTTGTAAAACAATTTGAATCTGATCATGGCATTACAGATTTCTGATTAACTTGATTTTTTGTATGGATGATAAATTCGACGAACCTTAAAATATGAACAGTTCGGATCATTAAAAAAGACTCGAAAAAAGCCCTCACGAACTCACAGCAGATCAGCCCCAGGTCCATATATGATTGTAGGATGATTCATGAGTGAAATGGAATCGTAATTGGTTAACCAAAATTAGATAGTTTTGTCATACTTTTTGGATAATTGGTTAACTACTTATCTCTTTTATTCATATGTGTGATCTCCATGTCTCATCAAGTCCTTCTTTTGGGGTTTAGAAAATTGGGGCTTGACAATTTTCATATTTCTATATGATTAAAAAAATAATAATTAACAAATGTAATTTTTATATAGAAAATTTAAGTAATATGATGTAGAGGAGTTTTTTAAGGCATGTTTGTTGTTAAATTTTTTAGGTTGTTTCTGAAATCTTCCTTGTTAAATTGTTGTTAATATGTTCATTTTTTGAAATTTTGAGATTTGGATTTAAATTAAATTGGAAACGGTTTTAATTTTACACTACTCACATACCATATGCAAGTTTTGATACCACAAAATATTATAATAAAATCATTTTATGCCATAATTTAATGGATCATAAATAAACACATTTAAAATGACATTTGAAACATAACCAAAGACATTTATTTACTTACCCAAAAAGACATATTTATAACTAAAATCTACTTTGTACATGAGTGCAAGTCCAATCTATGCTCCGATGTGAATCCAACCACACACAAATTATTTTTTCACAAAACTAGTTTTAAATTTTTTAGAAAGTTATCCATAAAATGAATTTACAACAATAGTTGCACTAATGAATAGTTTATTTAATTTTTAATTTATTTTCTATTTTTGTGCGCACAAATAAAAATTATGCCCCAATGCAACTAACAACTGTGTCGGTGCAAGTGCATAGTACAAATTTAATTGTGTTATTTTTTCAAAATAATGTAAATTTTTCTTTATTTTAATTATTTTTAATTTTTAAATTTGTATATCTAATATTAATCTTAATTTAAAAATATTTTCAATATCTTTTTAATGATATCAATTTTATAAAATTCAGATTTTTATATTAAAAGTTATGTATAATTTATGAAAATTAAAAAAAAATAAAAAAAAAAGAGAGAGAGAGAGGGGAGAGAGAATAAGTGCAATGATAGAGAGAGAGAGGGGGGGGAGAAGAAGAAGAAAAAGAAGAAAAGAGTGAAACGATGGAAGAGACACCAAAAACAAAAGGGGGTAGTTAAATGATGAAAAGAAAGACAAAAATGAGAAATTGTGTAATTAGGTGTGTAAAAATGGTTTGGCCTGGCCCGACGTCTGGTTTAGCGAGTTCTTGTAAAAAATCATCGAGCTAGGCCAAGCTGGTCCACTCGCGCAACATCTCTGTCACGATCCAAACTCGGCCCTATGGGTTTAGCACCGTAACTGGCCAGTAATCCGAGATTACCGAACGCTGCCGAGCGATGTCTGATCAAGCAGTACAAGGCTGGCGGAAGCCAATACAAGAAATAACTAGTGTCCATTGAGTTGTAAATCGTATGCCAAAAACATTTTTATGCATTCATACGGTTCAAAACAAGACAATCCATATGATCTATACAATGATACACAACAAGTCGATCTGAGGATCAAGTCCCTAGACAACGATCTGATAAAGCGATAAGCGATCTATACAGCGGTACAAAACAAGAAGGAGACCGATAGGGGACACAAAACACCCCAAGCCATAGCATGGCATCTCGGAACCTCGCATGAGGCACATAGGTGGCTTGACAAAGCGGGGAGGTGACCCACGCTCCTAGCTCGATGCGGTTCGAGAACCTACATATATATATAAGCAGTGAGCTAAAGCCCGATGAATAACATAACGTGTAAAGAGGTTATGAATGAATGTCCTTACGATAATGAAATCAATTCATTATACAAGATTTCAATCTTCGATATTTGATCAATCGGTGTTTTAATCAATCGGTCATATGTGGTACATCCATTAGCCTATAAAGAGGGTCCAAAGGACCAAGCCTTATGAACCTACTGAATGATGGCCATCAATCGAAACATGATATGGTTCCACAAGGAAACCGACAGAGCTCTGTAACAGTCGATAACAGTAGGTGCTAAGGATGCCACAGTACAGTTCAGAAATAAAGGACATACATTCATTCAATAAACAATATCAGTTCAATAAACAGTTCAGTTCAGTAATCAAAATATAACCATTTTGAACATATCTTTACACAATCTGTTACTCACAGAGATTGGGCTATAGCAGCTAGAGCGCGTCCCCGGGAGCCAACCCTAAACAGTTAACAAATAGAACACACACTATGTTCGCAGTTGGAAGGATGATAATTAAATCCCTAAATTTCCTCGGTGTGGTTCTATGTCTAAATCCTCATTAAAATGCCTTAAACTAGGCCTAAGAATGCCTAGGATGGAATGAGGATGCAAAGATGCGCAAGCAGTTTGAATTTTGATGAAAGCAGGGCCTCCGCTTCGGCCTTGAGTTTCCCTTTCGGCGGACAAGCCAACAAAGGTCCCTCGGCGTCAACTTCGCTCGGCGTGACACAATCCTCCGCCGGCAGCGCATTCTTCGCTCGGCGGGTGATGAAACAGCAAGATCTTTGGATCGCGATTTCTCGCTTCGGCGTGAAACACTCTGCCGGCGGATTTGTAAAACAAGTCGAAGAAATCTTTGGGAGCATGAATTCCCGCCGAGTGGCACTTCCGCTCGGCGGACCTCCAAATCTGGAAAACCAGGCGTGTTACGAGTTGAAACTCAAGTTTGGGATACCAAAATCGATCCTCTTGGGCCCATTTCCTGGAAAACTCTTTTAAACACGTAGAATAACAAGTTTTAAAGCTCAATTTAAGAAATCAAGGCCCAAGGGTGTTTCAATTAAACTCAATTTCAAACTAATTTCAAGAACACTTTTCAAAACATGCAATGCATGAACTTCCAACCAAATCCAAGCTTCAAATCTTGCTCTATTGAGCTCCAATCTTTGAAAACAATGCGAAAACATGGACTATAACAATACCATGAACATGCATGTGACAAATTGCCATGGACTTAACTCAAAACCCAACAATATTAACATACATGCAAGAATTATGCTACAATCCAACATTCTTGAACTTAAAACATGGTTTGATTCTACAATGGAGCCTAGAATATGCAAGGTGAGGTTCAAGACAACAAGAAGACAATGAGTTCCTTACCTAGAGTTCCAATCACAAGGTGAGGAGGTTAAATTATGCCAATTACACTTCAATTCCAAGCAATCCAAGCCAAAATCTACAAGGCCAAGTCAATTCTCACTCTCTCTCTCCCTAAACTTCTTCTTTGGTCGGCTAGAGCAAGCAAAAGGCTGAGGAAAGCTTTGATCAACATGTACTAAGGCTTAATATAATATCCTAAGTGGCCCACTAGGAGTGGCAATATGGTAATTACACCTAAGTTTGCAATTAACTCGTTTTAAATCTAATTTAATCATTCCTAATCAATTTTCAGATAAATATGCCATAAAATCAGAAATATTCTCTTGAGTCTAAAACATCAAGCGGTTTGAAATCGTCACGATAAGGCCATCAATTAACAATTTAAACATACGAATTCAAACAGATAGTCATTCAAGCCAACAGATACAATATGCAATATAACAGACAAACTTATTCAATTTCAGTCTCGATTTCAATCAGTTCATTCAGTACTTCAGTTGATTCAATTATCAGTCATTAGCGGTCCAGTTTAGCAATAATCAGTATTTAATTGGTGGTTATTGATGTCGATGCGAGGTTATTCTGCCTCTCCTTATAAGGAGTTTAGTCCTCTAAACTCGAGTTACCTTCAGTTTGGAAGAAAACAGGGTCCAGTGGAAACAAATCAGGATATCTCTTCGCCATGTCCTCTTCCCTTTCCCAAGTGGCATACACACCACCATGGTTCTGCCAATCAACTTTCACTAGTGGGATCTCCTTGTTTCTCAGTTTCTTGATCCGTCGGTTTACAATCTGTATAGGCCGTTCCTCGTAAGTGTAGTCATCACTCAACACGATACAGGTAGGCTCAATCACATGAAACGGATCTCGAAGATAGTCTCTCAACGTCGAAATGTGAAAGACGTTATGCATATGCTCCATTTCAGGAGGGAGTGCAACTTGATACGCCACCGGATTGATTTTCTCAATAATCTGATATGGTCCGACATACCGTGGCGCTAACTTGCCTTTGACTCCAAAACGAGTCTGGCCTTTCATTGGTGTCACTTTCACAAACACGTGATCACCCACTTCGTATTCTCTATCTCGTCTCCTGACATCGGTATATTTTACTCGGTCTTTTAGCTTCACTTTCTCAGTTGTTTCATAAACAATCTCGGGCCCATGCAAAGGCCCGTCTCCAACTTCTGCCCAGCAGATTGGAGACCTACACTTTCTGCCATACAATGCCTCGAAAGGCGCCATTCCAATACTCGAATGGTAGGCATTTGTTGTGGCGAATTGACCAACGTGACAAATGACTTTCCCAATTCACGAAAGTCCAAGACACACATTCTCGATGGGTCTTCTAGAGTGCGGATGGTCCTTTCTTGTCCCCATCTGTGCGAGGATGATAGGCACTACTCAATTCAATTACCAATGCACGGTTTGTAGGCTCTGTAACTCTCGATGTAAACTTGAATCCTGTCGAAACAATAGATCTGGGCACTCCATGCAATCTCACAATTTCATCAATATAGATATGACCAATTTATGCGCATTATAAATTGTCTTGACAGTAGGAAGTGTCTTGATTTAGTCAATCTATCAACAATAACCCAAATAGAGTCCATACCTTTCTTGGGCGAGGTAATCCAGCGATAAAATCCATCGTGATATGCTCCCATTTCCACTCTGGTATGGGTAAGGGTTGCGATGAGCTGCTGGTCATTGATGTTCGCTTTGACTTCGGCAATGAAGACATTTGGATACAAAGTCGGCAATTTCTTTCTTCATTCTGGCCACGAAGTGCATTTGAGATCTTGGTACATTTCGTATTCCTGGATGAATCGAAAACTTGACTATGGCCTTCTGCGAGAACTCTTCTTTTCAATTGGTGTCATTAAATACTTTGATCTGTCTTGAAATTCCAGTACATTGTTATCAAATTTGAACCCCAGTCTCGGTTTCGAATCTCTTTTTTCAACAATCTTCTTCAAGTAATCATCCAGTTGCTGTTTTTCTTTAATTTCCTCAATCAAAATTTGGTTGAGCGATAATAGCGACTAAGGTTCCACCTTGTTCTCTCAAACGATTTCAATTTGGACTTTTCTAGATCAAGAAGCAACTCTTTACGTCGGTCGAAGCAGGCTAAGTTCCCAATCGATTTCCGGCTTAAGGCATCGGCAACGGTGTTGGCTTTTCCTAGATGGTACAGAATCTGTAGATCATAATCTTTTATCAGTTCAAGCCATCTCCGCTGTCTCATATTCAGTTCTTTCTGAGTGAAAAAAGTATTTGAGCTCTTGTGGTCGATACACTTCACATGTTGCTCCATACAAATAGTGGCGCTTGATTTTCATGCAAAAACTCTGCGGCAAGTTATAGGTCATGGGTCGGGTAGTTCTTTTCGTGGTCTCAAGCGTCGGGAAGCATAAGCAATAACTCTCCCATTACGCATTAAAACTCATCCCAAACCCTATGAGAAGCATCACTAAATCTGATATAACCGTCCGTACACGAAGGTAGAGTCGAGAATCGGTGCGATCCAAGTCTAGTTTTCAACTCTGAAATCTTGATTCCCTCTGGTCGATCGGTCAAATGATATCCCTTTACGTGTCAATTGAGTCGGTGGTAAGGCAATCTTAGAAATCTTTGTGAAACCTTCGTAATATCCACCAATCCCAAAAGCTTGGACTTGATTTACATTCGTCGGTCTAGGCGATTCACTCTGACTTCGATTTTCTGCGGATCAACGAAATTCGTCTTTGCTAACAACATGCCCCAAAAACATCACATGGTCAAGCCAAAACTCACATTTAGACAATTTAGCATCTGATTTACGTTCTCTTAAGGTTTGCAAGGCTAGTCTCGAGATGATGTTCATGTTCTTCAATGATCTTAGAATAAATCAATATGTCATCAATGAATACCACAATAAAATCATCAAGGTATGGTTTAAAAATTACATTCATGAGGTCCATAAATGCGGCGGGGGCATTCGTAACTCGACGGCATAACTAAAAATTCAAAGTGGCCATACCTCGTTCTAAGCGGTTTATCAATGTCTTAGGTTTGACTTTGATTGATGATACCCGATCTAAGATCAATCTTAGAAAATACTTGCGCACCAATGGCGGTCAAATAAATCATCAATACGCGGTAATGGATATTTATTCTTCTGATTACCTTGTTCGATTCACGGTAATCAATACACGATCGCGATGAACCATCCTTCTTCTTCACAAACAAAAGCAGGTGCACCTACGGTGACGTCTTGAGTGCGAAAAACTTCTTGTCTAACAGCTCGCAATTGTTCCTTCAATTCTTCGATTCGGTTGGAGCCATTCATGTAGAGCTTTAGATATTGGTACGTGTGCAGGAACCACATCCACAATAAATTCAATTTCCTGTCAAATCCTGGCAAATCATGCGGAAATACATCAGGAATTCTCGACTATAGGAATACAATTCACATCGGTTTAACACTATCATTAGCGGAATCTGATCAATCTGAACACAGATACCCTTTACACCCCTTTCTAATCAGTTTGACAGCTTTTACAGAAGAAATCAGATATGGAGGAGGTACTACTCCACTCCCATTAAACACAAATTCTGGCAAACCCGGTGGACGGAAAACAATTTGCTTGGTCACACAATCGATAGTAGCATGATATTTTTGTAACCAATCCATTCCCAATATTACATCGAAATGATCTATGTTCAATGGTAGTAAATCAATAAACAGATGCATATCCCCAACAATAATTTTACAAGCAGGATACATATATGCACATGTCATGGATCCCCCAACAGGTGATGATACAGCTAGCAGATAGTTCATGGGTTCTAGGGGTCTATTCAATTTACGCGAAAAAGCATGCGATACATACGAATGTGTAGACCCCGAATCAATCAATACATAAGCATTTTGAGCACAGATAGAGAGAATACCTGACACAACTTGATCTCGGTGTTTTGCCGTCTCCGGTACTAGGGCAAACACTCGACCGCCTCATAGGCTCTTTCATTAGCTTTGGGGTTCGGTTTTGGTGTTGCGGTGATCTTTCTTTGCGCTTGACTTTACTACTAGCGGTGGAGCGAAGGCGATCTTTAATTACATGGCCCACCTTGCCACACCTGAAACAAGCTCCAGAAATCTGGTAGCAAACCCTTTGTGCTTGTTGCCACATATGGAGTAGGGTGGAGTAAACCCACTCCCTTGGTCAGCTTGTCGTCGACCCGTGATACATTTCTTGTTTCTTTGGGTTATGCTTGCCTTTCTTAAATTTGAAACTCTGCCTTTTGCCTTGCCATTCAGTTGTCGGTGTCTCAGATTGTTTCACCGCTGCAATATTTGTCTCGGCCATCAATGCCCGGTCGAGAACACCTACATAAGTTGGCATTTTCAAAACATTTATCCGATCCTGGATAGCAACACTAAGGCCGCCTTCAAACCTCCTGCCCTTCTTATAATCGGTATCCACCATATGTGGTGCATACCTAGCAAGTTCGGTAAATTGTTTCTCATACTCGGCAACAGACGTTTTGCCCTGTTTCAGTTGTTCAAACTCCGTTACTTTTCTGTCCCTGATGCACTGAGGAAAATACTTTTCAAAGAAGGACTCTGAATCGAGCCCAAGTCACAATGGTATTTGCATCGGGTCAACATCCACCACCTTCCGCTTCTTCGAAGGGTGAAGGTTGCTAACAATACTTTGTTTGCTTGAGCACGGAAAAACCTCAAACAACTTTTAGGTCTCAAGAACCCAAGCTTGACCTTTAACGGTTCTAAGCCTCCTGGAAGACGGCGGTTTCATTTCTTTGAATTTCGGTAAGAGCAATAATGTCCACCTCGTTAGCATTCACATTACGTACATTGTTCCGATTGCACGGAGGAGGAGGTGAAATTTGGTTGGTTGTTGTTGTTCGAGTCTTTCAATTATCAGTCCCATCATTTGTTCAAGTCTGGCCATTCTGGCCTCAGAGGATGATGACTCAGGTTCATTTGCATTATCCATTTTGCTATAAACAGTTATAACAGTTATCATTATAAGCAGTTGCACAATTAAACAGTTTAACATTTTAACACAAAATCAGTCAGCCATAAGCACACACTTTTCAAATTCATGAGATGCCCTAATTGCTTTTCTAGGACACCCTATAGCTCATTTGGACACGTGTGTGCGGTATAACTCGTGGTAAGTATTGCTCTGATACCACTCTGTCACGACCCAAACCCGGCCCTATGGGTTTAGCAAGAATCGCGGCGATGTCGAGATTACAAGGCTGCAAAAGCGATGTCTGATCAAACAGTCTGAGGGCTGGCGGAAGCCAATACAGTAAATAACTAGTGTCCATTGAGCTGTGAAAAATCTGTATGCCAAAAACATTTTTATGCATTCATACAGTTCAAAACAGTACAATCCATATCCAGTCTATACAATGATACGGTCGGTCGATCTGAGGATCAAGTCCCTAGACAACGATCTGATAAAGCGATGCTTGATCTATACAACGGTACAAAACAGTAAGGAGACCGATACGGGACACAAAAACACCCCAAGCCATAGCATGGCGTCTCGGAACCTCGCAGTGAGGCACATAGGCTGGCTTGACAAAATTGGGGACTGACCCACACTCTAGCTCGATGCAGTTCTTTGAGAACCTATATATATATATAAACGGTGAGCTAAAGCCCGATGAATAACATAACGTGTAAAGAGGTTATGAATGAATGTCCCTACGATAATGAAATCAATTCATTATCTGATATTTCAATCTTTCAAGATTTCATCAATCGGTGTTTCAATCAATCGGTCATATGTGGTACATCCATTAGCCTATAACGATAGGTCCAAAAGGACCGCCTTAGAACCCTACAAGAATGATGGCCATCAATCGATGCAGTATGGTTCCACAAGGAAACCGGCGAGCTCTGTAACGATCGATAATGATAGGTGCTAAGGATGCCACGATGAGTTGAAATAAAGGACATACATTCATTCAATAAACAATATCAGTTCAATAAACAGTTCAGTTCAGTAATCAAAATATAACCATTTTGAACATATCTTTACACAATCTGTTACTCACAGAGATTGGGCTATAGCAGCTAGAGTGCGTCCCCGGGAGCCAACCCTAAACAGTTAACAAATAGAACACACACTAAGTTCGCAGTTGGAAGGATGATAATTAAATCCCTAAATTTCCTCGGTGTGGTTCTATGTCTAAATCCTCATTAAGATGCCTTAAACTAGGCCTAAGAATGCCTAGGATGGAATGAGGATGCAAAGATGCGCTGAAACGATTTGAAATTTTCGGTGAAAGCAGGGCCTCGCTTCGGCCTTGAGTTTCCCCTTTCGGCGGACAAGCCAACAAAGGTCCCCGCTCGAGCGTCAACTTCCCCGCTCGAGCGTGACACACAATCCTTCGCTCGAGCGCGCCTTCCTTCGCCGAGCGGCGGATGAAACGATGCAAGATCTTTGGATGCGCGATTTCTCGCTCGGCGTGAAACACTCCGCCGGTAATTTGTAAAACAAGTCGAAGAAATGCTGGGAGCATGAATTCCCCGCTCGAGCGGCACTTCCCCCGCTCGAGCGGACCTCAAAAATCTGGAAAACCCAGAACTGTGTTCTGAGTTCGAAACTCAAGTTTGGGATACCAAAATCGATCCTCTTGGGCCCATTTCCTGGAAAACTCTTTTAAACACGTAGAATAACAAGTTTTAAAGCTCAATTTAAGAAATCAAGGCCCAAGGGTGTTTCAATTAAACTCAATTTCAAACTAATTTCAAGAACACTTTTCAAAACATGCAATGCATGAACTTCCAACCAAATCCAAGCTTCAAATCTTGCTCTATTGAGCTCCAATCTTTGAAAACAATGCGAAAACATGAACTATAACAATACCATGAACATGCATGTGACAAATTGCCATGGACTTAACTCAAAACCCAACAATATTAACATGCATGCAAGAATTATGCTACAATCCAACATTCTTGAACTTAAAACATGGTTTGATTCTACAATGGAGCCTAGAATATGCAAGGTGAGGTTCAAGACAACAAGAAGACAATGAGTTCCTTACCTAGAGTTCCAATCACAAGGTGAGGAGGTTAAATTATGCCAATTACACTTCAATTCCAAGCAATCCAAGCCAAAATCTACAAGGCCAAGTCAATTCTCACTCTCTCTCTCCCTAAACTTCTTCTTTGGTCGGCTAGAGCAAGCAAAAGGCTGAGGAAAGCTTTGATCAACATGTACTAAGGCTTAATATAATATCCTAAGTGGCCCACTAGGAGTGGCAATATGGTAATTACACCTAAGTTTGCAATTAACTCGTTTTAAATCTAATTTAATCATTCCTAATCAATTTTCAGATAAATATGCCATAAAATCAGAAATATTCTACTGAGTCTAAAACATCAAACGGTTTCGAAATCGGCCGCCGATAAGGCCTTCAATTAACAGTTTAAACATACGAATTCAAACAGATAGTCATTCAAGCCAACAGATACAATATGCAATATAACAGACAAACTTATTCAATTTCAGTCTCGATTTCAATCAGTTCATTCAGTACTTCAGTTGATTCAATTATCAGTCATTAGCGGTCCAGTTTAGCAATAATCAGTATTTAATTCAGTGGTTATTCAGTAATCGGTACGAGGGTTGTTACAATCTCAGCCCAAACCTAAGCCCAATGTCACGTCCTAAGTTTTATTACTCAAAAATATAACAAATACCCATTACATGTAGTAACAATTATATTATTCTCTCTTGAATAAATACAACTATAATACATGCCAAAATTCACATTGGAATACACATGAATCTCTCATTACAGCAAGCATCTCTCATTTACACTATGACATATAATAGAAAATAGACTCTTCAATCCTCAATTCGGCGTTTCAAACTTCGTTCCTGAAAATGGTTAAAATAATTGGGATGAATACGAAGTCTAGTAAGAATCTTCCTTGATTCTAAACAATAAGGTCCCTAGATACATGTGATCATGAAATGCTAAAGAGTGATATAAACATAAATTCATTGTGCTCTTTTCATACTTAAATTACAATACATATTGGTAATAACATTCTCATAAAGAAATTCAGGAAAACTTTTCAAAGAAAAACTCTTTCTTTTGTTTCTGTATCAATCAAATATATATATATTTTTAAAAAAAGTATTTTCAAGAATCCCTTGCTAACATTACCTAGAGGTATAAACATAACAATAAGTCATTCTTCTACATGTCACAACAAAATCATAACCCATTATAATCCACATAAGAAGAACCCACACAATCCCATATATTCAACTTTACCCAATTAAGATTATTCACTTTCCATTATCTCAACACATGTACAAATCTCATTACAATCATTCCACACGATCCAATTGAACACCAGCTCCATTACTAAGCCTCGTCATCACACCACATGCTTTACTGGTCACGAGCCGGAAGGAATGCGGAACCTCACGCTTTACCAGTTGCAAGCCAGAAGGAACGCGGAACCTCACGCTTGACCAGTCACAAGCAGGAAGGAATGCGGAACCTTTACACGTTTCATCGGCCCACATGCTTTACCAGGCGCTACTTCGGAAGGAAAGCAGAGCCTTTATTAAGTGCCACGCTTTGCCGACTCAAATACGGCGGGAAACGGATCCCAAGGCAATATCACAATCCATCAATTCCTTAAGTCATTACTCATTATGATTTGTGGGCAAGACCAACACATTCATTCATCATTTCCATTACCTATTAGCTTAATAACACGTACTCATTATGTTCTACAACATTCTCTAGTATTCAATAAGTCATTCGTTGTTACCATCCAGACAAAACCTATAACAACATTCATTATTTTTATCACAAAATTCATCTAATAACACATTTTTAGAAGCATTCTCAATTCTTATATTCCAATGGTCTCTTTACTTTTCCACATTATTATCAAGTCTTCATACTCAATTTCACAAGACAATAATTGTAAAAACCCACATTTAATTATTATTAAAAAAACAAATAAATAAATAAATTAATTAATTTTATCTAGAGTCTATCTGAAATGTATATTAGTGTAAAAGTTAGTTTTAAATTGACCCAATTCAATCACTAACAAAGACATTATTAAGAATAATAATTTTGTGGGTGTTCAATATTTGTTGTTTATAAATTATTTTAATTAGGATTCAATATGATAATTATTCTTACTAAATACCTTAGTTAAAAATCTTAGTGTATCAATTTTCAGAAACTCCCACAAATACACACACACACACACACACACAAAAAAAAAAAAAAAAATCAAACCTTTGTAGATTTTTGTGGCAAGACTTTCCACATGTTGGTTTGCATGTTTGTTTAGGGAAGAAGAGCTCATTATGCTCTTGGAATTGAGGGAAAGAGCTTAGAATGGAGAGAGAGAGAGAGAGACTCAGAGAAGTGACCTCTATATATTCATGCCACACACAGTGTTTATACATACTGTGTTCGTAGACTAATCGGGAAAAAAATGGGGGAATTCTTGTGGAAGAAGAGGAGGTTGAGGTTGCATATTTTCCTACCATTTTATTATTCTATTTCAATCCTACAACTAAGTAAGAAAACCCTCCCAACCCTCTAATTTTTTTTTATTGTTGAAATTTTCAGATTTTATTCATATGATAAAATGACTAATTTATAGATAGAAATTTTTATATGTATGCATGTAAATTTTGTTATGTGTATATCAAATATTTGAAGATATTGATAGTCTTAAAATCATGGTATTATTGTAAAAATAGGCTTGCATGTGTAGTTCATACCATTATAGAGTGATTTGAAGAATTTATTTGGTCCTTGAATCTGCCAGAAAATTTGTACAAATTTGTAGACAATTTTATACTCAAAATTTGAAGAATATTTATTCTACAAAGTTGTTGAGAATAATGTCTAGTTCATCCACAAAAAATTTCAACAATTATGGAGTTTTTTATGAATTTATACAAAATTTTAACCAAATATGGAGCTATAGGCAGATTTTATTATGTGTTTGAAAAATCATTAAAAATTTTATATTAAACCAAATCTGGTAATTTCTAAGCAAAAAATGAAATTTGAGAAGTCTAGTTTCATAATAAATTTTTATATTATGGAATTGATTTACAAATTTAAGTATGGAATTAATTTAAGAAAATGTGATGAATTTGTGTCATGAACATTTTTGGAATTTTTAAGAATTATTTATAATTTATTTTTGAAAAATGATTTCTGAAAAATGACGACAACATGTTTGTTGAGTATTTTGTTGATTTATATGAATTTTGGAGTTGTATAAGTAATTTATTTATAATTTTATTTGCAAGATATACATTCTGAAAATTTTGGCAGATTAAGGAGGAATCAGAAAAATTATCTCTTCAATTGTTTCTTTGGACTAAAATTTATTATTGTGCTAATCTAATCTTGTAGATTAAAAATCTATGCATGTGTGTGATTATGATTTATTTCTTCTTTTTGGTATCTACATTATTATTTCATACCATAGTTTAAAAAAATTATTTATTTAAATTTTGTACATTTGTTTACTATTGTGTGACATGTGTAATATTTTATGTTGGGAATTTTAATGAGTTGGTATAACATTATTGGTAATTAAATATTGAATTATTGTGAATATCTCAACAATTAAAGAAACACGAAATTTAACCAATGATACATTAAATTTTAAAAGTAATGGAGTGAGCCCGGTTTAGAATCTTGCGCAAGTGAATTGCGAACCCTAACATGGCACGGGCAGGTATTTCGGCTCTTATCGGTGTAGGTGATATAAGGTTGATGGTATGGGTGTCACAACATAGACCGTTCCCTTTGGGGTAGACCGTGATGTCACGACTCAGGTACGTAACCCTGGTATGTGGACATCATTGGTAGTTACAGTAAGTAACATTTAAATATTTGACCAAGGGGGAGTCAGAATTGCCCGTGGCCCTTGCTTAGCAGTTGGATGGAAATAGTACTCCGTGGGGAGTTACTTAAATCTATCCAATAAACTAAATCTATGAAAATTTAAAAGGAAAGGTAAGCATATTCCTTATGATAAAATACTGCTTCCGTTTGTTATATTTTTTTAATTGATTTATTATTATCTATTGTTATTATTTCAACTGATAACATTCCTTTTATGCTTACTAAATGTTACTTGTTATTTTGTTACTACACATTATTCATAAATTGTGAGTATTATTATTGGGGTGGGTATTTTCGGGTAGTAGTATCTTATTGAGCTCGTTGCTCACTGGTATTCCCATTGCCCTGGCGTTTTATGCCAGGTACCGAAGAAACCGAAAGAAACACTGAGGCCTTGCAAGGCGACACTCAGTCTTGGTTTGCTTGAGGAGTGCCAAGTTCCATGAACTATTTTCTAAAATTTCTAGTTTTTCTCTAGTTTTCTTTTTTATATTTGTGTCATTTCTTTTATGTACTAAGACTAAGTTGTGATATAAGAACTTTAAATTCTGGGTTGTTAAGTAATGGATGTTAGCAATATTGGTGGCAATGTTAATTTTAAATTCTAAATCTTATTATGATGTCCTTAAATTTTGGGGCGTCACAATAATCATTATAAATTATCCCCGATTAATTAATTTAATTAGTCATCTTAATTTCTTCAACATAGTTATTTTCCAACCATTAATCATCATTATTTATTCTCATCTCTACAAAACATAAACTTAATTTCATAAATCAAATGTCAGTTGAAGCTTCCTTCATTCCCAATATAGATTTGATAACTAGGGTTAAACATAAATTAGGGCTTTTTACTATTTGACACAATCACATTTTCATGACCTAAACATTTTATATTCCACTTAAATCATCAATTCCACTTCCATAAATTACAAACTCTAGCTTCCTTCACATACCATTTTAAAAATCTATCCACAAGAAATTATTGCACATCTATCCACAAGAAAATATTGAAGAAAAGCAAGGAAAATCCCTACCTTAAGCAAGAAGAGAGAGAAATCCGAAATTTCAACTTCAACAAAAACATGATCCGCTTGGATAGATAGAAAGCCCTAGGCATGCTCTTCATTTTTATATGAGGAACATGGGTTGAAAAGTGAAAGAAAGGAGATGAAACTCAAGCTTGAAAGCTTGAAACCCACAACAATGGTGGAAAAAAGAGGAAGAAGAGAGAGAAAGACAAGAGAGAATAAAGAAAAAGTGGACCAAAAATGATTTTTAAATATGTTGAATTTGTACCCTTTGCTCGAGCGAAGAAAGCTTGGCTCGAGCGGAGAAAAGAAGCTCCCAGAATCTCTGAAAATTGCATAGTTAGCTCGAGCGAAGAAAAGCTCGCTCGAGCGAGCATGCTTCCAACACAGAAACTTAAAATTGAAACAGACATAACTCTCTCGTTCGGACTCCGTTTTAGGTGGTTCTTCTGTCCAAATTGAAGCCCCGAAAACAAGATTTCCAATGGTTCTAGCCTCATATCCAAATTCAAAGTGTGAAAATAGAAAAGGGCGAAAGAGTAAAGGCTAGTCAAAAACAAAAACTCAAATTTGGGGCTTTCGATCTAATCTTGTCTAAATACCTTATTAAGGCTTCAATCAAGGTTCCAAACATCACCCAAGGGTCCTCAACTATAACATTTAAGGTTCATTTGCCAACCCATCAATGCCAAAAGTCCCACATCCATACAATTTTTAAGGTGATGGGTACCAATTTACACCAATCCGATACGTATTTGAGATCGAGCCATTACACCCAAGACCAGGGAGTACTTGGGCCTCGGGTGGGCTAGCGAGCGGGGCCTGGGCCGAGCCTAACTATTTTTTTTTATTTTAAAAAACTTTTTTTTTACCAAAATAACTTGAAAATATGAGCGGGTCTTGAGTGGGCCAATGAGTTGGCTTTGAGCCAGGCCAATTGAGGGGCTTCGAGCTGGACCAAGCCTTAAAACATACGACACGGTCTAATGCCCAGGGTGACGAGCTGGGTGTCATGACCCAAACCCGCTCCTATGGGTTTAGCGTCGTAACCGGCCAGTAATCCTCGGATTACCAAAGGCCTCTTAGCAGATTAGCAAGTATTAAGGGGCTGCAGAAGTAGCTAGACAAAATAAACAAAGTCCAATGAGCTGTGATGACGTACATGGGACAGAGTAAATCAAATTTATTTATATTCATAAGCATACTAGTCAAGGGACACCAATATTTACAATATTATTTACAGATTGTAGTTCCCAGATCCTGACTTTACAACAAACAGAGACTAGCATAACTACAAAAACAGCCATGGCATTGACTTCAACTGGAACCTCCTCGGGAGGAGCAACGGTTGGCTGACAAAACTGGGGTACGGGCCATCAACCCCGGGCCTGGTCTCGTACTTGCTCACCTATATACATAATATAACGAATGAGCTAGAGCCCAGTGAATAATAACAGTGTAAAGGGGGTTTAATGAATGATGACCATGTAGAATACAGAAAATCAATCTCTTATCAGATCGGAAACATAGGCATATTCGTATCAGAAAAGAATCGCAGTCATATCCATATTCGAATCATGTGTAGTACATTTCCCTTAACATAACATATCATGTTGGTCAAGCATAGTAAGTCCCATAGTGGAACCTCCGATACCGGGTAACATATATGTGCCACGGTATTGTTTTCCCCGGGCGAGAGCTTGTGCCACGGTATTCTTTCCCCCGGGCGAGGGCCTGTGCCACGGTATTCTTTCCCCCGGGCGAGGGCCTGTGCCACGGTATTCTTTCCCCCGGACAAGGGCCTGTACCACGGTATTCTTTCCCCCGAGCGAGGGCCTCATGACCATGTGCCTCAGTATTGTGTCCCTTGGGTGAGGGCCTCGGCTAGGGATACCACATTTACATTTTAAGGAAAACTTGGACTATCATTCATTCATTCAAACATAGCATTTTAGAACCTATCATCTCATGCCATTGGAAAATAATTAAAGTTAAACATAACTTTACAGAGTTATTACTCACAACAATTGGTCGGCTCACTAGATGGTCAAATGGCTCTTCACTTGTCCTGAGGTACGTGACCTACACGAACACGCATACAATTACCCGCTTGAAACACACGCTCGAGTTAGACGTAATGCACTTCGTTATTCTTAGTGTGTGTTTATCTATTAATTTCATTATGGAGTCTTAAACATGGCTTAGGAATGCCTAGGATGGAATGAGGATGCAAAAAATGCCTTAGAAAATATTTTTCATAATTTTCAGAAAACAGGGATCCCGCTCGAGCGGACATGCAAACAAAAGTCTCCGCTCAAGCGTAAACCTTCCCACTCGAGCGTTCTGCAAAACGTGACAAAAGTACTGGATGGGTGAAAATCACGCTCGATGGGCGCTCGACCCCCGCTCGAGCGTGTGACTCAGGTCCCCGCTTGAGCATGAATTGCCCCGCTCGAGTGGACTGTAAAATAGTGCAAAGTACTGGATGGTCGAATTCCACGCTCGAGTGCCACTTTCCCCGCTCAAGCATGAGTCCAAATTTTAGAAATTCCAGATTGAACCTTCAAGCTCTAAACCAAGTTTTAATGCACCAAATTCGATCCTCTTGGGCTAATTTTCTAGAAAACTCTTGTAAACTCATAGTACAACATGTTTCAAAGCTCAATTTGAGAAATCAAAGCCCAAAGGTAAGTTAATTAAATACAACTTTAGTTCAAAACTCGAGAACATGGGAATTAATGCAAAACTCATACATGCATGAGTTCTAATGAATTCAAAGCTTCTAAAACATGCTCCAAAGAGTCAATTCTTCCAAAAACATGATGAAATCAAGGACTAGAACAATAATATGGACATGCATGCAAGAATCTCCATGAAAATAACTTCAAAACTCAACAATGTAAACATGCATGCAAGGATTCCTACTCAATTCAACATGTTAAGCCATAATTTCGCTCTAAACTCCAACAATGCTCTAAACCATGCAAGAACCAACTAGAATTCACAAATAGAAAGATAGGTTTCCTACCTTAGGTCTTGAATTCAAGATATAGAAGCTCAATTATGCAAATAACCTTCAATTTCTCCAAGTCTCCAAGCTAAAAGCCTAGATGAAATTAATTTCTCCTTTCTCTCTCTCTCTAGTCAGTTTGGCCTCTCCAAGAGATGAATAAAAATGATGCCAAGTATAGATAAGCCAAGACTAAACAATGTCTAGCAAAGTCCACTTAGTGGCCAATTAGTAAATAAGTCCAACTATTGCAATTTAGCACTATTTAATCTAATTTAATCACACCAAATCACATTTCAATTAAATATACCATAAAATCACATAATTCCTAATTAGCATAAAACACTAATCAATTTCTGGTTTAGCCGCCGATAAGGCCTTCAATTTACAGTTTAAAGCATAAAACATGAACAGATAATGTAACAGTCAACAGATAGATATGCATAAATCATGCAATACATATGCAAATTAATCTCAGATTCCATCTAAATTACTGTTAGGCCTAATCACTCATGAATTAGCATTCATCGGAGGTCGAGGTTATTACACTAGGCTCAGGCTTGGGCAGGCCTAGTTGGGCCTAGCCGCAAGCAGGTTTTGGATGGACCGTGGACTGGTGGACCGCCTTAGATATAGTGTAGCGCTCGTGAGTAATTAGCTTTTTTTTTTTTTTTTTTTCTTTTGGAATGTAATTTCAAATTTGTTGTCACTAATAGATAAATAATTTCCCAAAGAACGTTGATATGAAATGTCTTCAAAAGAATAATTGTTTAATGAGCCCTTTATATTTTTTATTTTATTTCTCAATTTACACTATAATTTTTAGGCCCCGTTTGGAAATTGACTATTTAAAATATTTTTTTGGCTTTTTAAGAAAATATTTGCAAAAAAATAAAAAGAACTGTAACAACCACCTTCTTGCTTATTTAATTAATCATGTTTAATTGTTTGACTTGCATTTATTTATGTGGTTATATGATAATATGTGCCATGTGTGATATGAGTTATATGATTTATTTTGTAATGTGTGTAGAAAACATGTATATGAACATGTCTGAATAAGAAAATCATAAGGTTAGAATTAAATATTTGGATAGGTGATTAGAGCCTAATTCACATTAGTATGATTAATTTTAGTTTAATTTAAATTAGGTTTTGAAGGATTAATTAATGTATGATTAGGTTTGATTTAATTTGGTTAGTGAGGTTCATTGGCATTACTTTAAAATTAATCAAGCTTAATTAAGGTTAGTGACCTAATGGACTTCCTAATTCTAGTAATCAATTTATAAGACGAAGAAGAGTTTAGACAACATGCATGTACATCACAAAGAAGAATTTAGAGGAATTAATTCATAATCTTGACATGCATGGCATCAAATCATGACATTCATGTTCACAAACTAATTTTCTTGCATGGTTCCTAAAATTTGAAAAGAATTTTCCATGGAAATTGATGTTGTAACATTTAACTCAAGATTTTTGACTCCTTAATTGGAAATTTGGATTTTGTTTCAAGGCTATGTTTTGAATGTGATGGTAGAAATTCAAGTTCAAGGTTGGTTCTTAAGAATTTTTGAGTTCTAATGCATGAATTTGGAGCCTATTTTTGAAAAGATTGAGTTCCAAGCTTGAAGGTGTTTTCCGGACAGCTTAGAACCCAGAATCACACGTGCGGTATGAAGCCCCGTACATGCAGAACAGCCTCCCCTGCTTCACGTTGTTACTGCTTTAATTGCACGTGCAGTGATGGTTCTGCAAGTGCGGCCATGACCTTCATACGTGTGGTTTTTAGGACAGATTGCCATTTTGTTTTATTTTCATTTTTCTGATGCATGGGCCTTCATTCGCATGTTTTAATCGCATATTTGAAACTCATTTGCATATCATGATTAAGAAAAGATTTAAGGAACAATTAGAAACAACTTAATGAACACGTGGCAAACTTTTCGAATAAGTTTAAAAACCGATTAAACAAATCGAATATGTTTTGAGATATTGTACTTGGTATGTTTGTGTAAGTTATACGCTATGTTCTGAGCAATCTGTCTGAGGAGCCATCAGTGAATAACAACTTAGTAAAGCTATGTTTGTCTAAAAGTATTCTCTGAATTACAAGTTATGTAATGTTTCTGAACTAATAATTTATGTAAATGAATAAATGATTGTCCTTTTCTGAAATGTATTCATGGCATCCTTTAGTATATGTTTCTATTATTAGAGATCTTTGTTGGTTCCAACTCTTGGAACTATCTGTCTAACCTTCATAGTTATCTGTTCTGATTATGTATGACCATCTGTTTTATCTGTTCTAGTCTGCTATGACCATCTATTCTGTTTTGCTAATGGATGTACCATGTATATTTGATTACAAATATGAGTATGACATCGATATGTTATGAAACTTTGATTCAGGAATTTATACTTTTGATACTTTAAATTGATTTTTTCACATTTTTGGATATCATTCATTATCCCTTTACGTTGTTATTATTCACTGGGTTCCAACTCACCTTTTATATATGTATGTTATAATAATCCGACTCTCATATGTGATTCTGATATATTCTCAATCCCTTACTTTGTGCTTTCAAATGCTTACTGTGAAATTTTATGAGGAATTAAGGTTAATTAAGTGAACCCTATGATTATGGATACATATCTGTTTAATAAGAAAAGTATCTGTCACGATTAGAATGTTGAATCAAAAATTGAGGGCCTTAGAGACTTGATAATCTGAAATTGATTTTATATTTAGAATCAGCATAATTTTTAGGTAATAATAGGCATTGCTGTGAAATTTCAATTTAGGATGATTAAACGATTGATTTTTGTCCTATTCAACTTTATATATTTATATGCCTCTTTGAATAAGGAACTTAGAATCTTAAAAAAAAAATAAAAAATATCTCCTGAGAGAAAGGTTAGAGTAGAGAAGGGATTGGAGGAAGAGGAAGGATTCTTCAAGAACAAAGATTGGGGAATTGACAAAAATTCAAGAGTATTAAGTTTAAGGTGAGTTTAACCCACTTAGATCCACCCCTTTTCTTGCTTTAGAATAGGAATTTCTTGTTGATTGTGTGATTTAGAGTTGTAATGGAAGTCTTGTATGTGTGTGTTGGCTAGTTAACATGATAATCTCATCATTTAATTATTTTAGTTCCATTTGAGCTATCTAGTAAGAAGTTATGTTCTATCTCTTCCATTTTTAAGTACGAACTCAAGATATGTGTTTCAATTGAGAGAACTAGGGTGGTGATTAAAGTTTTGTATAAGATACTTATTCAATTGGACAATTGTACCTATCATTGTTGTGTTGATGCTTGACTTGAACTATGTGGAGGAAATTATGTTTTACTCTTGTTCCAATTGAACCCACATGGCAATGGACATATGATGTTAAAAGAATTGACTTGTGATTGTTATGATTATGGAATTAAAATGAATAAGGGCCCAAGTAGGTTTAAGATTATGTTTTCATGTAATTTTGAGCCTAATTCTTGTGTTGTATTTGCCTACTTTGAACATTACCTTATGTGTTTCAAGAGGGGTTTTATGTGAATTTCGGACTGGAAATTGAGGCAAATCGCCGTCGTCTTGGTCATGGCCTACGTCACGGGAACTCGATCGCATGTCGAGTCATGGCGCATGCGGAAATGAGGAATTTTGGGCACTTTGGCTACTGTCTAAAAAGCACGTGCGGGGCATCACCGCCGACGTCACGGAGTCTTCTTTGCCGCGTCACGAGGCTCCATGCTAAAAAAAACAATTTGCTCTGTTTTGCGTGCTTGACCCTCGGATATTTTTAGAATTTGTATTTTATGCCTATTGATGTTTGTAAAATTTAGTGAAGTGAAATAACTCAGGAAATGATTCAACAAAGAGAAGTGAACTAATTTGTAAGTTATGAATGTGTGCAGGACACACTCTGGGAGTAAATAGCACGTCGTCACAACACTGTGAGTAGTAGTACTGCCGTAGTACGCTTTACATACAACTAATGATTGCCATAACATTCTGTCATCGCATGTTAATTTTGTAATTATGTGATTGATTCAAAGAATGTGAATGAATGATGGAAATAATGTGGATACTTTCATATGACTCTGAAATTTTGTAAGACTCTGAAACTAGCCTCTGATGATATCTGAGCCTATGGCCAATCTGTATTTTCTGGTATGAAACAAAGTGCGGTACGGAACTAAGTGCTATAGTATGAGTCACCTCTAGAATCTGTACGAGACACCTCTTGAGTTCATACATCCATAAAAAGGGCTTAATGCCAATCTGTTTAAGGGCTTACTGCCAATCTGTTTAAGGGTTTATTGCCATTCTGTTTAAGGGCTTAATGCCACTCCGTTCAAGGGCTTAAAGCCATTATGTTTAAAAGCTGGGCCTAAGGCCATTCTAAAATTAGTACAGAATCAGATTAGCCACATGATCTCGGCATTTATACGCGCATTGATATGTATTATGTTTTAAATTGAGCATTGAATTGTTTAAGTACTATTATTCATTGAGCCTGGCTCACTCTCTGTTATGTCTGCTTCTGTAGGTAACCAGCCGGGAGGTCAGTCCTAACCCATGGCGCTCGTCCTCTTTTGTCAACCTTTGTGCGTCCAGGGCCTAGATGAAGCCACTCATATTTTTGTGAAGTTTTAACGAACTTTTGGCATTGTACTCTAATTATTGGCCTAAGGTTGAAATGTGTATAACACTTTCTTCCACAATGTTTTTTTTGTTATACGCCCAATCATCAGGCTAGGTTTGTATATGTGTGTGTATATAACTGATGCCCAGGTGCATGTTTCTGTATGTTATTTACCTGTTATAATGTTGGTGATCCTAGCATGATAGTGGTAGCTCAATGGAGATTGTTTACTTGTATTTTATGGTATTTAATGCTTTCGTTCAAACCCCGTATGTTATGTATGTCAGGTTAAATGTCCGTTTCTGAACAGGTCATGCCCAAACTTTTAGGGGCGAGTTTGGGGCGTAACATATGTGGTGATTGTATGCAAGACCAAGCTTAGGGGCGTCTGTCTAGACTCCGTTTTGTGAAGCCAACCTTTGTGCCTTACGTCGAGGTTCCGAACATGTCAAGCCCCAAGGCTTCTTGTATTTTGTGGAGTTAACCCTTTTATTATGTAAATAAGTTGTTTTATGAAGTGTGATGAAAATGTTACCATTTGTAGGGTTTAACCCTTATCTTTTGACTCTTTTTGTATGTAAGATATTTTGGTGTTACTTATATGTAATTATTGAAGTTTCTTTTGGTTCATATAAGTCTTCACAGCTCATTAAACGTTATTTTAATATGTATACTTCCGCAAGCCCCTATAACCATATTTTTGTCTAAGTAGGCCTTTGGTAATCTCAAATTACTGGCCGGTCACCTCGCTAATCCCTTGGGGTAGGGGTTGGGTCATGACTAAAATGATGTAACTTTTTATAGTAATTTTTGTAAAATTTTAACTAAAAATCATACTCCTCAAACAAACCTTAATAATGCCAAAATACACTTGATATCTTCAAATCAAACTCTAACCTCAATTCTAGTCATTGTAGCCTACACAACCTACAACTCTAACCACCTATCCTCCTTATATGAGGGCTTTCCACATCCCTTCTCCAGTTGCAACCCCCTCTCCAACTTATCTCCTCTTCCGATCACGATAGGATGTTATGGATGTGGCGATTGCTGGTGATGTGTATAGGGTTGAGTCCAGATAATTTGTGGCCTAAAAAAATAATTAAAAATGTGGCCTTTCATATAATAATTTTTTTTAATAAAATATTTATTCAAAATTTATTTTTCTAGCTTTTTGAGATGCAAAAATATTAATTAAATCTTTATATTCAAGTTTTGCTAACAAATCTTTTTGGTTGCATGGTTTCATTATGTTTGAACTCTTTTAGATCAATCACTCATTCATTTATGGAACTTCTGCCTAAATTTTTTATATTATCATCTCTTTTTTTATATGGTTTCAATATGTTCCAAGTCTTTTGGATCAATTACTTGTTCATTTACAGAATTTTCGTCTAAACTTTTTGTTATATTTTTATTAATTTTAATGAATTTATCAAGAGCTCCTTTTCTAGATTAAATAATATCTTCTATTTTTTTTCTTAAGTTTTTCATATTCATATTCATATTTTCTATTAGACATATTTGTTTTTTCTATAAAAAAAAAAAAAAAAATGAGTACAACACAAGAAATGAAAAAAAAATTATATAAAAAAAATATTAAAAGGGTAGAACAATAGAACCTGATGATGAATCAAGCCTTTTTGATGATGAATAACATAATTGTTGACGATGAATCAAGTCTTGAAGAATAGTGCAGATAGTGGATTACAAATTAGTGTAGATAGTGAATCAAGAATAATAGAATTGTTGATGATTAATCAAGCTTTGAAGAATAGTTTAGAGAGAGAGAGAAAAAAAAGAGCTTTTTCTAATGGGGGGAGAGAGAGAGAGAGAGAGTCAATCAAAATATAAAGAGAGATATCTCTACAATCAAGGAATATTTCTACAATCAAGGAAAAATTATTTCACTTCCATTATAACTCAACTGTTCCCATTCCATCTAAAAAAAAAAATTGTAATTTTTTTTGGGAGACTTATTTATAAGTCCTATTTCGGACACTTATGCTATGTTAAGTCATGTGTAATTTCTTATAGAGTTTCAAGTCCTATTTAGATAAGAATGTATTTCACAATATCCTATGAGTTGTAAATAAATGGTATTAATATACTATTATACATTATAATGGTAAAACCATATATAGGAAATTGAATATTATCATAGATCACATTCAATTTAAAAAATCAAAAACCTAGTAAGTTTGCGAAACGTAACGTGACACGTCACGTTACGTTTATGTAGGTGTCACGTCACGTTACCTTACGTGTATGTTGTCATATTACGTTTATGTAGGTGTCATGTTACGTTACGTTTATGTAAGTGTCACGTTACGTTACGTTTATGTACATGTCACGTTACGTTTCGCAAATGTGTATTTTGAAATTCAAATTCACATTCATATAGATATGATCTATGGTTACATTTAATTTCCTATATATGGTTTTATCATTATTTATGATATTAATAACTAATATTAAGGGTAAATGTGCCAACAAACTTCACATAGGACTTATGGGAACATAAATTTTTTAGTAGGACCATATGTAGCATAAGTTTCCCTAATAGGACTTATAAATAATTTTTCCTTTTTTTTTTTTTTTTCTTTTTTTTTGTGTGTGCACGCACGTGTAAGATAAAGTTTAGGCACTTTGTTTTGTTTTGGACCTTTTTATTCAAAATAAATAAATAATAAATCACATAAGCATATTATATTATATCAAAAAATTAAAATTTTCCAATTTTACCTAAAGCTTAGGCTTGACTACCCTTATGATAAGGCCGACACTGGATGTGTACTAAGAGCATCTCCAATGATTTGCCATTAGAGCTGCCAAAGCTATAATATAGCAACTTTGAGGAAAAAAGAGGTTCTCCAATGGTGAGATATAACAGTTGTCAAAATTGGCAAATGCCAAATCTGCCAATTCACCCAAAACCAACTAATTTCCTTCCTTTCCTTCTTCTCTCCCTCCCCTTCTCATCATTTTCTAGAAAAAGCTCAAAAAAAAAAGAAAAAAAAAAAGAAAAAATGAGATCACTTTTTTCATTTTGCGAAATTCAAGAAATTTTTTAAAGCAAAACTCACCAATTTGTTTAAACAGTTTTGGCAATTGACATTTGAAAAAAAAAAAAAATCAACAAATTTTTTTTAAAAAAAAATAGAATTTGACTAAAATAACAACAACATTTAAGCAATTTCAAATAAATTTGAAGCAATCTCAAACAAATTTCAAATAATCTCAACAAATCTCAAGCAATCCAAGCAGTAATCAATAAATATTAAGAAAATTTTAAACAATAAATACCTAGATTTAAAGAGACTTGATGAATTTCAGATGATTGAGGCACTCTGAAGCTTCGACTTCATCTTTTTCGTTTTCATTTTCTTCAGAAAGTCGATTTGGATGAGTTTCGGTTTCAAGGGTTTCATCTTCTTTGTTTTCATATTCTTCTTCAAGTGATTTCAAGGGTTTCATCTTCTTCGTTTTCATATTCTTCTTTAAGTGATTTCAACGGTTTCGGTTTCTTATAGAGAAATAGACAATAAAGGTTTAGGGTTTCTCACTGACAAATCAAAGATAAAGGTTTAGGGTTTTAGTTTCTCACAGAAGGTTTCAAATTTTTTGTTCGATGGAGAACATGAAACTGAAGTTCATGATCTGCAATCCAAAGAGGGGGGGTGGAATATAGAAGATGATCTACGAGTGAAGAGGAGGTGATTTGAGATCCGAAGTTCGTGATCTGCGATCTACGATCCAAAGCTAAAGTTCATCAAGGCTCCACGAGTTCTCTCTCTCTCTCTCTCTCTCTAATCTTCACTGATCTGAACATTCCGGAGTGAAGATAGAGTGAGAGAGAGAGATAGAGAGGAAGACGACCGGTGATCGGTGATGAGGGTAGGAAAGAGTGAAAGAAAGGTTTAAGGGGGATGGTTTAAAGGATAAAAAGAAAGAGAAACAGAGAGATGCAATTGAAATAAAGAAGAAGATAGTTCATCTTAGAGAAACAGAGAGTTGGGAGACAGGGGGTTGTGGTGGAGAATAGGGTTGAAGAAAGAAATTTAGGGTTTGAGGGTTAGAGATCAACGGTGGATGTGGTGGTGGTTCTGTTGGTTGTGGTGGTGGTGGTGGTTCTTGTAGTTGTGGTGGTGGTTATAGTGATAAAGAAGCTGAGAGACAAGGGAAGAGAGTATGAGGGGAAGAGATGAAGACGGTAAAAGAGAAGGAGAGAGATGAGGACAGTGAGAGAGAGGGAGACATATGCAACACCTTGCTACTCTGCAATGGAGAGAGACAGAGAGATAGATAAAGAGAAAGCTAACTTGGAAGATGGGTTCAAATGATTCCAAAGGGTTCATCTGAACTGTTGGATTATTTATTTTGTCATTGGAATGCACAAATTGAGCAACGACTCTTTTCGTCCTCCAATTCGGAAATGTTTGAAATGGCTCTTTTTAACGGCTATAAATTAAACGGATAAAAAAAATGTCATATTTTCACTCTCTACAATATAAACAACCAATCTCAATTTGAATTCACAACTTTCAATCCACATTATTTTTTTATTTTTTATTTTTACACAATCAGTATGGAAGATTCATTAAAAACAAAGAGAGGAAACTCATTCACCACTTAAGAAGATGTGACAATTTGTAAAGCTTGATGTCATATTACTGAAGACCCAATTATTGAGAATTCGCAATCTCATGCTTATTTATGGGGAAGAATTTTTGAAAATTATTGATTGCTACAGAATGATCACTTAAGAACATAAGTGTCTATCTCATCTTGATGGGGTGCAATCATGAAATGTTGCAACAAATTTCGTAGGTATTTAGTGCAAGTCGAAAATCTACACCCAAGTGGAATGTCTCAAGTTGATATAATAAGATTTCATCTTCATTTGTTATGTTAGTTTTTTTTTATTTTGTCTTATATAAAATTTAACTAATTAATTAATTAAATATTTTATTGATGCAGATACTTCAAGCGAAACTTTTATACCATCAAGATGAAAACAAACATTTTATTATTGAACATTGTTGGCCAATCTTGCAAAATAATATCAGATGACAAGATGTAACTTCTACGAGCACAGTGAAGTCAAGGATACATGTACCATTTTCCCCTGATTCGGCTCTCGAATTCCCTATGGATAACTGCATTTCTCTTGAAGACGATAACAGTCCAAATGTTTGTAATAATCCAACTGTTGGTAATAATCAAATTGGTGAGAGTAGTGTCTCTACAAGGGGTAAAAGGCCTATGGGTAGGAAATCTGCAAAAGAATTGCTTTGAAAAAGTCAAGCTATTGAAGCTGAAGTTTACAAATTTAATAATTTGTTGGAGACATTTAACCAATACCTTGTTGAGAAGAAAATGAAAAAACCTGAAAGAGAATAAAAAAGAGTTCAAGCATTGCTAGAGATGAAAGCACTTGAGATAAAAAAAAAGAAGAACATTTGCAAAAGATGAAAGAACTTGAGATAAAAAAGTAAGAATATTTTATAATGACTACGGATATTTCTCATTTGGACCCTCAGACGAAAGCATATTACATAATGCGCAAAAATGAGATTTTCGCAAAATGGTTCGCACATATCAGCAACCCAAATTACTATTTTTCCCTGCCTCCTGATAAATAATTACGGGAAAATATATTTTTTAATTTTGCAATGTCATTTATTAGTCAATGTAATTTTTATTATTTCTTTTTAAATATAATTTTTATTTTGCAATGTAATGTAGTGGTTTATGCAATTTTAATGTAGTTAATAATTTTTTTTTTTTAATTTTGTAGTTTGGTGTTTTTTTTGATGAGGTGAATTATATAAATTAAATAAAAAAATTAATTTTTTTAATTTTTTTATATTTATCTAGTAGGGTACAATGTAAATATTTAATTTTTTTTTAAAAAAAAAAGTTAAAAAAAAGGTCACAAAAGACAAAAATAAAAATAAAAAAATACTAAAAAACTTATATCTAAATAACACCTACAAAATTTGAGGAAAAATTAGTTGAAATTTGCCAAAAATAGAATGTGACCATTAGAGTACTATTGCTATAATTTGACAATAACAATGCTATAAAAGCAAATACCATTGGAGATGCTCTAAAGCTCTGTTTGTTTTCAGAAGTAAAATGGAAGGGATTGATAGCGAGAGAATTGATAATGAGGGGGTTAAGTAAATTGTATTTGTTTTGATAATAGTTATCAGTGTGGGAATTGTTAAATTATTACCCTATAAAAAATTATAAAATATTAAAACAAATAAAATTATGATTTTTACTTAACAAAAAATACAAAAATATTAAACATTAAAGTTCAAAAAAACAAAAAATGCCCAACATGTAAGAAAAAAATAAACCTAAGCCAGTGGACTAAATACCACCTACACTTCCTCTATCTCAATCCTCTTTCCAAACACCATCATAATTTGGACCTGTATCTCAATCTCTTTTCTATCTCCCAAAACAAATAAAATATTAATAGGTTCCATCTCCACCTCTATCTCAATCCTGATCTCCTCTATATCTTTCAAAACAAACCGGGCCTAAGATGCTTAGTTGTGTGATGTCAAAAAGAAATTTTTTTATTGGGGGATAGAATTGTAATTTTAAAAAATAAATAAATAAGTGGTGTAGAGGGAGCCTTGTGTAAATTGATTTTTCCACAATATAAATAACTCCATAACCCTAGATCCAGAGAAGTGAAGAAGAGCCGCTCATAGATCGCCGCGGAAGAGAAGAGGAGAGCTTGAATCTGCTGAAGTCGGGCATGATGTCCTGCCGAAGCTCCTTCGATCTTCAATCTCCATCGTTTTATGTCGCAGGTAAGTTTGGCACCGGCTTGAAATTCGTTTCATCTCGTCCGTTTGTTTTCTGAGAAAATTGAGGGGAAAAAAAGCAATCTTTTTTCTCGGCAACCAAGCGGAAATGATTTTGGAGTAGGGTGCCAATTATCTGCGACACAAACTAATGGAGAAATGGAGATCAGAGGCGTTTTAGGCAAAGCATTTTGAATGACTTCAGCAGGATCATACTCTCTCTCTCTCTCTCTTAACTTTTTCATTGAAGATATAGATGTATCAGGTAATTTCAGTTAGTCTAATTTGTTTGGGAAGCGTGTTTTTTTTTTTTTGGTGTAGATTGTTTTAGTTGTGGGATATTATTGGAGAATTTTTTTTGGAAAGATAATTGGATTTTTTTGTGATTAGATGTGATATTTGTGAAAGAAAAAGTGAAATAATTAGAGTTTATAATTAATCCTTGGATTAGTTAATTCAATCAGAATTGCTAGTTTATAATTAACCCTTGGATTGAAGGAAAAATCGGGCTTAATTTTGATTCGGTGTGTCAAAAATGCTGTGTTTGATTTACAAAAAAATGTGAACTTTCAACAATTTTGACTTTGGTTCTGAAATCAAATCAAACTAAAATTTGATGACAAACCCGACATTTAGATCTAGTTTGTTGGTGATGCGAGTGGAGTTGAGACAGAAATTTTAGGATATTCTTTCTTTTGATGTAGACCTCTGTTTCAAGTTGCAAATTTTACAAATTATGCTAGCACTGGTTGAAGGAGCCAGGGTGCAGGAGCAAGTATTAAGAATCAGCATAGTATGAAACAGTCAAACCGATTAGAAAATTTAGCAACAAAAATAGCAAGAAAACCTGTGGGTGCGTTTGGTAACGTTTACGTTTTCAGTTTATATTTACAAAAATTTTATAAACTGGTTTTTGTTTATTTTTAAAAAAATATAAACTACAAACGCGTTTGATAATTGACAAAATGTTTCAAAAAATTTAAAAATATAAAAAAGAGTGAGAAATGGCAAATGGTGGCAAGTGGCGGCGGAAGACGGTAGTGGAAAGTGGTGACGGTGGGTGGTGGGTAGCTGGTGGTGATAGGTGGTGGGGGATGGGTGGGTGACGGTGGCGGGCGGTGGGTGATGGTGGTGGTGGTGGCAGGTGGGTGGCGGATGGCGGTTGGCAGGTGGTGGTGGCGGGTAGGTGGCGGGTGGTGGTGATGGGTGGGTGGGTGACGGTGGCGGGTGGTGGGTGGTAAGGTAGGTGGTGGCCGGGTGGTGGGTGGGTGGCGGTGTGGTGGTGTGAGTGGTGTGGTGGTGGTGGTGGCAGGTGGGTGGCGGATAGCGGGTGGGTGGTGATGGTGGGTGGGTGGGTGACGGTGGTGGGTGGTGGGTGGTAGCGAGTGGGTTGGTGATGGTAGTGGTGGCGAGTGGTGGGTGACGGATGGCGGGTGGTAGTGGTGGTGGTGTTGGGTGGGTGGGTGGGTGATGGTGGCGGGTGGTGGCGGCAGGTGGGTGGTGGGTGGGTGGTGGGTGATGGTGATGGTGGTGGTGGCAGGTGGATGGCTGGTGGTGGTGGGTGGCTGGTGGTGGATGGCGGTGGCTGGTGGGTGGTAAGTGGTGGTGGCAAGTAGGGGGCGGTTGGTGGTGGGGGGCGGGGGAGGGTAGTGGCGGGTCGTGGGGGGGTGGCAGGTGGGTGGTGGGTGGTGGTGGTGGCGGTGGCGAGTAGGTGGCAGGTGGGTGGCGGGTGGTGGTGGCAAATGAGTGGTGAGTGGTGGTGGTGGGGGGTGGGTGGTGGTGGTGGCAGGTGGTGGTGGGAGGTAGGTGGTGGTGGCGGAAGACGGTGGTGGAAAATGGTAGCGGGTGGTGGCTAGTGTTGGGTAGTAAAAAAAAAAAAAAACTGAAAACTCAAAATGGAAACACATTTTTTGTGTTTTCATTTTATGGCCAAATTTATAAACTGAGACCACTGATTTATAAATCAAAAATTTTACCAAACAAGTTTTTATTTGAGTTTTTTAAATTTTTGTAAATATAAACAGAAAACGTAAGTGTTACCAAACAGCACCTGTGTATTTTCTTGACTTAGAAGAGATGTTTAAGATTTTTGGACTAGAATACACCAATGAAACTGGAAGTGAATGACTTTGTTTACTGTAACGTTTAAACATTCTCATTAATCGGCAATTGAAATGGTCTTTATTAACCTCAAAGGCAGTAATCAAGCCATTTCTTGGTCTGGTTCTTGGCTCAAACATTCATAATTGCTTCCCCTTGTGTCAATAAAGGGTTAAGCTTAGTTATTAAGTGCCTAAACACTTGTAAGGCTTCCTAACTTTTACCCCCACAATCTATACGCACATTACAGTTGGTGGTCGTGTTGGGCTAGAGTGAGGCCCATACACGTGAACCTGTCTGACCAATCAAGGTTCTGACGGTCTAGCTAAAAGCTTTGAAATGGGATGAATTCAACTGCAGACCACGATGAGGGCACAATGGTATGCACTGTGCTTTCTTGAACTTGATAATTTTGAATGACTTCAATCGATACCCCTTGAGATTGTAATTTGACTTAAAAATCTTTTTATGCACTGTGCTTTCCAGTCTATCATTATACATGAATCTATACAAGTACAATTTATAATACATGAATACATACAACTCATGTTGATTATTTGCTTACAACACAATGAAAGCTGTAGATGATAAGAAGTTCGAGGGCAATGCTTCTCAAGCAAATGGAACATATTGTCTAAAGTAATATTGAAGGAGCATCGCCAAGGAAGGGCACGCTTCTCTGCAGAAGTATTTGGCATTCCTCTGGCTTTGCTATCATTGGATCAAATGGGTTGCGATCAGAAAGAACTAAACCTTGTTTGATGCGACCCACATACCGAGAATGCAGTACTTGCTTCGAAACAACTGGAAGCCGTATGGACTGAAATTCTCCGAGCGCTGAATGCAGATTTTCTGCTCCCTGCTTCTGAAGGCACTTGCCTAAAACTGTTGCGTCTAATATTGTCATGTTTGTGATCCTTGAGCTGTGCGGGGTTTCTGGATGAGCAGCATCTCCAACTAATACAACATTGTCCCAAACTATTTGTTCTAAAGGATCACAATCATATATGACATTTATGAAAGGTTCCTTTGTTTCTTTCATGAGTTTAACCATTTCAGGAACCCAAACCTTCTCTGCGTCTTCATACATTTCCTTGATCATGTCGCTGCTTACTTTCATGGTCACTGGTTCCTCTGCATTCACATTTTCAACTAGTCAGTTCAAATTGGTTAAACAAGACCAGAGTCTGCAGATGAAACTTAAGGAATTGAAAAAAGGCAGTCTCCCAGTGCCTGAGGCTCGCTCTACCACAGGATTTGGGGAGGGTCAAATGTACACAGCCTTATCTTCCCATGCAGAGGTTGTTTCTGTGGATTGAATTCATGACTCCGAAGTCCTAATTGAGCAACATGACCATTTTGTCAAAGCTTGCCCTCTTAAGTAAAGGAATTGTTTAAATTTATTTTGGAATTGATCCAACATCCTTAAACTGTCTTTTCTTCTCGAAATGAGTCAATAACCAATTTGTTTTTTAATATCCTTACACTGTCTAACCAATTTGTTTTTCAAAACACTAATCTATGTCCGGCAGTCTTTCCAGGTCAAATTTCCTATAAATTTCTAGCCTATCCAGCAACAGTTACAGAAGACTGTGGAGATCAGCCCAGTGTGCCGCTATAAAATTTAAGTTTTCATCTCTTGCAAGTTTCCATCTGATATTCTTGTCACCATCTGTTGCTTCATTCTATAGGCAAACAGAAACTTAAAATGAAAAAGAGAAATGAGGGAAAGTTACTGATCTTATTGTGTTTGAATTTAACGAGGGCTGTCTACAAACCTGTGGCATGCCACATTGTCTGTAGGTCACATGAGTGGCTTGTAAAAGGAAGAGAAACTCTTGGAAGAAAAAGAAAACTTCAAATTTGACTGTTTGATAATATGGTCAAAAAGCCATTTCGATGACCATCTCTTCAGGAGCCAATACCACAAAGATCTCATGCAGGTGATGCCATTTTTTTTACAGTTTACTTGATATAGAGGTGTACACAGAGGTTCAAATTTGGTAAAAGTATTTTTTAAGGGGCCAAGGTTGGGTGCAGATCAGGAAGCCACGACTCGTTTAAATTGTTCGAGTATATCCCCAACACGCTCCCACACATGTTGGACATAAAAACGTGAAAATATTATAATTTTCACATAGATAACGATGTTCGAATACATGACATATTACATGCTCTGATCTTGATTATGTTAAAATTTTGGAGACATCCAACCCAAGCTGGAGTGACTTAGGGCATCTCCAGCCCTTACCCTTTACCCATATCAAATTTATTAAATTAGAGTAAAAAACTACCAAAACATTCATCTCCACTCCTTTACTCAAATCAAATGACATTCAAATGTTTACTCAAAAATTTCAAAGCTATTTTGTGACTTTGAAATTTGTCACTCAGCCATTACTAAAGCTTTTACATAGATATATGCTTAAACAAGAGCTTGTCTCTTGGAGTGATTCATATCAAATAAACATTTTATTCAAAAATTTTACTCAAGCATAGTTTTGAATAATATACTACTATATTTATCTAAATAGTCCACTATATCCTACAGTTACTTCTGATAACATCATACACATTACTTACCCAAAAAAAACATCATACACATAGGTTGTTAGTATGTAGTAGATTTTGCCCCAAATAGCAATTACCAAAAGCTAATGCTACAAAAAGTATAAACAAACCCTAGAAATGATCCAGTACAACTTAGGGCAAATAAATTTGAGAGAGAGAGAGAGAGAGAGAGAGAGAGAGAGAGGAGAAGTTGTACCAGATCAATGGAGAGAGGCAAGGTGGAGGTTTGTAGAAGGTGGGGATGACGGAGCCAGGAGTTGACGATTTTCTGAGAGACGGTGTCGAGGCTGAGTTCAACTCCGATTGGGCTTGGGTTTGGTGGTGCAATTGATTTCTTCACCACCACCACCTCCTACCCTGCTCTTAGAACATCTGCATCAAAGTAGCTAAAATCATTTTTTAGCTAAATTAGTGATATTGTTTATCAAACATGGACGTGCATCAGCCTCGCTGCTGTTCATCGCTACAACAAGCGAGATACTGTTCATCGTTACAACATAGAGATTAGTGATATCGGATGTCCGGTCGATCAACCGGCCAGTCAACCGGTCAACAGCCAAGAAAACATGCAACACCAAGTAAAATACGAATAGATTCGAGACATGCAACAGGGACAAACGTCTCATCATAATCAGCACCCTCTACTTGTGCATAGCCTTGAGCAACTAACCTAGCTTTATTTCTAACCACAGTACCATTCTCATCAGATTTATTTTTAAATATCCACTTGGTACCTATCACATTCATGTCTCTAGGTCTGGGAACAAGAGTCCAAACTTTGTTACATTCAAATTGACCTAACTCTTCATGTATAGCATTGACCCAACTATCATCTAGTAAGGCCTCTTTTATATTCTTAGGTTCAATTAATGCAACATAACATATATTAGATACCTCCTCCCTGATTTTGTCTTCAGGTTTTCATTCAATTTGCAATACTCCCAATCACCTGTTGAGTCGGATGATTCAGTTTTACCCTTGCTGATGGTTTGAACTCTGAACTTGTAGTAACAGGAGCATCAGAAGTGGTGTCTCTTTATACACTCTTTGGACTCGGACTTACCTTAGAAGTTGGTGCTGACTCACTTTCTTGAGCTTGGACCTCTGCTTCTTCTTGACTTTGTGGTTCAGTATCCAGGATTGGAGACTCACCATTTTCTTCCTCATTTATCACTAAAGTAGGAGAACCTGTGTCATCTATAACCACATTGATCGAATTCCATTAAAGACAAAGTTCGCAAGTTATAGACACGAAAAACTCTACTAGTAGTTGAATACCCTAGAAAAATACCTTCATCACTTTGGGAGTCAAATTTGCCCAAAGGCTCTCTATTTTTAAAAATGTAACACATGACACCTTGCCCCTTCACAGTGTTCTTTTCAGTTTTTGGAGCAATTTTTGGTGGAAAAGTTTTGGGTTTTTTATTACCCTTATCTTTTGAATTAGGATCCTTGAAATTAGACTTCTTTTTCTTTAAATTTTTTTTGAACTGTTTGGTAATCATAGTCGTCATTTCGGACTCTAGATCAAACTCAATCTTAGGGGTCTTAGCAGTCTTATGAGTACTAATAAAAGCCATACTATCTTTTTTTTTTTTTTTAGAAATCTAGTACGCTTCATAAGTCTGCAACTTTTCAACCAACTAATCAAGCTTGAGGGTATCAACATCTTGAGCCTCCTCAATAGTTGTAACTTTTGATTGGAACCTCTCGGGTAAAGACCTCAAATTTTTTCCAACAACTTTAGTTTCAGGGATTTTTTCACTGAGTGTGAAATAGGAATTCACGATGTTACTAAGTTTAGCATAAAAATCATCAAACGTCTCATCATCACACATAAAAAGAGTTTCAAAAGCGGAGGTGAGTTTTGACCTTTTAACAGAAGTAGTACCCTCGTGAATAGTTTCAAGAATATCCCAAGACTCTTTTGCTACCGCACAAGTCCAAATACGATGAAACTCTTCAGGTGTGATGGAGCAAAAAAGGGAATTGAGAGCCTTACTGTTCCAACTCGAATTTTGATAATCGAATGCATCCCATTTATGAAGAGGTTTGGAAATATCAACACCACCAATAGTGACAAGAAGTTCACTTGACCCATATATCACACAGTGCCAAACTTTCTCATTGATAGATTTTAAAAACGCTCTCATACGAGCTTTCCAATAAATATAGTTTGTACCATCAAGTAACGGAGGTCAATGGGTTGAGTCACCTTCATGAATTGAATCCATATCACCAATCACACAAAATCACACTCCTATAGTTTTGATAAAAACAAAGAGTGATCTGCTCTGATACCAATTGAAAAACCTAGGTGATTCGTGATTCAGCTCAAGATTAATTATACCAGTTCCAAAACAATTAAAACTAACAATCTAAATCATCAAGCTCGTACAATAGTGTACGGGAAAAAAATATACCTTCTCGTATAATCCTGTTGATCAAGTCTACACTCCTCCGTACGACGTCGCTTGGTCACCTGAAAACACAAACGTGAGCTGGCCGGCGGTTGTGTGCTAGAAACCTCTCCGATGACTAAGTCAGAAAGCCAGACAAGTAGGCAAAAGCTCAATGTAATCAGGGAGCAAAAGTTGCATTACCTTTTCACAGGTGATATTGGTGAGCTTATATAGGTTTCGCGTGGCACAATCCTGGTAGGACTCTAACTTCTCCATGCAGAGTCCTCTTAGGATTCATACTCTTGGAAGATAATGCTTATCCCCTAACACCCTCCCTCACTGCTTAAACCAAGTGAGATGGTTTTACCACGGCTGGACTCCAATACGGCCGAAGTAACCTGTAGTTCGGCCCTCACTTTCCTACCTCTTACCTCGGCTTTCCCGTGCCACGACCGAGCTAACCATAAAAGAGTTGAGCCGAACTATGGCGTGCTAAACCGGACTGACACGTCTGAACCGGTGTCACTCTAAGACCGGTCTATTCCCAAAATACCTTAGACCGGACTAACTTGTGACATGCTGCGACCAAGCTACTGGTGCCCCGTCTGTCAACCGAACTACCCCCCAGTGTTCTCCTGACTGGTGTACTTGCTATCTTTCGTGCTTGGGCTTATCTCGGCCCAACACCCAGCTCGGCCCAATTTATTTGTATAAATTACCCTCTCAATTGCCCCTTAATTCCATCTGCGTAGCATGATAGGGATTACCTGTCTACCAGCCGAGCTAAATTTTTTAACCTTTCCAGCCGAGCCAGCAAACTTGTTAGCCTTTCCAGCCGAGCTAACAAACTTGTTAGCCTTTCCAGCCGAGCTAACACTCTGAAACTTCAGAGCCGAGCTACTTTTAAGCCGAACTGTCCTTGTCCGGTCAAAACGTCTCTTCAATGACGGCAACTGAAACGCTTCTTCTCCCAGGGACACGTGGCAGCCCCCGATTGGCTCTTCTTTGTTGCGTCGCCTCAGACTCGAAAAAATTTGAGCAGTTCCGCCTTCAATCTTAAATCGTTTTACAAAAACATGCCACATTTTGGATCACACCTTACTCTGTTCATCTTCTCTCTCTCTGTGCCTCTGTACTAATCGTGAAGCTGCTGTGTTCGAGTTCTTCAAGCCTTCACTTCTACCTCTCTCTCTGGTAAGCTTCTAAACACCCATTTCTGCTTTTCTTGTTTTTGCTTTCGTTTCAATCCATAGCAGTACATTTTGTGTATTTACAAAGCATGTTTCCATTTCCAATAATATTTGAAGTTTCTGAAAAACCCTTCATAAGAACACTATGAATGTAATGAAACAAGATGAGAACACCTTTTTGATCTTTGCACATGCCCCAACCGAACTAGAACACTGTTCTTGCAATATATAAATTTAGGAAAACTGGAACCGAACTAGAACTTGTACACATCATAGTAACTTCAATAAGCCATCAGCTGATTCACAATAGCCGAAATGAAAACCCACCGAACTAGAAGTTCCCAAACCCTCGACCGAGCTAAGCCTTGGGGGCAAAGCAAGCTTTCTCAGTTCCTAAACCGAACTCAGAAAACTGCCCCTTGATGCTTAGTTGGAGTAACAGAAGCCATAGGTAGAACCGAGATAACCAATTTTCTTGGTATACCGAGATATCAAGCACCTTAAGAAAATCCGAGGTAGATCCTGAAATATACTGCGTAGCCGAAGTAGGTCTTGTCTTCTCTTGCTTTGCTGTTTTTGTAGCACGGTCAACGATCTGTGCTTAACACCTTGTTTTCCACTTTGCAGACTTAGGTTGCCAGGCACTTCCCTGCGCTCAGCCGAGCTACTGAGCAACCTTTTTTGACCGAGATAATTTATTATTAAATTATACAATAAATGGGGAAATATAGGTTCCTAGTAGAAACCCCAGGAGGCTTAGCCGAATTCCGCAAGGACTACAATATTCCTGCCGACGTCAACCTTACCCTCGCTGAACTAGACGTTGACCCATGGGGCAACCCAGGTTTTGTCCCTTTCACCATTCAGTCAATAATAGAAACCGGACTACGATTCCCAGTCCAACCACTAATCTGTGAATTCCTTAGGCAAACCAGGCTATGCCCAACCCAACTCTCCACCAACACCTACCGTATAATAATGGGCATAGACGCCCTAAACCGCCAGACCGGTCTTAACCTAGGCTTAGCCGAAATATTGCACCAATACTCCATAGGATCCAAAGACGAAGGCTGGTGCTATTATTTAAGAATACGCCGTGGCCGAGAGAAAATAATTAAGAACACACCGGACAAAGATTTAAATGATGACGATTACTTCTGGGTGTCTGGGAACTTCGAGGACCACCAGGCCCAGATCCCAGGCGGAAGCATAAACTGGAACAAAGGAATCCCTGGTATACTTACTTCGGCTGCAATGCATTCTTATCTTTTACTCCGGTTTCTACTCTGGACCGAATTAACACTTGTTTTTTCTTTGCAGATAAAGCCCATCTCCTTTCAAACTACGGCCACCCCAACCTCGGTCTTCTGCGCGCCGCACTAAGAGTAAAGGAGAGAAGTTGGGCAAAACTTCTAAACTTTGAACCGACATACCATTACACCGGTCGCCGAAAAGCGAGGGTAACTGACTTCCTACTGGAAGAAGCACCAGAACCGGACCCTACCTTACCCCAGATAAACCTTGTACCACTCACAGCCGAGCAAGAAATGGCTAAGAAGAACAGATTGAAGGCCCTCCTAACCGCAACAACTCCATCCGAAGTGCGGACAACCGGCCAAACCACTGAAACCGTGGTGGCCCTTCCATCGCAACAACCATCCTCCTCACGCCGAAACAAGCGTGCTCGGACTACACAAACCGAGCCACGTCTTGTTGACGAGGACGAGACCGTCCTTCCAGAAAGCTCTCTGTAGACACCCCATTTTTGACCGTCCTCAAGACTTGGACGTCACCGTTGGAACACTCGGTGATTATCCATGTCTGTGTTCGTTTGGAGTTCCCGGAGTTCTCGGCTGCGCGCGCCTTGCCTCAGGACCTCCGAACTCGACCGTTTGTGTTTGGTTTTGCACCAAACACTTGTGTTTTGCCTTGGAAAGGCAGGGAATGCTTTGTGAGGCATCCCCACACACCACCGGCTGGGGCTAGAAGCCACCGGCTGGCTAGAGTTGTCATCGGCACTTTATTGTGCCGGTCGGCACTCTTTTGTGCCGGTCGGCACTAAATTTTGTCAAAATGACATTTTATGCCGGCCGGACAACGTGCACTTGCTTTCGAGATATTTTCGAGACGGTGTGTGCAGTGTCTTCCCTCCATACACGTGTATGGAGGGATGAGCTTGCTTAGTGGCTAAGCTTGTAAGCTTTTGGCCTATAAGAGGGAAAGCTCTTCCCTTTGCTCAAGGGTTGGCTTCTTGAGAGACTTAACCATTGTTAGAGAGAGCCAAGGTCTGGTTTTAGGTTAGAATAGTTGTATCTATCCTATCTCTCTCTTTCCTTGCTTGTTTAGTACACTAGGTGCTTTAGTTCACAATATTGCACTAAAACACCTAGTGTCCCACCTTCTCCTTGCAACTGAGGTTCTAAGGGCTGGTTCTTGGAGTTCTTGACTGATTTTGAGCTCAAGGAAGCATCAACCACAACCTTTGTGAAGGGGACCATCAAGGGTAAGAAACTAACTTCATTTACCCCATTTTTGCATTCCATTTTTACCTAGTTTAAAACAGTTTTTGTGCTTAGTGATTAACACGTAAAATCTCTGTTTTTAAGTCCTCTTTATTGTTCATTAAGAGTGTTGTAAGGTTTGGGGAAGTTTGACCCCCCTTTAGGCTTTGAAAAGGCCCCATTTTGTGCTATTTTGGAGAGATCCGAGATTTTGGTGATAGGATCTCTTCACCACTGAAATCTTGAGGGATTTCAGTGGTGAAGAGCATGCCTTGAAGTCTCAAGAAGGAGAGGGCCACCCCCCTCTCCTTCATGTCCTTGAAAAGGACAAATTTTGCTTCCTTAAGGAGCTTCATGTTTGAGTGTGTGTTGAGCATGTTTGGCTTGTTTTCCATGCTTATACTACTATGATATAACATGTTTTCAAGTTGGTTTTGGTCTCCTATGCATGCTTAACATAGTTGCCTTGTAATGCCTCTTATTGCCTTAAAATATCTAGGAAGTGTGTCCCTATTTCTAGCATGTTTTAGACTTGAGTTTGTGAAGCTTGTATGCTTATTTTTCCATGGTTTAGCTCTGTCCATGGTCGTTTGAGTCAATCTTGACATGCTTTGTATAGCCCCTTTGTATTGTAGCTTGTATGCTTCAAGTATGTGCATGTGTAGGATGCATTGCCTCCATGTTTTCAAGGGTTTGGAACCCTCTTACATGCTATTTCAGACCTTATAATGTGCTTGTATCCTTGCCTTAGTGGTCTTGTTAATGCTTTAGGAGCATGTGTTGTATGCCCCTTGTTTTGACTTCAATGCACGCCTTTGATTTAATGACTCTTAGATGCCATCTAAGTAGCCATTTGGCTTTGTTTTGACATGCTAGAAATCTGTTTTGGGTCGATCAATGCATGCCATAATTGCTTTGTCTTGGTTTGGTTCAAACCCCCATTGACTAGCCTTAAGCCTAGGCCATTTGCATGCTTTGTTTGGCATGCTTCATTGCATGATTTGGCATCATGTTTAACTTAAATTTCAGAGTTTTAAGTGCATACTAGTTGCCCATGTTTGGCCTCTTTAAGTGTGCATGAGAGTTGCTTTTGTATGCCTAAGTCTTGAGCCTTAACACTTGCATGTGTGTGTGTGCATTTGGTCTCATTTTCTAGGCACTTCGGCCACTGATTTTAGGCCCATTTTGAGTTGCCTAATTCATGTATAAGTCCATCCCTCTTGTGGTTTGCATGCTTTCATTATATGCTTGTTTGTATACTTGCATAGACACATGACATTGTACATCTTGCATGCCTAGATGACATGCTTAGGTTTGCACCACATTGACATGCATGCCAAGCCTCTTGAAGTGAGTTTGATAGAGGTTTGGCACCCTTTTGTGCCTATATGTTTTGAATGCATTTGAAAGTGAAGTTGCACTCTTGGTTCTTAGGGCCATCATGCATGGAAATGCGCGATTGGTGGTCCGGGAATCGAGGCACATACCCTCTTGAGTCCACAGCATGATGTGGGATGTGTTTGGTGCATATTTGCTTTGAATTACATTGCCATGCATAGTTTGTCCTCTGCTGCTGTGAGTTGCAGGATCTGCAGAACATTTTGTGCCGACCGGCACTTTTTAGTGCCGACCGGCAGTTCATCCCCAGCCGATGGAACAATTCAGTGCCGATGGCCAAATCCTTCAATGGTGGAAATTTCGTGCGGTGATGATCTCGATACCAAGGAAAGTGTTACTAGGAATGTGGCAATTTTCGTGAGTTGGATAGCAGAAGAAACAGAGGCATACTTGCATGGTAGTGCGATTCCGAGCGAATCCCGCGCGCTGCAGTTAGCCCTCATCCCGAGGCATTTAATGCTTAATTAGATTAATTATTTAATTTAATTAATTTAGTTGATTTGTAATATTTAATTAGCTAGTTTAGTTAATTATTTATTCGGTCTGTATTATTATTTGGTCCCTCCGAGCGACGGTGCAATTGTAATAAGTGTGTGTGAGTGGGTGTATGTCTTCCAATCCCCATTTCTTTCTCCCTTTTATTTACCCGCTTATGTTGGTAGATTAGGGCACATTTAAATTAGCATACCTTATGCAATGCATGTGTGCATTCATGCATTTGTTTACATGCACCGGGCTCGGTACATCATACAAACTGCACCGCAATTTTCAATTCCAAATTGAATACGTGCTACTCGCGCATTTCGCATGCCATGTCTAGGGTTAGCCGAGCCTACTCTAGATTGCATCTATACCTGTGTTGCATTAGCCACTTAACATGAACTAGGTCATGCATGTTTGCTAACCGGGTTTTTGTTTTTGGCACGGAGTACGATGTAAGTATTTTATGCTTTAGCATACCACATGCGTGTGAATGTTAACATGATAGTATGCCTGCCATGCGGCTAGATGCTTATGTGATATTACTGTTTGAATGCCTGTGGGTGGAGGTTGGATTACCTGAGTTGGAACGACTCATTGAAATCCGTATTTTAGCCTACTTGCGAGTAGCAAACTCAAACTGTTTTCAAAACAAACGGATACGCAATGTTTATTTCCAAATTAGGCAATCTAGTCTATACTTGTTTGCTGTGCGCACAACATAGTAATTCTAGGTTAAATAATTGGAATAAGAACATGTAAGGTTTTCAAAAATGGATATCATGGTTAGTAGAGGCCAGCCTGCGGACCGGGCGAAAGGGGGTGCTCATAGCTGACCTTCCCCGATCGTACCCAAGCTCCCGAGCCAAGTCAACTTTGGTGATGACGAACATGTGGCCTTCGGCACCGAGTCAGGGTTTCCTAAATTTCCCAAAAATAAAATATTTAGGTGGCGACTCTGTAATCTGACAAAGCAGTCCATGTTTGGCACTTCTTTTCAAAAAAAACCTATTTTTCTCAAAACGATTTGCCAGAGTTGGACTCTTTGGTTCAGATTTAGAACCGTGACACAAATCGAGTCAGAACTGTAGAGAGAGGCCCACGGGCGCATCTACAGTTTCTGGCGACTCCGCTGGGGAGTTTAGAGAGCTTGACTCGAACTCGTGATATCCAGTTTTGATTTCACTTATGTGTTTCATTGCATTGCATGTGCATTGGTGCGCCTAGGACACCGTGTTGGCCATCTGCTATTCCTGAGCGGTTTGCCGGAGGCTTGTCTTGTCAAGGCATGTCCGTAAGGTCGACGGTTCTGCTCTCGCCAAGATGGGAACACAAACCCGGTTTTACCGGGGCACCCTTTTGGACCATTCGACCTAGTGCATATCGAAATCCGTAGTGACCATTCCAAACTAGGACAGGTTGCTCACCCGATATTAGGTTGCTTGGAACCGCTGCGTGCGTAGTGAAACCCTAGCTCCTGACAAAAATAGGACAGGGAAACCCTACCCCAACATAGGGGTGTATTGGCTCTCATTTACTTGCTATGTGCTTTTAGAGTGTATCTCTACAGGGAATGCATATACCAGTTTGTGGGCAGGCATCCCGCGGGCACCGATGTCGATTTTGAGAATCGATTATATCTCATGTATCAGATTCAGATTTGGGACAGTGATTTTGGAGAACAGTGTTCAGTAGTAGAGTGCAGTTGTTCGACCACGTCCGTGTTTGATCTGTCTGGGGCTGAAATGCTGCTTGTTTTCCGTTTCAGTTCAGAGATTCAGAAGGTCGATCCAGAACAGCTAGTGCCTTCTTCTTGCTGAGGCAGAACTGAACATGACGCAGAACTCAGAAGAGATTGTGGTCATGACAGCCGCGTTGAGTCAGGAAACCACCCCACAAGATGAGGCTACTGTTGACATGCCGCACCCGCCTAGGTCGCCCGCTGCACACCCAATCTGGACCCCTCAGTTCTATCAGGCTCGCGAGCCCACTACATTCGAGTTAATGGGGATGATAGGCGATCTCCAGAGGTCCGTGGCAGATCTCGCTTTAATGTCAACTCGCCACGGTTGCACCGTATGCCGGAAATTTCGAACCCAGAGCCCCGACATCGGGCGGATCGTGATCGAGCTCAATCACGGAGATGACCTCCACCCACAACAGGATGTACCAAGACCAACCCAAACCTCTCACAGCCGAGGCGAGGCAAAGACAAAGTAAAGGAAGATGCACTGCGTGGAACAAGCTGTAGGCGCCCAGCTTTGAAAGCCGGGGAATGAGAAACAACAGTATCCGCGATTGTAACCAAAATTGTGGATGATGTTTTCCACTCTACCCGAGGGTAGTCCAAGTCGATCGAAAATCGACAGCCCCGTCATGCCGAGTAACTCCTCTCATTCCCAATCCTACACCGGGAAAAGATCAGAAATCCAAGCCCGCGCCTGCCGATCCGCTTCGCGGTTAAATCGAGCAAGAATACTCAGAATTCCAAGTACCTGCCCCGAGGGCGCAGGGTCTTCCATCCTCTTTACATGCCTTTGTCTAGGGCACTTCTGATCTTGACCAAAAAGGAGCATCTTACACCCCTCGATCCTAGGCTACTCCCCCAAACCCTTCCAAAGAGCCATGATGCCACTCAAGATCTTGCGTATTACCATCAACAGTCTGGCCATACTACCGACAATTGTTCCCGCCTTCGGCATGAAGTACAGGATTTGATTGATAACAAGGTCATCCTCCCGCCTACCTCGGCCAAATCAGTCACTACAGAGTTCTTGGATTGTGAGGACACAGATACCGAGGACACCGATACTGCGAGTATGTAATTGGGATTCAACTGCCTGCGGGCAATATCTGGTACATTTTTGGATATGGCGTTTACGCCAAGATTTTTGAGCACCCGCCGATCTTTGGTTTTGTAAAACCTGACTTGGGTGTCGAGTCGGTCTTTTGATTTGTCTTGAGTCTGTCTCATTATTTTGAGTCAGTCCTTTTGTTTAAGGGTCTGTCTAATTGTAATGAGTCAGTCCCTCTTCTATAGAATACCAGGTGGCTTCGGGGTTGTTGCCTCAAGCACCGTTTTGTTTTGTAATTACTTCTTTTCTCTCTTTGGGTCCGCCTCATTGAGCCAATTTACATCCGGGAAATCAACAAAACAAACCGTGGCTACCGTGTTTCCATATTTATTGATCATGTTGGGCTAGTTGTGCCAGAGAATTCGAATGGGGTGACAGTGCATTCCACCTGCTCTTTTGTGCCTTAAAAATCATTACAATGACCTAAGTTTTTCAAAACCTTTTTGAACACTGCGGTGAAAACGAAGAGGAAGGAATTCCTTGGGATTTGTAAAAATTTGATCGATTGAGAGAAAGAGAGGCATGCTAAGCCCTTAATGATTCAAATCATGCTGGTCAGCGTGAGTACTGAGAAGGACCCTGGTTTAATCCAGACTGGTTCCACACTGTCTTCGGCACGAGCGATTCGTCGCCTCCTTAAAAACTTTCAAAAACAAAATGTTTTGCGCAATCCTGCGAAGACCTGTGTGGAATCGCTCTTGAGATTGCGCAACTTAGGATCGCTCTCAGTCTCGAGACTCGACCCTTCATTTTCCAAACCTTGGACCGGCATCCAGAATTTAGTTATTAATGCAAGGCCAGCTGCACTCGGCGACTCTCGATCAAGAGGCACCAAATCCGAGCAAAAGATTAGACTTCACCAAAAGAAGTTTGCAAAGCAACCATGATGGAATCTCTGCAGAGCACTGCAACCGCTATTCTCCTAAAAGGGAGGCGCTAATCTCAAAACCATTTGGCATGGATTTGTTATACTTTTACCCTTTGAGAGGCTCATTGGCAAAAGTTAGAGCAAAGGAAAAAAAAAAAAAAAAAAAAAAAAAAGAAAGAGAAAAAGAAAAAAATGATATATATAGCAAAAGAAATAAAAAAAATAAATGCAAAAGAAAAGAAAAAGAATGAAGAAGAAGAATATAGCTCACAAGGTCGAAAACCTGCAACAGGCGCCTTGGCAAAAGTTAGAGCATAAAAAGGAGAGGTTAAATACCCGAGTGTACCTTAACCGGAACTACGTAAGGCTTGATTCCCATGATTGGGATACGTAGGCAACTTCATCTTGAAGTCCAGCCCTTAACGCTTTCATAGCGTCTCAGTCCATGTAATGGTTTTGATCACCTGTGCCTTCTTCCGAATCTGATATCTCGGTTGCAACGACTGGAGTTGCGTGATCAACCTCCTCCTGAAACCCAGCCACCAACGCCTTCAAGGTGACTATGTCCATATATTGTTTGTGGCCGTCTTCATCCTCTCCGTGCCCGAGAGCCTGGTCGAGATCAATCGTTGACGAGCATGCTGCGGCATTGTCCAAACAAGGGGCAACTTTCCGTTGCCTCGCATTGCCATAAAGATTGCCCTGAGTTGCCGCCTAAACTAGGGGCAACTTTCCGTTGCCATGCGCCCCTTCAAGCAAGGGGCAATTTTCCCAAATTGCCTCCGATCCGAGGTTGCGATCTCGAGGGTAGGTTCTGCGGCTTGTTGAGCATTGACCGCTTATGAAAAATAGTTTTTGAAAATTTTACTAAGGTTGACTATTTTCTCGAAAACAATTCCATTTTTCCAAAATTGGGCCATGTCCGACCCAAAAGGAAAACTTTCGTGCTTGCAACCCGACTTGCATGATTTTGAAATAAAAATTGCCCAAGCACGCTAATCATGCTCATTTTGATCAAAACTGTTTTAGAAAGAAAACAAAGAATGGTCAGAGTAATGAACTAGGGGCACAGTCGAGTCAGGTGTTCTGTCTCTTCCTTGTCGTCAATGCACTCGCCAGAAAGGCACCCTATTTACCAGAAGGAATAGCCGCGAGCTAGTCAGACGGCACGAATCCCCGCTTATCCATCTATCAACCACTCAGGTGTGGGATATGGAATGGGAGATTAAAGAATAGAGAGGTGTGAGTTGAGAGGAAAGTGAGAAAAGGGGTTTTAGGGAAAAAACCGAGCCCAAGGGCCGAGCGACGTGAGAATCACACAAATCGAAAAGGGTGGGAAACTTGCCCAGAAAAATTGGCTCCTCAAGGTCTTTTGTTTTCAAACACGTCTGTGTCGTGTCTTTTGGTTTGTTAGTCCCAACTTAGTTTTGAGTCTTTTCCGAGTATGTCTCGTTGTGTTTAGGTCGTGAGCCTTTTACTTTCTGTACCTGAGTTCTCCGACGGTGTCCAGTTGTAGGCTCGATACCCAGGTTAAAAAACCTCTCTTTACCTCAAGATCGTCTGTGCTCAGAATGCCGTGCCATTCTCTACATCCATGCGAGGTAAGAGAAGAAATGGAAAATTTGGGACATCCGAGTGTGTTTCAATTTCAGTCAGTTCTACCTACCATGATCCGGCTTGTCAGATTGGGCTGTTTGTTCAAAGTTTGTCAGGTGTAGAATAAAATCTCGAGTTGTGAGTCAGGTGCGTAATGATCCCCAGCAGAACGCGGGCTATTTGCCAAGTTTGAGCAGTGATTTGTCTGGGTTGCTTGCTGTTAGTTGGTTGGTTATCCGAGTATTACAGTGCAAATGCTCCATTTTCAGACAACAAATCAAATTTCATTTACATTGAGGTGTAATATGATGCAATGCAAAGTAGGAGATATGTAAACATAACACTTTTCAGATAGAAAGTTTGTTTTATATAATCTGTTTCAAAGTACAAACTTTTGAAGAAAGCAAAAAACCGCTCATGCAAAGACATAGTACTCTATCTACCAAAAAGAGAAAAGTACAAGAAAAGAAATAAAGAACAGAAGCAAAGAAAAATCATCATCATCGCCAGAGGCATCATGCCTAAGGGTCACCTCGCCTTTTCCGGGTATAATAAAAAGCATCGCTGGAGCTGCCATCGCTGTCGAGCCCGAGCTATCCCGGCTCCTCCGCAAGAATGACTCTGTCCCCGCCTCCGACTCACCGTCTCCTGGAACTGGAGCTCGTGAGCTGCTCCCCACATGACCACGTCCCCCTCTGGTACGAGGGAATATCCTGCCATCCCGAGTAGAGAGGGGAGGCCCAGCTGGAGCAGCGCCACCCACTGGAGGGATCGGGAAAGGAGGCTGAAAATATAAAGAGCAAACACATCAGAATGCCGTGAGCAGTTTATCAGTGTACAATGCAGTGTGTGAGTACAGTGTGTGAATGCCGTGAGCAGTTTATCAGTGCAGAATGCAGTGTATAAGCACAGTGCATGAAAGCCGTGAGCAGTTCATCAGATTTTTGTGCAGTATGGCAGATTGTGCGAAACAGAGTATGATTTGAGACTGTGGTCAGTAAAACATACCGGCAGGCCGTAGACGGCCAAAGCGTCGAGAGTCCGCTGCAGCATCCCCATCAGGGAGGCATTCAGCTCCACAGACTGACGGGTATACTCGGAGGAAGCCTGCAAAAGTATTAAATACATCAGTATTCTGGGAGATATCTGAATGAACTGAAATGAAATAACAATGCCAGATGCAGAGATAAAGTAATACATACCGGAGGCAAGTCAGGAATACCAGCCAGCTCATGATCAGCCGGAGGAGGAGCAAACGGGATCTGGTAGGTCTCCCCACTCTGCCCCCTGTAAGTCAACATGGTAGGCAGAGCCAGCCTGCCTCGCCCCTCTCTCAGACTCTCCGCCATGAGCTCGAGCCTCTGCATGACGACCCCACTCCTCGCTTCGCCCGGCCGGGCGCCAGTGTCTAGCTGGATCACCGGAGCCCCGCCAAAGGCCGCATCAAGAAGGTCCGGACGATTCGAGTAATCGCCTCGCCGCAGCATCTATGTCCACGGCCCACCAAGGGTGTAGTCCTCCATCTGCTGGAAGTCAGATCCTCGCTCCCTCATACGCCGGGAGGATGGATCGGAACTATTCGCCCGCAACCCTAGGGTCGGCGATGAAACGCCACCTGTGTACCAGTTCGACAGATCGGGCCCTCCAGAGAATCCCAGCGCGAGGTCTCGATGGCGCCGCAGATACCGCTTCAGATCACCGCTGGTAGTGAAGCCCACGGCTGCCAGGTGACCTGAAATGAAATACAGTTGATTATCTACTGATATAGAAATGTACGCTCGAAAGCAAAGCTTAAGCGGACTGTAAGTAAAACATACCTCGGTGGGGGTGATGGTGTCGAAGAAACGGCGGAAAAAGCTAAAAGTGTCCCGGGGCCTCCGGACGCATCGCCCGTCGTAACGGCGAGAGAAGGGGACGACCAGAGGGGTCTCCGTCTCCGGTACTGGCTCTAGCCTAGGAAAGTAGGCATAGACCCACAACTGCAAGACAGATGTCAGAACATTTATCAGAAAAGCAGAATATACGTAATAAAGCGTAAATAGCGGCCGTATGTTGTGCGGTGTTGAGCGAAAGTGTACAAAGGCGAATAAAGCAGTAAGTATAAAGTGTATGTGTGTGCTGTGGAGTACAGATACAGACTACAAGTGTGCGGTATGTGAATACGAAAGTACAGAGCGGAAATGTAAAGCAGAGGAGAAGACATACCTCCCAGGCTCGCCAATAGCCTCCCAAAGAATGTCCCATCGCCACGAGAGACTGAGCTCATATAACCGTAAAGGGTGGCCAAAGCCGCGCCTCCCCAGTCATACTGCACAATCCTCTCGACGTCCACCAAGGCGCTGAGCAGGCAGAGGGGCACTGTGTTCGCCCGGTCGGCAAACAGGGTGGTCCCCAGCAAAAACATGAGAAAGCCGCGTGCATATCTCTCAGCGGCCTCCTGGGTCATCGGAGCTGCGTCCACCAGCATGGTCCGCACTAAATCATTCTCGAACCAGAGTAGCGGACGAACCTCGATTTAACAAGTGGCGGCGCCGCCGAAAGCAAGTGAACTCGGCGGCAACCCACTCGCCCATATTCAGATCGGCGGGATCGGATCACCCCCCACCCCGATGCCGGTGAGCATTGAGAAGTCATAAGGGGTCATCGTCATGTCCCCGGTCGCTGATAAATGAAAAGAATCGGTGGTGTCCCACCACCTCTCTGCCAGAGCGGCAAGAAGAGGTCTGCAAGCGTAAAGCCCGAGAGTCCTCGCAGAAGGTACCGGCCCGATCCACAATGCGGCTAACGGCATCAGGCAGCTCGGCGTACCAATCGCAAGCGGTAATATTCCCATACCCGCAGAGAGTATGGGAGTCTCCCTGTAGTCAAGAAATTGCAAAGCCATATGAAGATATGCACCGGTACAACCGTATGCGCAGATTTTTAAAATTTAAATAAAACCGCCGGTGTGCTTACAGTGAACTACGAGCGTGCGATGCGTCAGTGTGTTTTAGATGCTCCAGTGTAAACTTGGTACGTGTGTGCACATTTTTCAGATTCAAGTAGATGTCGGGTTTCAGCATACCAGTGGGTGGGCTACGGCCTGTGACATGTCAGTGCTCCTATGAGGATCAGTGTAAATAGCATGTGTGCGTGTTTTTCAAAGTCCAAATAGAAGCCAGGTCTCGGTGTGTTTCAGTGAACTACAACGTGTGATGTGTCCGCGTGTTGGTGTAGTTTTGTGCAAATCTAGCATGCGTGCGAGCTTCCAAATTCAAATAAGCACCGGGTGTCGGCGAATTGATAGGGCGATGTGTGCCGTGTGTTTGAGTGCTTGAGGCCAGTGCAGTGTGTGTGCATGTGCGTCGGTCCTAAACAGGTGTCAGTTATGAGTTTGTCTACAATCAACTACAGTACAGTACATCAGAACTAAGCAGTTAATGGGTTCAGTTAGCTATGGCAGTTGACAGGGAATCCTACATTGCAGAAAATAAAAGACAAGAATGTTACCTCGGCGGCGCCAGAAGACAAGTGAGAGGCCGGCTCGCGCAGCAGAAGCTCCGGATCCAAAGCCCTGTCGAAACCGCGGAAATGGCGAAGTCCATCGGGTGGTAGCACGTGAATGGCCGGGCGGTAGGTCGCCGGGTCGAATGGTCGCTCGCTCAGCGGGAGGAGCTCAACCCCGGGGTCCATCTCATGGTCCGGGGGAGTCCCAACATGTGGAACATCGTCTGCCATGGGTAATGGTGGTGAAAAATGACCGGAAGATGAAAACCGGGGTGGAATACGAAAAGTCAAGCTGGGAGGTCAACCCCGAGAGGGTCGGAAATGGCCGGAAGGGTCGGAATGTGAAAAGACACGAGAATGAAGAGAAAATCGAGGGGAACAAGTCCCGAAAAGGCGAAAATAGCAAAAAATGCACCAAAACGAAGTTTCGTTCGGTCGAAAATGTCCGAAACGCGAAGAATATCGCGAATCCGACGAGAAAATGGGCGTGAAACGCAGAGAAATCGGCGAAAAATCGAAAGGAAAACACTCTAGAGAGAGAGAGGAGGGGTTTTCGGCGGCTTGAAGTGTGGAAAATAGGGTTTCAAGCCCTATTTTAAAAGACCCGAGGCAAAATGGCAGTTCTGCCCCCGATCAGGCATTTTCTGCCGGTCGGCACCTTTTTGTGCCGGTCGGCACTATTTTGTGCCGATAGATGAGTTTATGCAGCCGGTGGTAGCCGGTGACTACCCCACCCAGCCGGTGGTGCTCCCAAGGATGTTTTTAGGCAAATTGAAGGGTCTTGGGTCTCCATAGATCAATAAAGTACAAGAAAATGCATCCCCGATGCTCAACCGGCCTCCGTTTTGACTTCGGACCGTCTCTACTGTGCGTGACGCTCAAATTCAAGCAAAGATTGTATCCTTTTGTATCCTTTTTTCGTTTACAGAGATTCAAAAGTTGCCCCGTGTGCGTCACGCGCATCCATCACATTGTTCGGCGCATCGTGTCGCGCCATCTTGCACGTCCCTTGCGACTTGCGCCGTTTTGCATTGTCATATGGCATGCGTGTCATACTCTCTCATTTCGCATTCCATTTTGATCCACGTGAGGTGTACTACCTCACGTGTTTCATTTCGTTCAGATTCATTTTTGATCCACGTGAGGTGTACTACTTCACGTCTCTTTTGTTCATTTCATTTTGATCACACGGAGGTGTACTACTTCACATGTTTCATTCTGCATTTCATGTTGATCCACGTGAGGTGTACTACTTCACGTGTTTCATCTTGCATTTCATTTTGATCCACGTGAGGTGTACTACTTCACGTGCTTCATTTTGCATTTCATTTTGATCCACGTGAGGTGTACTACTTCACGTGCTTCATTTTGCATTTCATTTTGATCCACGTGAGGTGTACTACCTCGCGTGCTTCATCTTGCATTTCGCATTCCATCGTGCTATTTCGCGCACCTCAGAGTTCCCATCCGGGTCTGGCGAGACCTTAAACACGCACGGTCCAGGAGACCTTAAATCCTTCGAAGGTGCAAAACCTTTGGCGCATGCATTGTTATGTATCATCATCTCGGCAGCCGCGCATTGCCGCGCATCTTGAAGCCACGCCATCCGGGTCTGGTGAGACCTTAAATACATACAGTCTAGGAGACCTTAAATCCTCGGGAGGTGCAAGACCTTCGGTGCACTAAAGTTGCCCCTCATTGCATTTGGCATGCATTTCATCGCACTGTTTGGCGCACCCCCATTGCACTCCATTTTCCATCCTTTGAGGCACGCGTACCTCATTGCACTCCATTTTCCATCTTTTGAAACACGCACGGTCTGGGAGACCTTAAATCCCCGGGAGGTGCAAAACCTTTGATAGAAGATGCACCTCATTGCATTTTGCATGCATTCCATAGCGTTGTTTTGCGCATCTCATCGTTGCCCCCTGGTCTGGCGAGACCTTAAACACGCACGGTCTAGGAGACCTTAAATCCTCTGAAGATGCAATTCCTTCG